>OX392463.1:92732726-93369630 GCA_947623515.1 Neoascia interrupta
TACAAATTTTGAGAAGAAACACAAACAAAAAAGAAACCGATGAAAAAACAGGAATATAAGAAAAACCAACAAGAACAAAAAACAGGGGTTGTTTGATTCGTCAAATTTTGTACAAAAGTGTACAAATGCAATGTAAATAACGTTAAACAAGTGGAAAAAAAGTTCTTACTTTGACGTAATAGTGAGAAAGAGTGAGACGAAAGCTATATTAAATCGAATAGGGGGGAAACAATATTGCTGGTGTCGCTGTTCATTACGTTCTCCGTGGCATGATTAAGAACGCTTTCATAAGCATCAAGTCGGCTCGTGTTGTTTTCCTCTTTTAGTAGCTTTGCTTCCTCTAGTTTTATGTTTAAATAATTCTTTTTCAAAGTGTGTGCAGCTACAGAAGATTTCTGCCGTCGGTGTTGAACTTAATGTGACTCTAATGTTCTGCGAAACATACGCCGACGCTGCGTTTAGTTTGGCCAATGTATTTTTGGTCGCTGTCTGCACGCATTTGCACACATTTTGTTTTTGTTCCCATATGTCTTATGCTATTGCACTCTGTTTCGTTAACTTTTCCTTTCACTCTACACCAAATTTAGGGTATGATAATGAGCTGCATAATAGCTAAAAAATGCATTCAATTTAATAAAGCAAAATTTGACGAAGCAAATCACTTCAGTTTTTTGTTTTTGTTCGGTTTTTTTTTTTTATATTTATGTTGCAGTCATTAAGATTTTTCCGTTGTTTTTAATCGGTTTCTTTTTTCCAAATTCTTATCTAAGCCTTAGACTGCTAAACTTGCAAAGCTTATCTCAACGGCGAAAAAAAACAGTGAGCGAATGTTTATTTATCACTTACACTAGGTAGCATTGACGCATTTGACCTTTTATCTTCTGTGAAATTCAAGTTTCGAGGAGGACCGCACAATCTCCGTCGCTTGCCACTTTTGCATGTTCCTAGGCATAGGACTAATTACGGAATGCATTAACCGATTAGTCGCATGTGTTTTGTTTATAATACCTACAGTAGTCTAGTCGACTCTGTTATAGATAATTGCTTTTAGTAATGTTATATTTTATACTTCATTGTTAACACTTGCTTTAATATGTGTATATTGTTTTGTGTATGGTGCTTGCATGACTTAACTACTAATGCATACACTAGCTGAAGAGCCTGTGTAAGCATTTATTGCTTGGCATATTTCTGCTTGTGGACGTTGCTTGCATTAAGCCCGCTTAAACACAGATATTGTTCAATATTGTTAATTGAAATAATAGTACCGTCTTTGGATTTCACCATTGGAACGATATTTAGAAGGAGAATTTGAACGACTTAGGAGAATAGTCTGCAAAAATGTCGTGTTTGCAGATCTGTAATCGGGCTCCAACCTTTTGCTGAACTTTTTCCATGTCCGATCTTTGGCTGTTCTGACCGCCATATTGGAAATACTTCGCGCGTCGGTGTACCGGGCTCGAGAAATAAAGTTCCTGTATTAATTCCACACAGTATAGGCTCTTTTCTTCTTTCAGATGGCTTCTTGAACTCCAGAAGTCTTTAACCACGCAGTACTACTCTCACCACCAGCCGCTTCACTCCGCAAACATTTCTTGTGGAGGCAATGACTGCCGATGAAAACAGACATTCTTCCTCTACGGAATTTGTTCAAACTTCTCCGAAGCGTGCCGTGCAAATCGCTCCCTGTAATCAGATTGAGCATCATGTAACATTCTCCATCGTATGTGGGTCACCCGTCTCGGATTTCGCCTGGGTGGCAAAGAAATACCACCCTGCAAGGTCGGGCTTAAGAATAGCCTTGAGGTAAGGTATGCCTGTCGTAAGAGCCGACTAAAATCCACTGGAGGAAGTAATCTTCAGGCATAAGTGATGCTGTCCAGGAGTATAAACTCCTTGTGGAGCCACCCTTGGCAGTAAAGTTATAACTGAAAAAGATGAACCCGAAGGTTTAAATAAAATCCAGCAGCGTCTGATACATATTGAGCGGCTCGTTGGTTAGCGTCTGATCCCAGAGCGACGGCTGAATTTCAAATAACAGAAATCCGGGATCGTCTGTCTCGGGACGAGCGGCTTCCTGGTCGGCGTCTGTTGTCCGGGTTAGGATCGGCCGAATTTAAACCTGGCAGCTAGGTATAAAACTCACCCCCCCCCCCCTGCCTTCAACCGTGAAAAGAAAACGAAAACAGCCTCGGATATTTGCTGATCCTGGTAATCTAGGGCACCCTTTGGAGCTAAGCCTGAGGGGTGTCAGCATACGAGCGCTTGGTGGTCGGAAGGTTCCGCTCGGCATCCGACCGGGTTTAAAACGAAGAAGTTACGAGCAGCCGTTCAATGGTGCCGCTATCTATTACGGGGGCCGGAGGGGGACAGCACCAAGTCAAACCGAGGGCTTAGGTGGAAACTCTTATAATCGCCAACGGCACCAACTCAAAACAGGAACGGAGGGAAGTTGTTGGACTTTTGCTGTGCATATGGCTTGTTCATCACGAACACGTTTTTCCCACAGAAAACATTCACAAATACACATGATAAAAGCACAGTTTAAATCAGAGGTCACTGATTGATTTCTTTGTTATACCATCGTGTGTTCAAAGAATGATTTGCGATGTTCGAATTTTCAGTGAGCTGAGTTGTCAACTGATCACCAATTAGTGCCGTGTAACAGCTTTAAGTGGTGATCAGTGTGTTTGATCAGTGTTTTGATCGGGGTCAACGTGCCTCTGTGTCGTCCGTACTGTCGTTCGTACCCACATGAGCATTGAAGTCAACAATCAAGAGGAAGAACTCCATTTCTGTGACTCTATCTATCACTCTACCAGGTTGGGTGCGTACACCTGCACCAAGCCGAAGTCGATCGCTCAAGCTTAAGCTAAAAGATCAAAACCCTCCCTCCTAATGGAATTAACTCCAATAAGTTTTTCAACAGCCGGGAGCTTGTGAGTATCCCTACACCCGCCTGTGCAGTCATGTTATGTGCGACGCCAGACCAGAAAAGTCCCCACCCATCAACTAAGTCAAACCTATCCACTTAGTTGAGGAGATGCCAGCAGCATCAAGCGAGTAACATCGATACTTTTTTCAGTATCGATACTTTTTTCAGTGACAGTATTCCTTTGCCATCCAGGCGAAAACCAACTCTGGTGACCCGCATACGGTGGGAAAGGTTGCAGGATGCTGACTCTGATTTCAGAGAGCGCTTTGCACGGCATGTTTCGGAGAAGTTTGAACAAATTCCAACTGACCCTTTGAATGTAGAGGAGGAATGGCAGCTGTCGGCAGTCATTGCCTCTGCAGGAAATGTTTGTGGAGTGAAGCGGCTTGGGGTAGCGGCTGGTGGTGAGAAAAGAACAATGGGTGAAAGGGTTGTTAAATGGCTACAACGTGTCATTAAGGTGGCCTGGGATAGCGGGAAGGCACCTAGCGATTGGTAAACGGGAGTTATAGTGCTCATTGTCAAAAAAGGGAACAGGAGAGATTGCGCCAACTATAGGGGCATATCTCTCTTGAGTCTTCCGGGAAGTATTCGCGAAGGTGTTTGAAACGCGTTCCAGAGCCTGTAATCGAGCCTTTGTTATGGGAAGAACAGAGCGGCTTTCGGCCTGGCAGAGGCACAACCGACCAGCTTTTTACTCTGAAGGTTATTCTTGAGAAGGCCTGGGAATATGCCAAACCGGTCTATGTGTGTTTTGTAGATCTGGAAAAGGCGTATGACTGAGTCCCACGGGATACACTGTGGAGAGTTTTGCAGGACTATGCCCTGAGTGGGCCTCTTCTGAGAGTCTCCCTTCCGTCCAGTCTTTGTATGGAAACTGCAGAAGCTGGGTAGGGATAAATGGCGTCAAATCCCGTCCTTTTGATGTGCGTGTTGGACTTCGCCAGGGCTGTGTTCTGTCGCCGCTCCTTTTTATAGCATATATGGACTAAAAGCGCAGTCGTGGCGAGCAATGTTTCGAATTGGCTGGCATCAGAATGAGCCATCTGCTTTTCGCAGATGATTTGGCCATCCTTGCATCATCCAAAGAGGAACTTCAACGAGCACTGGGTAGGTTTGCAGCCGTCTGTGGTGATGCTGGGATGAAAGTAAACGTGAACAAATCGGAAGTGATGGTTGTTTCCCGAACTCCTGTGCAGTGTACCCTGCACATAAATGGAGTTCCATTAAAACAGATGGAGAAGTTTAAGTATCTCGCGGTCTATCTCGGAGCGATTAGCATTGATACTTTTTGGCCTCCTTAACCAGTTCAAGTTCCTTCTCCGTTAGCAATGAGGCATTCCATGTGTCCATTTTAAGTTGGTGCCGTTGTCGATGTATAGACCGACCATCTACGCCCATCTACGCCCATTGTGGCTTCTTTAATATTCCCGAGCCAAAGTGACATTAGATCGCATACACTCACATGTCGATACCTAATTTTTGAAGACTAATGCCAAAATAAATCCGTTACCCACAGGCACTGCAAAAGTCCAAAAGAGCTATTCCTTTGTTCGTTGGTCGAGTGACTCGACTCAACTCCAACCAGTGAATAAAGAGACAATGAAGTGGTGTTTTGGGAGAAAAGTGAAGCATCCGTTTTTGTTGTGTAAGTGGGGACTACCTATGTGTTCGACCAGGCACGTCATGGGAGACGGCTCGAGGTTCATACGTTTCTAAAAGCTGACTCTACTATTGTTTAACATTACTGCGTTAAAGTGACATTAGATCTCCACTGGTGACGTAATACTCACATGTTGACGCTTTTGGAGAACTAATGTCAAAATAAATGCTTCACCCACACGCACTGTATATGTGAAAAAGAGCTATTCCTTGTCTCTTTATTCATTGACTCCAACCCGATTCGCGTTTATATGAGTTAGAATCTGACTATAGCTTGTTGGAGATCTGCGTATAAACGAAGCTATAAGTGTGCTACGCTATTGAAGGTTCAATTTTGTGGTATAGCGCTGCAGCGCTTTGCGGTCTCTACTACCGCTAAGTATCAAAAATCGCAGTCGATAAGATTATGCCACATCGAGAAAACAACAGTACAACCCTGCGCCGTCTCGCCGTCGGTTTCCAAACAAAAAACAGATTTCTGATCTGTGATTGGCCATCACGGGTTGTATTTGAAGCTGTTTAACTTGTGACAACTGTGAAAAATTGGATGGTTGATGTTGATCTGATCCAAAAATCAACAACATCTAGATTATTTTCGCAGTGTGAAAGTGTCAATCCAGTTTTGAAATGGACTTTCTCAGCATCTAGATTCTAGTTTCGGTGTGAAAACGATATAAGATAAGCTTGATGCGAGCCTGAGCATTATTTTGTTGTCATTATGGCTCTCAAAAGGGACCGAAGATGACATTTCCCAGGAGCGGGATAAAAATCTCAATAGAAAAGGTATTTGTGACAGATCTTTATACGTGGACAGTTTATATCTCCTTTTTGAGTGTTAAACTGTTATAAATGTGTGCAGAGAGGAGAGTTTGAACTGTCATGTCGTAAGGGAGGTTTGTGAAAGGGGTGAAAAAAATTACGAGGAGACTTTTTCAATTACTTGTCGAGAGTTTTTTGTCGAGAGTAATTTGTTTGTTAAATTTTGTAATTTAAAGAAAATAAGTTGAAGATTTATGTGAGAATTTATATTCTTGTATATTGCAAATCTATTATTGTTTTATGTATTTTATAATAACAGCATATATTATTAAGAAGTTTGCCCTTTGTTCACGCCGAACTTTTGCGCAAATCTATATATTTAAGTCGAAGTTTTATGTTAATAGCCGATAGATTTATGGTGGAGACATAGTTAAAGTTAATGCTAGAGTTAAGTTTATTGCAAATCTTTAGGTGCTTAAAGATTTTAGCTTTCATGAATTCTATGCGAAAAAAGCTATGTGTTTCTTGAAACGTTATATAACATTTAATAAAAATTTAGTTTCCAAATTAAAGACTTTTCTGAGACTTCTCTGTCGTATGACTTAACCCACCTTATTTTTAGCATTCCTCAAATAACACATTTATCACTTCTTTTTTTAAAGTTTTATCTAGTTTTCATTAGTTCTAGTTTTGGATTAAAATGTTCATTAAATGCCAAACAAGATCTTTTCTGCTGTACTGTGTGAACGCCTGAAGCCGTTTGTCAACAATCTGATAGCCATATATCAGTGTGGCTTTAGGGCAGGAAAGTCCACCATCGATCAAATATTCACAGTGCATATCTTGGAAAAAACCCAAGAATACCAAATCGATACACACCACCTCTTCATCGATTTCAAGGCCGCGTATGACAGCATCTATAGAGACGAGCTATACAGTGCAATGTCTAGTTTTTTCATCCCTGCCAAACTCGTCAGTCTGTGCAGGATGACGATGAAAAATTCACGCTGTTCCGTCAAGGTCGGCAAAGACCTCACCAACCCCTTTGATGTCAAAAAAGGATTTAGACAAGACGACGCGCTGTCATGCGACTTCTTCAACATCATACTTGAGAAAATTATGCAGAACTCTCGCGCCAACACCAGAGGTACAATCTTTCAAAAGTCCGTTTAACTACTCGCATACGCAGACGACATTGACATAATCGGAAGAACAAAGCGTGATGTCAGTGAAGCCTTCGTGAGTATTGGGACGAAGCGGCGAATATGGGTTTAGCAGCCAATGAGGGCATAACCAAGTATATGCTGTCATCAAGAAAAGACACAACACCGACGTCTTAGACAAAACATCACCATCGACAGCTATAACTTTGAGGTAGTAAGGGACTTTGTCTACCTGGGTTCTGCTATCAATTTAGACAATGACACCAGCGCTGAAACCAAACCAAGGATAACTCTTGCCAATCGCTGTTTCTTTGGGCCAAGAAGGCAATCGAATAGTAAAGCCCTCTCTCGAGCAACTAAGTTGTCCATGGTGCAGAAGCATGGATCCTGTCAAAGGCGGATGAAAACACTAAAGGCTGCTTCGAGAGGAAAATTCTTCGGACAATTTACGGTCCCGTCTGCATAGAGGAGGAGATATAAGATCCAACGGTACGGGCTGTACAGCGATACCGACCTAGCCAAAAGAGTCAAAACACAACGTCTACGATGGCTGGGTTATCTAGAGCGGATGGACACCAACGCCCTGGCCCGGAAAATCTTCGAATTCACAACGCAGGGACGGGGCGTAGGAGGAGCACCGAGACTCAGGTGGCGCACGCAAGTGGAAGGGGACCTCGGCCAACTTCGCAGAGACAGACCTGGCTGGCGAAGCTTGTTGGCTGAGGCCCAGGTCCAACCCGGACCGCAGCGCCACCTTAAGTAAGTAAGTAAGTAATAGACTTTTTGGTGGATAGACATAGACATAGGATAGACATATGCACTCAAGAGGATACAAGCATCCACAGTTTTTCTAAATCAAACACCTCTGTCTATCAACTCCTACTCTCACTTCCCCTTGGTGCACACCGGAGGCCTAGTACACTGAACTGTTTCATAATGAGTTCCTTATTCATAAGAAAGATCGATATAAAGATAATTTAGAAGACCTTGGCCAAACAAAAAAAAAAAAGAAACCGATGAAAAACAGGAATATAAGAAAAACCCAACAAGAACAAAAAACAGGGGTTGTTTGATTCGTCAAATTTTGTACAAAAGTGTACAAATGCAATGTAAATAACGTTAAACAAGTGGAAAAAAGTTCTTACTTTGACATAATAGTGAGAAAGAGTGAGACGAAAGCTATATTAAATCGAATAGGGGGGAAACAATATTGCTGGTGTCGCTGTTCATTACGTTCTCCGTGGCATGATTAAGAACGCTTTCATAAGCATCAAGTCGGCTCGTGTTGTTTTCCTCTTTTAGTAGCTTTGCTTCCTCTAGTTTTATGTTTAAATAATTCTTGTTCAAAGTGTGTGCAGCTACAGAAGGCTTCTGCCGTCGGTTGAACTTAATGTGACTCCAATGTTCTGCGAAACATACGCCGACGCTGCGTTTAGTTTGGCCAATGTATTTTTGGTCGCTGTCTCCACGCATTTGTACACATTTTTTGTTCCCATATGTCTTATACTATTGCACTCTGTTTCGTTAACTTTTCCTTTCACTCTACACCAAATTTAGGGTATTGCTGATAATGAGCTGCATAATAGCTAAAAATGCATTCAATTTAATAAAGCAAAATTTGACGAAGCAAATCACTTCAATTTTTTGTTTTTGTTCGGTTTTTTTTATATTTATGTTGCAGTCATTAAGATTTTTCCGTTGTTTTTAATCGGTTTCTTTTTTCCAAATTCTTATCTAAGCCCTAGACTGCTAAACTTGCAAAGCTTATCTCAACGGTGAAAAAAAACAGTGAGCGAATATTTATTTATCAACTTACACTAGGTAGCATTGACGCATTTGACCTTTTATCTTCTGTGAAATTCAAGTTTCGAGGGGGACCGCATAATCTCCGTCGCTTGCCACTTTTGCATGTTCCTAGGCATAGGACTAATTACGGAATGCATTAACCGATTAGTCGCATGTGTTTTGTTTATAATACCTACAGTAGTCTAGTCGACTCTGTTATAGATAATTGCTTTTAGTAATGTTATATTTTATACTTCATTGTTTAACACTTGCTTTAATATGTGCATATTGATTTGTGTATGGTGCTAGCATGACTTAACTACTAATGCATACACTAGCTGAAGAGCCTGTGTAAGCATTTATTGCTTGGCATATTTCTGCTTGTGGACGTTGCTTGCATTAAACCCGCTAAAACACAGATATTGTTCAATATTGTTAATTGAAATAATAGTACCGTCTTTGGATTTCACCATTGGAACGATATTTAGAAGGAGAATTTGAACGACTTAGGAGAATAGTCTGCAAAAATGTCGTGTTTGCAGATCTGTAATCGGGCTCCAACCTTTTGCTGAACTTTTTCCATGTCCGATCTTTGGCTGTTCTGACTGCCATATTGGAAATACCTCGCGCGTCGGTGTACCGGGCTCGAGAAATAAAGTTCCTGTATTAATTCCACACAATATAGGCTCTTTTCTTCTTTCAGATGGCTTCTTGAGCTCCAGGAGTCTTTAACCACGCAGTACTACTCTCACCGCCAGCCGCCACACCAAGCCGCTTCACTCCGCAAACATTTCTTGTGGAGGCAATGACTGCGGATGAAAACAGACATTCTTCCTCTACGGAATTCGTTCAAACTTCTCCGAAGCGTGCCGTGCAAATCGCTCCCTGTAATCAGATTAAGCATCATGTAACATTCTCCATCGTATGTGGGTCACCCGTCTCGGATTTCGCCTGGGTGGCAAAGAAATACCACCCTGCAAGGTCGGGCTTAAGAATAGCCTTGAGGTAAGGTATGCCTGTCGTAAGAGCCGACTAAAATCCACTGGAGGAGGTAATCTTCAGGCATAAGTGATGCTGTCCAGGAGTATAAACTCCTTGTGGGGCCACCCTTGGCAGTAAAGTTATAACTGAAAAAGATGAACCCGAAGGTTTAAATAAAATCCAGCAGCGTCTGATACATATTGAGCGGCTCGTTGGTTAGCGTCTGATCCCAGAGTGACGGCTGAATTTCAAATAACAGAAATCCAGGATCGTCTGTCTCGGGACGAGCGGCTTCCTGGTCGGCGTCTGTTGTCCGGGTTAGGATCGGCCGAATTTAAACCTGGCAGCTAGGTATAAAACTCACCCCCCCCCCCCCTGCCCACAACCGTGAAAAGAAAACGAAAACAGCCTCGGATATTTGCTGATCCTGGTAATCTAGGGCACCCTTTGGAGCTAGGCCTGAGGGGTGTCAGCATACGAGCGCTTGGTGGTCGGAAGGTTCCGCTCGGCATCCGACCGGGTTTAAACCGAAGAAGTTACGAGCAGCCCGTCAATGGTGCCGCTATCTATAACGGGGGGCGGAGGGGGACAGCACCAAGTCAAACCGAGGGCTTAGGTGGAAACTCTAATAATCGACAACGGCACCAACTCAAAACAGGAACGGAGGGAAGTTGTTGGACTTTTGCTGTGCATATGGCTTGTTCATCACGAACACGTTTTTCCCACAGAAAAACATTCACAAATACACATGATACAAGCACAGTTTAAATCAGAGGTCACTGATTGATTTCTTTGTTGTACCATCGTGTGTTTAAAGAATGATTTGCGATGTTCGAAGTTTCAGTGAGCTGAGTTGTCAACTGATCACCAATTAGTGCCGTGTAACAGCTTTAAGTGGTGATCAGTGTGTTTGATCAGTGTTTTGATCGGGGTCAACATGCCTCTGTGTCGTCCGTACTGTCGTCCGTACCCACATGAGCATTGAAGTCAACAATCAAGAGGAAGAACTCCATTTCTGTGACTCTATCTATCACTCTACCAGGTTGGGTGCGTACACCTGCACCAAGCCGAAGTCGATCGCTCAAGCTTAAGCTAAAAGATCAAAACCCTCCCTCCTAATGGAATTAACTCCAATAAGTTTTTCGACAGCCGGGAGCTTGTGAGTATCCCTACACCCGCCTGTGCAGTCATGTTATGTGCGACGCCAGACCAGAAAAGTCCCCACCCATCAGCGAAGTCTCTGGTTCCAAAACCTTTCCACTTAGTTGAGGAGATGCCAGCAGCATCGAGCGAGTAACATCGATACTTTTTTCAGTTTCGATACTTTTTTCAGTGACAATGTGGAATGGCAGCTGTCGGCAGTCATTGCCTCTGCAGGAAATGTTTGTGGAGTGAAGCGGCTTGGGGTAGCGGCTGGTGGTGAGAAAAGAACAATGGGAGAAAGGGTTGTTAAATGGCTAAAACGTGTCATTAAGGTGGCCTGGGATAGCGGGAAGGCACCTAGCGATTGGCAAACGGGAGTTATAGTGCCCATTGTCAAAAAAGGGAACAGGAGAGATTGCGCCAACTATAGGGGCCTATCTCTCTTCAGTCTTCCGGGTAGTATTCGCGAAGGTGTTTGAAACGCGTTCCAGAGCTGTAATCGAGCCTTTGTTATGGGAAGAACTGAGCGGCTTTCGGCCTGGCAGAGGCACAACCGACCAGCTTTTTACTCTGAAGGTTATTTTTGAGAAGGCCTGGGAATATGCCAAACCGGTCTATGTGTGTTTTGTAGATCTGGAAAAGGCGTATGACTGAGTCCCTCGGGATACACTGTGGAGAGCTTTGCAGGACTATGCCCTGAGTGGGCCTCTTCTGAGAGTCTCCCTTCCGTCCAGTCTTTGTATGCAAACTGCAGAAGCTGTGTAGGGATAAATGGCGTCAAATCCCGTCCTTTTGATGTGCGCGTTGGACTTCGCCAGGGCTGTGTTCTGTCGCCGCTCCTTTTTATAGCATATATGGACTAAAAGCGCAGTCGTGGCGAGCAATGTTTCGAATTGGCTGGCATCAGAATGAGCCATCTGCTTTTCGTAGATGATTTGGCCATCCTTGCATCATCCAAAGAGGAACTTCAACGAGCACTGGGTAGGTTTGCAGCCGTCTGTGGTGATGCTGGGATGAAAGTAAACGTGAACAAATCGGAAGTGATGGTTGTTTCCCGAACTCCTGTGCAGTGTACCCTGCACATAAATGGAGTTCCATTAAAACGGATGGAGAAGTTTAAGTATCCCGCGGTCTATCTCGGAGCGATTAGCATCGATACTTTTTGGCCTCCTTAACCAGTTCAAGTTCCTTCTCCGTTAGCAATGAGGCATTCCATGTGTCCATTTTAAGTTGGTGCCGTTGTTGATTTATAGACCGACCATCTACGCCCATCTACGCCCGTTGTGGCTTCTTTAATATTCCCGAGCCAAAGTGACATTAGATCGCATACACTCACATGTCGATACCTAATTTTTGAAGACTAATGCCAAAATAAATCCGTCACCCAAAGGCACTGCAAAAGTTCAAAAGAGCTATTCCTTTGTTCATTGGTCGAGTCGACTCGACTCAACTCCAACCAATGAATAAAGAGACAATGAAGTGGTGTTTTGGGAGAAAAGTGAAGCATCCGTTTTTGTTGTGTAAGTGGGGACTACCTTTGTGTTCGACCAGGCACGTCATGGGAGACGGCTCGAGGTTCATACGTTTCTAATCTCCACTGGTGACGTAATACTCACATGTTGACGCTTTTGGAGAACTAATGTCAAAATAAATGCTTCACCCACACGCACTGTATATGTGAAAAAGAGCTATTCCTTGTCTCTTTATTCATTGACTCCAACCCGATTCGCGTTTATATGAGTTAGAGTCTGACTATAGCTTGTTGGAGATCTGCGTATAAACGAAGCTATAAGTGTGCTACGCTATTGAAGGTTCAATTTTGTGGTATAGCGCTGCAGCGCTTTGCGGTCTCTACTACCGCTAAGTATCAAAAATCGCAGACGATAAGATTATGCCACATCGAGAAAACAACAGTACAACCCTGCGCCGTCGGTTTCCAAACAAAAAACAGATTTCTGATCTGTGATTGGCCATCACGGATTGTACTTGAAGCTATTTAACTTGTGACAACTGTGAAAAATTGGATGGTTGATGTTGATCTGATCCAAAAATCAACAACATCGAGATTATTTTCGCAGTGTGAAAGTGTCAATCCAGTTTTGAAATGGACTTTCTCAGCATCTAGATTCTAGTTTCGGTGTGAAAACGATATAAGATAAGCTTGATGCGAGCCTGAGCATTATTTTGTTGTCATTATGGCTCTCAAAAGGGACCGAAGATGACATTTCCCAGGAGCGGGATAAAAATCTCAATAGAAAAGGTATTTGTGACAGATCTTTATACGTGGACAGTTTATATCTCCTTTTTGAGTGTTAAACTGTTATAAATGTGTGCAGAGAGGAGAGTTTGAACTGTCATGTCGTAAGGGAGGTTTGTGAAAGGGGTGAAAAAAAATACGAGGAGACTTTTTCAATTACTTGTCGAGAGTTTTTTGTCGAGAGTAATTTGTTTGTTAAATTTTGTAATTTAAAGAAAATAAGTTGAAGATTTATGTGAGAATTTATATTCTTGTATATTGCAAATCTATTATTGTTTTATGTATTTTATAATAACAGCATATATTATTAAGAAGTTTGCCCTTTGTTCACGCCGAACTTTTGCGCAAATCTATATATTTAAGTCGAAGTTTTATGTTAATAGCCGATAGATTTATGGTGGAGACATAGTTAAAGTTAATGCTAGAGTTAAGTTTATTGCAAATCTTTAGGTGCTTAAAGATTTTAGCTTTCATGAATTCTATGCGAAAAAAGCTATGTGTTTCTTGAAACGTTATATAACATTTAATAAAAATTTAGTTTCCAAATTAAAGACTTTTCTGAGACTTCTCTGTCGTATGACTTAACCCACCTTATTTTTAGCATTCCTCAAATAACACATTTATCACTTCTTTTTTTAAAGTTTTATCTAGTTTTCATTAGTTCTAGTTTTGGATTAAAATGTTCATTAAATGCCAAACAAGATCTTTTCTGCTGTACTGTGTGAACGCCTGAAGCCGTTTGTCAACAATCTGATAGCCATATATCAGTGTGGCTTTAGGGCAGGAAAGTCCACCATCGATCAAATATTCACAGTGCATATCTTGGACCGCATATCTTGAATCAACTGTTGACCGTGGCTGCGTCTCAGGTAGCCCATCCGCTGAGTCCAATTTTGGCATACTCTTTCACACATATCGGCCGGTATCACACGAATGAATGCATGGATGTTGGCTTCCAGTGCGTCAATCGAAGCGGGCTTGTCCCTATAGACATTAGCCTTGACATACCCCCACAAAAAATAATCTAATGGTGTCAAATCGCACGATCTAGGCGGCCATAGTTGACCGGCCCGAAACGTGAAATTAACTGTTCACCGAGAATGCCGACCATAAAATGGAAGCAGCGCGCGATGAACATTTCGAACCGAGCACGAATTTTGATAGTAAAATTCAATAATTTGCAAGCGTTGTTCATTTGTAAGACGATCCATGGTTAAATTGCAAGCCAAACTGAAGCTGTTTGACAGTGACACAAGGTACTAAACACACGTCAGCTGTCAAAACCAGTGTTGCCAAAACCAAGCCAGCTAAAAAATCACCCTTTATATGCTGTCATCAAGAAAAGACACACAACACCGACGTCTACTAACTACTCGCATACGCAGACGACATTGACATAATCGGAAGAACAAAGCGTGATGTCAGTGAAGCCTTCGTGAGTATTGGGACGAAGCGGCGAATATGGGTTTAGCAGCCAATGAGGGCATAACCAAGTATATGCTGTCATCAAGAAAAGACACAACACCGACGTCTTAGACAAAACATCACCATCGACAGCTATAACTTTGAGGTAGTAAGGGACTTTGTCTACCTGGGTTCTGCTATCAATTTAGACAATGACACCAGCGCTGAAACCAAACGAAGGATAACTCTTGCCAATCGCTGTTTCTTTGGGCTAAGAAGGCAATCGAATAGTAAAGCCCTCTCTCGAGCAACTAATGTGTCCATGGTGCAGAAGCATGGCCCCTGTCAAAGGCGGATGAAAACACTAAAGGCTGCTTCGAGAGGAAAATTCTTCGGACAATTTACGGTCCCGTCTGCATAGAGGAGGAGATATAAGATCCAACTGTACGGGCTGTACAGCGATACCGACCTAGCCAAAAGAGTCAAAACACAACGTCTACGATGGCTGGGTTATCTAGAGCGGATGGACACCAACGCCCTGGCCCGGAAAATCTTCGAATTCACAACGCAGACGGGGCGTAAGAGGAGCACCGAGACTCAGGTGGCGCACGCAAGTGCAAGGGGACCTCGGCCAACTTCGCAGAGACAGACCTGGCTGGCGAAGCTTGTTGGCTGAGGCCCAGGTCCAACCCGGACCGCAGCGCCACCTTAAGTAAGTAAGTAAGTAATAGACTTTTTGGTGGCCAAAGGATAGACATATGCACTCAAGAGGATACAAGCATCCACAGTTTTTCTAAATCAAACACCTCTGTCTATCAACTCCTACTCTCACTTCCCCTTGGTGCACACCGGAGGCCTAGTACACTGAACTGTTTCATAATGAGTTCCTTATTCATAAGAAAGATCGATATAAAGATAATTTAGAAGGCCTTGGCAGAGTTGTTTTGGTTGCTGTTCGAAAAAATATCGTCTCATTTGACATCAAATTTTCGTTTCCTACAGTCTAATGAAAACTTACTCCGAGCTTGCCAAGGCTCTGGAATATAGTTTTGATCTTTCTTTCATCAACAACACAGTTTTGATGTTAGGAGACTTTATGATGCACTATCAGATCTGTGATGTAGGGTGATTAATGCAAGCAGCAACTACAAGCAGAAAATTGCCAAGCAAAACATTGCTTACACATGCTCATCAACTAGTGCAGGTGTTAGTGGTTAATGTAACGATCACTTAACAAATACATAACAATTAACAAAATAGGAAAAAATTTATAAAAAAAAAACACATAAAGAAAGAAAATTACAATTGTTTAAGCAGCTTTTTTAGTGTCGCTTTGTCAATATTGAAATCTAGAACACTACTATATAAATTGTACAGGGTACTCATGCGTGTAATAGGCTCATGCATGCTATAATGTTTAACAGATTAATATTACGTAGGTTATAAGAGCCACCACGAAATTTAAATTTGAAAGAGGACAAGAGGTCAGGTGCGTCAATGTGACCTAACAATATTTGCTGAATAAAAACGAGATAGGTGTCTTTGAGACAGGCTCTGCAGATTAAGTAATTTTAGCCTCTGGGAATAAGGTGGAGGGTGAAATGGATCTTCCCAAGGAAGGCCTCTTAGAGCAAAGCGGATAAATCTCCTCTGAATAGCCTCAATCCTGTTAGCATAACAAATTTGGGATGGTGTCCAAACCTGTGAAGCATATTCGAGGTGTGGCCTAAAAAAACTATTGTACAGCGAAAGAGTTGCATAAGGATTATTAAATTCCTTAGCCATCTTTTAATAAACCCCAGCATACAGTTAGACTTATTAACAACAAAATTAATGTGTTCGGAAAAAGTAAGATCGGAGCTAAAGAAAACACCAAGATCACTAAATCGAAAGACACGACCAAGGATGTGGTTGTTTATTGTATATGACAACTCCGTCGGCGTACGTTTTTTTGAGAACGTCATAACCTGACACTTATTTGGGTTAAGTGTGAGTCCATTTTTATCACACCAGATGGTGAAACTGTCGATTCCTGGCTGCGAAAAACTATGGTCCGACAGTGACTTTATTGTTTTTGATATTTTCATATCATCGGCATATGCAAGAATATCACTATGTTTCACACTTCCCGTCCCAGGGAAGCGTCCTCGGTCCGACCCTGTTCCTGCTCTACACAAGAGACATACCTCTAGATGACGAGACAGTCGTGGCCACGTTTGCGGACGATACGGCCATCCTGGCAACAGGTGAATCAGTCGAGTCATCAACGAGAAACCTCCAACGAGCATTGGACAGAATTTGTGTCTGGACGAAGACTTGGCGAATTGCTCTTAACGAGAACAAGTCTACGCATGTGAATTTCACTTACAGAAGGGTTAACAATTTGCCTCTGTTCATAAATTCTGCACGAATACCTTATGCAAATGAAGCGAAGTATCTAGGGATGACACTGGACGCTAAACTAAGGTTGAAACCACACGTAAAGAAGAAGCGTGACGAGCTCGAGATTAGGCTCAGGGAAATGTATTGGCTTATTTGAAGATTTTCGAAATTAAGCACATATAACAAACTGCAAATTAGATTATATGAAAAACTGTTGGCTAACAATTCTGCCTCAGTTTGGGATGGAAGTAAGAAATCTTCGGAATTTCTAACTAACTCTAGAGTCCACAAGGCTGTATTTTGAGTCCCCTGCTGTTTGCTTTGTTTATCGATGATGTAATAAATTTCTTGCCAGGTGGAGTAAGATTTGGAGATACTCTAATAAAGGTACTTCTATATGCCGATGATCTTGTTGTCTTATCAGATAACCCTCTTACTCTTCAGCTTATCATCAATAAGCTGAAAGATTATTGTGATCTTTGGGACCTAAAAATTAATGTTTTAAAATCTAAAATTATGATTCTTAGACATCACCACAAATTGAGTAGGAGCGAAAGGTTGACCTTGGACAACGACAACATTGAAATATTGAATGAATTCAAATATCTAGGCTTCCGCCTGAAATTCAATTAGATCTTCGTCCTTACATTAAAGAAAGATCGGTGGCAGCTGCGATCAATTCTATGTGGAACAGGTTTTTCTCCAACAAAGATGTTGACTTGCGGTCTAAATTCAGGGTTTTTGAGGCGGTAGTTAACACCTGCTTTCGTTATGCAAGTGAAGTCTATGGTCACCGAAGGCTCGACGAGGTTGAAGCTATCCAACGTTTCTTCGTAAAAAGGATTTTCAGGCTCCCTCGATCATCGCCAAACTACGCAATAGACATTGAAACAGGTTTATCTCCAGTTTTTGTAAGAAATGCCAAATCAATTGCCGACTATTTTTCCAAAGTTATTATAAGATCTGTGAATAACTTGCAACGTTGAGTTCTTTTGGTTGCACTAGAAGGGGGCTTTTCACCTTTTAAGGAATGGCGTGAGCTTGCTGGCAACCATAATTGTCAATTAAATCTTGACGAGAGAAATTGCCACGAATGGCGAAGTATATTCTATGACTGCCTGGCAGCCATTGACGAAAAGCTCTATCAGCAGTCCTTGTGCAGAGCGAGAACATCACTTACAAGAGAACTTTATAAAAGCCTCACTCACGATTTACACACCGCCAACTATTTTTGTGATAAGCTGAACGCGTCCGAAATTAGTTTAGTATTTAAGGCACGCACTGAAATGCTTGATGTTAACTTCAGACCATACCGAAATGACTTAAACCCGCTTTGTAACCTCTGTAACCTCAATCAGAACGAAGACACCTTCCATTTCTTAGCTTTATGTCCTATCCTTTAAGAGATCCGAAGATTATTTTTTTCCAAGAGCTTTCTCTCGATCCAGGAATGTCGCTCCTTACTAAACGGCGGATTTGGTTGGAAGATACTTACATGCTATCTAAAAGAAGGAATTGCTTTTCGTAATTTGTATCAGTCTCCGTGAGCTAAATCAGCAAAGCAAAATCAGATCTATCCACGAAGAAATCCCTTTTGTTCCGTTTTAAGCTAAACCAAAAGCCCATAAGTATAGATGACAAAGAAGTCACAATCTTTTCTTTTTTATTACAAATTAAATTAACCAAAAAAAAAAAAAACCTAATTTAAGCACTAATTATTAATTAACTTTCTCGGTCCTATCATATCAGCCATGTTGTATACTACTTTTTCTAAACTTCTTTTTGTAAAACTTATCGAAATGAAAATAAAAAGTTTTTTGAATTGAATTGAATTGAATAACAAACTGCTCTTGTACAGGCAGGTGTTAAAGCCGTCCTGGACATACGGTATACAGCTTCGGGGTTGTACCAAGCCGATGTTGCAGACTTTCCAAAACAAGACACTAAGAGCAATTGTGAATGCTCCATGGTATATTAGGAATAGCGATATTCACAGAGATTTAGGAATAGCTACCGTGGGCGAAGAAGTAACAAACTTCGCTCGAAAGCTAAATGCTCGCCTTTATGTTCATTGCAACAATGAAACGATCCGTACTCTAAAAGAGACTCTTTAAGTTGTTTACAACGAGCGACGACTACAAAGAACAAGACCCTTCGATCTAGCGACGAAGGGTGAAGCCGCATGAATGAACGGCTTAGTAGGTGCATTCACTGGAAAGCAATTTATCCAATGCGACTAACACTATGGAAGCGTAAACAACTTGTTAAGTTAACTTAGTTGTAGTCAAGATGTATTACGAGAGAGCGAAAATTTACTACTATGAAGTGCGTTCTGGCAGTTTCATAGTGTCTCTCATATATGGGTGGTTTTTTAGCACGTGGAAATCGGGCATAACCAATATCGGCTACTTCGGTATTATGTACCTGCTATAGAGGGCGTATTAGTATCTTTGAAAGATTTTGGAGTTTAAGCCACTGTCCATTCTAGTATTCAAAAAAAAAAAAAAAAAATTTTCACACTTGACGGGAAATCATTAATTGAGAGTATGAAGAGAAGAGGGCCAAGATGGCTCCCTTGGGGAACACCTGATACCGCGGAAAATATATTTGATTTAGTCCCTCTAAAATTTACTTGATTAGTTCTCAAGTGAAGATAAGATATAATTCAAGATATGAAATTAGGTGGGAAACCTAGCTATGTAGGTTAGGTAAGGTTGGAAAGGGTTGTTTACAACTAGTGCAAGTTTACTCGGTGGCAAGATTGGGCCATTGTGATCACCCTTGTGAGGTAGACAAACATGGCTGGAAATATGTCTTACTAACTGAACCAGCCCGATCTTTTGATAAATCTTTTAAGGTCAAGTAGTGATATTCCTGCCAGGTCGTCCAGGCTATCAAAGAACCTGACTCCTAAAAAGGTTAGTCGTCGTTCTTGGAGAACTGGGCAGTGGCAGCGAAAGTGTTCTATAGACTCTATTTCTTCTTCATCCCTACAGCTTCTGCAGAAGTCGTTGGCAAAGATTCCCATTCGTGTAGCCATGACACCAATGGTGCAGGGTCCCGTGACTACACCAACGAGTGTTATTATGAAATTTCTACTGAGAGATAGAATGGTCGTTGTTCTTTTTAGGTCGATTACTGGCCATAAGCTGTAAGTTATGATACAATCTTTAGACTGTTGCCAACGTTCACCGGCTAGTTTGATCGTGTATTGATCTATAAGACTTTTGGCTGTGTCGAAAGGGAGATAAACCAATCGGTCAGCCATCGTTATGTCCATATCAGAACCTTTCCTTGCCAGTTCGTCCGCCAATTCATTTCCGGCCACGCCAACATGCCCAGGAACCTAGCAGAGTAGAACTCTGTGGAAGCTTATATCCTTTAATGCCATGAGTCAGTCCTTAACACACTTAGATTGAACGAGGTTGGAGTCCAGGGCTTTAAGTGCTGCTTGACTATCAACACATAAGGTGATTTCCGTTGCTGGAAGATCCATAGATTGAATTGTCTGTGCAGCTCTCTTCACCGCATAAATCTCAGCTTGAAAAACACTGCAGTAGTCATTTAGTCGATATGACTGGTTGATTTGCAGTGTTTCCGAGAAGACTCCAGAACCTGTTCCATTCTCTGTTTTCGAACCATCGGTATAGATAGCTATACCTTTGATGTCAACTTTAGTCTCTACCCAGTCATGCCTACTTGGTATAATGACTTTGAATCTTTTGTCGAAGTCAAATTGAGGTTTCTTATAATCCGTTCGGGTTACAGACCCATTTTGATTTAAGATGTTCAGAGTGTTAGAGTGTCCTAGATATTGTGAGTTCCAGAGGTTGTTCTCTCTTAGTCCGATAGCTGTCTTTGCCGCCACATTTCTTGTGAGAAGCTTCAGAGGTCGGAGGTGCAGCATTGTTTCCAGACCTGTTTGAGGCGTGGATCTTAATGCACCTGTGATACCTAAGCAAGCTAATCTTTGTACCTTCTTCAGATTATTGAGGTAAGATTTCGTTTTACACGCCTCCCACCTTTCGTTTTACATACCAGTGATCCATAGGTAAGAATAATTCTAACAACCCCTGTATAAGGCCAGTATGTTATGTTGGGTTGAAGACCCCACTTTTTCCAAATGGCTTGCTTACATGTGTAAAGAGCAATGAGACCTTTCTTTATTCTCTCCTCCGTGTTCCTTTTCCAATTTAGTTTGGAGTCAAACAAAACGCGAAGATATTTGGCTTCCAGCGAGAGTTTAAGATTGATCCCATTTAATTTAGGAGTTATCCACCCCTGCAATTTGTGCATCCTTGTAAACAGTTCAATATCTGTCTTATACAGGTTGACTTTAAGTTCACTGTTCTCTGCCCATCTTGTTAAATCTTTAAACACAGATTCCATTAGTTCACTGATTGTTGGAAGAAATTTTCCTGTAATCAGTATAACTATGTCTGCGTAAGCGACTACTTTTGTTCCTCTTTTAACGAGAGAATTAAGAATTTTGTTGAGTGAGATGTTCCATAGAAGGGGTGAAAGCACCCCTCCTTGTGGGGTTCCCCTATCAACCGTTTTCTTAATAGAATAGTCTCCCATATTTGAGTTGATGACTCTGCTTTTAAGCATCGTCTTTACCCAATTCCTCAAGTGGGAATCGATTCCATATTCCTCCAGGGATGAGATAATGGTTTCTGTTCTTAGATAATTGAACGCTCCTTCTAGGTCTAGAAAGGTTGCCAATGTAAATTCTTTGTTGTGTAAGGACCTCTCGATTGTACTCGTCACCTCATGCAGCGCCGTTTCCACGGATTTCCCCTTAGAATAGGCGTGTTGCGCATTGCTGAGGTGCTTAGTGGCGGTGCTTATAGGCGTGTTGTGCATTGCTCAGGTATTATACCATCCGGTCCCGCTGATTTGAGGGGTTGGAAGGATTTTATTGCCCAGGTTAGTTTATCCTTGCGAATACCCTCAGCGATAACTGCCTGTTCTTCGTTGGATAATGAAGGGTGGCAGTCTGTTGTATCGAGTATTTGTTCGCTTGTTATGTCGCTGCACCCAGGGAAGTGCGTATTGAGCAGAAATTCCAAGGTTTCATGGTTGTTTACCGTCCAAGAGTTGTCCTCTTTGCATAAGTTCCCTGGTATGCTTGGATTTTTGGCAAGGATTTTGCGCAATCTTGCCGCTTCCATTGAGGTCTCCATGTTGGTACAGTAGTTGGTCCATGATGCTCTTTTCGCTGCTCTAGTTTTCCCTTTGTGTTCGTTGAAGCTGTTGCGATAAGTGTCCCAATCAGCATCATTCTTGGTCAGCTTAGCCTTGTTGAAAAGTTTCCTTGTTTTTGTCCTGAGAAGTCGAAGTTCCGCGGTCCACCATGTTGCATGGGTACTTTTGGGGAGCCGACTTATAGGCCAGGATTTTTCGAACGAGGCTAAGAGTGTCTCAGTGATAAGGTTGACGGATTCCTCTAACTGTGTCACATTCGAGATGCTGCCTGTTTGATAAGGCGCTAATCGTCCTGTGACGAGTTTGGAGAATTTGCTCCAGTCGGTCTTAGCAGGGTTTCTAAAAGGTAATTCCTTATCTATTCTACAATTAATATTTAAGGTTATCCTGTAATGGTCCGAGAAGGAGCATTTGGTGGATACCATCCAGTCATTAACTTCAAAATTCTCGGTACAGTGAGCTAGAGTTAGATCAATGACCTCCTCCCTAATTTTGTTGTGGAAAATAGGATGACTACCCCTGTTACAAATTTTTAGATTGGATGTCAAAATAAATTCTAAAACAGACTCACCCCTCTTGTTTATATCTTTGCTGCCCCAGTGAGTGTGATGGGCATTGGCATCCCCCGCGGTAGCAAGGTTAGCCTTGGTGTTCCTTGCGTGGAGTTCCAAGTCCCATAATGCTGTCGATGGTGGATTGTCCTCTTCGTATGGCAAGTATGCGGATGCAAGAATAAGTTGTACCTCATTCCTGCGGTCGCGTAAAGTTGAGTGCTTTCTTAGCCAATATGCAACTTCTCAGTTTACCTTTCTTTTTGGTGTGGAGGAGTGAGTATATTTTGGACCCTAATCCCTGGATTTTGTCTTTGGAAAGCCACGGTTCCTGGATTAGGGCCACATCAATATTCTCCTCGGCCATGATCAGCAGCAGGTCGTCGGTGGCAGCTTGAGAGTGATGCAGGTTAATCTGCACCACACTCAGCTTTCCGACGCTGGTCTTTTTCATGTAGGAAGCTAAATTTTAGCTGCCCTTGCCCGAATTTGACCACCCCTGCTACTGTTTTTAGACATCTGGCAGATTTGGTGTCCACCACTATCTTCATGTCCACGCCTCCACCTTTTTCCCTCGGTGTCTTTGAAAAAACCTGCCAGCCCTTCGTGCTGAGAACCTCGTTCTGCATATCTACAAGCTTAAGTATGGCTGTTTCCTCCGGAGCCGGAGGATTTATCCAAACATGCACTTGTATGCGCAGTGGAAGAGCCGAGGCAGGTATCGTTTCTACTTTGGCATCAGGCCAGACCTCTCCAAGGTTGCAGATACAGCGAGTTAGGAAGTCATATGACTCCCTGTTGCTGCAACTAACTACCTTTACTCCCTTCCGCCACCCGGCTTCTGCGAATTTAAAGTCATTGTGTGCGCTACTGCTTTCACCTCCAGCCACCATGGTTTCTAGGATTTTGGCCTCGACCTTCAGCCACTTGTCCATGGTGAGTTTTCCATCAGGATCACTCTTGTCTAGTTTTTTTATTTAGTTAGTTATTTTAAGTTTATTATTTTCATTTAAAACTTAAGATTATTATAACGTTCAAGCTTTAGTTAAAATAAGGCGGAAAATAATAGTAATCAATCCGTAACTTACAGTTAGTGTGGAAAGAAACCAAATTAATTACAATATAAAGATACAATAATTGATGTGGGGGAGCATCGATTAATGGAAATTCAAAATTTAAGGAATTTATCTAACAATATAAACAAAATAAAATAAAAAATTCATTTAAAATAATTGCAAATATAAATTCATTGGTTTATAAATGTAATCATTAGAAGCTAACACCAAAAATACAGGAATGACTTGTGCTCTTGTTTAAGGTAGCAGATTATCCAAGTAATGATTTAAGGAAGTCATAGTTGAGTCTAAATAACCAGTCTTTTACGCGATTTAGGAATGAATTAAATCGTAAGGTTGACCTAACGGAAAAAGGTAAATTGTTAAACGTTGAAGGAGCTGTAACAGTGTAGAAGCGCGAAAAGTGGGTTGTGCAGGCAAATGGAACATTTACCAGGTGCATGTTATTTGTACGAAGACTATAAAATTCATTTGTTCTACTAGGAAGATTTCCACTATCTTGGTCTATGATGGCCAAGGTAAGCTCCACATTGCTATGCTGCTTTGTTTGGCCTTCTCTGCGATATTCTCAACGACCTCATCAGCTGAGCGTTGTCTCTTGGGGGCAGGTTTGGCCTGTCCCTTCTCATCGGTCTTGGAACCCGAGGGTTTCCTTGGTTGATTTGAAGGGGTTGGCTTCTCCTTGGTTCCACGAGGACTAACGCCTGGCTTTGTGGACCCTGAGAGTTTGGCGATGTCTTTTTGGGGAGGGGGCTTTGATGTAGAGGCACACGTTATCTCTTTCGAGAGCATCTTGCCTTTCGCGACATCGTTAGCCTTTCCCTTCTCAGTTTTCTTATTGGATGGATTGGATTTTTGATGAGGTGCTTATCCCTGTCCATCAGCGTAGTTGGATCCCTTTTTTGCCAAGAATTTGCCAGAGCTCTTATAGCCTGATCTAGCTTTTTGCTTGGCTGTTTTCTTTTTAGACTTAGGGACCAGCGTGTCCTCCAGAAGTCTTTCCTCTGTCTCGGAGTCTATTGTCGAGACGTTACTGGACTGACAGGAAATGGCTTCCCCCATGCGGTCATGTCTAACAGGGGACTCCCCGACTGAGCGGTGACTTCTGTCGCTTCGCTGGTTGCCCTTTGTCTATTAGGCTTATCATCTCTTTTATCATCAGGTTACTCTCTGCCTTCACACCCCTGATTAACAGTGTGATCTTCCATGAAAGTTGGGTCCTCCAGAAACCGTGACCCTGCCGCTTCCGATGAAGCGAGTGGATATGCACTAGTGTGCGTTCCACCTGGAGTAATATCTCTATGTTGTTGTCCTTCCATGTTGGTCTTGGGTTTTCGCATTAGTTAGTTCTGCTACTTTCTAGGATGCATTGCCCGGCTGCTACCGCGCGGAGGTATAACTAACACTTGAAAGTAGCCGGATGAGAATCGCCATACCTAGAAGGCTTTCAGCTCCTCCAACCACTCCCCAGCAACCAAACGATGTAAGTTAAAAGCGATGTAATGTTTAAAAACATGTTTTAAAACATGTAATGTTTTAAGCGATGTAAGTTTAAAAACAATAATTTCATGTGAGATTAGATCAAAA
Source organism: Neoascia interrupta (assembly GCA_947623515.1). Classification (NCBI taxonomy): domain Eukaryota; kingdom Metazoa; phylum Arthropoda; class Insecta; order Diptera; family Syrphidae; genus Neoascia; species Neoascia interrupta. The sequence continues at coordinate 92,757,620 of OX392463.1, forward strand.
GCTTTTGAAAAGTCTGTGTAAATACAGTCAACTTCAAATTGACTCTCCAGAGCGTTGGTACACTTGCTGTGAAAGGACACGAGGTTAGTGACAGTGGATCTGTTTCCTACAAAGCCATGTTGTTCTCTACAAATGATATGTCGACAGAAAAAGACAAGACTATCACAAACAACTTGCTCGAAAAGCTTAGGTATGGATGATAGCTTTGCAATTGGTCTGTAATTCGATTGGTCTGTAACATCACACTTATCTCCCTTTTTTATAACAGGGGTTATATACGATAGCTTCCAAGCGTTTGGAAAAATTCCAGAAGAAAGCGACAGCTTAAATGGATGGAGGGAAAGGCAAGTATATCCCTAGATTCTTTTAACAAAATAAGTGGAATCCCGTCTGGTCCTGCAGAACAATCCTCTTTACCGTAGGACCACAATGCCCGTAGCAGTGGTATGTAGCAGTAGCTGTGTTTTAACTTTTGACAGCTCTTACTACCGCTACTACTACCGCCACAGCTACATCACTGTGGTTCTACGGTTAAGATTAGACATAAACTCTTTAATAGACTCTAAAGCAACTGGTATTCCACTAAAGCTGACTTGTGCTGAATGCTTAAGATATTCAAAGTATTCCGTGTCGACAGGAAACGGGCCATCTCTGAATGATTTAGAAAAGTTGTGAGCGAAGAAATTACAAATCACGGCAGGGTCATTAGATGAGTTACCGTTATACGTTAAATTCGCTGGATATCCGTCCGTCTTTCTTTTCGAATTGACGAATTTCCAAAATTTATATGGATTAGATTTAAATGATGCTCCCATTTGAGAGATATAATTGTTATATAGATAGTCCGAAAGAGCTTTGAATTCCTTAAAAATGACTATAAATCTTTCGAGGTCTGTATGATTTAAACTTTTTATATATAATTTCCAAGCCTTGTTTCGTTTGTTACGCATGGATCTAAGTTCACTAGTATACCAGGGATGGTCACAAATTTCATTTTTGTTTAATCTTCTAGGAATAATATTACCTTTGGAGGTATTCAAAATAGAATAAAAATTATCCACGCAATAGTCTACATCAGAAGAGTTCGCAACGTTAGAAATACCTAACCTGGTTAACTCTTCTGAGAGAGCGTGAAAGTTAGCCTTTTTGAAATCAAACATGTATGATCGTATGAATTATTATTCTCATGAATGAGACCGTTCAAGTCAAGAAATACATCCAGTGGTGGATGGTGAAGTTTTTTTTTAGTAATGTTGCATGTGGACTTACAGGCAACAGTACCAACAGTGTCTGATGAAAAGATTAAATCGAGAATTCGATTATTAATATTTTTGATACAGCTTATTTTCTGTAAGTCAGAGGAAAGAATATTGTCTAGTTTATTAAGTGCCGTTTTAGCAGAGGAAATACATTGAATAAAATACGTACTATCGTCTGAAGGTACCCATTTTAGAGGACTAAGGTCAAAGTCGCCAATTAGGAGAATTGGTGACTTTATGCCTATTGCAGCATGAAAGGCTGAAAATATAATCAAGGGCTTTAGCTAGTTCCGAGTATATTTCAGCAGAGCATATGTTTACAACATATACAAAATAAGGCTTGAAATCAAGTTTTACACATACAATTTCCATATTGACAGAAAAGGTATTAAAAACTTTCTTTATGAAGTCTGGTAATCGCAATTTTAGAATTATTTCTAATTATAATTTACTTGGCAACTTTTCATACTCAGCTAATGTTCCTTTTTTCCGCACCACAGCGTATCGTAATTTTTATAGTATTTCCTCGATTCGGCTATTTAACAAACTTCCAGTATCGTACAGATCGGCTTCTCTAACTGTTAAATTTCTAAATCTTGTAAAAAAGTGGCTTCTTGGTTTTAACTTTGCTGCCATTGAACAACTTCCTTCCGAGTATCTGGTGTGACTTAAAAATTTAGTTTTTCCTCTTGATTTTCTCTCAAGTATTAGGTCTTTCGATAATATTTTCTTTCAACTTCAAATGTAAATTTATTGTATTTTCTTTTGAAACCGCAAGTATGTAATAAAGGTATGCATTGTTTTTATTTTGCTTTTAAGGGTCACCCCCCCCCATATTTATACTGTATTGTTTTAAAATGCTCAGTTGACATTCAACACTATTTTCTTATTTATTAATATAAAAACATAGAATGTCAAGTAAATTTCCGTACTTTAATTTCTAATTTTAATGAATTGTATCAAATTGTAAATTGTTTTCTAGTTTAATAAGATATTGTACTGAAATAAAATAATTAAAAAAAATAAAAGGGGAAGGGAACTTTCGACGAAGTAATGTGTTTCCGAACAGCGGTGAGAACTCCTCCACCCAATGCCCCGTCCTTATGACGATCTTTTCTATGTACTAGAAACTCATTAAAGAGCTCCGCGTTAGTATCCCAAGCAACACAAATGGCTCTTAATGATGTCTTCAAGAACGCTTTTTCAAATGCAAACAAAATCTTGATGATATCTAAAAGAGCCTTTTAAGACTTAAAAAGGCCCAAAGGGGAGGAGCTTATTGTATGGGAGCAAAAGTTCTTTAAGATTAATATTGTGAACATTATTAAGAGGTCATTAAGAGGCGGTGTCCAGCTTGTGTCATCGCGTTGTGTTCTTTCTCTTTCACGCAATAACAAATTTAACAAACATAATTGAAATGGAATAAAACTCTGCCATCAGGTACATCACATTTCCAAAATACTCAAACACATTTATCCGATTCCGCGCAATATGTAAAAATAATGTTATGATTTTGTATTTCCCTAAACTAATTGTGATGGGCAAGATAAGATTTATCTGGAAGGATTATATTTTGTTGAAAAAAAGAAGTACAGTGGTATTAACAACCGTGAAATAAGACTCCACTAAGAGTTCAAATTGATTTGGCAGATATCTTTAAGAGTTTATGTGTTGCTTGGGTAATACTAGCTTTGAGCCAAGTTTCAGTCAGAACAATGACGTCATGAGGAAAAACCATTGAATTTTTAAATACATCTTCCGATTTGTGTTTGCTGCGGATCGATCGAACATTCTGATAGAAGCAGCTTAGCCTGCTGCTGAGTTTTTTGAAAAGATGTCTTGTTTACTTTGTGGCTTAGTCTTTGTGGATCGATATGTAAATTCCTTGACCAGAGTGTTAGTTGGCCAGATTGTGCTGTTACAAATAGAGTCGAAAAGAGCGGGTGGAGATACTAATTTAAACGACGACATAAAGCTGTTTGGCTTACTGAGTTTCGTGCATTTGACAATAGAATCAGTAGAGATGATTTTTTGTGAAATTAGATGATGAACAACTTCATCAGCAGTAGTTTCCGGTTTAAGCCTAGAAACAAAGATTATTTTTGGCTTAGATTATTTTAAGGCACAGATTGTAAAGAATTGGAGGGTAAGTTGGAAACAGAGGCTGTAATATCTTGAGAAACACTACTTATTAACGGAGGCGATGAGTTTGAAGAGACCTCAATGATTGATTTCTTATTACGGGTCCTCAAGTTAGGACGTTTAGGCTTAATGTTAGATATAGTTTTAGTCTGGCGACTCGCGTTTTCCGAAAGGGGACTTAGTACAGTCAAAGGGGCTGCCGACGATGTGGAAGCGATATCGTCATTAGTTAATGACAGAGATAAGCAAGGAGAAAGAGGAAGAGCTTCTGTCGAGGTAGAGACGTCGATTTTCTGAGTGTTAAAAGACGAAGATGGGGGTCAGGATCTGTTTCAGTGGCTGCATCAGTAGAATAACTGACACTGGAAAACGATGAGACGTTAGTCTCCGTTTAATCTCCGTCCCCTAAAATGGATATCATCCGAAGATGACAACCATTTTGTTTCATGCATTTCCTCACTTCGAGGAGCTCTCAATAAACTTCACCATATTATTTCGTTTGACTTACAGCAAGTAAGCTGTATAGAAAATATAAATAATCGAATTCGATTGAATTTTTGCTTCTGACGCTATTAGCACTCAATATTGCTTAGATAGATACTTATCATCCTCCGTTGGATATTTTTTTGACTTAAACTTAATCCGTATGACAGTTCGTACACTTTTGATTTTCGCAACCCTGGCTTTCATATACTTTCTCACAAACTAAGTGGAATGAATTTCTCTTAAAATTTTTTATTTCTCGGATATAAATGAAGCTGTAGAAATTTTTTATCTAAAATTAAGTTTGTGTTTTATAATACTGTCCCCAAAAACCTTAATAAAAATTCGAATGATAGTCATTACTGGTATACCGGGGAGTTAAAAACACTAAGGAACAAACGGAACGAAGCGTGGAAAAAGTATATTTTTACCCTGGACCCGTTTGACTATGATAATTACCTAATAATATTTCACGAGCTCCTCTCAACTTTCTTATACAATAATTATATCACTAAAGTGGGTTCGTGGCTTAAGTCTTATCCCAGAGAATTTTGGAAATTCGTCAACTCTAAAAAGAAAAGTGATGGCCTATCTAATCATTTTACATTCAATAATATTTCATCCAATGACCCCACGGTTATTTGTAATTCCTTTCAGAGACACAGTTATCTTTATCGACACTAACTATTTTGACTATCCTGCACAATCCCCACAAGTAAATTTTAAAGAAATGCCAGTACATTTGATCATAATTTTAAATTCTTATCCGGCCAAATGGAGTCCCGCCAATAGTATTGAAAAAGTGCAGTAACCTTCTAGCCATAGCCAATCCCCTTAGTTACCATAAATTACTAAATAACTAGATATTCAACTTCAGACATGTAAAAGCTTTGCCCATAAGCTGAAATTGATGAATTTTCCCATACACTATCATTTGTTTACAAATGCAAGTAAATTCGTCAACTCACCAGTAAATTCGTCTACTCACCAACAGCTGATCGCGTAATGTAAATTGTTGTTACATCTTCTCACACGCATTCACCGACACGGAAATTTAATGCTTTATAGAAGCTTTGGGCTTTATAAAAAACGTAAACAAATGGGTGTTGGAGGGTATGAGAGACGCAAGTTTAATATCTAGTTATTCAGTAATTTATGTCATTACCTTTTCAAACTCTCGCTCTTATCTGGTACGTTTCCATCAATTGAAAATGATCTTCAGAAAATAAAAACAGAACCTTAAAATAGGGCCGCAAATACTTTCCTTTTACATTTACAGTAAATGTTCTAACGCGACGCTACGAAGATGGATACGATGTTTCCACGAGGATCAAATTTAGTGAAGTACTTGCAAATGCCGAGGATATGAAAATATTTCAGGTCATAAAATCAGTTAATGAGCAAGTCCTTCTTCAGTCCGATTTGTCAAGTTTTGCTACCTGGTGTTGCAAAATGGTCTCAGCCTCAACCCAGTTAAGTGTCGAATTATGCCCTTTTCAGCTCTATCACGTGCACCTTCATCACACGTTTATTTCATTAATGAAGGCACTCTTTGACGCGTTCTAAGTTTTAGGGACCTTGGTGTTTACTTGTAAGCCATAAATTACTGAATAACTAGATATTCAACTTCGGACATGTAAAAGCCTTGCCCACAAGCTGAAATTGATGAATTTTCCCATTCTCCGACATTTGTTTACAAATGTTAGTAAATTCATGAATTCGTCATTTCCATGCAATATCGTTTTGCAGCTTTTACATCAGCTGATCGTTTAAGGTAAATTGTTGTTGTATCTTCTTACATGTATTCACCGACATGAAAATTTAAAGCTTTAAAAAAGCTTTAAAGGCTTTATAAAAAACGTAAGCAAATGGGTGTTGGAGGGTAAGAGGGACGCAAGTTGAATATCTAGTTATTCAGTAATTTGTGCTTTTAACCTTCCCCCATGCAGCCAACGACTTAGATTAGACTGCATGCCATTTTTGCATATTTGACGTACGTAAGAAGAAAAAATGGTGCAAATAATTTCTTCTTACGTCAAATGTGCCAAAATGACATGCACTTTAATCTAATTTAGTAGAAAGTTTTTTCTTTGTAGTTCTGTTTTAGGCAATGTTACAAATTTTGAGAAGAAACACGAAGAACATTAACTTGGAGTCGCGTTTCATTTGAAAAAAAAGAAACCGATGAAAAACACGAATATAAGAAAGACTCAACAAGAACAAAAAACAGGGGTTGTTTGCTTCGTCAAATTTTGTACAAAAGTGTACAAATGCAATGTAAATAACGTTAAACAAGTGGAAAAAAATTACTTTGACGTAATAGTGAGAAAGAGTGAGACGAAAGCTGTATTAAATCGAACAGGGGAGAAACAATATTGCTGGTGTCGCTGTTCATTACGTTCACCGTGGCATGAATAAGAACGCTTTCATAAGCATCAAGTCGGCTCGTGTTGTTTTCCTCTTTTAGTAGCTTTGCTTCCTCTAGTTTTATGTTTAAATAATTCTTGTTCAAAGTGTGTGCAGCTACAGAAGATTTCTGCGGTCGGTTAAGCACAAACAGAAACAGTTTATTTATCAACTTACACTAGGTCACATTGACGCACCTGACCTTATATCTTCTGTGCAATTCCGCCTTTGCATGTTCCTAGGCATAGGCCTAACTACGGAATGCATTAACCGATTCTTCGCATGTGTTTTGTTTATAATACCTACAGTCATCTAGTCGACTCTGTTTTCGATAATTGTTTTTAGTAATGTTACATTTTAGGGAGTGTATTTCCGCACGGATCCCGGCCGGGGAACTCTCTTTTCTCGCTCAATTTAGTGGTGAATTTGCATTTCTCCCGGCCGGGAGATTTTTATTTCTCTCACGAAACTGGTGAATTGTACTATTCCCCCGGTCGGGAGATTTTTCCCCGGCCGGGAGATTTTGTGGTATTCACCACTTCTCCCGACAGGGAGATTTATTTTGTCAAGTAATTGAATTACTATCAACATTTTTGACAGTTCATGTTTATAAGCAAGACCAAGGTGATGGGATTTTCTTACTACTTGCAATATTTTTTGACAAGTGATGTATACCAACTTTGCGAAGTCTAATGTGGTTTTTTTTTGGTATCGGGTTAATTATAAACCAAGTTTTATTTTTTCGTGGTTGAATCAAACAAAAAATTAAATTTTTGTGATAGTATAGGTGAGAATAGGTGAGACCTGCTATAGCTTAGTTTTGTTTGAAGGGTGGGAAGGTCAATACAATTGTACTGGGTCGGGTTAAGCAAAAAAGTACATCATCAAAAGTCTCCTCATCAGTGATAGAGACGTTCCATTTTAACTGGATATACTCGTTAGCTTTGTACGCGTCCAAATGGTCGTAATAGCAAAGAGTTACCGCCGGCATTGTCCCCTTCCATCCAAGGTAATCGCGTTCGAGTGATACTACTGTTGGCGAGTTAACATTCCGCAGCAGTTGCTTGGAGCTCAGCCACCTTAAGTAAGTTGCTTGGAGCTCAGCAAGTAGGCCCAAAATACCGCCAAAGTGATCAGACAAAGCCATAACAGTCTTTTGGGCAGAAAGAACAACAGTCGTCTTCGTAGTCGCAATAATTTTCTGCTTAAAATATTAGGTACCTCTCAATCCAATGAAGTGCCCGATTAGCCACTAACCTCACGGCTAATATCCCAGTTGCATCCCCGATTTCTTCGACCACAACGCTTGTCTTTGAGGTAAAGCGGCTCCAGATGAACCTCCATCCAGACCAAATAGCCAGGACAGTACTCTTTACGGCTTTCGCTGGCAAGACTTTCATAACGACTGATGACCATAGAGCCGAATTCAGTGCGTTATGCATTTACACTTATTCGGATTCCATTAAGATGACGAGTGTGATTGTACTCCACCGTTTTGAGGCGAACAATTGGAGTCATATTATGGATACAAAAGTATCGTTAGTTGAACAATATATTGAGATGGCTTGGGCAATGGGGTTTTTGTTTTGGGATTGCTTGTGTGTGTTCGGTCGTCTGTTGTTTTCGGATAATGGATTTGGTGAATCCACAAAGGTGCGGTGAGGTGCCCAGATGATGTGCTTTGATTAAACGGTGAGATTTAAGAAAAGTCGAAAGCATTGTTAATTGCGACTATCAAGTAAAGACGCATTAGAATATGCGGCATCTAATTTTTTGGTCTAGGTAGAGAGGTGATTTGAAGAAGTGTATAAATTGGAGACGGCTGCCTTAAATCGGAGTCGTAAGCGCGGTGCTATGTATGTTGGTAAGAGCCTCGAAAGTAACATCGTATTGAATAAGGAAAATTACAAGAACTGAGATGTTTTTGTAATATTTTCGGACTGGGGTTCGTCAAATAAAACTCAATTTCACTTTTATAATCACACAAAGAAACACTTTATTTATCAAACAAACTTATTTAAACTCAGATCACACTGTTATTCAACTTTCCTATTTAGAATTCAACACTTTATTTCAATTCAATCACTTTCCACTCTACTATCGATTTTCACAACTCAACGTTCAAAATATAACTGTCCCGTACGAGCCTGTCACCCGTGTATTTATACAAAATTAAGCACCTTCTAGTACGTTCCATACCCCCTTTGGTAATTTTCCATTGGTACTCCTCCGCTGAATTCCAAGGAGGGGAAATCGAAATTCGAACTTCGGATATGACAGCTGCTGTCAGATGACTGGAATGACAGTTGGGTATGTTCATTTAGTGAATGGAGCGGGTGCGTTTGTAGAGTGAATCGATGGGTGCATTCAGGGTCTCCTGCGAGTTGTTTTATTTCTTGTCGCCACATAACATTGCCCCCCTCTTAGTTTTGTTCGTCCCGAACAAGTACGTCATCAATGCTTCCGTGGTAGCGATGTAGGCGATCAACATGGACAACTTTCATCTTCGCTCTTGGTCCTCTTTGGATTCGGAATTACATTACGGACATCATTAATTCGCGTTACAACTTGGTAAGGACCTTCCCAGTCCTTCTGAAGCTTTGGCGATCTTCCCTTTTTACGATGTGGGTTGTAGAGCTATACCAGATCTCCCTCGTTGAACTCGGGTGCCGTTGCTCGCGCATCGTATCTCGTCTTCATGCGGTCGCTTGCAACTTTTATATTGCTTCTGGTTCTCTGGTGGATGTCATTAATCCTTTCTCTAAGGTCAACCACGTAGTCCTCCTCGCATGTTGGGTCTTCAGTGGGAAATCCGAATTTAAGCTCACTGGGTAGCCTGGCAGTTCGTCTAAATAAAACTTCAGATGGAGTGTACCCAGTTGTACTGTGAATAGCGTTTCGATAGGCCATGAGGAATAAAGGTATTCGCCGATCCCAATCCCGTTGATTCTCGTCCACTACTTTGGACAGATGTTCTTTTAGTGTCTTGTAGAAGCGTTCCACCATTCCATCTGATTGTGGATGAAGGGGTGTGGTCCGTGTCTTCTGTAGTCCGATTGCCGCGCATACTTCCTGGAATATCTTCGACTCGAAGTTTCTTCCTTGGTCGGAATTAAATTCCATTGGCACTCCGAAGCTGCACACCCAGTGGTCCACTATCTGGTCGACAACGGTTTTCGCTTCTTGATTTGGGATCGCAAATGCCTCGGGCCACTTGCTGAAGTAATCGGCAATAACCAGGATATAACGATTACCGCTTTCAGTTTCCGGAAACGGCCCTGCGATGTCGACGGCGATCCTTTCAAAGGGAGCACCCACATTGTACTGGTGCATTTTACCCCTGGTTTTGACTTTGGGTCCCTTACTAGCAGCACAAGTAATACACTTTCGACACCAGCTCTCAACGTCGCTTCTTGCGCTCAGCCAATAAAAACGTTCCCGTACCTTTTCCAGGGTTTTGTTGATGCCCAAGTGCCCACCAGATACTCCATCGTGCATTTCCCGCAAAATTTCCTGCACTTTGGACCGTGGAACCACAAGCTGCATTTTAAAGGATTTTCCATCCGGCATTTCCCATTTTCTTCGCAGAACGCCATCTTGTACATGGAGAGAGTCCCACTGCGCCCAATATGCCTTTAATGTGGGACTTCTGTCGGATATATCCCTTGCGCTCGGTTTCTCCATAGATTCCTTCCATGCAAGGATTGGCTCAATGTCAGGGTCTTCTTGTTGTGCGTTGCGAAGTTCCTCAGTACTCCAGCCTTCTGCAGGTTCGGCTCTTATTCTCTGGATAGAAACTACTTCGTCCTTTTCCTCTTGTCGCACACAATGCTTACAATTGGGCTCACATGGTCTCCGGGATAATGCGTCCGCGTTGCAGTGCAGTCTTCCTTTGCGATGTTGTATCTCGAAGTCATAAGCCTGCAATCGCTCGATCCATCTTGCGACTTAGCCCTCAGGATTTTTAAACTGCAGTAACCATTTGAGCGCGGCGTGGTTGGTACGCAAGATGAACTTCTGGCCGCCCAGGTACTTCTGGAAATGTTTCGTCGCCAGTATTAAAGCAAGGAGTTCTCGCCTGGTAACACAATAATTTCTCTCTGGTCGGGTAAGCACTTTGCTGAAGTATGCTACGACTTTCTCCTGCCCATCGTGTAACTGCGACAATACTGCGCCAACACCCACATTGCTAGCGTCTGCGTCCACAATAAATGTCTTGCCGGGGATGGGGTAAGCTAGTACCGGTGCTTCGCAAAGTCGCTGCTTCAGATGCTGAAAGCTTCTTTCGCACTCACCTGACCATTTAAATTGTCTTCCTTTCTCAGTGAGCTGGTGCAGACACTTTGCAATCCCGGCGAAATCTTTGACGAACCTCCTGTAGTACGTAGCTAGACCGAGAAAGCTCCTTAGCTGGTGTTTGTCCTTGGGAACTGGCCAACTTCTCACAGCTTCGATTTTCTCTGGATCCGTCTTCACGCCATCCGTCGATATCACATGCCCCAGATACTTTACTTCTGCTCTGAAGAGCGCACACTTCTTTGGATTGAGCTTTAAGTGTGCTGCTCGAAGTTGTGAGAAGACCTCCCTCAAGTTGTCGCGATGTTCTGCAAACGTCTTTCCCAAAACGTCTTTCCCAAACGACGTCATCCAAATATACCAGGCAGGTTTTCCACGTCAGACCATGTAAGACACGTTCCATAAGACGCTCAAAGGTGGCCGGAGCGTTGCACAGACCAAATGGCATTACTGTAAACTGCCAAAGCCCATTGCCAGTTGTGAAAGCGGTCTTCTCTTTGTCTTCTGGATGGATCTGTACCTGCCAGTAGCCACTTTTCAGGTCGAGAGTGGAAAACCATTTTGCTCCAGAGAGTGTGTCCAATGTGTCATCTATTCGAGGTAAAGGGTAGCTGTCCTTCTTTGTGACATCATTAAGCCTCCGGTAATCCACGCAGAATCGAGTACTGCCGTCCTTCTTTTTCACCAGTACAACAGGCGACGCCCACGGACTTTTCGAGCTTTCGATCAAACCTTCTCTTTCCATGGTCGATATCATCTCGGCGGCCTCGTCCTGTTTAGCCAACGGAAGTCGTCTGGCAGGTTGGCGGATTGGTCTAGCATCTCCGGTGTCTATGCGGTGTTGTACTAAGTGTGTTCTACCATAGTCTCCATCCTGTGAGGCAAATATATCAGCAAACTCGCCAATTAGATTTTCCGCTATGGTTTGCTGCTCCTGATTTAGCTCACTGTCTCCGAGTATAGTCTTACATACCTCGGCCAATTTTGATGGAGAGACAGGACTTGCAGGCTCACTCTCAGCTATTGTCGAAATGGCTGCAACGGGCACACATCTTCCGATCACCTCTCCTTTTCTGAGCTTAACGGTGCGCTTATTTGGGTTCATCAGTCTTACCGGCACCATGTTATCCCTGGGCTCTGCAAGAATTTTTCCCACGACGTAACTTTTAAATTCACTTTTGTTATCTGGCTCGATGAGATAGAATCGGTGGTTCCCAGGATCACCCTCCAAATGTGTCCAAAGAACTGTCTCTGAAGAGGGCCGCAGAACTTCATCGCCTCCCAGTATTGCTCGAAGATTCACAGCGTTGTCGTTTCCGTATACCATAGGGATCTCGATGGTTCGATACCTTAGCACCTGCATTCGAAGGTCAAGAATTATCTCGTGTGCCTTCATGAAGTCCACTCCAATGATGCATTCGTCGCATATGTCGGCTACCAAGAATGCATGTGAGAAGGTCAATCCCTCTAGTTGTATCTGTAGCTGCACCTCCCCGTATACTTTCGCCGATTCTCCTGTAGCTGTCTTCAGACTGTAGCAGCTGGTGTTATGTAGCCATGACGTCTGAACAAGGTCTCTTCGGATGATGGAGGCCGTGGCACCTGTGTCAATAGTGGCCACGAATCTTCTGTTGGCGATGATTGCCTCTACTGTCAGACTCTTGTTGCAGCGTTTTGTTTGCGAGACTTGGATGATGGTCCTGGGGGCGTCGATTCCATCAACCAACTTCTGCCCCGACATCCTGCCAGATGCTTCTTCATTCTGTCTCCTTCTAGCGCAATGTGGGCAACCCGCTTGTCTAACTGAGGCTCGGCACTGTTGCTGCAGGTGTCCCAGTTTGTTACAGTTCCAGCATCTCATTTGTCCCCGAGTGGTGTTCGTGTTTTGCCTTTCGATGTCGATGCGTTGACATGAGCACTCTAGACCAGCCATTTCCCTTATGCGATGGCAACCTTGCGAAGCTTGGTCTACAGCTTCCATTGTCAGGGCGAATGCTAGTGCTTCAGCGAGAGTCTTCTTACCTGCCGTTCTTACAGCCATTTGTAGCTTTCCATCCGCAATAGCATTGGTAAACGCATCGGTTGCCAACTCGTTTATTATCTCCCTGCTGGTGTTGGGATAAGACAAATTCGCTAATCGCTCGATGTCGGCTTGCAACTGTTGAAGCGTCTCACCACTTGTCTGAACTCTTCGGCGCAACTGGACCCGGTAAACTTGTTGCATGTGGTCGTCGCCAAACCTCATCTCGATGGCCTTCACCATGGCATCATAATCTTTTTGTTTTTCTTCAGGGATGGTCTGCAGCAGTTCGGCAGCTGTTCCTCTGAGCGCAAGCGTGAGAGCAATTGATTTATCTTCGTTGTCCCAGTTGTTTGTCAACGCTGCAGCTTCGAATTGTCTCCTATAAATCGGCCACGATGTTTGGCCATCGAAGACAGGCGGCTGCATTTCTTTGCGTAGTGGACCGTCGGGCAAATATTCTCGCACTTTCTGTTTCTTAACCAACTCCAGCTCCTTAGCCAATTGTTCTACTTCCGATTTGACTTCAGTGAATTTTTCCTCCACGCTTTCAATTCTTTGATCTACTGCCTGGAACTTCTCCTCAAAAAACGCATTCTGGGAATCAAGTTTGCTTTCTAGAGCTTTCTTCTGCTAATCGAACTTAGTATCTAGCTTTTCATCGAGAGCGTTTATTTGTTCTTTTTGGCCGCTCTCCAGCTTCTCGAATTTGTCTTCGAGAGCGTTCTTTTGTTCTTCGAGAGCGTTCTTTTGTTCTTCGAAAGCATTCTTTTGTTCTTTTTGGCCGCTCTTCAGCTTCTCGAATTTGTCTTCGAGAGCGTTCTTTTGTTCTTCGAGAGCGTTCTTTTGTTCTTCGAGAGCATTCTTTTGGCTATTCTCCATCTTTTCGAATTTCTCCAGAAGCAACTTCATGTAAGCGGGCATTTCATCGGCAGTACTTACTGTGCTTTGTTGCTGTTCTTCTTGAACTTCGAACAGCATCGTGTCTGGATGTCCACCTTTCTCGGTAATAGCGTCCTGGAGTCGGAGCAACAATTCCCTTTTGAGCCCCGAAGTCTGGAGGTTTCTTTTACCCAATTCCGCTTTTGACTCAGCTGTTGTCAATTGTTCAATTTTTCGACCCATTTTGAATTGTCTTCACACAATTTTCACAACACAATCAGTTTATGTCTTATATCTGTTCCAGAAAATTCACTCGCGAATAAACAAATCACTGAAACCGTTTTTATAACTTAGTTAATTATAGCTTTATCGCACAATCAGCTTCAATGTATCCGGAATATTCCACAATCAAATTTGTATGAGTCACCGACACTGTTTATCTGTCACCAACACACGATATCTCTGGAAAATTCCACTGCACAAATAAATCGTTTTAGTCACCGACGTTATTTACGCGCACTTTTTCTAGAAATCTCCACTTAAAACTGTTTGACACACTAACACTGTTCCGGAAAATTCCACTGTAGAATTTACCCGCACAATTATGAGTTTTATCCCCAATTTCTGACACCAATGTAATATTTTCGGCCTGGGGTTCGTCAAATAAAACTCAATTTCACTTTTATAATCACACAATGAAACACTTTATTTATCAAACAAACTTATTTAAACTCAGATCACACTGTTATTCAACTTTCCTATTTAGAATTCAACACTTTATTTCAATTCAATCACTTTCCACTCTACTATCGATTTTCACAACTCAACGTTCAAAATATAACTGTCCCGTATGAGCCTGTCACCCGTGTATTTATACAAAATTAAGCACCTTCTAGTACGTTCCATACCCCCTTTGGTAATTTTCCATTGGTACTCCTCCGCTGAATTCCAAGGAGGGGAAATCGAAATTCGAACTTCGGATATGACAGCTGCTGTCAGATGACTGGAATGACAGTTGGGTATGTTCATTTAGTGAATGGAGCGGGTGCGTTTGTAGAGTGAATCGATGGGTGCATTCAGAGACTCCTGCGAGTTGTTTTATTTCTTGTCGCCACATAACATTTTCAAGAAGCTAGAAGGAAAAGAGTAAGTTTAACCACTTCGATTGGGACAGCATACAATCGCCATACTTACAGCTCTTACAAAGGACAGATTCAACTCCACCAAACCACAGAGGACATGAATTCTTGTGTCTACCATTAGTTGAAAGAGGAATCTTCGGACCTACGGAAAACGGTTGCGGGTTTTATTTTTGATATGTTCCAAAAAAGTGGTACATTTTGTTACTAAAATGAAAGGCCAAATGCATGAGTTCTAAAAAGTCTTGTCCTGTGGTAAAAATTTAAGCAGACAAAACATTTTTTTGTTTTGCAAGTGTTTTTCTCTATACGTTTATTTTTAGAAAACGATTACAAATCTAAAATACCTAAAAAAAAACTTTGGGATATTTTGCTTCAACAAAATATACGCAAAAGGCTTTATATCGACTGAACAATTTTCTAGATGGGAAAATTGTGTGCATATAGGCCAAATTGAGTGCCTAGGGCGAAGTTTTAGACGATAAGGATGAAAGTACCTAGTTTATCAAGCGGTTTAACATTCAACCTCCGGCCATAAGTCTCGGGAAAAAGAAAAAAAAAAACAAATCTTTAGTTACACAGACCTAGTGAGAAGAGTCGGAGTAGAACCGGGTATGCTGGTCATATATCTAGAGACAGAGCTTGCTGGCAAAGCTTTTTTTTTGGGAGGCTAGGTTTCAACCTGAAATGTAGCGCCACCTAAGGTAAGTTCTCACGTTTTGTCAAAGGCTTAAGCCGATTTGAAGTGCCATTGACCTTTTACCACGGCTGTCAAAATTTGACGTCTTTCGCATTTTTCGACAGCGGGATACCAATCAAATCGCTTTTTTTATGAAAAAATTTAATAGTTTCTGTAGAAGTGCGAATCATTAATAAACTACTGAACCTGGAGTGTGCCGATAGATGTGATCTCCATGAATTCGTGTAGGTACCTTTTTGTGATCCTTTCCGTGTTTTATATTTCAAATATTTTCAGCCTTTCCTAGGAAGGCTGATCAAGTCTACAATTCTCTCGTTCATCGAAACACAGGGTTACAATTTTAAAATAGCTATTTACGTTTAAGTGTAAATTTTGTTTGCTTTCCATACAAAAAGGCACTCCCGGATCTTGATCTCGGAGGGATCCCGCACTTGAAATACCAGTAGACGTCAATCCAATAAAAGCTAATTGTTTTGCAGTTGAAAGGTGCTCTGCCGCACCTTTAGCCGCACCTTATCGTCCTGCCAACCACAAAACTCTCTTTCCAAGTAGCATAGAAGCCTTTGTGCTTACTGCGGGTAGAATACGGGCGCCATAGCTGATCGCTATGAGCCGTGTTTAAAGGCAGCTTCACAAAGAGGCTTTAACTTCGCTCCGTCACTATACGTCGACTTTGAATCTGCTTCAAAATGACATTTCCTGAAAAAATTTATTTATTTTCGGGACAAATAGTTTTCTTCGTGTTCTGTACTTATGTATTTTGCTTTTATGTGGACAACAACAGTACAGGAAATACGAAATTTCTAGATCTTCTCGAGGTTTTAAAATTGGTGCGGGTTTTGACAGTAAATCTGAAGATGTGCAGTTTTATAATTTTAAAAACTGTGGACCAATAATTTTTTTGTCTGAGCTGTCAGACTAAACGAATTTTTGAACTAGAGTTTTGCTCTAGAAGAGTTACGTAAGATTACGTTTTCTCTTTACGATTGCCAAACAAGACGATAAAGCCGAAGCTACATTTTGTTAGCAAACAATGAAATGGTATGGCAGAACTGAACGTCAGGCCGAGGCGGAGCCAAGACTTTTTTGTGAATTCCGCTTTAAATACGCACCGTTGCACGTACGTAGGCCCGGCTTTTCATGACTAAATTAAGCCCAGCTTAAACCAAGATTCCTTTATCCCGTAACAAAATGAATCTGGACGGTTAACCCAGCTAGCTGTTTTACAGTGCAGAGTTAACTTCATCTGCAAAGTTGTCAAAATATTCGACTCTTACTCTTACAGTCGAGTCATCAACGAAAAACCTCCAACGAGCATTGGACAGAATTTGTGTCTGAACGAAGACTTGGCGAATCGCTCTTAACGAGAACAAGTCAACGCATGTGAATTTTACTTACAGAAGGGTTAGCAATTTACCTCTGTTCATAAATTCTGCACAAATACCTTATGCAAATGAAGCGAAATATCTAGGGATGACACTGGACGCTAAACTAAGGTGGAAACCACACGTAAAGAAGAAGCGCGACGAGCTCGAGATTAGGCTCAGGGAAATGTATTGGCTTATCGGAAGATTTTCGAAATTAAGCATATATAACAAATTGCTCTTGTACAGGCAGGTGGTAAAGCCGTCCTGGACATACGGAATACAACTTTGGGGTTGTACCAAGCCGAGCAACATGTCCATGTTGCAGACTTTCCAAAACAAAACACTAAGAGCAAGTGTGAATGCTCCATGGTATATTAGGAATAGTGATATTCACAGAGATTTAGGAATAGCTACCGTGAGCGAAGAAGTAACAAACTTTGCTCGAAAGCTAAATGCTCGCCTTCATGTTCATTGCAACAATGAAATGATCCGTACTCTAAACAAGACTCTTAACGATGTAAACAACGAGCGACGACTACAAAGAATAAGCCCTTCCATCTAGCGACGTAGGGTTAAGCCGCATGTATGAAGGGCTTAGTAGGTGCATTCACTGTTAAGTTAACTTAGTTGTAGTCAAGAAGTATTATGAGAGAGAGAAAATTTACTACTATGAAGTGCGTTCTGGCAGTTTCATAGTAGGTTCATTCGATGGAACTTGCCCCAGTGCGCCCTGAAATCGCACTCGCACTTTTCAGTGCGATCAGCTGATTGTCAAAAATTCAATACAACCCTGAAAAGTGCGCTGTTCATCGAACGCAAAATTGCGAACGCAAAAAAAAAAAAAGACTTGCTCTTTTTCACGGCCCCCACCTCCGCGAGGGTCTGACAAGCCCTCCGAGAGTATCATTTGTCTTGAAAAACTGCTCAAAGTGCCGTTCGGATCCGGCAAAAAATTGTAGGTCCCCTTGTTTGTAAAGAAATTAACACACCAGCATACATTGTTGAGAAGTTGGCCCTGGTTCACCTCGAGCTGTTGCGCCACTCTATTTATTTATATATTACTTTCGATCTTGAAGGAATGGAGGGCTATCCACAAAAGGGTATACATAAGCACCATAATTTTTCTACACCATGATCGGAAATCTTAAACATGACAAAGATTTTAATGCTCAGGGTGAGAAAGGACGAAATAAAGTTTGTATTTAGCGTTAAACCAAAGATGCCATTTACATCGTCAACTAAGGTGTCGAGGCTAGCAAAAATGCTCCTTAAATCGTTTATTACAACAGGACCAATGTGCCACCTGGGGGTATTTCGTGCTTCTACGATTTCTGATAGTAGGGAAAAGAAGTCATTTTGGGATACCCCATGACCATGATCCTTCAACTGTTTTAGAATCATGTTCAGCTCTCTGTACCGCAATGAAATTAACTTTGTGAAGAGCCAATATTGGCCAATTATAAGGCTGATTGTTATGTTTGGTAATACGAATGCCAAGCTGCTTCGGAAAAACTTAACAGCATTTTTGGAGTTGCTAAAATTAAAAGAACCTTAAAGACACTTGAACCAGCTTGCTTATAAAGATTTTACCTTAAATACTTTTTGCTTGGATTAAGATTATCGACATTTTCCGAGGCGTCTGCCTGATCCAGCCCATACTCCTCGTCATAGTCATTCAGGGTGATCGATTCAAAGACAAACGGACGCACAGTCTGCAGTGGTTGTGGCAAGATTTGAAAACCCTTTTGGTGCAGCATCTGCAGTATGGCCACTTTCTTGGGCAGTGACTCTGCGCATTTTTTGTTGGTAGCTGAATTTTCCCATATATTCAACGATGATTAACACCAAAATAAGCCGCTAATCCAATGTTTTGCCAAATTTTCATTACAGCCGAAAATTACCAGCTGGTATGTGACTCAAACAACAAGAAACAATTTATAAACATGATTTGTCAAAAAATGTTGCAAGTAGTAAGAAAATCCCATTACCTTGATCTTGCTTATATACATGAACTGTCAAAAATGTTGATAGTAATTCAATTGCTTGACAAAATAAATCCCCCTGTCGGGAGAAGTGGTGAATACCACAAAATCTCCCAGCCGGGGAAAAATCTCCCGGCCGGGGGAATAGTACAATTCACCAGTTTCGTGAGAGAAATAAAAATCTCCCGGCCGGGAGAAGTGCCAATTCACCACTAAATTGAGCGAGAAAAGAGAGTTCCCCGGCCGGGATCCGTGCGAAAATACACTCCCTACATTTTATACTTCATTGTTTAACACTTGCTTTAACATGTGTGTACTGTTTTGTGTATGGTGCTAGCATGACTTAACTACTAACACATACACTAGCTAAGGAGCCTATGTTAGCATTTATTGCTTGGCATATTTCTTGGCATATTTCTAAGCACGCCACAACACAGATATTGTTCAGATATTGTTAATTGAAATAAGTGTACCGTCTTTGGATTTAACCATTTCAACGATATTTAACTAAGGCGGAGAATTGTCTGCAAAAATGTAGTGTTTGCATTACATTAATTTTACATTCCTTCCACACAATAAAGACTCTTTTCTTCTTTCAGGTGGCTTCTTGAACTCCAGGGATCCTTAACCATGCAATTCTTTTCTCACCACCAGCCGCCACGCCTAACCACTTCACTCCGCAAACATTTCTTGTAGAGGCAATGATTTGATTTTTGATTTGATTTGATTTATTAGCTTAAAATGCTAGTTTACAATTCTGTTACAAATTTTTACTTTAAAATAAGTTCATTTTTTCATTTATTTTGTTTTTATTGAGACATTAATACATTTGTCAATTTATGAATACATTATTTTTGAATTTATTGTAACCGACTTCAATAGTAATATCTAGTTAGACAAACTCTTAAATACTATAAGTGTTTATAACAGAACATAATATACATTAAGTTTTTATTTTAACTAAATTTCTATAAGTTCTATTTCTATTTTGCATGTGTTTGCTCCCGACACATGTTCACTTTAGGGCTCAAGCGGCCGAAATTAAATTTATGACTAGAACTACTTACAAACTAAATATATAAAAAACAAATCCCATTTAAGATAAGATGCAACAATAAGTTAATAAACGTCAGCATGTAATAATCAAAATAATCAAAATTGAAAAAATTGAATTGGAAAAATTGTTATCTAGCACACTTTCGCTGATATTTCTGTCCCATATATTTTTTATAATAGGGTTTGGGTGATTGGAGGTGGATTGCAATTTGTTTCTCAATAATTTAACCAAAGAGGTCAATATTGTTTTCTCTATATATTGTTGCATTTGAATAACATTTTTTATTTGGTTTTCTGAACTTTCCACAACAAAATCTTAGAATTTTGCGCTCGAAGTTTTCTAACTCATTTGTGGCTGTTGGGGAAACACTAAACCAACAGCCAATTCCATATGTAAGTATAGGTCTTATAAGTGTTTTATATATAAGCAGCTTTGTTTTCTTTGAAAAAGAATTCGCTGATAAAAGTTGTTTAAGCAGCCCAGAAGCCATTTTGGCCTTATTCAACACAGCCCTGGCATGCTTATTAAATTTGAATTTATTTTGGTAGTGCATACCAAGATATCTAGGTTCCGTTTTTAGTGGAATCTGTACATTATCGATTTCCAGTAACAGTATTTTACTCTCCTTGACTGCTTTACGGTGCCCTTTTCCATAAACGTTTCTAAAACAAGTAATACTGCTATTTTCTGCGTTTAGTACTAATCCCCTAACTAATTTCAATAATAGTTGAAATAAGATGTTTATGAGGGCACAAAATCTTTCAGTTTGTTAAGCGCATCGAGAGGTCTTATTGCACTTGCTTATATCTTTGTCGTCCGCATATAGAAATGCTTCGGTCTCATCTACCTGGCTACTTAAAAGGAAATCGTAAAGATATATGTTGAAGAGTTTTGGACCAAGTAATGACCCCTGAGCCACGCCCATAAGTACTGGAAATTCTTCAGAGTATTCAGAAGCGATAGAGATTGTCGCTGTCCTAGAGTTGAGAAAACTGATGATCATTCGAATGAACACTTCAGAAAAATCAAGGGTTATCAATTTGAAGATTAGTCCGTTGTGCCAAATGGAATCAAAGGCGGCCTGCAGATCTAGGTCAAGAACAACAGAGCACTTTTTATTCCGAAGGTTTTGAACGATTCTATCGTTTAGCACCAGTAATGAAAGCTCGGTTGAATGATTTTTCCTGAAACCGAATTGGTTACGTTTTACGTTTTTGTTGGAGGTTGCTACTATCCGATGGAGCACTCAGACACAACTATTGGTCCATTGTACTACCATGCAGACACCTTACTTTAATGTATTTAGTTTACCCGTCTTTCGAAGAAAGATGAGAAGGAGCTTCAGTGATGAAGAGCTTAGGTGTTCGGCACTCACCACGTCAGCCCCAAAGATCCGCCACCTGATGCGAGCAAAGGCAGGACAACTACAGAGAAAGTGTTCCGCTGTATCGTCGTCCTCTCCACAGGCAAGACAGGTGGTGGTTTCGCTTAAGCCTAACACATTCAAGTGTCTAGCAAAAGCTTGGTGGCCGGTAAGGACGCCTACAAGAAGTCTGCAATCGATTCTCCTAAGAGATAAAAGAAAAGACGCTGACCCCTCGCAGATGTCCGGGCGTAGTCGTATAGTCTGCCAGCACCCATCGCAGTCACACCAACGAGCCCTGTGCTCACGAGAAACCCAAGTATAAATGGCAGACGTGACAACAGATACAGGCAGGCCTAAAGCAGGTTCGGGTCCTAAGGAAACCTCTTCTGAGCCAAGTCTGGCAAGCTCATCAGAGATCTCATTTCCCTGGATACCAGTGTGACCTGGAGCCCAAACAAGATTCACTGCATTTAGCCTTCCGAATAAGTTCAACGAATTCTTGAGTTCGAGCACTATCTTGGACGAGGTAAGAGGGTTGAGCAACGCATTTAGAGCGGCTTGGCTGTCACTGCAAACGCATATGCTTCTTGCCCTGCACCTGTTAGTCACAATATAGTGCATAGCCATTAGGATAGCGAAAATCTCCGCTTGGAAGACAGACGCATATTTACCTAAGGGGTAGTGGAGTCTAATGTTCTCGCTTTCCACAAAGACTCCAGCACCAGACCCCTGTCCGGTTTTGGAGCCATCCGTGAAGAAACGATGGCATTCTTTCCCTGGCTCAGAGTCTGGCCGAAGCCATTCCATTACCTGAGGAAAGTTGACTTGGTAATTTTGTCGCAAAAGGATTTCTGGGGTCATTGCGTCAGAGGGCATGTCCATAAGACAGGGGTCAAAGGACAATTCTCGAACAAGTTCTTCAAAATTCCAATGCGTGTGGTACCAAAAACCACCTCTCTTTAAGCGAAAGATGGTTTTCAGCGTACACCCCATGATAAATATATCAAGAGGGGGGGAGGTTCATCAAAGCATCTAGAGCAGAGCCCGGCGTGCTAGGGAAGGCCCCTGTGCAGCCAAGACAAGCCGTTCTTTGGAGTTTGGCAAAAGAGGCAGTAACACGTTTCCGCGAAAGCCTGTTCCACCAAACAACCGATGAGTATGAGAGGAGTGGTCTAACCATGGCAGTATAGATCCAGAGGACCCTTTTCGGAGTTAAGCCCCATGTCTTGCCGGATATCGGGATAGTGACACCTTTAAGCACTAGTTGAGTCAGACCAGTGACCTTCCTCCTTCTCGTAAAGAGAACAACCGTAGTTTTAAGAGAGAACAACCAATCATCGATCAAGTCCAGGGACCTCTGCGCCTGAGAGCACACAGTCCCTAGGTTTGAGCCGACAGAAAGAACGGCGACATCATCCGAGTAGGCTTGTGTGTAGGTTCCAGGAAGGTTGAGAGCCGATAGTAGAGAGTCTACAACCATGCACCATAAAAGGGGAGACAGAACACCACCTTGCGGGCAGCCCCTGCTTACCCCAGTTATGACGCACTTGCCACAATCTGCTTCGGCTATCAGCGTCCTGTTCATTAGCATTACCCTAATCCATTGAACTAATGTTTCATCTACACCATGTTGTCTGGCTGAGTTGCACATGCTATCAAACGTCGCGTTATCAAAAGCACCCTCAATATCGACGAAAACGCCCAGCACGTACTTCTTCTGGTCAAGAGCACATTCAATCCTACCAAGAAGGTTTTGAAGCGCAGTTTCGCAGGATTTTCCGCGCTGATAAGCGTGTTGCATCTCAAAAAGAGGGTGCAAACAAAGAGCAACTTTGCGCACGCGCAGCTCAACCAGTCTCTCTAAGCTTTTCAGCAGGAAGGAAGACAGACTTATGGGTCTGAAGCTTTTGGCTAGGCTATAGTCTGACTTACCAGGTTTTGGTATGAAAACGACTTCAACCATACGCCAAAGGGTGGGTATGTAAGCCAAGGCAAGGCTCGCAGTGAAAATTCTTTTCAACGTGGGCAACAGCTGACCTAAACCTTGCTTCAGCATAACCGGGTAGATTCCATCTGGACCAGGTGACTTAAAGCTCTCAAAAGATGCAATAGCATATTTGATAGCGTCATCAGTTACCACTCTAGATGCAATGTACCAGTTAAGCCGCGTTGTGTTCGCTGGTTCTACAATGGCCACCGTTGCCGGTACCACTGAAGAGCTCGTGGTGACCTGATTTCCCGGGAAGTGAGTCTCAAGGAGAAGACTGTAGGTCTCCGCCTTGGTCTCAGTGTAGGTGCCTTCAGGTTTGAGTATTGAAGCGAGTCTGCTTGGTCTGTTCCTCTGAAGAGCTTTCACAAGCCTACTAGTTTCACTTAGAGATTCGATCTCGTTACAAAATTTTTTATAAGAGTCATTTTTCGACTTGCGAATAAGTCTCTTAAAATCCTTTTGCCTTGATCGATATAGATTCCAGTCTTCTACTTAGTTGGTTTTTAAGGACCGATTCAGGAGCTTCCTGGTCTCTTTGCGAATACGCTGCAGTTCGGCATTCCACCAAGGCACCGATTTTCTACGAAGGTTTTTTGTAACTGGGCACGTGATTTCAAAGCAACGGGTAAGGATGCTGTTCAGATTTTGAGCAGACATCTCTACCCCTTGTCGTGAACTCAGTTTGAGTGGAACTTGAACAGAGTGGCCAAGCTCCTCTCTAAACTGTGACCAATTCGTTTTTCTCGGATTTCTCCTCTCTTGCAAAGGTAGAACTTCGCAATTGATTTGAAATTCGATGTATCTGTGATCTGACAGGGTGCTATCTGGCGATACCCTCCATTTTGCGATAGGCCTTGAAAACTTGTTGGAGAGGGTAAGGTCAATTACCTGCTGTTTCCTGGCGGTAACAAAAGTGGGTCTGTGACCCAAATTATTGATGGTAATGTCAGACGATAAGATGAATTCCAAAAGACGATCTCCTCTTGCGTTACATTTGCTGCTGCCCACAAAAATCACAAAAATCTACAAGCTCAACAACTGCCTTTGGTGGAGGAGGAGTCAAAGAGTCATAGGGGAAGTAGGCCGAGGCAACGACAAAGGTTTCCCATTTGCCGTTAGCATGGCAGGGAATAGAGGCAGCAACCAGATCTTGGGCACAAAACCTTTCGATCGTGACGGCCTCTAAGAATTTGGATGCGATAAGACAAGTCCTAGGTCTTTCGGACTTCTTATCGTAAAGAATGTCGTGTGAAGCACTCAACCCACCAAGACCACAGATGTTACCTTTCCACACCCATGGTTCCTGAATGGATGTTATGCACGTTTTTGTACTACATGCCGCAAGCCTGCTACTTAGAAGAGCAGTAGAGGCCTTGCAGTGCTGTAGGTTAATCTGAGTAAACATTATGGATGTAGACTCAGGGTTACGTACACTATAAGCGCTGTTTGGCATTGAAACGGAAGTGAATCCTACCAAAATGCAGATAGGGACGCATGTTGTACCTAGATTCAATGACCTCGGCAGAAGCCATGTCCATGCCCACGACCAAACAACTACCATCTTCATTAAGACGATTTTTTTTTGGTCTATGCGAACGGACAATCCAGGCTTTTGTGTCGAGGCCAGGATTCTGGGCTCGCAAACGCTTCAGCACATCCGCCGTTTTCCCCAGTTTCCCAGGGATCCAGCAGACGGCTCGCGTTAGCTTGGCTGGCTTGTAGACCTCAAAAGTTGAGGTCCCAAGGGGTTTATGCGCTTCCTGCACTCATGCCCGTGGGAGTGCTCGCGACGTCCGGTTTCGATCCGCCAGCACTGCACCCTTCAATGGGAGAAGCACCGGCTTCACTCGGAGACTTGCTGCAAGCAGACACAAGGGCCTGAGGGGTTGCGTTACTCGTAATGAGCTTGGGTTTTTTCTTGCTTTTCGGTTCAGCAGAAGAGGAGGCGATGTCCGATGTAGAGGACTGATTTCCTTCAGTTGGTGAGACTTCCAGCGACCTGTCTCGCTTCATGGAAATCGCCCAAGAGCCGACCGGACTAGCAGCGCCTTCAGCCCGTAAAGTTTCTTTGCGCGACTTATCGATCTGCCGCTTCCTTTTCCTCTTCCGCCGACCCTTAGTTTTGCGCACCTCAGAGCCCGCCTCTTCCGGAGCCCGTTCAACCACAAGGGTATTCCGAGTCGTCGCGTCAGTAGCAGTGCACTGGGTAGCAGCCTCACTCATGCTTTCCGAGCGAGATTTCCGAGCGAGTTGGATACCGAGCTACAAGAGTCGGAGGGTATATCAAAAATGAATGTTGGGGCCTCCAGAATCCGTGCCCCGACCGCAGTCGAAAAGACTGCGGGTGGATTTTGGCTATCGCCGGTACCACCTGGAGTAGAAACATAAAACCGAATTGGTTATTTGGAACAATATTTTTCTCATCACAGTAGCTGTCTAGGTATTCAGCCATGATTCTTTCGAAAGCTTGCCCACAGTAGACAATAATGATATAGGACGAAAGTCTGTGATATCTTTTCCACATTTCTTCTTTGCAATAGGAAAAAGCTTAGATTTTTTCCATGCTGAGGGAAAGTACCCATTATTTATGCATTGGTTGAAAATGCACGAAAGGGCTACATCGAGGGTATGAGGACATTTTTGCAAAACAAAGTTCGAAATGTTATCTAAACCGCACGATTTTTTGTTGTTAATTAATTTTCTCTGGAGACGTTAAAGGTGGTGGCAAGTTATCTGAGGTGGTGCTAGATGGAAGAAAATTTGTTTAGTGTGTATTTGCATGTCTGCTCTTAAACTCGTTGACTCTAAGATTAACACGATTTGTTAAGTTTGTGTCAAACTGGGTTTTTTTTTTCTAAATACAGGGCGGAATGTCTTAAATGCAACTAGCTTGTCTTCATTATCTGAAAGCTCTTCTCGATTAAAAGTCAAGTTATCCTTGGCTATATTCGTACCAAAATACTTTTTGCCCGTTATTCTATCGATTTCCTTAAAAGCTTGGGGCGATGGCCTAATTTTTCTTAAACGTGACCTAAAATCATCATCCATGTCCATTTTTACTCTTGCTGCTATTATCTTATTAAGACACTGTATCCGAGAGTGCAACTCTTTATATTCCGTGTTTACCCTGTTTGTCTATGGAAAATTCTTTTAAGTTTTCTAAGCCAAATGCTTCGAATTTTCATAAGAATTTTGGTCAGAAGTGAGATATTTTTGTA
Source organism: Neoascia interrupta (assembly GCA_947623515.1). Classification (NCBI taxonomy): domain Eukaryota; kingdom Metazoa; phylum Arthropoda; class Insecta; order Diptera; family Syrphidae; genus Neoascia; species Neoascia interrupta. The sequence goes on from OX392463.1 coordinate 92,783,927, forward strand.
TTTTAGGTTTTTTCTGCTTTTAGTAACGGAATGGTTTCTTACACTTGAATTTATTTCATTGGTTACCTCTTGAACTAGATTATCAATTTCAGAAATGGAAATATTTGTACTTACTGGAAGATTCATTCTGGAAAGACTACGGTGTAGTTCTATTCTAAAATGATCCCAGTTCGTGTTCTGAAAACAAGTGTAAGTTGTAGGAGGCACTAGACCAGGGAAAACGTTAAAAATTTGTATATATGTTTCTACACCAAAATGATCAGAAACAAAAGGAAATGTTTTACAAAGAGTGTTATTTCCTGTGTTTAATGAACTTGACAGCATAAAAATGTCTGATACGGACGAAGATCTAGGAAAAGTTGAACTATTCGGCGAAATTATGTCTAAAGTAAGATATTATCCGTTGTAGAACCACCTTTGTATTTGGTTACCATTGGCATTAGTCGCAACATCACCCCAATCAGGATGTTGAGCATTAAAATCGACCCCTAATATCACTACATCATATGAACTTGCAATGCCAATGAGTCTATCTAACTCCCTCGAAAGAGACTGACCTGCCGCTGATGGAATGTAAATACTTCCAAGAAGTATTCGTTTCGTGGCTCGGTTATTGCTCTGGCATACTAAAACACCTAGGCAAGCTGAGAAAGTATCACTGTGAAAAGAAACTTTATTTACTTTAAACTTTTCTTTAGTAACGATGGCTGTTCCTCTACCATCGTCGTTTCTTATTATGTTGTAACCATCAAAGGAGGGTTTTAGTTTGCTGTATAGTCTTGTTTCGGATATGAAACAGATTTGGGGTTTTTTGTTTTGAAGAGTTCGAAGGAGTGAAATTCTTTTATTATGTGAGATTATGGAGTCTGTATTTATAGAGATTATTTTAAGACTTGTGTTTGAGCTCATTATGTAACAATTGAAGCGACAAAGTCAAGATAGGCAAACACCTTGTCTTCTTTACTCTGGAGTTTTTGATAGTTAGGCCAAAATTGCCTGATTTTAAACAAAAGTTCTTTAAACGATATGTTAAAAATATTATTGGCTTCGTTAAGAAAGTCGTTTAAATTTGTGCTTGAAGATGGGTGAGTATTTTCAACAGCAGGAGCTTGGTAAGTTTTTTGTTGGATAGGTTTATTTGTGTTCTTGTCCATATGGGCAAACGACAGCTTATTTGTTAAATTGCGTACCATGTCATTGACTTCAATTCTTGCTGTATTCGCAAGAACCTAGAATTTTGAGCAAGTATTTTTTTCTTTTCTCTGTACCGCTTGTAGTATTCACAGCTGGAAGTGCTTGCTGCGTGGACCTCCAGATTGCAATTGGCACATTTGGGAACGGGAACTGGTTGGTTTTGCTCTCTTAATGCTTTAAATGAATTGATGCATACCTCAGAGTCATGGAACTCACCGCACAGAACACATCGGCTGTGATAGGAACAACATTCCCCAGTATGTCCAAACCTTTGACATTGGTAGCAACGAATAACCACATTATTGTGTTTCCTCTCCCAATAAATTTTTTGGTGAAGAAGATATTTAATGCTAGTTAGCTCTTTTATGCTTTCCCCTACTTCTAATTTAACTATAAAAATATTTAGCTTTAATCATTGCTCTTTAGTTTGAGCTGTCTAAGATGCCCCCTTCGGGTAGGGGTTAGAATATACCCGAGGTAAGGCATGCCTGTCGTAAGAGGCGACTAAAATCCACCCTCCGTATGCCGAGCGCGTAGCGCATACAAACCATGCAATGGACAAAACGAACGGAAGTAATACCCCAGGTGGTAATCCAGCATCACTGGCAAATCCACCCTCTTCGGAGGTAGGCTCTACGGATTCTGGGGAGAGCCATTTATTGCTTTCAAATCCCTTTATGAAGAAACCAAGGCTACCTCGATCACCACCACCTAGATCGATCATCTTCGGGAAAGGAAGTCCGCCGGTTAATCGGGACTCAGCGAAAACTAAATGCTTTGAAGCGGAAAACAACGAACTCCGCGCTAAGCTTAAAGATATGGAACGTCTCTACCATGAGCTCAAAAATGAAGTAGATTCGTTACGAAAAGAAAACGAGGCTCTTAGGAATCCCCGTGATACTACAAAACGTGAGGACACGCCGAAGCGTCAAAGCGAATACGTGACAGACGAAGAAGAGCTTGCACGCGAAACTAATCCGGCTCTCAAGAAAAGATCTACCAAAAAACGAAAAATTGGGTCTTCGCCAGTAGTTGAGGCCGTATATAAACACGATGAAACACCAACAGTGTCAAAAAAAGCGACAGCGAAAATTGAAGAAAAAATTCGCCGACCGCCTGCAATAAATGTCGTTGGGGTCGCAGACTACGGAAAGCTGCGAAATATCTTAAAAAATACTCTGGGGACGAAGTATAATTTAATTTCTCTTCGAAATAATGTATGGAAAGTCAATGTCTATGACTCTGATGCCTATCGCGCACTTTCGCAAAAATTAAATACCGAGAATGTACAATGGTATACTTACGAAAACAAATTCGAGAAGCCGCTTCGGGTTTTCGCTAGGGGACTTCACCCAACCTGCACGAAGGAAGAAATTGTTGAAGATGTTCAAGCCCAAGGCTTTAAAATTCTTGATGCCGTGAACATACTTAAGAAAGAAAAACAACGTACGGAAGGAGAAAAAGACACCGTGGTCAAGCGCGGTCTTCCTATTTTCATGCTGACGTTCGATAGGATTGAAAACATAAACGAAATTTATAAAATAAAAACAATCCTAAATATCAGGGTAAAAATTGAGCCCAAGCGAAAGGGCAATAGACTAGTACCTCAATGTAAGCGATGCCAAGGCTTCCGACATACTCAAGCGTACTGCCAAAAAGAACCGCGATGTGTCAAATGCGCCGGTGGACATCTTTCAAAAGATTGCAACGTAAGCAGTCAGGCCCCAGCGACTTGCGCCAATTGTAATGGAAGTCACCCGGCGAGCTACCGAGGTTGCGAAATCGCAATAGAGCTACAAAAACATCACGAAACTGTTAAGCAACATATTGTAGATAGGGCCACAACCCCAAAACGTTCTAGAGCTGACAAGCCGAAAACTCCCAAATCGGTCAGAAATACGAGATTGACGAGAAAAAATATACAAACTCCGCAAGAAAACGTCGCCGGTCCAAGTACAAAGGGAAAATCATCACTCATCGGCCCAAGATCGTACGCTGAAGTCGCGTCACACAAAAGCAAACCTCCAGAACCTACCACAACAGATTCGGTATCTCAAATATTATTTATGATATTGGAAAAGCTTGAGCAACAAACTAAAGTTAATCAAGTAATATTTGACAAACTGAGCGAGCTAGAGTTTAAACCTCGCAAAACCAATAACAAATCATGAATATGAAGCTCATTAACATACTTACATGGAATGCAAATGGTCTTTTAAAGAAAATCGACGAACTAGAAGTATTTCTACGGGAAAAAAATATTGACCTATGCCTGATTTCGGAAACACACTTTAAGAAGGGATCCGGACCCAAAATTAGAGGTTACATCGACTACCACGCGCATCATCCATCAGAAAATTCGAGAGGCGGATCCTCTCTCTACATCAAAGACTGCATTAAGCATTACAAAAACGAAGAAATTGAGCTTGACTCTATGCAAATAACTTCAGTATCGGTAAAAATAGGTCACCTAGATTATAATATTGCCTCGAGTTATTTTCCTCCACAGTATAGGCTAGCGGACGACGATCTTACTCCCCTCTTTGACTTACTTGGGTCGAATTTTATCATCGGCGGGGACTTTAATGCGAAAAACACCTTTTGGGGATCACGGTGCAATTCAACAAGAGGTAGAGTACTCTTCAAAGCTAGCATGAAACGTGGCGTGGTTTTCCTTTCGACGGGAAAGCCAATGTATTGGCCAACCGACAGAAACAAAGTACCTGACCTTGTCGACTTCTTTATCGCAAAAGGGGTTCCCCGCCACCTCACAAATGTAGAAGAAGGCTATGATCTCTGTTCGGATCACTCGGCAGTCGTTTTGAAAATCGGCGGAAGTCTAGCAAAAAATGAGAGAGCGCCTAGGCTAACGAATAACAACACCGACTGGGATGGCTTTAGGAAATACTGTAAAGAAAATGTATCTCTACATGTACCACTTACAACCCCTTTCGAAATAAAAGACGAAGTCGATAAACTCATTAGAACTATCCAAGACGCTGCTTGGTACAATACTTCTTTCCGGAAGACTGGAGTAAGGAAAAGCGGATCAATTTACCCGCGCGAAATTGAAGAGCTCATACGCGAAAAGAGAAAGGCTCGAAAGAGGTGGCATTTGTCTCGAGCTCCTCCTGATAAAACCATTCTGAATGGGCTATCTAACAAATTAAAGCACTAACTTCAAGATTTTAAAAGTCGCGAGACTACCAACTACCTCGAAAACTTGACTGCCGATAGAGGGTCAAACTATTCACTTTGGAAAGCCGTGAAGTGCATTAAAAAGCCCATAGTACACTCGGCGCCAATAAGAAAAGATAACGGTGAATGGGTAAAAGGCGACAAAGAGAAAGCAGATGTATTTGCAGAACATCTAGAAGAAACATTCAAACCGTTTGACGGGGAGCCGTTGGTTGACGATCTGTATCGTAATGCGGAATTAGACAATTATCGAATGAAAACCGTGACACTGTCTGAACTTCGTCAAACAATCCGAAATTTGAAAAATAACAAAGCTCCAGGCTATGACCTAATTACTGGGGAAATTTTGAAGGAGCTACCGAAAAGAGCGTTAGTCAAGCTTCTCTACATCATAAACGCATCAATGAGAATTTCATACGTTCCACGGCAATGGAAAGTCGCAGAGGTAATAATGGTTCCGAAACCAGGGAAATGCCCGAACGACAAAAAATCATATAGACCGATTTCGCTTCTGCCGATTATATCTAAAGTCTTCGAGAAACTTGTGCTCAAACGACTGCAACCAATAATTGAAGAAAGACGATTGATTCCGGATCACCAATTCGGCTTTAGGGTCAAACATTCAACACTTGACCAGGTCTATCGAATAACTAATGAAATTGAGAAAGCCTTAGAAGCGAAAATGATATGTTCTACCGCTTTTCTTGACGTATCCCAAGCCTTTGATAAAGTTTGGCACGAAGGCCTAAAATATAAGCTACGGAAAGTTTTGCCGGAAAAAATGTATGAACTCTTAGAGTCTTATCTTGACAACAGACTATTTCGAGTGAGATACGGGAGCGAATACTCAGAATTCAAAGAAATACAAGCCGGCGTTCCACAAGGTAGCGTCCTCGGTCCAACACTGTTTTTACTTTTTACAAGAGATGTACCTCAAGTAGAGACAACGACTATAGCCACGTTCGCTGACGACACGGCTATCCTCGCTACGGATAAGACAGTCGAACAATCAACGGGAAAACTCCAACGCGCTTTGAATAAAATATGCGAATGGACAAAGGCCTGGCGAATCCTCCTAAATGAGACAAAATCAACGCATGTAAATTTTACTTACAAGAGGGTAATCAACTTACCTCTATTTATAAACTCGGTGCAAATTCCGTACGCAAACGAGGCGAAATATTTAGGCATGACCCTAGACGCAAAACTTAAGTGGAAGCCACACGTTAAAAAGAAACGAGATGAACTTGAAATCAAGCTATGAGAACTGAATTGGCTTATCGGACGTTATTCGAAACTAAGCGTATATAACAAACTGCTATTGTATAAGCAAATGCTAAAACCATCTTGGACGTACGGTATACAACTTTGGGGTTGTACCAAACCAAGCAACATATCTATTTTAGAAACTTTTCAGAATAAGACACTAAGAGCAATCGTAAATGCTCCATGGTATATAAGAAATAGCGATTTACATCGAGATCTAGGCATCGCAACCGTGACCGACGAAGTAAGAAACTTTGCTCGCAAACTTCACACTCGCCTTCACGGCCATTGCAACCACGAAATAATCCGAACTTTGGATCAGACAAATCTTGCACGCCGACTACAACGAACAAGACCGTTGGATCTAGCGTCGTAAGAGGAAACCGCACATAATGACGGTATTGCAGGTGCTTTCGTTGGAAGGTAGCCTGCCAAACGCGATTACTATACAGAAGCATGAACTACTTGTTAAGGAAACTTAGTCGTAGTCTTACAAAGATTGGGAGGTTTTTTAGTGAGTAAGAATCTCACACTACTATGAGCACGCGCGTTCGATTCTCATAGTGCCTATGAAGGTTTTTACCTACCCACGGAAAAAAAAAAAAAAAAAAAAAAAAAGTTTGAGCTGTGACAAATTGAGATATTTTATTAATTTTGACATTAGGAGCAGCTTCTTCTAATGCCTTTTGAATAACGCTTACTTCAGTGTCGCCGTCAATTCCTTTCAAGAGAATTGTCGCTCTTTTTGTTTCTCTTGGTGAAAAGGCCACGGATTTTTTCAATAACAAGCTTATGAACGCTAGCATTGTCTACATACACTTTTGTTTTCCAGTATCCTAAGTTTACAAATTTGTGTCTTAAGTTCTCTACATTACATTCATGAGCGGCAAGATTAATTAAGTCGGTTATCAAACTACAATTTGCGCCGAAAATAAAGATAGGTGGACAAAACAATTCGTTGCTTATGTTTTTGTCATCGGTGACAACGCCAGTCATGCTGCTGTTTTCCTCTCCGGTAGTACTACGCTCTGAGTTGTTGTTTTGGATTGTTGCTCCGTTCGAGTTCACGCTTTTTTCGGTTTTTTTTACTATGAGGCACACTGATTGATGGGTTTGTTAGATCAGATAAGGGTGCGAATGGGTTATTAGCCAAATTTGATAAGACAGATGGTGATGACTCAGTGTCATCTGCATCATTTCGTCTTCTTTTTTTATTAGCAAAATTATTTGCTGCTGTTTTTAGATTAGATATGACAATATTCCAATTACTCTTTTATAATTGTTCAATGTTAGTGTCCATGTTTGCCACTGTGGGACCGTCGCCATCACTTAGTTTTACACTTCGATTATCGGCCATGGCCATTGTTTTGGTTTGGGCTATTTTTATTTAACTTGTCCCCCAGAACTTGGACTGGGAAACTGGGATTATTGAATTTGTTATTTATTTCCACTGTTTGTTTCTTATTCGAGTATCTGTCTTTAGAAATATCTAGTTTATTATTAAGTGGGCATATAGCCTTTAATTAACACTGAGAACTCTTTGTAACTTTAAAGATTGCACTTAGACAAGTAAAGCACATGTGCTCGCTGCAGAGGTTGCACTCGAACCTTTAAAATAAGTTTAATTTAATAAAAAGCCTTGGCAAAAGCTGTTGCTGCATGTTTTAATTTAACATAGTTATTTTCTTTTTTAACATTGGTTGGTAGACCATTGAATAAGTCCTTAATAAAAAAGCATATTTTGGGTTATATTATTTCTATACAAAGCTAAGTTGAAATCATTATTGTTTCGTAGACTAATCTCCTACTCAAATACTTCGGTAGAAGGTTATTTTTAATTTTGAGTATGAACACAGGCGTACATTAAATTATTCTTTGCTTAGTAGTAAACCATTTCAGAGTTTCAGGCATAAAACGAATAGGTCTGTTGCTATACAGTTTCGTACACATGGCTTTGTTCTGCAGCTTTTGCATTTTGTGGACCGAGTCATTAGATCCCATTAGCAATATTGTGGGGCAATATTCAAAATGTTGTGTTATGATCGAATTATAGATTTTGATAGCCATTGAAATGCTTAGGTTTTTTCTTATCCTACAAATAATCCGATTTTTTGCCAACTTTACTGCAAATGTAATCGCTACGGCTTTTAAACATTAGCTCACTACCAATCATTACAACAAGGTACTTTGTAACATCTTCATCAAAGAAGTTTCCATTATTTTCTTCGTTAATAAACATTATTTAAGTTTTATCAACATTTAGATTCAGTTTTTTCATATTCATGTAATGTTTCATATTCGCAATATCTCTTTTTAGCTTTATTTTACACTCACATAAATTATCTTCCTCAATACCTATACATAGCAAGAGCAATCCATCATCAGCAAATATTTGAACTTAACAAAACTCTAAAACACATTTAACATCATTTATGTGGACAAGAAAAAGAATCGCTGCTAACACGGACCCTTGTGGTAACCCCAGATTTACATCCATTTCACCTGAGACCTCGTTTTCCAACTAAACCCTCTGCTTCGGGCTTTGCTGATACGAATGAAACCAACTTAGTTACACGTCTCTTACTCCGTAACTTTCAAGCTTCTTTAGTAGAATGTCCTGATCTATTGTCTCGAACGCCCTCTTCAGATCACTGAAAACAGCTCTTTCCATTCAGCAATTATAATAATCGGCGTTAATAATTTAACGCCGATTCACATGAGTGTTTTTTTCGAAAACTGGATTGTTCTTCAATCAATATATTGTTATGTGGCGACAAGAAATAAAACAACATGCAGGAGTCGCTAAATGCACCCATCAATTCACTCTTCGAACACACCTGTCATTCCAGTCATCTGACAGCAGCTGGATATTCCAAGTTCGAATTTCGATTTCCCCTCCATGGAACTCAGCGGAAGAGTACCAATGGAAAATTACCAAAGGGGAAATATGGAACGTACTAGAAGGTGCATAATTTTGTATAAATACACGGGTTACAGGCTTGTACGGGACAGTTATATTTTTAAGCGTGGACTTGTGAAAATCGGTAATAAAGTATTTATTATTATTATTATTATTTATTCATCAAAACATCAATGTACACGATTAACCTTAAAAACTACAGCACTAGCTACATGGCTTTTGGCTGGGATATTAAAAATATTACTTAGAGATTAAATTCGATAAATAATAAGCATGTACTATAAATATTAGGGGGAGAGCCCATGGATTTTAGGAGGACCAGTCATATTGTACTCCTCCTCCTGAAACTCATGGGCGCTCCCCCAATGATAAAGAAGGTATTTAACAGTTAAATAAGTTTTACCAGGTTAAGAAGCTGTAAGAAGTTGTATATATTTTTAATATTTTTTGTCGATGGTATTGACAGAAGGTTAATAACCTTGTCATTACATAATTTCTCACAATTTTGATGAACTATACGACATTCTGTAGTAATATGTTTAATGGTTAGTAAACTTTTTTTTTATAATTCTTTATTCTCAAAATTTCATTTTATAAATAAATTATATATATTGTAACAATATTCAGTTTTCTACAATATGAAAAATCTAAAGAACAGTTAGTGACTTTAGTGTTTAAAGAACAAACAGTGGAAATGTCACATTATATTAAATTAAATTCATTGTGGGGTGGAGGTAGGTAGATAAAATAAATCGTATCTATTTAAACAGAGAAACAAATTTATATCTATTCGCTATACGGTTAAACCAGGTTATGAAGTGCAACAAAACTTCTATTTCTTTGTGGTCAATATTCAAAAGCCAAAGTTTTACTTTATTTAAAAACTTATACAAATTCCTAGTGTTTCTAATGTCTACGGGGAGTGTGTTGAATAATTTGCAGGAAGCAATAGAGTAAAAGCTTCTAAAACTAGTGGTGCGAAAAGTAGGAATACTAATTAGAGAGTAAAAATTACTTCGAAGGTTGTAAGTCTCATTGTTGGGGCTCTGAAAATAGCCACCGCGAATGTAAAAGATTTTTAAAACTTTGAAATAGTACAAATGTCTTACTGGCAGAATATCCAATTTACGGAATAAGGGCAAAGTTTTGGCTAAGCGGGATGAGAAGCTTATTTTTCTGATAGCATATTTTTGCATAATAGCTAGTTGCTGAATTTTAGTAAAATGAGTTCCACCCCAGCAGGTGATACCATATTGTAATTTGGAATGGAAGATTCCAAAATATATATTTTTTAAGATGCGAGTAGAGCAGTATTTGTTAAGCCGATAAAAAAAACGCAAGGTAGATAGCAAATATTGCTTTAAGGAAAAAATATGATCACTCCAACTAAGATTTTGATCAATTACCACTCCTAAGTACTTATAGGTCTTGACTGCTTCAATAGTAAAGCAACTTGCAGCACACGCGTTGTTGTGATCGTATGGAATACTGCAGCCACACTTAAGCAAACTAAACCTGTGACAGTCAGCAGCATAAAAAACTATATCTACTGCCGGGGATTCTTTAGCGGTAAGGCTAAAGTGCATTAGCTTTGTCTTAATGCTTACTATCAGCTTATGTTGTGCAAACCAGAGTCTTAACATATTCACATCATGATTTATTTCAGCAGTAAGATTGAACAAATTAGTTGAAGCATATGCAAACGCAAAGTCATCAGCAAAGGCCTTTATCCTACCCACGAATGGAAGACTGAAGACTGAGTTGACATAAACTAAAAACAATAATGGGCCGAGCACAGAGCCCTGTGGGACGCCTAGATTTATGAATTTTAAGCCTCCATTAATGTTCCCGATTTTTACTTTCTGCACCCTATTCTTAAGATAAGAAGTAAGCCAGTCTTAAAAAAGCCTCGAAAACCTGCGCGATACAACTTATTTAAAAGAATTGTGTGATCCACCATATCAAAGGCTTTGGTGATGTCCACGAAAAGTCCGGCGCAAGTTTTCTTTCCATCTAGACCCTGATAAATGTATTGCGAGAAATCAATTAAAGCATCTTCTGTGGAACGGTTAACTCTAAATCCGAATTGATTCTCGCTTAGAAAATTAATTTTATTAAAGTAATATGAAATTCTACATTTAATAGCTTTCTCAAAAATTTTCGACATAACTGAGAGTAATGAGATAGGCCTGTAATTTATTTATCTTTTCTATTCCCCTTTTTGAAAACAGGTATTACGTTCGCTATTTTTAATGATTCAGGGAAGGTTCCCGAAAAAATGCTTAAATAGGTAGGTAGGTAAACAGGTAGGCCAATATATCAACCACATTAAAAGCAATACGTTTTAAGATGGAGTTTGAAATTCCATCTACCCCACAAGAGTTTGATTTTTTTAAAGATTTTATTAATTTTAATAATTCAACTCCCGAAATAGGATTGAAAACAAAGCTGTTACTGGAAATATAGCTATCCAAAATTTCTGAAGCGGAGCAGCTATAACATACCAGTGGATTTTCACAGGTAGAAGTCAACTGTGAAACCGAAACAAAATAATCATTAAACACATTCGAAACAATTACAGGGTCATTTACGACCGTGTTATTTTGCTCGAGTGCAAAGGATATATTATGGTTTTTTGTCTTTCGATTTATTATGCAGTTAACTACTTCCCATTCTTTTTTTATGTTCCCTTGTGCACTGTTCAATCTATTTTCAAAGTACTTGTCACGACAGAGGAAGGTTTCTTTGTTGGCTTTTTTGCATAGGTTTGCGTATCGCCTTTTCAATACAAGATTAAATGGGTGTTTGGTAATCTTACTACGCAGTATATGTTTGAGTTTAATTTGCTTTAGAAGCGAGTTACTCATCCACGGTTTAAGTTTAGCTGCTTTCATGCTCTGATCTAAGATGACGCTTGAGCTATAAATATGGGTTTTTAGAGTCTTAACAAAGAGATCATAGGCTAGTGAAGCGTCATTTGCAGCATAAGTATCAGCCCAGTTTTCCCACAAAAGTTTTTCATTTAATTGCCTAAAATCAATTTTAGTTACTTTTTTGAAACCAACTTCAGGCTTATACTTGTACTTCAAGTAATTAAATAACAAGCCTGTCATGCAATGATCGGTAATTTTAAGATCGAAGTTGATACCCGCACATTGATTCGTTTCAACCTTATAAAAGTGACCAAAAACATGGTCAATGCAAGTATTGGTGATCGGTCTAGTTACGTCATTGACAAAAGAGAATAAACCATGTTCAGCCAATAAGGCTTCATACCTTTCAGCAATCGCATTTGGGCTCAGAATGTCTTATTTGAAATCTCCAAGGATGACAAGATTAGCTGCTTTTTCCTTACTTAATAAATTTGAAAATTCATCCAAAAACATATTTACTGACGAAGCGTGAAGTCTGTATACACAAACTATTGTAAAATTAAAGTTGCAAATATTACAAGTCATTTTAAGGACATCTGCACTATTAACACTGAGAGAAACAACCTTTGGCTCATAAGAATCCTTAACAAATACACCAACACCACCAGCTGCATACGAATCATTAGGAATGGGATAAAAATTATAGTTTGGAATCTTGTAGTCATCCTTCTCAAAGGAATAAATCCATATCTCTGACACAAAAATCAAGTCAGGAAGATACATAAAACCTTCAAGATTACACACAAGTAAGTCGAAGTTTTGTCGCAAGCTCCTCACATTTTGATGTACAATAAAAATAGAGTTAAGATCATTAGGACAAGAAAAGAAAATGCGATCATCACATTTTTTTATGGTTTCAATGGTAAAATCGTTGTATACGTTTTCTAGCAAGAGCTGTGCAATTTGCGCAGCGATAGTTGGTGTTGGTAGATTTCATGTAGTCAATATCAGATTGAAGAATATCGACACACGCACCATGAAATGAACATTTGCAATCAAAGCAATCTACTTTGATCGGATCACTTCTTTCAATTTTGTCGTTGCAGCAAGAACACTTCATGATATGTTTAATAGTTTGAAAATATGTACGATATTAAGTACGAAGAGTAGTACTACTACACAAGAGCTTAAGTGTTGTACAAAAGCGCGCACCCCACGACACTACTAAAAACACGACCGCTCTGTAAGAAGACTCGCTCTTTATAACGGGTGATTTTTTAGCTGGTTTGGTTTTGGCAACACTGGTTTTGACAGCTGACGTGTGTTAAGTACCTTGTGTCACTGTCAAACAGCTTCAGTTTGGTTTGCAATTTAACCATGGATCGTCTTACAAATGAACAACTTTTGCAAATTATTGAATTTTACTATCAAAATTCGTGCTCGGTTCGAAATGTTCATCGCGCGCTGCTTCCATTTTATGGTCGGCGAGTTTGGTGAACAGTTAATTTCACGTTTCGGGCCGGTCAATTGGCCGCCTAGATCGTGCGATTTGACACCATTAGATTATTTTTTGTGGGGGTATGTCAAGGCTAATGTCTATAGGGACAAGCCCGCTTCGATTGACGCACTGGAAGCCAACATCCATGCATTCATTCGTGAGATACCGGCCGATATGTGTGAAAGAGTATGCCAAAATTAGACTCAGCGGATGGTCTACCTGAGACGCAGCCGCGGTCAACATTTGCATGATATTATCTTTAAACATTAAATTGCAAGGTTCAAACTATCGATTCAAATAAATATTTCATTAATTTTTTCGAATTTTTTGTGTTTTTTTTTTTAAAAAAAGTTCTCAACCTCTTAAAAAATCACCCTTTAGTATGGCAAACTATTAGTATGGCAAAAATGACATGTAGGCTGAGGCTCGTTTCTTAGTAAGTAGCTATGTGTTAACCAAGAGTGGCCAAGACGAAGTCACAGGAAGCATGTGTTCATGTGGGCGGTGGTATCAGTCGGATAAAATGCGGGATTACCTTCTGGGTTGATTGTGGCATAGTGATGGACACATCGGCTCCAACTTTCTTTCTTCTGCAGCAGCCAGTTTTTATTCATTAGTTTTTCCAGGTCTTTTTTGGGGGGCTGGTATTGAGTTACTTCGGTGTTGGGACATATGGCAATAGCCTTTGCTACCTTGTCAGCCGCATCATTACCTTGAATATTTGATTGTCCTGGGATCCAGATGAGCTTTAACTTTCCACTTTGCGATGTAATGTTGTCACGGATGTTGCTTATAAGAGGTGTACGGCGCTTAATATTGCTTATAGCTTGAAGAGTAGAGATACTATCTGTGAGAATAATAGTGTTCCTCTTCGATGCAATTGCTATCTTTGTTGCTTCCAGTATGGCTAAAGCTTCTGTCGAAAAGATGGAAAAATACGTTGGAACTTTCACAGCGGATTTTACTGCGCCCTGTGCCCATGTTCTTGTTGGCTGAGGCCCAGGTCCACCCCGGACTGTAGCGCCAACTTAAGTAAGTAAGTAAGTGCCCATGTTCTGTAATTATCGCTTCGATAAAACTAATCGAAAAACGTTCAAAATTGAAACAAAACACATTTTATCGCACTCATCAGGTTCTGTAACTTTGACAGGCGAAAATTTTATCGCATGGAACGCATCGGAATAAAATAACTGGAAAATGCGATAAAACGGTGTTCTGTATCATCGAAATTCGATAAAATTTTCATTTTAAACGCCAAATTTTATCGCCTTGTACCGAGCACGCGAGAAGATAGAATGGCTGATCAAAAAAGGATATATAAAAGAATATATTTTTAAGCCAAAGTTTCAAAGGCCCAAAAGAACATTATGCTCGATTTTTTTTCGAACATAATAAACCGAGAGACCACAAGTAGTCGAGTCTTGCCGAGAGTAGCAATTAGTGTTATCTTAAGAATAGAACTCATGTTATTAAAGGTCAAACTACAAAATTTTAATGAATGCAGTATGAACTGGGAAGGTTTAATTGCAAAATAGGCACAAAATACAAATAGGCATAGGGATTAAATTTTCGTTGCCCCTGCTTCATGCGTGGGCGCATTTCTTGTATCAAAAATTATGTTGTGTCTCGGCTTAGGAGGTAAAGCTTCCGCAAGCGTTCTTCGGGCATTTCAAAGTGGTTGGCATTCTTCCGAAGTCTGCGGCGTTGGATAAGCATTTTATTTCGTTGCACGTTTATACCGACAATTCCACTATCGCGAAAATTTTTACGAATAGTGTCTTTCTTAGTTAACAACTTTAAAATTGCCATAATCAAATCCTTGATTGTTTTTTTTTAATTGGCAGGCTGACACTTCAATTTACCGCCTTCCAATTAAATTTTGGAAAAAAATGCCACAATAGCAAACATTTTTTTGAAATATTTTTATAATTTATAAGCTATAACACACAAGACACCACACAACTTCAAAATTTAAATTTTAAATGAAATGAAGATAAGTTATAAGTTATATTCACTGGCTGACACTTCAATATATCGCCTTCTAATGGAAGTTCCAGTCAAAATATTTTTTATCGCATCGACTTACAGAAACCCAACTTTTTCCAGACGCGATAAAACCGGAACGAATCGCTTCAATTTATAACGATGCGAAAACTTATCGCCAAAGTTACAGAACATGGGCACTGATTGTTGACAATAGCAAAACCAGATCCCTCGTCGCTCTTCGAGCCGTCCGAGTAAAGTGTGTTCCAGGTGTTGTTGGGGTACTTGTTAAGGAGTTGAAGGATGAGTCGATGGGTCGATTCCTTCGGATACTTTGACAAACTGGGGGCCTGTAACACAAACCTACAAGCACTCGTACTACAAGTGATTTTCTACAAGCGTAGAAAAATTCTGTAACACAAAACTACAAGTCAGCTTGGACTTCTACAAGTAAAATGGGCAAAAACTACAAGTGGGAAATTGTGCTATTTCCCTAAATCTGTAACACAAAGCTACAAGTGTAGACATTATTAAATATTCGCTTGTAGAATAATTGATGAAATCTTACAGGTGATCTCAGACTTGTAGGATGCAAAAATAGTTATTAAAATTAAAGATTTTTTTTATATAAGTCATAAGTAAGGAGTATGATAACTCGCCTATTATTAAAAACCTATTTCTTCATAGTGACTGTAGCCATTTTTACCTAAAAAGTGTGACAATCGACAAATTTGAAAGAAATTTGAAGGAAAACTTAGTTGCTTCAAATAATTTCATAAACAACTCAATATGTACATGTACATGCACCCACATGCAACAAAAATAAAAGTGGGTTGATTAATTGAATGATATGCCTATAAAGAAAAGCTATTATGATTCTTATTAGTTAAAATAAACAAATTTTAGGCCATAATTGAACTGGGAACGAAATATGAGCATATATCTAGGTACCTACTTAAATAAAAAAAAGTTAATACTTGTCATAAAGAGCAAGTAGTTTTTATTTTGTCATAAAGAGCAAGTTTTGTTTTTATTTTTTATTCTGTGAAGAGTTGTGTTTTATGTCAATATCCACATATTTGCTACATTTTTTGCTAATCTACTTCGTATTTTTGAGCAGTTTGCTACATTCTACAAGTCGAGCATTTTCATCACTGCGCGACGGCCAACAAGTGTAGGGAAATTTTTATTTTCTACAACTGTAGAGTTTTTGTTCGTGTTACAAAAATAATCTACACTTGTAAATCTAACAAATTTCTACAAGTGACATCGGACTTGTAGACTTGTAGTTTTGTGTTACAGGTCCCTGGTGTCGATCGAATTCGGTGGTTATAACCATGGGGGGTATTTTTCAATGGTTACTGCTTTAACAATGGGAATAACCTCAAGCACACTTGCGAACTCTCAAGCTTTATATAGAGTTGACGGTAGGCTGGGTGTTTTTTTACGTTTTAAAATTTTTCCTGCGTCATTGTGGATTGGTGAAATTTAAGATTCATACATTTTTGGGAGGATACGATGGAGATGTTGATAAGTTGGGAGGAGATGTTAATAAGTTTTTTCTTTCCTCGATTGTGCTGAAGCCTCCTTTAGTCCACATATTTTTGATTGGCGTGGTTCTGAACGATCTGAGGCTTGTTCTTATTGCCGCGTCAATCGGTGTCAATAGATGAAAAAATACCGATTCATAGGGCTTTCCGATGACATTTAAGACTAAATAAGTGAATATCGCAAAATATAGCTCGCCTTCATTTTATCAAGACGTAAAGTGACGATTTCCATCAAAGGAGGGCTTCGATGTCAATGGATGCTAAAATACAGATTCTTAGGGCTTTCCGATGACATTTAAAAATTAGTGTAATGAATCCATTCATCCTAGCCATCCTTTAATGGAATTCGTTATTTTATGTCTTTGTAGAATGTCTTCATTATCTTTGTAGGATAACTAAAAATTATTGAATCCGTTTAAAAATTTATTTAAACAAGTCCTGCTGGCGTACGTTATTAACAAAAAAAGTCCTTATGCCTTAGCATTTTTCGATTTCAGATATTGCCCCTTTCTGAAGAATTTTTTGCTTACGCCCGTGAGTATCGCCATCCAAGCAGATCTTTTTTTACATGCGCCATTTGCTTTTCGCTCCATAGAATTTTTACCACGGCTGTCAAAATCTGACGTCTATGTGCGAATATGTGATCTCCTTGAATCCGTGCACCCTTTTGTGGTCGTATGCACTATTTTCACAACACAAACAACACCTTTTCATCCTATCCGTATTCTATAAATAAAATATTTTTAGCCTAACTTAGAAAGGCAGATTAAATATACAAGTTTCTCGTTCATCCAAACACACGGTTGCATTTGTTAAATTTATGTTTATGTGTAATTTTTACTTGTTATCCATAAAAAAATGAACTTTGTTTGGCATCCCGCGTTGAAAATACCATTAGACGTCGAACTGTCAAAAGGTCTATTGTTACGGATGTCGACGGCAGCTAAAAAACAACAACGGAGTGGGTCAAATGACCAGACGCTAACTCAGCAGAGGCAGCAGAGGCCGCAGAACAACATACAAAAAGGAAACCGTAGTGTCAGAAGTCTCACGTTATTTAGGCAGGTAGTCGGTACGAAATCTTTGTAATTAGTTCCCAGTCATTAACCAAGACGGTTGTAGAAATAAAACTCATAGCATTATAAAACTTGTGTTAACTTTCAATTTCGATCTGTTGTGCGATTGATTTTTCCACTAAAGTTGTGCGGTTGTTGACATCGGTCATTCTGAACATAAGAACTTGTGCAGTGAATCTTGAGAACATCAGAAGTTGTGCTTACTCTTGAGAATTCCACTTCGCATACCCAAAGGAAAAGCCAGCATCGTTGGACCCCGATAGAAAACCTGGCCTAAGGGTGAATCTCCTTCGCGATCTTTTTTTTTATTGTGTATAGCCGAACCCAGGCATAACACAAATTTTTTGTGGCAGCGGTGGGGTACGCGAAAAGAAGAGGAAAGTGTAAATTCTCCGAATTAGCAGCGAGAGAGGGAAGCGAAAAACATCCAGATCCAGATGAAGCAGCGGTCGATAACTATTATCTTTCTGTGAGTACATTTATTGTAAAGCTTTTGTTTCATACGGTGCATAAAAAAAAGAAGAAGAAATTATAGTAAGAATTCCTAAGAACTAAGTATTCATGTTTTCAAAATTTCGTGCTTCAATAAGCGGTCTAAATACTAACGCGGAAAACGAAAGCGAAGATAGTTCAAAATACAGTGATAATCCAGAAGATAATATTGAGTACGAGGATATCTTAAATAATAGTGAAAGCAATACCAATAGTGAAATTAGAGTTGTAACTATGAGTGAAATCACGATTAACGTTTTAATTTCCTTCATCCCCACATTCAATGGTACAAGTGACGAAGTTTTTACTTTCATTGATTCGTGTAACGATGCTATCCAATTAGCATCCGCTACACAAAAAGATGTTCTCTTCAAGTATATCAAAACAAAGATTCGTGGTAATGCCGCAACAATTCTTATGAATAAGGGCATTAAAGACTGGGATTCTCTAAATAAGGAGTTAACAGCAGTATTCAGAGAGCCTCACAGTGCTCTACAGCTTCATAGGGAACTAATTTTCATCAGGCAAAATAGGGTGAGTCTGTTGTTCATTACCTATACAAAGGGTCGAAACGTTGCAAAGACGTTTGTTACAAATTAAACTCGCAGACGTAAAGAGTGAACATAAAGAAGGGCAATTGGAATATATTCAAAATGAAACCTTAACGGTTTTCATTAATGGCTTACGAGAAAGATTGTCGACGTACACGATAACACAACGTCCAAAAACGCTAGCCGAAGCGGCTCAATTTGCGTCCGAAGAGGAACAACGTATGAACATATTTCGATCAAATACCCAAAAAGATTATACAAATAAGAATCTAGCTAAGATTAACTACCAAGAAAAACGGTGTTTTAATTGTGGTAAACCAGGACATATTGCGAGGTTTTGCAGGTTACCGAAGAAAGATAGGAATGAGCTAGGTAATCGGTAAAATGAGCCAAGTACCAGCAGTCATAGTAGTAGTAACGATAACAAGAACTTTAAGCAGAAAAATTTTCGGTAAGCTGTATGGTCAATGAGGCACCCGTGCAGCTTAGGACCTTGGATAATTCTGAAAGTCCTCATGTACTAGTAGAAATTAATGGCGAGTCGAAAAGGCTTATAATCGATACGGGAGCTGAGGTGTCCCTTATCAAAGCCAACTGCGTTTGTGAAGAAGACGTAGAAGCAAGGAGATGTATAAAATTTAGTGGAATAGGTGGTGGGATACGTAGCGTCCTAGGTGAAACAGAAGACCATATTAGATTTGTTCCCTTAGCCGGAAAATCTAAAGCTATCAAGTTCCAAGTAATAGAAAATGACTTGTTAGAAAAATACGATGGATTGATCGGAAATCATTTCCTACGAGAGGGTGGTTTCTCGATCAATTACAAGGAAAACATCATCAGCGGGAAATACGAAAAAATACCTTTACGGTTTTTAGGAGAGGAACTCATCGTAAAGGAAAGATCTGAGGTTTTTAGGATAGTTGAGATCGATAGTGGTTTAAACAGTGAAATTGTAATACCCAGACAGGAAATTACCGGAGGTATCATAATTCCAAATTGGGTCACGCTGAATAATAATGGGAAATGTCTAGTTTCAATAGCTAATACTACTGACAAACCATTTAATTTAAAAAATGTTAGGATCATAGGAAGAAATTTGAGTGAATTCGAAGTTTCTAAGGGCAGATCTCAAATAGTGTCAGGCAACGTTCGGACTGACCATTTAAACAAGGAAGAAAAAGAAAGTCTCATCGAAATTGTTAGGAAATATAGTGATATTTTTAGTATCGAAAATGAAAGGCTGTCAAAAACTTACGTAATAAAACATAAAATTCGGACAAAAAGCGATTGTGAACCTGTGTTCACTAAAACGTATAGATACCCTAAGGTACACGAAGAGGAAGTTCGTAAGCAGATAGAAAAATTGAAAGAGGATGGAATAATCCAAAATAGCAGTTCTCCCTGGAGCTCTCCGCTATGGATAGTTCCCAAAAAGTCCGACGCAAGTGGCACAAAAAAGTGGCGAATGGTAATTGATTACCATAAACTAAACGACTTGACTGTTGCGGACAAGTACCCCCTGCCAAACATAAATGAAATCCTCGACCAGTTGGGTAAGGCAAAGTATTTTTCGACATTAGACTTAACGTCTGGCTTCCATCAAATTCCAATGGCTGAGGAGGACATCGAAAAAACTGCTTTTAGCACTCCATATGGCCATTTTGAGTACACAAGAATGCCATTTGGTTTGAAAAATGCTCCGGCCTATTTAGAAAGGCTGATGAACACAGTCCTAGCAGGTTTACAGGGAATCAGATGTTTCGTTTACTTGGACGACATTGTCGTATACGGGAAAAACCTAGAGGAACATAATCAAAAGTTAGTTGAAGATTTCGAGCAACTGCGAAAGGCAAACCTCAAATTGCAGCCTGATAAGTGTGAGTTCCTTAGAAAGGAAGTCTCCTACTTAGGACATGTTATAACTGACGAGGGAGTCAAACCCGATCCAGGAAAGATAGCATGTATAAAACAAATGGGAGCTCCAAAGAAAAATAAATAAATAAATAGAGTGGCGCAACAGCTCGAGGTGAACCAGGGCCAACTTCTCAACAATGTATGCTGGTGTGTTAATTTCTTTTACATACAAAGGGACCTACAATTTTTTGCCGAATCCGAACGGCACTTTGAGAAGTTTTTCAAGACAAATGATACTCTCGGAGGGCTTGTCAGACCCTCGCGGAGGTGGGGACCGTGGAAAAGATCAAGTCTTTTTTTTTCAGGTGACGATGGCAGGATTCGAGCCCAGGCCTCCGGCGTAGTAAGCACACACACTAACCACTACGCCACAGCACCCCACGGCACAGCTCCAAAGAACGCTAGAGAAATTAAGTCCTTCCTTGGGATGATAGGGTACTACAGAAAGCTCATTAAGAACTTTAGTAAAGAGCCATTAAATAGATTATTAAAAAAGGATGCTGAGTTTATCTGGACTCAAGATCAGGAAGAAGCATTTAATAAGCTAAAAGAATTAATAATATCACATCCCATACTACAGTACCCAGATTATAGCAAGCCATTCATTATAACAACTGATGCGTCTAATAGAGGCATCGGTGCAGTGCTTAGCCAGGAAAACAATGGTAAGGACCTGCCAGTACATTTTGTCAGCCGAACATTAAATAAGGCAGAGATTAACTACAGCACTACGGAAAAGGAGTGTCTAGCTATCGTATGGGCTACGAAACAGTTTTAACCATATATTTATGGTACTAAATTTATAATACAAACAGACCATAGACTGTTAACCTGGTAATTTCACGTTAAGGATCCAGGCAGTCGATTGGTAAGATGGCGACTCAAACTTGAGGAGTTTGATTATGTCATAGCTTATAAAAAAGGAAAAGAAAACGTTGTAGCCGATGAATTAAGCAGGAACGTCAGAATCACAGAAAAGGAACGAGAGGAAACTTGGCGAGATCTTATGAGTTTACTTGAGGAGGAAGGTATCGAGATAAATACCGAAAATAGGGATGATATAGCAAGCACGAGCGAGGGAAGAAATCCAAGTAAAGGAATTCCAAGCAAAAATAAAAGTTACTTAGATAGCGAAGTAATAGAAAACTTGGAGAGTGAAGTCATAGAGGATGAAGTAATAGAAAATTCAGTAGGCGAATCTAGCGAAGAACAAGTCTCAGATAAAAAGGAAGAAGTTCAAGATCAAGAAAAAAGATTAGCTATAATGAAGGAATATCACGAGGGTTTAATAGGCGGTCATACAGGTCAGAAAGCTACGTACGCAAAAGTAAGAAGGAAATTCAAATGGAAAGGTATGCAAAAACACATTGAGGACTTTGTGAGAAACTGCCCTCAATGCCAGACAGAAAAAGTTAACAGAGCTCCCACTAGAAACCCGATGAAAATCGTAACATCTGCCGACAAGGCTCTAGAAAAGATAATGATAGACATAATTGGACCATTTGAAGAAACCGAGAAAGACTATAAGTTCGGATTGACCATCCAGGATGACT
This sequence comes from Neoascia interrupta, assembly GCA_947623515.1. Taxonomy (NCBI): domain Eukaryota; kingdom Metazoa; phylum Arthropoda; class Insecta; order Diptera; family Syrphidae; genus Neoascia; species Neoascia interrupta. The sequence goes on from OX392463.1 coordinate 92,805,995, forward strand.
TATCAAAGTTCATCAAGTTCGTACCGCTAAAATCTAAAGATATGCACACTGTAGCGAATGCCGTAATGGAGTATTGGATTATGAATTTTGGAATGCCCAAGATCATTCTATCCGACAACGGTTCTGAATTTTGTAATAAACTGTTCGAGGAATTTTGTAAAATTTTGGAAATCAAACATAACAAATAGTGTGGCTTATCCACAGGTAGTGTTGAAAGGGCTCATTGTAGACTCTTAGAGTATCTCAAATCTACAGGACGCGAATTACATCAGCTTAAAGATAGGCATAAACGAATGTCGTACGCAGGATTTTGTTACAATGGTACTAAACATACTACAACGGGGTACACTCCCTACAAACTAGTATTTGGATATGAAGTGAACAGGCCTAGTAGCGTAGATCCATATAATGAAAAGTCAGTTTTCGATTATGTGGACGAACTTAGAGCTAATCTCTTAGAGAAACAAGAAAATGCAAAAGAAAGCACGAAAAAGAGTAGAGAAAAGGCTAAAGTTAGATACGACAAGAAATTAGGAAGAACTATAGAATACAAAATTGGTCAAAAGGTCTTAGTGAGGAATGAAAGAAAAGGAAAATTAAGAAGCCAGTATAAAGGGCCATTTAAGATATTAGAAGTTAATGAAAATAATTTAGTCTTACAAATGAATAATAAAAAGCAAGAGTTTAACAAAGCTAATGTTAAGCCATATATTTTAGATCCCTGTTCATCGGACAGGTCATCGCCGAAGTAAAATTATGGGTGAAAGATCTACAAAATAATACCGGAATATATTTTAACCACTTAGGAGAAGCAAGAGAAATTAACAATTATATAGCATTAGTAATAGAATTAGATATAAATGGATTAGAACACGCGACTGGAAATAAAAGAAACATGATTAACACAATGGATGCCGTTTGTCTAGAGTCGAAAATTGAATGTAAAGAATTTCAAAGAATAGCAAAAAAAGAAATTGTTAAGATTAACAATAGAATAAAGGTTATTTAAGGAATTATGGGACGTTCGAGAAGACGAAAACGCAGTCTAAGGATTCAAAGTCCTCTTTGGCACAATGGACAATGAAGACGCGGAATACTATTATAATGTCATCCAAAAGATAAATAAAAACGAACAACAAATTAAGGATGGCATGGAAGATAATGTTAAGATACTCAGCCAGTTAAATAAACAAGTATTAGAAAGTATCAAAAACACAAATGTTACTTTTGCTAAAATCAATGAACTAGTAGATGAAATAAACAAAGTTAATACTCTAGAAAGTAATTTAAATAGAACTATTTTGATCGAATCATACTATAAGGAAATATCTAATAAAATAAACTTTAAAATGTTACAGCTAGAAATGGAGATAGAACAAATAATAGATAGCCTCTTATTTATACAAGCAGGAATATTATATCCACGAATTATTGAACCTATAGATTTATTAAATGAGCTTCGAGATTTGAAAAATGACAATACATTCGCAATAGAACCAATTATGGAAAATTATTCCGAAATTTTGAAAACAATGAATTTAAAAGCGTTCACTAAAGATCAAAAAATCATTATTATTATCAATATTCCGACAGTAACAAATGAAAATTTCGAAATATATGAAACAATTGCTATTCCAAAGATAGTTAAGAATGAAATTGTATTTTTAGATATAAGAGATAAATTTATGATTATAATCAAAAACAAAGAAGGTTATGCTTTTATAAGTGATTTAAAAGATTGTAATAACATTAATAAAATTTTAATTTGTAAACCCCAGCTTCTTAGAAGTACTTTTAGCGATGATAATTGTGAAATAAATTTGTTCATGCGAAATACTGCTGATAAATGTAATGCTAAAATCATAAGCTCTCATGTAAAAATATTTCATAAGCTAAAAGATAATTTGTATTTGTATAGTATTTCTGAACAAACCCAACACAAATAACACAACATCGTTAAGAGTCTCGTTTAGAGTACGGATCATTTCATTGTTGCAATGAACATGAAGGCGAGCATTTAGCTTTCGAGCGAAGTTTGTTACTTCTTCGCCCACGGTAGCTATTACTAAATCTCTGTGAATATCGCTATTCCTAATATACCATGGAGCATTCACAATTGCTCTCAGGGTTTTGTTTTGGAAAGTCTGCAACATGGACATGTTGTTCGGCTTGGTACAACCCCAAAGTTGTATACCGTATGTCCAGGACGGCTTTAACACCTGTCTGTACAAGAGCAGTTTGTTATATGTGCTTAATTTCGAAAAACTTCCGATAAGCCAATACATTTCCCTGAGCCTAATCTCGAGCTCGTCACGCTTCTTCTTTACGTGTGGTTTCCACCTTAGTTTAGCGTCCAGTGTCATCCTTAGATACTTCGCTTCATTTGCATAAGGTATTTGTACAGAATTTATGAACAGAGGCAAATTGTTAACCCTTCTGTAAGTGAAATTCACATGCGTAGACTTGTTCTCGTTAAGAGCGATTCGCCAAGTCTTCGTCCAGACACAAATTCTGTCCAATGCTCGTTGGAGGTTTCTCGTTGATGACTCGACTGATTCACCTGTTGCCAGGATGGCCGTATCGTCCGCAAACGTGGCCACGACTGTCTCGTCATCTAGAGGTATGTCTCTTGTGTAGAGCAGGAACAGGGTCGGACCGAGGACGCTTCCCTGGGGTACGCCAGCCCGAATTTGCTTGAAACTCGAGTATTCACTACTACACCTAACACGAAAGAGTCTGCTTTCAAGATAATTTTCCAATATTTTAAACATGTCTTCCGGCAAGTTTTGCCGTAGCTTATATTTCAAGCCCTCGTGCCATACCTTGTCGAAGGCTTGCGATACGTCAAGGAAAGCACTTGAACATATTTTTTTTCCCTTCTAAGGCTTTTTTACCCAACACAAATGTAAATGTAATAATGAAACAGAAATAGGGAAACTTGTTGGCACCGGTATACTCCAAATAAATAATAATTGCATCCTCGAAACCTATGACATGACAATAAAGACGGTCGGTACTGAAGCAGAAATTGCGGTTAGAGATAAACATTCATACAGCGAACCAGAAGATTGCTGCTTAAACACCAAATTGAAGGACATTGTGATTAATCAAGAATCATTGTCAAAGATAACTGCCAAAGATATCCACTAGCTGCAGGATCTGTCAACTTAGATTCAAAATCATAAAAACCTTTGGTCAAGAGCATTGGAAAAAATACCAGAACGATCACAGGGGATAATAATCTCAACATTTGGAATCCTGAGCTTGCTAGCTATAACATTCATCATCTTGAAATGCAACTGTGGTCGAGGATCAGGAAGCACAACCGTAACCTTGTTCAACAGATGCTTCAACAGAAAACATCGGGTGAATCCAGAGTCGACGCTAAGGATATCACCAGAAAGCGCCCAAGAGCACGTAGAAATGAGGACACCCAAGCCCAATCTAAAGATAAGGTATCCCTAGATATGTCTGAAAGGGGGACGTGTTACGGATGTCCACGCAGCTCACAAAACAACAACGGAATGGGTAACGGAATGAATAACTCAACAGAGGCAGCAGAAAACTCAGCAGAGGCAGCAGAACAACATACAAAAAGGAAACCGCAGTGTCAGAAGTCTCACGTTATTTAGGCAGGTAGTCGGTACGAAATCTTTGTAATTAGTTCCCAGTCATTAACCAAGACGGTTGTAGAAATAAAACTCATAGCATTATAAAACTTGTGTTGACTTTCAATTTCGATCTGTTGTGCGATTGATTTTTCCACTAAAGTTGTGCGGTAGTTGACATCGGTCATTCTGAACATAAGAACTTGTGCAGTGAATCTTGAGAACATCAGCATCGTTGGACCCCGATAGAAAACCTGGCCTTAGGGTGAATCTCCTTCGCGTTTTTTTTTTTTATTGTGTATAGCCGAACCCAGGCATAACACCATACTACCGTATATTCCTTTTACACGTAACTTTGTGAAAGGGGGCGAGAGCGCACTATTTTTTATTGGTATTTGTGCACCATTTAACCAAACGTAACAAACACAGCCGAGTTTCTGTTAGGCTTTATAGAAGTTTAAACGAAGTCTTACCGAAACTGTTAGGAATATCTTCGTTAGAGCGCGAGAGAGATGAACTCTATTGTTTATTGGTGTTTGTGCATCAGTTAAGTATGGGAAACAATAGAGCTTCTGATAGGCCTAAAAGCAGTTGATGCGAAGTCTTACCGAGACTGTTAATGAAATGTTTTGCTTAAAGAGCGAGATAGCATTGTGGTTGTTAATCCACATCTCTGCCAAGTTTCGGTAAGGCCTTATACAAGCTGAAAAGAAGTCCTACTAAAACCATTTTACTTTACGTATCAACTAATGCCGCTTTCGCTTCCATTATTCATATAAGGCGATAGCCTAGTGGAAAGCGTCACGACTGCCACGCCAGAGTACCCAGGATCGATCCCCGCCAAAACCAAGTAAGTAAATATTTCAAATTTCAAATGTTCACTTATATAATTCCTACATGCATAAAATAAATAAAAATTGACATCATTTCAGACAGCCAGAATTAACAACAGCCAGATTAACAGAGGGAAAAGATAAATCAACAGAGAACGAGACTGTACAATGAAATGTTTCTTTTTCGTTTTATGCTCCATTTGTTTTTATATGATGTCTTCGCGACGAGTTGCACGGCAACGATGTAGTCGAGTGGATGGGTGCTTGCCTATGGTAAACGAGGAACCCGGTTCAAGTCTCACCCAACGAAAGATCTTTTTTCTTTATTTATTTCGGGAATACAACTGTTATACAACTGTTTCGGGAAAGCCTGCAAGAGTAAGCCTTATACAAGTAACAGCCTCTGTAGGACCTGCAACCGGAAGCCTTATACAAGCAATAGCCTCTATAAAGCCTGCAGTAGGAAGCCTTATGCAAGTAATAGCCTGTATAAGGCTTGCAACAGGAAGTCTTATACAAGCAATAGCCTCTATAAAGCCTGCAGCAGTAAGCCTTATACAAGCAATAGCCTCTACAAAGCCTGCAACCGGGAGCCTTATACAAGTAATAGCCTCTATAAAGCCTGCAACAGGAAGTCTTATACATGCAATAGCCTCTATAAAACCTGCAACCGGAAGCCTTATAAGTAATAACTTCTATAAAGCCTGCAACAGGAAGTCTTATGCAAGCAATAGCCTCTGTAAAGCCTGCAGCAGGAAGCCTTATACAAGTAATAGCCTGTATAAAACCCTCAACAGGAAGTCTTATACAAGCAATAGCCCCTATAAGGCCTTATACAAGTAATAGCCTCTATAAAGCCTGCAACAGGAAGCCTTATACAAGCAATAGCCTCTATAAGGCTTGCAGCAGGAAGCTTTATACAGGCAAGAGCCTCTATAAAGCCTGCAACCGAAAGCCTTTTACAAGTAATAGCCTCTATAAAGCCTGCAGCAGGAAGCCTTATACAAGCAATAGCCTCTATAAAGCCTGCAACCGGGAGCCCTATACAAGTAATAGCCTCTATAAAGCCTGCAACAGGAAGTCTTATACATGCAATAGCCTCTATAAAACCTGCAACAGGAAGTCTTATAAAAGCAATAGCCTCTAAAAAGCCTGCAGCATATATAGAAGTAATAGCTTCTATAAAGCCTGCAACAGGAAGCCTTACACAAGCAATAGCCTTTATAAAGCCTGCAGCAGGAAGCCTTATACAAATAATAGCCTCTATAAAGCCTGCAGTAGGAAGCCTTATGCAAGTAATAGCCTGTATAAAGCTTGCAACAGGAAGTCTTATACAAGCGATAGCCTCTATAAAGCCTACAGCAGTAAGCCTTATACAAGCAATAGCCTCTACAAAGCCTGCAACCGGGAGCCTTATACAAGTAATAGCCTCTATAAAGCCTACGACAGGAAGTCTTATTCATGCAATAGCCTCTATAAAACCTGCAACAGGAAGTCTTATAAAAGCAATAGCCTCTAAAAAGCCTGCAGCAGGAAGCCTTATACAAGCAATAGCCTCTATAAAGCCTGCAACCGGAAGCTTTATACATGTAATAGCCTCTATAAAGCTTGCAACAGGAAGTCTTATACAAGCAATAGCCACTATAAAGCCTGCAGCCGGAAGCCGTATACAAGCAATAGCCTCTCTAAAGCCAGCAACCGGAAGCCTTATAGAAGTAATAGCTTCTATAAAGCCTGCAACAGGAAGCCTTACACAAGCAATAGCCTCTATAAAGCCTGCAGCAGGAAGCCTTATACAAATAATAGCCTCTATAAAGCCTGCAGTAGGAAGCCTTATGCAAGTAAAAGCCTGTATAAAGCTTGCAATAGGAAGTCTTATACAAGCAATAGCCTCTATAAAGCCTGCAGCAGGAAGCCTTATACAAGTAAAAGCCTCTATAAAGCCTGCAACAGGAAGCCTAACACAAGCAATAGCCTCTATAAAGCCTGCAGCAGGAAGCCTTATACAAATAATAGCCTCTATAAAGCCTGCAGTAGGAAGCCTTATGCAAGTAATAGCCTGTATAAAGCTTGCAACAGGAAGTCTTATACAAGCAATAGCCTCTATAAAGCCTACAGCAGTAAGCCTTATACAAGCAATAGCCTCTACAAAGCCTGCAACCGGGAGCCTTATACAAGTAATAGCCTCTATAAAGCCTGCAACAGGAAGTCTTATACATGCAATAGCCTCTATAAAACCTGCAACCGGAAGCCTTATACAAGTAATAACTTCTATGAAGCCTGCAACAGGAAGTCTTATGCAAGCAATAGCCTCTGTAAAGCCTGCAGCAGGAAGCCTTATACAAGTAATAGCCTGTATAAAACCCTCAACTGTACAATGAAATGTTTTTTTTTTTTTCGTTTTATGCTCCATTTATTTTTATATGATGTCTTCGCGACGAGTTGCACGGCAACGATGTAGTCGAGTGGATGGGTGCTTGCCTATGGTAAACGAGGACCCCGGTTCAAGTCTCACCCAACGAAAGATCTTTTTTCTTTATTTATTTGGGAGATTTGTTCCGCAACAACTGTTTCGGGAAAGCCTGCAAGAGTAAGCCTTATACAAGTAACAGCCTCTGTAGGACATGCAACCGGAAGCCTTATACAAGCAATAGCCTCTATAAAGCCTGCAGTAGGAAGCCTTATGCAAGTAATAGCCTGTATAAAGCTTGCAACAGGAAGTCTTATACAAGCAATAGCCTCTATAAAGCCTACAGCAGTAAGCCTTATACAAGCAATAGCCTCTTTAAAGCCTGCAACCGGGAGCCTTATACAAGTAATAGCCTCTATAAAACCTGCAACAGGAAGTCTTATAAAAGCAATAGCCTCTAAAAAGCCTGCAGCAGGAAGCCTTATACAAGCAATAGCCTCTATAAAGCCTGCAGCCGGAAGCCGTATACAAGCAATAGCCTCTCTAAAGCCTGCAACCGGAAGCCTTATAGAAGTAATAGCTTCTATAAAGCCTGCAACAGGAAATCTTATACAAGCAATCGCCTCTATAAACCTGCAGCAGGAAGCCTCATACAAGTAATAGCCTGTATAAAGCCTGCAACAGGAAATCTTATACAAGCAATAGCCTCTATAAAGCCTGCAGCAGGAAGCCTAATACAAGTTATAGCCTCTATAAAGCCTGCAACAGGAAGCCTTATATAAGCAATAGCATATATAAAGCCTGCAGCAGGAAGCCTTATACAAGTAATAGCCTGTATAAAGCCTGCAACAGGAAGTCTTATACAAGCAAAAGCCTCTATAGAGCCTGCAGCAGTAAGCCTTATACAAGTAATAGCTTTTATAAAGCCTGCAACAGGAAGCCTTATACAAGCAATAGCCTCTATAAAGCCTGCAGCAGGAAGCCTTATACAAGTAATAGCCTGTATAAAGCCTGCAACAGGAAGTCTTATACAAGCAATAGCCTCTATAAAGCCTGCAGCAGGAAGCCTTATACAAGTAATAGCCTGTAAAAAACCTGCAACAGGAAGTCTTATACAAGCAATAGCATCTATATAGCCTGCAGCAGGAAGCCTTATACAAGTAATTGACTCTATAAAGCCTGCAACAGGAAGCCTTATACAAGTAATAGCCTGTATAAAGCCTGCATTAGGAAGCCTTATACAAGTAATAGCCTCTAAAAAGCCTGCAACAGGAAATCTTATAGAATCAATAGCCTCTATAATGCCTGCAACCGGAAGCTTTATACAAGTAATAGCCTCTATAAAGCTTGCAACAGGACGTCTTATACAAGCAATAGCCTATAAAGCCTGCAGCCGGAAGCCTTATACAAGCAATAGCTTCTCTAAAGCAACCGGAAGCCTTATAGAAGTAATAGCCTCTATAAAGCCTGCAACAGGAAGTCTTATACAAGCAATCACCTCTATAAAGCCTGCAGGAAGAAGCCTTATACAAGTAATAGCCTGTATAAAGCCTGCAACAGGAAATCTTATACAAGCAATAGCCTCTATAAAGCCTGCAACCGGAAGCCTTATACAAGTAATATCCTCTATAAAGCCTGCAACAGGAAGTCTTATACAAGCAATCGCCTCTATAAAGCCTGCAACAGGAAGCCTTACACAAGCAATAGCCTCTATAAAGCCTGCAGCAGGAAGCCTTATACAAATAATAGCCTCTATAAAGCCTGCAGTAGGAAGCCTTATGCAAGTAATAGCCTGTATAAAGCTTGCAACAAGAAGTCTTATACAAGCAATAGCCTCTATAAAGCCTACAGCAGTAAGCCTTATACAAGCAATAGCCTCTACAAAGCCTGCAACCGGGAGCCTTATACAAGTAATAGCCTCTATAAAGCCTGCAACAGGAAGTCTTATACATGCAATAGCCTCTATAAAACCTGCAACCGGAAGCCTTATACAAGTAATAACTTCTATAAAGCCTGCAACAGGAAGTATTATGCAAGCAATAGCCTCTGTGAAGCCTGCAGCAGGAAGCCTTATACAAGTAATAGCCTGTATAAAACCCTCAACTGTACAATGAAATGTTTTTTTTTTTTCGTTTTATGCTCCATTTATTTTTATATGATGTCTTCGCGACGAGTTGCACGGCAAAGATGTAGTCGAGTGGATGGGTGCTTGCCTATGGTAAACGAGGACTCCGGTTCAAGTCTCACCCAACGAAAGATCTTTTTTCTTTATTTATTTCGGAGATTTGTTCCGCAACAACTGTTTCGGGAAAGCCTGCAAGAGTAAGCCTTATACAAGTAACAGCCTCTGTAGGACTTGCAACCGGAAGCCTTATACAAGCAATAGCCTCTATAAAGCCTGCAGTAGGAAGCCTTATGCAAGTAATAGCCTGTATAAAGCTTGCAACAGGAAGTCTTATACAAGCAATAGCCTCTATAAAGCCTACAGCAGTAAGCCTTATACAAGCAATAGCCTCTATAAAGCCTGCAACCGGGAGCCTTATACAAGTAATAGCCTCTATAAAGCCTGCAACAGGAAGTCTTATACATGCAATAGCCTCTATAAAACCTGCAACAGGAAGTCTTATAAAAGCAATAGCCTCTAAAAAGCCTGCAGCAGGAAGCCTTATACAAGCAATAGCCTTTATAAAGCCTGCAACCGGAAGCTTTATACATGTAATAGCCTCTATAAAGCTTGCAACAGGAAGTCTTATACAAGCAATAGCCTCTATTAAGCCTGCAGCCGGAAGCCGTATACAAGCAATAGCCTCTCTAAAGCCTGCAGCCGGAAGCCTTATAGAAGTAATAGCTTCTAAAAAGCCTGCAACAGGAAATCTTATACAAGCAATCGCCTCTATAAACCTGCAGCAGGAAGCCTCATACAAGTAATAGCCTGTACAAAGCCTGCAACAGGAAATCTTATACAAGCAATAGCCTCTATGAAGCCTGCAGCAGGAAGCCTAATACAAGTAATAGCCTCTATAAAGCCTGCAACAGGAAGCCTTATATAAGCAATAGCATATATAAAGCCTGCAGCAGGAAGCCTTATACAAGTAATAGCCTGTATAAAGCCTGCAACAGGAAGTCTTATACAAGCAAAAGCCTCTATACAGGCTGCAGCAGTAAGCCTTATACAAGTAATAGCCTTTATAAAGCCTGCAACAGGAAGCCTTATACAAGCAATAGCCTCTATAAAGCCTGCAGCAGGAAGCCTTATACAAGTAATAGCCTGTATAAAGCCTGCAACAGGAAGTCTTATACAAGCAATAGCCTCTATAAAGCCTGCAGCAGGAAGCCTTATACAAGTTATAGCCTCTATAAAGCCTGCAACAGGAAGCCTTATACAAGCAATATCCTATATAAAGCCTGCAGCAGGAAGCCGTATACAAGTAATAGCCTTTATAAAGCCTGCAACAGGAAGCCTTATACAAGCAATAGCCTCTATAAAGCCTGCAGCAGGAAGCCTTATACAAGTAATAGCCTGTATAAAGCCTGCAACAGGAAGTCTTATACAAGCAATAGCCTTTATAAAGCCTGCAGCAGGAAGCCTTATACAAATAATAGCCTCTATAAAGCCTGCAGTAGGAAGCCTTATGCAAGTAATAGCCTGTATAAAGCTTGCAACAGGAAGTCTTATACAAGCAATAGCCTCTATAAAGCCTACAGCAGTAAGCCTTATACAAGCAATAGCCTCTACAAAGCCTGCAACCGGGAGCCTTATACAAGTAATAGCCTCTATAAAGCCTGCGACAGGAAGTCTTATTCATGCAATAGCCTCTATAAAACCTGCAACAGGAAGTCTTATAAAAGCAATAGCCTCTAAAAAGCCTGCAGCAGGAAGCCTTATACAAGCAATAGCCTCTATAAAGTCTGCAACCGGAAGCTTTATACATGAAATAGCCTCTATAAAGCTTGCAACAGGAAGTCTTATGCAAGCAATAGCCTCTATAAAGCCTGCAGCCGCAAGCCGTATACAAGCAATAGCCTCTCTAAGGCCTGCAACCGGAAGCCTTATAGAAGTAATAGCTTCTATAAAGCCTGCAACAGGAAGCCTTACACAAGCAATAGCCTGTATAAAGCCTGCAGCAGGAAGCCTTATACAAATAATAGCCTCTATAAAGCCTGCAGTAGGAAGCCTTATGCAAGTAATAGCCTGTATAAAGCTTGCAATAGGAAGTCTTATACAAGCAATAGCCTCTATAAAGCCTGCAGCAGGAAGCCTTATACAAGTAATAGCCTCTATAAAGCCTGCAACAGGAAGCCTTACACAAGCAATAGCCTCTATAAAGCCTGCAGCAGGAAGCCTTATACAAATAATAGCCTCTATAAAGCCTGCAGTAGGAAGCCTTATGCAAGTAATAGCCTGTATAAAGCTTGCAACAGGAAGTCTTATACAAGCAATAGCCTCTATAAAGCCTACAGCAGTAAGCCTTATACAAGCAATAGCCTCTACAAAGCCTGCAACCGGGAGCCTTATACAAGTAATAGCCTCTATAAAGCCTGCAACAGGAAGTCTTATACATGCAATAGCCTCTATAAAACCTGCAACCGGAAGCCTTATACAAGTAATAACTTCTATGAAGCCTGCAACAGGAAGTCTTATGCAAGCAATAGCCTCTGTAAAGCCTGCAGCAGGAAGCCTTATACAAGTAATAGCCTGTATAAAACCCTCAACTGTACAATGAAATGTTTTTTTTTTTCGTTTTATGCTCCATTTATTTTTATATGATGTCTTCGCGACGAGTTGCACGGCAACGATGTAGTCGAGTGGATGGGTGCTTGCCTATGGTAAACGAGGACCCCGGTTCAAGTCTCACCAAACGAAAGATCTTTTTTGAGATTTGTTCCGCAACAACTGTTTCGGGAAAGCCTGCAAGAGTAAGCCTTATACAAGTAACAGCCTCTGTAGGAACTGCAACCGGAAGCCTTATACAAGCAATAGCATCTATAAAGCCTGCAATAGGAAGCCTTATGCAAGTAATAGCCTGTATAAAGCTTGCAACAGGAAGTCTTACACAAGCAATAGCCTCTATAAAGCCTACAGCAGTAAGCCTTATACAAGCAATAGCCTCTATAAAGCCTGCAACCGGGAGCCTTATACAAGTAATAGCCTCTATAAAACCTGCAACAGGAAGTCTTATAAAAGCAATAGCCTCTAAAAAGCCTGCAGCAGGAAGCCTTATACAAGCAATAGCCTCTATAAAGCCTGCAACCTGAAGCTTTATACATGTAATAGCCTCTATAAAGCTTGCAACAGGAAGTCTTATACAAGCAATAGCCTCTATAAAGCCTGCAGCCGGAAGCCGTATACAAGCAATAGCCTCTATAAGCCTGCAGCAGGAAACCTCATACAAGTAATAGCCTGTATAAAGCCTGCAACAGGAAATCTTATACAAGCAATAGCCTCTATAAAGCCTGCAGCAGGAAGCCTAATACAAGTAATAGCCTCTATAAAGCCTGCAACAGGAAGCCTTATATAAGCAATAGCATATATAAAGCCTGCAGCAGGAAGCCTTATACAAGTAATAGCCTGTATAAAGCCTGCAACAGGAAGTCTTATACAAGCAAAAGCCTCTATAGAGCCTGCAGCAGTAAGCCTTATACAAGTAATAGCCTTTATAAAGCCTGCAACAGGAAGCCTTATACAAGCAATAGCCTCTATAAAGCCTGCAGCAGGAAGCCTTACACAAGTAATAGCCTCTATAAAGCCTGCAACAGGAAGCCTTATACAAGCAATATCCTATATAAAGCCTGCAGCAGGAAGCCTTATACAAGAAATAGCCTGTAAAAAACCTGCAACAGGAAGTCTTATACAAGCAATAGCCTCTATATAGCCTGTAGCAGGAAGCCTTATACAAGTAATAGACTCTATAAAGCCTGCAACAGGAAGCCTTATACAAGTAATAGCCTGTATAAAGCCTGCATTAAGAAGCCTTATACAAGTAATAGCCTCTAAAAAGCCTGCAACAGGAAATCTTATAGAATCAATAGCCTCTATAATGCCTGCAACCGGAAGCTTTATACAAGTAATAGCCTCTATAAAGCTTGCAACAGGACGTCTTATACAAGCAATAGCCTATAAAGACTGCAGCCGGAGGCCTTATACAAGCAATAGCTTCTCTAAAGCAACCGGAAGCCTTATAGAAGTAATAGCCTCTATAAAGCCTGCAACAGGAAGTCTTATACAAGCAATCACCTCTATAAAGCCTGCAGCAAGAAGCCTTATACAAGTAATAGCCTGTATAAACCCTGCAACAGGAAATCTTATACAAGCAATAGCCTCTATAAAGCCTGCAACCGGAAGCCTTATAGAAGTAATATCCTCTATAAAGCCTGCAACAGGAAGTCTTATACAAGCAATCGCCTTGTAACTTCTAATAAGCCTAATAACTTCTATAAAGCCTGCAACAGGAAGTCTTATGCAAGCAATAGCCTCTGTAAAGCCTGCAGCAGGAAGCCTTATACAAGTAATAGCCTGTATAAAACCCTCAACTGTACAATGAAATGTTTTTTTTTTTCGTTTTATGCTCCATTTATTTTTATATGATGTCTTCGCGACGAGTTGCACGGCAACGATGTAGTCGAGTGGATGGGTGCTTGCCTATGGTAAACGAGAACCCCGGTTCAAGTGTCACCCAACGAAAGATCTTTTTTCTTTATTTATTTCGGAGATTTGTTCCGCAACAACTGTTTCGGGAAAGCCTGCAAGAGTAAGTCTTATACAAGTAACAGCCTCTGTAGGACCTGCAACCGGAAGCCTTATACAAGCAATAGCCTCTATAAAGCCTGCAGTAGGAAGCCTTATGCAAGTAATAGCCTGTATAAAGCTTGCAACAGGAAGTCTTATACAAGCAATAGCCTCTATGAAGCCTACAGCAGTAAGCCTTATACAAGCAATAGCCTCTATAAAGCCTGCAACCGGGAGCCTTATACAAGTAATAGCCTCTATAAAGCCTGCAACAGGAAGTCTTATACATGCAATAGCCTCTATAAAACCTGCAACAGGAAGTCTTATAAAAGCAATAGCCTCTAAAAAGCCTGCAGCAGGAAGCCTTATACAAGCAATAGCCTCTATAAAGCCTGCAACCGGAAGCTTTATACATGTAATAGCCTCTATAAAGCTTGCAACAGGAAGTCTTATACAAGCAATAGCCTCTATAAAGCCTGCAGCCGGAAGCAATAGCTTTTCTAAAGCAACCGGAAGCCTTATAGAAGTAATAGCCTCTATAAAGCCTGCAACAGGAAGTCTTATACAAGCAATCACCTCTATAAAGCCTGCAGCAAGAAGCCTTATACAAGTAATAGCCTGTATAAAGCCTGCAACAGGAAATCTTATACAAGCAATAGCCTCTATAAAGCCTGCAACCGGAAGCCTTATAGAAGTAATACCCTCAATAAAGCCTGCAACAGGAAGTCTTATACAAGCAATCGCCTTATAACTTCTAATAAGCCTAATAACTTCTATAAAGCCTGCAACAGGAAGTCTTATGCAAGCAATAGCCTCTGTAAAGCCTGCAGCAGGAAGCCTTATACAAGTAATAGCCTGTATAAAACCCTCAACTGAACAATGAAATGTTTTTTTTTTCGTTTTATGCTCCATTTATTTTTATATGATGTCTTCGCGACGAGTTGCACGGCAACGATGTAGTCGAGTGGATGGGTGCTTGCCTATGGTAAACGAGAACCCCGGTTCAAGTCTCACCAAACGAAAGATCTTTTTTCTTTATTTATTTCGGAGATTTGTTCCGCAACAACTGTTTCGGGAAAGCCTGCAAGAGTAAGCCTTATACAAGTAACAGCCTCTGTAGGACCTGCAACCGGAAGCCTTATACAAGCAATAGCCTCTATAAAGCCTGCAGTAGGAAGCCTTATGCAAGTAATAGCCTGTATAAAGCTTGCAACAGGAAGTCTTATACAAGCAATAGCCTCTATGAAGCCTACAGCAGTAAGCCTTATACAAGCAATAGCCTCTATAAAGCCTGCAACCGGGAGCCTTATACAAGTAATAGCCTCTATAAAGCCTGCAACAGGAAGTCTTATACATGCAATAGCCTCTATAAAACTTGCAACAGGAAGTCTTATAAAAGCAATAGCCTCTAAAAAGCCTGCAGCAGGAAGCCTTATACAAGCAATAGCCTCTATAAAGCCTGCAACCGGAAGCTTTATACATGTAATAGCCTCTATAAAGCTTGCAACAGGAAGTCTTATACAAGCAATAGCCTCTATAAAGCCTGCAGCCGGAAGCCGTATACAAGCAATAGCCTCTCTAAAGCCTGCAACCGGAAGCCTTATAGAAGTAATAGCTTCTATAAAGCCTGCAACAGGAAATCTTATACAAGCAATCGCCTCTATAAGCCTGCAGCAGGAAGCCTCATACAAGTAATAGCCTGTATAAAGCCTGCAACAGGAAATCTTATACAAGCGATAGCCTCTATAACGCCTGCAGCAGGAAGCCTAATACAAGTAATAGCCTCTATAAAGCCTGCAAGAGGAAGCCTTATATAAGCAATAGCATATATAAAGCCTGCAGCAGTAAGCCTTATACAAGTAATAGCCTTTATAAAGCCTGCAACAGGAAGCCTTATACAAGCAATAGCCTCTATAAAGCCTGCAGCAGGACGACTTATACAAGCAATAGCCTATAAAGCCTGCAGCCGGAAGCCTTATGCAAGCAATAGCTTCTCTAAAGCAACCGTAAGCCTTATAGAAGTAATAGCCTCTATAAAGCCTGCAACAGGAAGTCTTATACAAGCAATCACCTCTATAAAGCCTGCAGCAAGAAGCCTTATATAAGTAATAGCCTGTATAAAGCCTGCAACCGGAAGCCTTATAGAAGTAATATCCTCTATAAAGCCTGCAACAGGAAGTCTTATACAAGCAATCGCCTCTATAAAGCCTGCAACAAAAAGCCTTATACAAGTAATTGCCTGTATAAAGCCTGCATTAGGAAGCCTTATACAAGTAATAGCCTCTAAAAAGCCTGCAACAGGAAGTCTTATACAAGCAATAGCCTCTATAATGCCTGCAACCGGTAGCTTTATACAAGTAATAGCCTCTATAAAGCTTGCAACAGGACGTCTTATACAAGCAATAGCCTCTATAAAGCCTGCAGCCAGAAGTCTTGTGCAATCAATAGCCTCTGTAAAGCCTGCAGCAGGAAGCCTTATACAAGTAATAGCCTGTATAAAGCCCTCAAAAGGAAGTCTTATACAAACAATAGCCTCTTTAAAGCCTTATACAAGTAATAGCCTCTATAAAGCCTGCAGCAGGAAGCCTTATACACGTAATAGCCTGTATAAAGCCTGCATTAGGAAGCCTTATACAAGTAATAGCCTCTATAAAGCCTGCAACAGGAAGTCTTATACAACCAATAGCCTCTATAAAGCCTGCAGCAGAAAGCCTTATACAAGCAATAGCCTCTTTAAAGACTGCAACCGGAAGCTTTATACAAGTAATAGCCTCTATAAAGCCTGCAACAGGAAGTTTTATAAAAGCAATAGCCTCTTAAAAGCCTGCAGCAGAAAGCCTTATACAAGCAATAGCCTCTATAAAGCCTGCAACCGGAAGCTTTATACATGTAATAGCCTCTATAAAGCTTGCAACAGGAAGTCTTATACAAGCAATAGCCTCTATAAAGCCTGCAGCCGGAAGCCGTATACAAGCAATAGCCTCTCTAAAGCCTGCAACCGGAAGCCTTATAGAAGTAATAGCCTCTATAAAGCCTGCAACAGGAAGTCTTATACAAGCAATCGCCTCTATAAAGCCTGGAGCAGGAAGCCTTATACAAGTAATAGCCTGTATAAAGCCTGCAACAGGAAATCTTATACAAGCAATAGCCTCTATAAGGCCTGCAGCAGGAAGCCTAATACAAGTAATAGCCTCTATAAAGCCTGCAACTGGAAGCCTTATACAAGCAATAACCTATATAAAGCCTGCAGCAGGAAGCCTTATACAAGTAATAGCCTGTATAAAGCCTGCAACAGGAAGTCTTATACAAGCAATAGCCACTATATAGCCTGCAGGAGGAAGCCTTATACAAGCAAAAGCCTCTATAAAGCCTTATACAAGTAATAGCCTCTATAAAGCCTGCAACAGGAAACCTTATACACGTAATAGCGTGTATAAAGCCTGTATTAGGAAGCCTTATACAAGTAATAGCCTCTATAAAGCCTGCAACAGGAAGTCTTATACAAGCAATAGCCTCTAAAAGCCTGCAGCAGGAAGCCTTATACAAGTAAAAGCCTCTATAAAGCCCGCAACAGGAAGCCTTATACAAGCAATATCCTATATAAAGCCTGCAGCAGGAAACCTTATGCAAGTAATAGCCTGTAAAAAACCTGCAACAGGAAGTCTCATACAAGCAAAAGCCTCTATACAGCCTGCAACAGGAAGCCTTATACAAGTAATTGCCTGTATAAAGCCTGCATTAGGAAGCCTTATACAAGTAATAGTCTCCAAAAAGCCTGCAACAGGAAGTCTTATACAAGCAATAGCCTCAATAATGCCTGCAACCGGAAGCTTTATACAAGTAATAGCCTCTATAAAGCTTGCAACAGGACGTCTTATACAAGCAATAGCCTCTATAAAGCCTGCAGCCAGAAGTCTTATGCAATCAATAGCCTCTGTAAAGCCTGCAGCAGGAAACCTTATACAAGTAATAGCCTGTATAAAGCCATCAACAGGAAGTCTTATACAAGCAATAGCCTCTATAAAGCCTTATACAAGTAATAGCCTCAATAATGCCTGCAACCGGAAGCCTTATACAAGTAATAGACTCTATAACTGCAGCAGGAAGCCTTATACAAGTAATAGCCTGTATAAGGCCTGCAACAGGAAATCTTATACAAGCAATAGCCTTTATAAAGCCTGCAACCGGAAGCCTTATAGAAGTAATAGCCTCTATAAAGCCTGCAACAGGAAGTCTTATACAAGCAATCGCCTCTATAAAGCCTGCAACAGGAAGCCTTATACAAGTAATTGCCTGTATAAAGCCTGCATTAGGAAGCCTTATACAAGTAATAGTCTCTAAAAAGCCTGCAACAGGAAGTCTTATACAAGCAATAGCCTCAATAATGCCTGCAACCGGAAGCTTTATACAAGTAATAGCCTCTATAAAGCTTGCAACAGGACGTCTTATACAAGCAATAGCCTCTATAAAGCCTGCAGCCAGAAGTCTTATGCAATCAATAGCCTCTGTAAAGCCTGCAGCAGGAAACCTTATACAAGTAATAGCCTGTATAAAGCCATCAACAGGAAATCTTATACAAGCAATAGCCTCTATAAAGCCTTATACAAGTAATAGCCTCTATAAAGCCTGCAACAGGAAGTCTTATACAAGCAATAGCCTCTATAAAGAATGCAGCAGGAAGCCTTATACAAGCAATAGCCTCTATAAAGACTGCAACCGGAAGCTTTATACAAGTAATAGCCTCTATAAAGCCTGCAACCGGAAGCTTTATACATGTAATAGCCTCTATAAAGCTTGCAACAGGAAGTCTTATGCAAGCAATAGCCTCTATAAAGCCTGCAGCCGGAAGCCGTATACAAGCAATAGCCTCTCTAAGGCCTGCAACCGGAAGCCTTGTAGAAGTAATAGCTTCTATAAAGCCTGCAACAGGAAGCCTTACACAAGCAATAGCCTCTATAAAGCCTGCAGCAGGAAGCCTTATACAAATAATAGCCTCTATAAAGCCTGCAGTAGGAAGCCTTATGCAAGTAATAGCCTGTATAAAGCTTGCAAAAGGAAGTCTTATACAAGCAATAGCCTCTATAAAGCCTGCAGCAGGAAGCCTTATACAAGTAATAGCCTCTATAAAGCCTGCAACAGGAAGCCTTACACAAGCAATAGCCTCTATAAAGCCTGCAGCAGGAAGCCTTATACAAATAATAGCCTCTATAAAGCCTGCAGTAGGAAGCCTTATGCAAGTAATAGCCTGTATAAAGCTTGCAACAGGAAGTCTTATACAAGCAATAGCCTCTATAAAGCCTACAGCAGTAAGCCTTATACAAGCAATAGCCTCTACAAAGCCTGCAACCGGGAGCCTTATACAAGTAATAGCCTCTATAAAGCCTGCAACAGGAAGTCTTATACATGCAATAGCCTCTATAAAACCTGCAACCGGAAGCCTTATACAAGTAATAACTTCTATGAAGCCTGCAACAGGAAGTCTTATGCAAGCAATAGCTTCTGTAAAGCCTGCAGCAGGAAGCCTTATACAAGTAATAGCCTGTATAAAACCCTCAACTGTACAATGAAATGTTTTTTTTTTCGTTTTATGCTCCATTTATTTTTATATGATGTCTTCGCGACGAGTTGCACGGCAACGATGTAGTCGAGTGGATGGGTGCTTGCCTATGGTAAACGAGGACCCCGGTTCAAGTCTCACCCAACGAAAGATCTTTTTTCTTTATTTGTTTCGGAGATTTGTTCCGCAACAACTGTTTCGGGAAAGCCTGCAAGTGTAAGCCTTATACAAGTAACAGCCTCTGTAGGACCTGCAACCGGAAGCCTTATACAAGCAATAGCCTCTATAAAGCCTGCAGTAGGAAGCCTTATGCAAGTAATAGCCTGTATAAACCTTGCAACAGGAAGTCTTATACAAGCAATAGCCTCTATAAAGCCTACAGCAGTAAGCCTTATACAAGCAATAGCCTCTATAAAGCCTGCAATCGGGAGCCTTATACAAGTAATAGCCTCTATAAAACCTGCAACAGGAAGTCTTATAAAAGCAATAGCCTCTAAAAAGCCTGCAGCAGGAAGCCTTATACAAGCAAAAGCCTCTATAAAGCCTGCAACCGGAAGCTTTATACATGTAATAGCCTCTATAAAGCTTGCAACAGGAAGTCTTATACAAGCAATAGCCTCTATAAGGCCTGCAGCCGGAAGCCGTATACAAGCAATAGCCTCTCTAAAGCCTGCAACCGGAAGCCTTATACAAGTAATAGCTTCTATAAAGCCTGCAACAGGAAATCTTATACAAGCAATCGCCTCTATAAACCTGCAGCAGGAAGCCTCATACAAGTAATAGCCTGTATAAAGCCTGCAACAGGAAATCTTATACAAGCAATAGCCTCTATAAAGCCTGCAGCAGGAAGCCTTTTACAAGTAATAGTCTGTATAAAGCCTGCAACAGGAAGTCTTATACAAGCAATAGCCTCTATAAAGCCTGCAGCAGGAAGCCTTACACAAGTTATAGCCGCTATAAAGCCTGCAACAGGAAGCCTTATACAAGCAATATCCTATATAAAGCCTGCAGCAGGAAGCCTTATACAAGAAATAGCCTGTAAAAAACCTGCAACAGGAAGTCTTATACAAGCAATAGCCTCTATATAGCCTGCAGCAGAAAGCCTTATACAAGTAATAGACTCTATAAAGCCTGCAACAGGAAGCCTTATACAAGTAATAGCCTGTATAAAGCCTGCATTAAGAAGCCCTATACAAGTAATAGCCTCTAAAAAGCCTGCAACAGGAAATCTTATAGAATCAATAGCCTCTATAATGCCTGCAACCGGAAGCTTTATACAAGTAATAGCCTCTATAAGCTTGCAACAGGACGTCTTATACAAGCAATAGCCTATAAAGACTGCAGCCGGAGGCCTTATACAAGCAATAGCTTCTCTAAAGCAACCGGAAGCCTTATAGAAGTAATAGCCTCTATAAAGCCTGCAACAGGAAGTCTTATACAAGCAATCACCTCTATAAAGCCTGCAGCAAGAAGCCTTATACAAGTAATAGCCTGTATAAAGCCTGCAACAGGAAATCTTATACAAGCAATAGCCTCTATAAAGCCTGCAACCGGAAGCCTTATAGAAGTAATATCCTCTATAAAGCCTGCAACAGGAAGTCTTATACAAGCAATCGCCTTGTAACTTCTAATAAGCCTAATAACTTCTATAAAGCCTGCAACAGGATGTCTTATGCAAGCAATAGCCTCTGTAAAGCCTGCAGCAGGAAGCCTTATACAAGTAATAGCCTGTATAAAACCCTCAACTGTACAATGAAATGTTTTTTTTTTTCGTTTTATGCTCCATTTATTTTTATATGATGTCTTCGCGACGAGTTGCACGGTAACGATGTAGTCGAGTGGATGGGTGCTTGCCTATGGTAAACGAGGACCCCGGTTCAAGTCTCACCCAACGAAAGATCTTTTTTCTTTATTTATTTCGGAGATTTGTTCCGCAACAACTGTTTCACGAAAGCCTGCAAGAGTAAGCCTTATACAAGTAACAGCCTCTGTAGGATCTGCAACCGGAAGCCTTATACAAGCAATAGCCTCTATAAAGCCTCCAGAAGGAAGCCTTATTCAAGTAATAGCCTGTATAAAGCTTGCAACAGTAAGTCTTATACAAGCAATAGCCTCTATAAAGCCTACAGCAGTAAGCCTTATACAAGCAATAGCCTCTATAAAGCCTGCAACCGGGAGCCTTATACAAGTAAAAGCCTCTATAAAGCCTGCAACAGGAAGTCTTATACATGCAATAGCCTCTATAAAACCTGCAACAGGAAGTCTTATAAAAGCAATAGCCTCTAAAAAGCCTGCAGCAGGAAGCCTTATACAAGCAATAGCCTCTATAAAGCCTGCAACCGGAAGCTTTATACATGTAATAGCCTCTATAAAGCTTGCAACAGGAAGTCTTATACAAGCAATAGCCTCTATAAAGCCTGCAGCCGGAAGCCGTAGACATGCAATAGCCTCTCTAAAGCCTGCAACCGGAAGCCTTATAGAAGTAATAGCTTCTATAAAGCCTGCAACAGGAAATCTTATACAAGCAATCGCCTCTATAAACCTGCAGCAGGAAGCCTCATACAAGTAATAGCCTGTATAAAGCCTGCAACAGGAAATCTTATACAAGCGATAGCCTCTATAAAGCCTGCAGCAGGAAGCCTAATACAAGTTATAGCCTCTATAAAGCCTGCAAGAGGAAGCCTTATATAAGCAATAGCATATATAAAGCCTGCAGCAGGAAGCCTTATACAAGTAATAGCCTGTATAAAGCCTGCAACAGGAAGTCTTATACAAGCAAAAGCCTCTATAGAGCCTGCAGCAGTAAGCCTTATACAAGTAATAGCCTTTATAAAGCCTGCAACAGGAAGCCTTATACAAGCAATAGCCTCTATAAAGCCTGCAGCAGGAAGCCTTATACAAGTAATAGCCTGTATAAAGCCTGCAACAGGAAGTCTTATACAAGCAATAGCCTCTATAAAGCCTGCAGCAGGGAGCCTTATACAAGTAATAGCCTCTATACAGCCTGCAACAGGAAGCCTTATACAAGCAATATCCTATATAAAGCCTGCAGCAGGAAGCCTTATACAAGAAATAGCCTGTAAAAAACCTGCAACAGGAAGTCTTATACAAACAATAGCCTCTATATAGCCTGCAGCAGGAAGCCTTATACAAGTAATAGACTCTATAAAGCCTGCAACAGGAAGCCTTATACAAGTAATAGAATGTATAAAGCCTGCATTAGGAAGCCTTATACAAGTAATAGCCTCTAAAAAGCCTGCAACAGGAAATCTTATAGAATCAATAGCCTCTATAATGCCTGCAACCGGAAGCTTTATACAAGTAATAGCCTCTATAAAGCTTGCAACAGGACGTCTAATACAAGCAATAGCCTAAAAAGCCTGCAGCCGGAAGCCTTATGCAAGCAATAGCTTCTCTAAAGCAACCGGAAGCCTTATAGAAGTAATAGCCTCTATAAAGCCTGCAACAGGAAGTCTTATACAAGCAATCACCTCTATAAAGCCTGCAGCAAGAAGCCTTATACTAGTAATAGCCTGTATAAAGCCTGCAACAGGAAATCTTATACAAGCAATAGCCTCTATAAAGCCTGCAACCGGAAGCCTTATAGAAGTAATATCCTCTATAAAGCCTGCAACAGGAAGTCTTATACAAGCAATCGCCTCTATAAAGCCTGCAACAGGAAGCCTTATACAAGTAATTGCCTGTATAAAGCCTGCATTAGGAAGCCTTATACAACTAATAGCCTCTAAAAAGCCTGCAACAGGAAGTCTTATACAAGCAATAGCCTCTATAATGCCTGCAACCGGTAGCTTTATACAAGTAATAGCCTCTATAAAGCTTGCAACAGGACGCCTTATACAAGCAATAGCCTCTATAAAGCCTGCAGCCAGAAGTCTTGTGCAATCAATAGCCTCTGTAAAGCCTGCAGCAGGAAGCCTTATACAAGTAATAGCCTGTATAAAGCCCTCAAAAGGAAGTCTTATACAAGCAATAGCCTCTTTAAAGCCTTATACAAGTAATAGCCTCTATAAAGCCTGCAGCAGGAAGCCTTATACACGTAATAGCCTGTATAAAGCCTGCATTAGGAAGCCTTATACAAGTAATAGCCTCTATAAAGCCTGCAACAGGAAGTCTTATACAACCAATAGCCTCTATAAAGCCTGCAGCAGAAAGCCTTATACAAGCAATAGCCTCTTTAAAGACTGCAACCGGAAGCTTTATACAAGTAATAGCCTCTATAAAGCCTGCAACAGGAAGTTTTATAAAAGCAATAGCCTCTTAAAAGCCTGCAGCAGAAAGCCTTATACAAGCAATAGCCTCTATAAAGCCTGCAACCGGAAGCTTTATACATGTAATAGCCTCTATAAAGCTTGCAACAGGAAGTCTTATACAAGCAATAGCCTCTATAAAGCCTGCAGCCGGAAGCCGTATACAAGCAATAGCCTCTCTAAAGCCTGCAACCGGAAGCCTTATAGAAGTAATAGCCTCTATAAAGCCTGCAACAGGAAGTCTTATACAAGCAATCGCCTCTGTAAAGCCTGGAGCAGGAAGCCTTATACAAGTAATAGCCTGTATAAAGCCTGCAACAGGAAATCTTATACAAGCAATAGCCTCTATAAGGCCTGCAGCAGGAAGCCTAATACAAGTAATAGCCTCTATAAAGCCTGCAACAGGAAGCCTTATACAAGCAATAACCTATATAAAGCCTGCAGCAGGAAGCCTTATACAAGTAATAGCCTCTATAAAGCCTGCAACCGGAAGTCTTATACAAGCAATAGCCACTATATAGCCTGCAGGAGGAAGCCTTATACAAGCAAAAGCCTCTATAAAGCCTTATACAAGTAATAGCCTCTATAAAGCCTGCAACAGGAAACCTTATACACGTAATAGCCTGTATAAAGCCTGTATTAGGAAGCCTTATACAAGTAATAGCCTCTATAAAGCCTGCAACAGGAAGTCTTATACAAGCAATAGCCTCTAAAAGCCTGCAGCAGGAAGCCTTATACAAGTAATAGCCTCTATAAAGCCCGCAACAGGAAGCCTTATACAAGCAATATCCTATATAAAGCCTGCAGCAGGAAGCCTTATGCAAGTAATAGCCTGTAAAAAACCTGCAACAGGATGTCTTATACAAGCAATAGCCTCTATACAGCCTGCAGCAGGAAGCCTTATACAAGTAATAGACTCTATAAAGCCTGCAACAGGAAGCCTTATACAAGTAATAGCCTGTATAAAGCCTGCATTAGGAAGCCTTATACAAGTAAAAGCCTCTAAAAAGCCTGCAACAGGAAGTCTTATACAAGCAATAGCCTCTATAATGCCTGCAACCGGAAGCTTTATACAAGTAATAGCCTCTATAAAGCTTGCAACAGGACGTCTTATACAAGCAATAGCTATAAAGCCTGCAGCCGGAAGCCTTATACAAGCAATAGCTTCTCTAAAGCAACCGGAAGCCTTATAGAAGTAATAGCCTCTATAAAGCCTGCAACAGGAAGTCTTATACAAGCAATCGCCTCTATATAGAATGCAGCAGGAAGCCTTATACAAGTAATAGCCTGTATAAGGCCTGCAACAGGAAATCTTATACAAGCAATAGCCTCTATAAAGCCTGCAACCGGAAGCCTTATAGAAGTAATAGCCTCTATAAAGCCTGCAACAGTAAGTCTTATACAAGCAATCGCCTCTATAAAGCCTGCAACAGGAAGCCTTATACAAGTAATTGCCTGTATAAAGCCTGCATTAGGAAGCCTTATACAAGTAGTAGCCTCTAAAAAGCCTGCAACAGGAAGTCTTATACAAGCAATAGCCTCAATAATGCCTGCAACCGGAAGCTTTATACAAGTAATAGCCTCTATGAAGCTTGCAACAGGACGTCTTATACAAGCAATAGCCTCTATAAAGCCTGCAGCCAGAAGTCTTATGCAATCAATAGCCTCTGTAAAGCCTGCAGCAGGAAACCTTATACAAGTAATAGCCTGTATAAAGCCCTCAACAGGAAGTCTTATACAAGCAATAGCCTCTATAAAGCCTTATACAAGTAAAAGCCTCTATAAAGCCTGCAACAGGAAGCCTTATACACGTAATAGCCTGTATGAAGCCTGCATTAGGAAGCCTTATACAAGTAATAGCCCCTATAAAGCCTGCAACAGGAAGTCTTATACAAGCAATAGCCTCTATAAAGAATGCAGCAGGAAGCCTTATACAAGCAATAGCCTCTATAAAGACTGCAACCGGAAGCTTTATACAAGTAATAGCCTCTATAAAGCCTGCAACAGGAAGTCTTATAAAAGCAATAGCCTCTAAAAAGCCTGCAGCAGGAAGCCTTATACAAGCAATAGCCTCTATAAAGCCTGCAGCAGGAAGCCTTATACAAGCAATAGCCTCTATAAAGCCTGCAACCGGAAGCCTTATACAAGTAAAACATTTCATTAACAGTCTCGGTAAGACTTCGCATCAACTTCTTTTAGGCCTAACAGAAACTCTATTGTTTCTCATACTAAAATGATGCACAAACACCAATAAACAAAACAGTTCTTCTCTTTCGCACTCTTACGAAGATATTCCTAACAGTTTCGGTAAGACTTCTTTTAAACTTCTATAAAGCCTAACAGAAACTCGGTTTTGTTTGTGTTGTTTGGTTAAAGGGTGCACAAATACCTATAAAAAATAGTGCGCTCTCGCCCCCTTTCACGAAGTTACGTGTAAAAGGAATACACGGAAGTATAAAACTTTTGATAGTTCGACGTCTACTAGTATTTTCAACGCGGGATGCCAAACAAAGTTCATTTTATGGATAACAAGTAAAAATTTAACATAAACATATATTTAACAAATGCAACCGTGTGTTTGGATGAACGAGAAAGTTGTAGAATTAATCTGCCTTTCTAAGTTAAGCTAAAAATATTTTATTTATAGAACACGAATAGGATGAAAAGGTGTTGTTTGTGAAGACGTAATGAAGACATTCTACATTCTACAAGCACATAAGGTAACGAATTCCATTAAAGGATGGCTAGGATGAATGGATTCACTATATTAGTTTTTAAATGTCATCGGAAAACCCTAAGAATCTGTATTTGTTTCATCCATTGACATCGTAGCCATCCTTTGATGGAAATCGTTAATTTATGTCTTGATAAAATGAAGGCAAGCTATATTTTGGGATTTTCATTTATTTAGCTTTAAATGTAATCGAAAAGCCCTTAGAATTGGTATTTTTTCATCCATTGACATCGTAGCCATCCTTTCATGGAAATCGTTACTTTGTGTCTTGATAAAATCCAGACGAACTATATTTTGGGATTTTCCTAATAATGTCATCAGAAAGCCTTGAAAGTAGGCATTTTTCCATCCATTGACATCGTAGCCATCCTTTGATGGAAATCGTTACTCTATGTCTTGATAAAATGAAGACGAGCTATATTTTAGGAATTTTATAATAATGCCAACAGAAAGCCTTGAAAGTAGGCATTTTTCCATCCATTGACATCGTAGCCATCCTTTGATGGAAATCGTTACTTTATGTCTTGATAAAATGAAGACGAGCTATATTTTGGGATTTTCATAATAATGTCATTAGAAAGCCTTGAAAGCAGGCATTTTTCCATCCATTGACATCGTAGCCATTCTTTGATGGAAATCGTTACTTTATGTCTTGACAAATAAAGACGAGCTATATTTTGGAATTTTCATAATAATGTCATCAGAAAGCCTTGAAAGTAGGCATTTTTCCATCCATAGAGTTTTTCGCGTAACTCACTCGCACCTCTCGTTCTAACCTTCGGCGAAATCCATTCACTTGGTATGAAAACATATAGATGGTTGCAAAGGGCAGGCCCTTGTGGGAACGAGATAAAGAAGTTTGTTTTCATACCAAGTGACAAAAAGTGACATTTTGGCGAAAAGCCCTATTGACATCGTAGCCATCTTTTGATGGGAATCGTTACTTTATGTCTTGATAAAATAAAGACGAGATATATTTTGGGATATTCACTTTTTTATTTATAAATGTCATCGGAAAGCCTTGAACAATGGTATTTTTCCATCCATTGACACCGAAGCCATCCTTTGAGGGAAATCGTTACTTTATGTCTTTATAAAATGAAGATGAGCCATATTTTGGGTTATTCACTTATTTTGTTTTAAATGTCATCGGAAAGCCCTAAGAATCGGTTTTGTCAATGTATTGGAATCCATGTCAATGGATTCGAAAAAACCGATTCTTACGGCTTTCCGATGACATTTAAATCTAAATAAGTGAATATCCCAAAATATAGCTCGTATTCATTTAATCAAGACATAAAGTAACGATTTCCATCAAAGGATGGCTACGATGTCAATGGATGGAAAATTGCCAAATTTCAAGGCTTTACGATGACATAAGTATGAAAATCCCAAAATATAGTTCGTCTGGATTTTATCAAGGCATAAGGTAACGAATTCCATGCTACGATGTCAATGGATGAAAAAATACCGATTCTTAGGGCTTTCTGATGACATTTAAAACTAAATAAATGAATATCCCAAAAATAGCTCGTCTTTATTTTATCAAGACATAGAGTAACGATTTCCATCAAAGGATGGCTACGATGTCAATAGATGGAAAAATACAGATTCTTAGGGCTTTCCGATGACATTTAAAAATTAATGTACTAAATCCATTCATCCTAGCCATCCCTTAATGGAATTCTATACTTTATGTCTTTGTAGAATGTAGAATGTCTTCATTATCTTTGTAGAATAACTAAAAATTATTGAATCTGTTTAAAAATTTATTTAAACAAGCCCTGCTTGTGTACGTTATTAACAAAAAAAGTCCTTATGCCTTAGCATTTTTCGATTTCAGATATTGCCCCTTCCTGAAGAATTTTTTGCTTACGCCCGTGAGTATCGCCATGCAACCAGATCTTTTTTTTACATGCACCATTTGCTTTTCGCTCCATAGACCTTTTACCACGGCTGTCAAAATCTGACGTCTATGTGCGAATATGTGATCTCCTTGAATCCGTGCACCCTTTTGTGGTCGTATGCACTATTTTCACAACACAAAAACACCTTTTCATCCTATCCGTGTTCTATAAATAAAATATTTTTAGCCTAGCTTAGAAAGGCAGATTAAATATACAACTTTTTCGTTCATCCGAACACACGGTTGCATTTGTTAAATTTATGTTTATGTGTAATCTTTACTTGTTATCCATAAAAAAATGAACTTTGTTTGGCATCCCGCGTTGAAAATACCATTAGACGTCGAACTGTCAAAAGGTCTATACTACCGTGTATTGTGAGGAATGCCAGTGCTCGTTTATTTCCATTCCCTATCACAAGCCGCGTCATAACTCAGGGCAATTAATATGTCATTAAAGCATAGCAAGCAAAACCCATAAATGCATGAACCATTTAAAGACTATGAACTTGAGTCACCCTGGCACACGTACCATATAATGTTTCGGTACCCACTCATTGCATTCAATAATATAGTAAACAACCCAGCCATGCGCTGTTACACATAGTGGTATCATATCGCTATACCATAACTATACCGTAGCGCAGTGCATTTGGAATGCGCTATGCACTTGTCAGTGAGTTGGGGTTTGAATTACCGAGGCGGTACAAATGCAGTGTCCATGCACTGTTGTGTTGACCAAGCATATTTTATGGCTATAGCCGTTCGTTCTCATGCAAGGGTTAAAAAACCTATAAATGATGACGCTGCGCTTATCGGATATCGAGAAGAGGAATTGGGTAATCGAATGGAAATCGATAACCATAATTTTTGTATAAATAGCCTAAGCAAAGTTTAAATAAATGTTCAGTCTTTGAACCCCAGCTATCGAGATCGTTGTTTCACTTTGTTCAACTGATGGAGCCAATAGGCTTTAAAGGGACTAATCTGGAATCACACTCTCCGCTCCCACTCACTTACCAAGTCTAGCAGCTTTGCTGCTGGTAAGTATTGACGCCTGCGCCATAGCGGAGTCTAAGATCTGGGATAGTAATATATTGTCCGCGTAGGGAATATTTTTCAGAGCTAGCGCAACATTCCTTCCACGAGACGTTACATGGCGACCGTGACAGGACAGGTCGAGAAGACGAGACCCTGTCCCAATGAAAAAAAATTTCCGACAGAAGAACGAGAGAATGACTAGAAGATTTACTGAAGGAAGACCAACACCAAGAATCCCAAGCGACGACCAGCAGCATGGACTTCAGTCACAGACAACAGAAAACGACAGAAAACGAAACGCATCAATATCGTTTTTCAGAAACGAGATATTTTGGAAGAAAGACTTTGATAGAAGTATATGTAACACACAAGAACACGACAACCTGAAGAAGTAATGCCACGAGCAACAAGGAACGTCAAAACTGTGTCATCAAAAAGTAGGCCCGTATATTTTTTTTGCCAAATTGATTTAATGTTGTTTCGTTCACGTTATAATTCAATAACAGATATAATTTTTAAGCAAATTTCAATTGTCAATGCAAGCATAAAGTAATCTAATTTATATCAATATGCACACGAATTTCAAGCTTATATTTAAATCTGTGAAGCGAATTAAATACCTACCTAATAATAAAATTCTTTAGAACGCTTTTATTCTGAATAAAACACTGTATGCATAACATTAATTAATAATATATATAAACAAATGCATATATATGTAAAAATTCTTTAGATAGCAACGTCTTTCTTACAATACTTTGTGTCTTGAAATACACGTACATGATAGAAAAAAAAAAACCATTTTAGATACAGATCCCAAGAAACTTCCGACACTGACGTGTGACCAAGACAACACACGATCAGTAAATTTGAGAGATTTCCTCAACAACGTAGAATTTTATTATGACACGCTTGCGACTGCTGCTAAAGTAACTTTTATTAAATTTATCCTCCAATGTAAGATTCACGGTAAGGCTCATACCAAGCTAGGGACAAGTAAGCCCAAAAATGTTAACGATCTCAAAAGAACTCTTTTGGAAAAATGCGGACCAAGAGAAAACTTCGAGGCAATTCAATCAAAGCTGAGCCAAGCATATCAAGGAAATCGCCCCGTAAAGGAATTTGTGAGCGAAATTCAAACTCTTGTCATAAAGATGACAGAACTAGAAATTGGGGTCCATGGCGAAGCTACTCGTGAAACTCCAACTGCCGTCAATGATCGAAGAGGTTAAGCATTTTTAAAAAGAGGACTAAACGACCGATTAAGGATTATACTCGATAGCGCACGCCATACCAATCTTCAAGACGCTATCAATCACTTACTAGAAATTGATCCAGGTCCAGATAGGACCTCCGAAAAAATTGAATCTATTCAATTTGAAGCCAGCAATGATAGATACTTGACCAATTCTTTGACCAGGAAAGCGAAAACCAACAGCATTTATCTTCCTGCTTTAGCAGTATTGGATTACACTACAGAAAATCGGTTTGCTATATTGGCAAACTTAGATGAAGACCTCATCCAACCAGACATCTTATGGGACAATGATCCTATGGATACTAGGATTGAAGAGTCAAAAGTCAAAAAAGCAAAGATTCTTAAAATATCAACTTCACTTGCTAATAAACCCTCTGATAAATTTTCAACGCAAAAGGAGCGTGAATTCAACAGGCATGCAGCTATTATTGTCAGTAGATTGTGTATATCAGGCTCGATTTATTTTTAACCTTCCTCTTTTGCAGTCAAGAATTATAAATAAAATAGCAGCAGCGACTTGGGGAGTCGATTGGGCAAGACGTGAATCCATGGACACAATTCAATTCACGATATATGCTCATTTAAATCGAATCCCACTGCCAGAAATCGCGGCTACAGTTGTAACCGCAGTATACGATATGCAAGCTAAACCACCCCCTGACGATATTTTGAAATCATTTCAACGTCTTTATATTACCGGCTATGCCGAGGCATGTGCAAACCGTCTCAATAAAGAGGTTCACGCACTTAATGGTAATACTTTCTACAAACTAAGCCAGAAATAATAGCTAGACTCTAGTACTATTTATGTATATACCGCTGGACATCTCCCACAATGGCACTACAGCCCGTTTGGCCTCAATTGTCAAATTGTTGTCAAGGGACGTGCATAAACATTTGCAGGCCTCTGGCCATTGAAAAGTAAAAAAAAAATAATTACAATAATTACAATAATTAAAAAGAAGACATATATAGGATCAAGCGAACTGTTATCAGAACAAGGTTTGACCTGTGACATAAAATAAGATTGATTAAATACATAAAGCAGTCTTAAGAAGTTTTACGTAGATATGAATAAGTACAAAAAAATACATAAAAAAATAAAGGGAACAGGCACATGAAATAAAATATTTTTGTACGTACTAGAGGTAATAAAGAATATAAAGATCAAACAATGAAAGATAACTATTCAAATAAATATTA
The DNA here is from genome assembly GCA_947623515.1 of Neoascia interrupta. NCBI lineage: Eukaryota > Metazoa > Arthropoda > Insecta > Diptera > Syrphidae > Neoascia > Neoascia interrupta. Next base: position 92,837,537 of record OX392463.1, read on the forward strand.
AAAAAATGATGTTTTCTAAGGAACTAATAGCATTAAGATTAACTGAATTAAGATTGTTAAGATAGTTAAGGTAATTAAGTTATAAAAATTGTGATACTAAGATTATAATGTCTCAGAATAGTTCGCACTAATATAACAAAAAATTTTACACTAAGATTGTAAAGCTTAAACTTATTAAGATAAAGTTTAAACTTTGGGATAAATATAAAAAAATTTAATTTTAATATAAATTTTTAAATACAAAAACCAATTAAAATTAATGGTATTATTATCAAAATTAAGTATATCAACAATTAAATATAAATATGGGAACGAACTAAAATTAATTATAGGAATGCATTTAAATGAATGGTATTGCCAAATTTTGCATTATTGTATTGTAGATGAAAATTAATTAAAATTAAAACTAATTACCGTATTGATTGTATTGTATCGTAGTATTGTAATATTAAAAAAATGTAATAATATTTTCAATTTAATAATTAATTATATTGTCTAAGATAAAATATCTAAGATAATTCGAATTATTTAAATCAGTAATCAGTAAATCAAAATAAATGATTTCTTATAATATGATTTAATTTAAGTAAATTATACAAGGAGTAAGTGAAGATAAACTGTATAATTCTAGTTATAAAAACAAATAAAATTTTTGTTTTTCTTAAATTTCTTAAATTGTAATATCATAAACTCAGAAAATAAGAATAAAAAAAAAAAAATTAAAATAAAAAATGTTTAAAACCCAAATTGCTCTAATCTAAAACAAAATATTAAATATCATTGTTAGGAATTAAGAAAAAAATTAGACTTGGATTAACAACAAGTCTAAGCCTAAGTATAAAGCCTATTGCCTGTATAAGGCTTCCTGCTGTAGGCTTTATAGAGGCTATTGCTTGTATAAGGCTTCCGGTTGCAGGTCCTATAGAGGCTGTTACTTGTATAAGGCTTACTCTTGCAGGCTTTACTGAAACAGTTGTTGCAGAACAAATCTCCGAAATAAATAAGGAAAAAAATCTTTCTTTGGTTGAGGCTTGAACCGGGGTCCTCGTTTACCATAGGCAAGCGCTCATCCACTAGACTACATCGTTGCCGTGCAACTCGTCGCGACAACATCGTGTAAGAATAAATGGAGCATAAAACGAAAAAAAAAACATTTTTTAATTGTACAGTCTCCTTCTCTGTTGATTATCTTTTCCCTCTGTTAATCTGGCTGTGGTTAATTCTTGCTCTCTGAAATGATATCAATTTTTATTTATTTTATGCATGTAGGAAATTATATTAGTGAACATTTGAAATTTGAAATATTTACTTACTTGGTTTTGGCGGGGATCGATCCTGGGTACTCTGGTGTGGCAGTCGTGTCGCTTTCCACTAGGCTTTCGCCTTATATGAATAATGGAAGCGAAAGCAGCATTAGTTAATACGTAAAGTAAAATGGTTTCGGTAGGACTTCTTTTCAGCTTGTATAAGGCCTTACCGAAGCTTGGCAGAGATGTGGTTTCACAACCACAGTGCTATCTCGCTCTTTAAGCAAAACATTTCATTAACAGTCTCGGTAAGACTTCGCATCAACTTCTTTTAGGCCTAACAGAAACTCTTTTGTTTCTCATACTAAAATGACAAACACCAATAAACAAAACAGTTCATCTCTCTCGCGCTCTAACGAAGATATTCCTAACAGTTTCGGTAAGACTTCGTTTAAACTTCTATAAAGCCTAACAGAAACTCGGCTGTGTTTGTTACGTTTGGTTAAATGGTGCACAAATACCTATAAAAAAGAGTGCGCTCTTGCCCCCTTTCACGAAGTTACATGTAAAAGGAATACACGGTAGTATAGACCTTTTGACAGTTCGACGTCTACTAGTATTTTCAACGCGGGATGCCAAACAAAGTTCATTTTTTTATGGATAACAAGTAAAAATTAAACATAAACATATGTTTAACAAATGCAACCGTGTGTTTTGATGAACGAGAAAGTTGTAGAATTAATCTGCCTTTCTAAGTTAGGCTATAAATATTTTATTTATAGAACACGGATAGGATGAAAAGGTGTTGTTTGTGTTGTGAAAATAGTGCATACGACCACAAAAGTGTGCACGGATTCAAGGAGATCACATATTCGGAACACCTTTTCGATACCTTCCACTTATTTTTTTTAAATTATTTTTCAGTCAATTCAAGGAACACAATAACTAAAACAACTTCATTCCCCATCGGCACACTCTAGGTTTGATAGTTTTAGTTCGGACTTCTACAGAAGCTTTTGAATTTTTTCATATAAAAACGCGATTTGCTTGGCATCCCCGGTACAGCCGTGGTAAAAGGTCTTTGGAGCGAAAAGCAAATGGCGCATGTGAAAAAAGAGATCTGTTTGGATGGCGATACTCACGGGCGTAAGCAAAAAATTCTTTAGGAAGGGGTAATATCTGAAATCAAAAAATGCTAACTCATAAGGACTTTTTTTGTCAATAATATACGCCAGCAGGACTTGTTTAAATAAATTTTTAAACGGATTCAATAATTGTTATATGAAGACATTCTACATTCTACAAGGACATACAGTAACGAATTCCATTAAAGGATGGCTAGGATGAATGGATTCACTATATTAGTTTTTAAATGTCATCGGAAAGCCCTAAGAATCTGTATTTTTTTCATCCATTGACATCGTAGCTATCCTTTGATGGAAATCGTTACTTTATGTCTTGATAAAATGAAGGCGAGCTATATTTTGGGATATTCATTTATTTAGTTTTCAATAACATCGAAAAGCCCTTCGAATTGGTATTTTTTCATCCATTGACATCGTAGCCATCCTTTCATGGAAATCGTTACTTTGTGTCTTGATAAAATCCAGACGAACTATATTTTGGGATTTTCCTAATAATGTCATCAGAAAGCCTTGAAAGTAGGCATTTTTCCATCCATTGGAATTGTAGCCATCCTTTGATGGAAATCGTTACTCTATGTCTTCATAAAACGAAGACGAGCCATATTTTGAGATTTTTATAATAATGTCATCAGAAAGCCTTGAAAGTAGGCATTTTTTTATCCATTGACATCGTAGCCATTCTTTGATGGAAATCGTTGCTTTATGTCTTGACAAAATGAAGACGAGCTATATTTTGGGATATTCATAATAATGTCATCAGAAAGCCTTGAAAGTAGGCATTTTTCCGTCCATAGAGTTTTTCGCGTAACTATTTAACTCGCACCTCTCGTTCTAACCTTCGGCGAAATCCATTCACTTGGTATGAAAACATATAGATGGTTGCAAAGGGCAGGCCCTTGTGGGAACGAGATAAAGAAGTTTGTTTTCATACCAAGTGACAAAAAGTGACATTTTGGCGAAAAGCCCTATTGACATCGTAGCCATCTTTTGATGGGAATCGTTACTTTATGTCTTGATAAAATAAAGACGAGATATATTTTGGGATATTCACTTTTTTATTTATAAATGTCATCGGAAAGCCTTGAACAATGGTATTTTTCCATCCATTGACATCGAAGCCATCCTTTGACGGAAATCGTTACTTTATGTCTTGATAAAATGAAGACGAGCTATATTTTGGGATTTTCGTAATAAAGTCATCAGAAAGCCTTGAAAGTAGGAATTTTTCCATCCATAGAGTTTTTCGCGTAACTATTTCACTCGCACCTCTCCTTCTAACCTTCGGCGAAATCCATTCACTTGGTATGAAAACAACGAGATGGTTGCAAAGGGTAGGCCCTTGTGTAAACGAGATAAAGAAGTTTGTTTTCATACCAAGTGACAAAAAGTGACATTATGGCGAAAAGCCCTATTGACTCGTAGCCATCTTTTGATGGGAATCGTTACTTTATCACTTGATAAAATAAAGACGACATATATTTTGGGATATTCACTTATTTATTTATAAATGTCATCGGAAAGCCTTGAACAATGGTATTTTTCCATCCATTGACATCGAAGAAATCCTTTGACGGAAACCGTTACTTTATGTCTTGATAAAATGAAGACGAGCTATATTTTGGGTTATTTACATATTTAGTTTTAAATGTCATCGGAAAGCCCTAAGAATCGGTTTTTTTTTATCCATTGACATCGTAGCCATCCTTTGATGGAAATCGTTACTTTATATCTTGATAAAATCCAGACGAACTATATTTCGGGTTATTCACTTATTTAGTTTTAAATGTCATCGAAAAGAACTTAGAATTGGTACTTTTTCATCCATTGACATCGTAGCCATCCTTTCATGGAAATCGTTACTTTATGTCTTGATAAAATCCAGACGAACTACATTTTGGGATTTTTCTAATAATGTCATCAGAAAGCCTTGAAAGTAGGCATTTTTCCATCCATTGACATCGTAGGATGTCAATGGATGGAAAAATTTCCTTTGATGGAAATCGTTACTTTATGTCTTGAAAAAATGAAGACGAGCTATTTTTTGGGATTTTCATAATAATGTCATCAGAAAGCCTTGAAAGTAGGCATTTTTCCATCCATTGACATCGTAGCCATCCTTTGATGGAAATCGTTACTTTATGTCTTGATAAAATCCAGACGAACTATATTTCGGGTTATTCACTTATTTTGTTTTAAATGTCATCGGAGAGCCCTAAGAATCTGTAATTTTTTCATCCATTGACATCGTTGCCATCCTTTGATGGAAATCGTTACTTTATGTCTTGATAAAATCCAGACGAACTATATTTTGGGATTTTTCTAATAATGTCATCAGAAAGCCTTGAAAGTAGGCATTTTTCCATCCATTGACATCGTAGCCATCCTTTGATGGAAATCGTTACCTTATGTCTTGAAAAACTGAAGACGAGCTATATTTTGGGATTTTCATAATAGTGTCATCAGAAAGCCTTGAAAGTAGGCATTTTTCCATCCATTGACATCGTAGCCATCCTTTGATGGAAATCGTTACTTTATGTCTTGATAAAATCCAGACGAACTATATTTCGGGTTATTCACTTATTTTGTTTTAAATGTCATCGGAGAGCCCTAAGAATCTGTAATTTTTTCATCCATTGACATCGTAGCCATCCTTTGATGGAAATCGTTACTTTATGTCTTGATAAAATCCAGACGAACTACATTTTGGGATTTTTCTAATAATGTCATCAGAAAGCCTTGAAAGTAGGCATTTTTCCATCCATTGACATCGTAGGATGTCAATGGATGGAAAAATTTCCTTTGATGGAAATCGTTACTTTATGTCTTGAAAAAATGAAGACGAGCTATATTTTGGGATTTTCATAATAATGTCATCAGAAAACCTTGAGAAAAGGCATTTTTTCACCCATCGACATCGTAGCCATCCTTTCATGGAAATCGTTAATTTATGTCTTGATAAAACGAAGGCGAGCTATATTTTGGGATATTCATTTATTTAGTTTTAAATATCATCGAAAAGCCCTTAGAATTGGTATTTTTTCATCCATTGACATCGTAACCACCTTTCATGGAAATCGTTACTTTATGTCTTGATAAAATCCAGACGAACTATATTTTGGTATTTTTCTAATAATGTCATCAGAAAGCCTTGAAAGTAGGCATTTTTCCATCCATTGACATCGTAGCCATCCTTTGATGGAAATCGTTACTTTATGTCTTGAAAAAATGAAGACGAGCTATATTTTGGGATTTTCATAATAATGTCATCAGAAAGCCTTGAGAAAAGGCATTTTTTCACCCATTGACATCGTAGCCATCCTTTCATGGAAATCGTTAATTTATGTCTTGATAAAGTCCAGACGAATTATGTTTTGGGATTTTCATACTAATGTCATCGGAAAGCCTTGAAAGTTGGCAGTTTTTCATCCATTGACATCTTAGCCATCCTTTGATGGAAGTCGTTACTTTAAGTCTTCATAAAATCCAGACGAACTAAAAATTTTGGGATTTTCATACTAATGTCATCGGAAAGCCTTGAAAGTTGGCAATAGCCATCTTTTGACGGAAATCGTTACATTATATCTTGATAAAATCCAGACGAACAATATTCTGGCTCGCCTTCATTATAATATAGATATAAAATAACGATTTCCATCAAAGGATGGCTACGATGTCAATGGATGAAAAAATACCGATTCTTTGGGATCTCCGATGACAATTAAAACTGAATAAGTGAATATCCCAAAATATGGCTCGTATTCATTCATACGTGTCATGTTTATCAAGACATAAAGTAACGATTTCCATCAAAGGATGGCTACGATCTCAATGGATGGAAAAATGCCTACTTTCAAGGGTCTCTGATGACATTATTATGAAAATCCCAATATATAGCTCGTCTTCATTTGGTCAAGACATAAAGTAAAGATTTCCATCAAAGGATGGCTACGATGTCAATGGATGGAATAATGCCTATTCTCAAGGCTTTCTGATGACTTGATTATAAAAATCCCAAGATATAGCTCGTCTTCATTTTATCAAAACATAAAGTAACGATTTGCATCAAAGGATGGCTACGATGTCAATGGATGGAAAAATGCCTACTTTCAAGGCTTTCTGATGACATTATTAGAAAAATCCCAAAATATAGATCGTCTGGATTTTATCAAGACATAAAGTAACGATTTCCATGAAAGGATGGCTACGATGTCAATGGATGAAAAAATGCCAATTCTAAGGGCTTTTCGATGACATTTAAAACTAAATAAATGAATATCCCAAAATATAGCTCGCCTTCGTTTTATCAAGACATAAAGGAACGATTTCCATCAAAGGATGGCTACGATGTCAATGGATGAAAAAATACAGATTTTTAGGGCTTTCCGATGACATTTAAAACAAAATAAGTGAATAACCCGAAATATAGTTCGTCTGGATTTTATCAAGACATTAAGTAACGATTTCCATGAAAAGATGGCTACGATGTCAATGAATGAAAAAATACCAATTTTAAGGGCTTTTCGATGACATTCAAAACTAAATAAATGAATATTCCAAAATATAGCTCGCCTTCGTTTTATCAAGACATAAAGGAACGATTTCCATCAAAGGATGGCTACGATGTCAATGGATGAAAAAATACAGATTTTTAGGGCTTTCCGATGACATTTTTTTTTGAATACTAGGATGGACGGAGACTAAAACTCCAAAATCTTTCAAAGATACCAATACGCCCACTATAGCAGGTACATAATACCGAAGTAGCCGATATTGGTTATGCCCGATTTCCACGTGCTAAAAAACCACCCATTTATGAGAGACGCTATGAAACTATGAAACTGCCAGAACGCACTTCATAGTAGTAAATTTTCGCTCTCTCATAATACTTCTTGACTACAACTAAGTTAACTTAACAAGTAGCTTACGCTTCCATAGTGTTGATCGCATTGGATAGGTTGCTTTCCAGTGAATGCACCTACTAAGCCGTTCATTCATGCGGCTTCACCCTACGTCGCTAGATCGAAGGGTCTTGTTCTTTGTAGTCGTCGCTCGTTATTAACATCGTTAAGAGTCTCGTTTAGAGTACGGATCATTTCATTGTTGCAATGAACATGAAGGCGAGCATTTAGCTTTCGAGTGAAGTTTGTTACTTCTTCGCCCACGGTAGCTATTCCTAAATCTCTGTGAATATCGCTATTCCTAATATACCATGGAGCATTCACAATTGCTCTTAGTGTTTTGTTTTGGAAAGTCTGCAACATGGACATGTTGCTCGGCTTGGTACAACCCCAAAGTTGTATACCGTATGTCCAGGACGGCTTTAACACCTGCCTGTACAAGAGCAGTTTTTTATATATGCTTAGTTTCGAAAATCTTCCAATAAGCCAACACATTTCCTTGAGCCTAATCTCGAGCTCGTCACGCTTCTTCTTTACGTGTGGTTTCCACCTTAGTTTAGCGTCCAGTGTCATCCCTAGATACTTCGCTTCATTCGCATAAGGTATTTGTACAGAATTTATGAACAGAGGCAAATTGTTAACCCTTCTGTAAGTGAAATTCACATGCGTAGACTTGTTCTCTTTAAGAGCGATTCGCCAAGTCTTCGTCCAGCCACAAATTCTGTCCAATGCTCGTTGGAGGTTTCTCGTTGTTGACTCGACTGATTCACCTGTTGCCAGAATGGCCGTATCGTCCGCAAACGTGGCCACGACTGTCTCGTCATCTAGAGGTATGTGTCTTGTGTAGAGCAGGAACAGGGTCGGACCGAGGACGCTTCCCTGGGGTACGCCAGCCCGAATTTGCTTGAAACTCGAGTATTACTAACACGGAAGAGTCTGCTTTCAAGATAATTTTCCAATATTTTAAACATGTCTTCCGGCAAGTTTTGCCGTAGCTTATATTTCAAGCCCTCGTGCCATACCTTGTCAAGTACCGTGCCAAGGCTTGCGATACGTCGAGGAAAGCACTTGAACATATTTTTTTCCCTTCTAAGGCTTTTTCAATTTCATGCGTTATTCTGTAGACTTGATCTATTGTGGAATGGTTAGGTCTGAAACCGAATTGATGATCCGGGATCAAGCGTCTTTCTGCAATTATTGGTTGTAATCGCTTCAGCAGAAGTTTCTCGAATACTTTCGATATTATCGGCAGAAGCGATATGGGCCTATAAGATTTTTTATCATTTGCGCATTTCCCCGGTTTAGGAACCATAATGACTTCAGCAACTTTCCATTGCCTTGGAACGTATAGAAGTCTAAGAGAAGCGTTTATCATATAAAATAGCTTGACTAATGCCTTTTTTGGTAGTTCTTTTAATATTTCGCCAGTGATCAGGTCGTAACCCGGGGCCTTATTATTTTTATGTTTGCTAATTGTCTGTCGGAGTTCAACTAACGAAACTTTTTTCATTCTAAAGCTACCAGGTTCCCCGTTGTTGTTTAGAACGTCAGCCAACGGCGGACCGTCGAAAGGCTTGAATGTTTCTTCTAAATGTTCAGCAAACAAATTCGCTTTCTCTTTGTCTTCTCTTGCCCATTCGCCGTTAGCTTTTTTTATTGGTGCCGAGTGGATTATAGGTTTCTTGATATACTTAACTGCTTTCCACAGCGAGTAGTTTGAGCTCCTATCCGCCGACAAGCCTTCAAGGTATTCAGTGGTCTCACGATTTTTAAGATCTTGCAACATTCCTTTCAGTTTGTTAGAGAGGTGGTTCAATAGGGTTTTGTCTGGGGGGGCCCTCGTGCCTTGCCATCTCCTACGCGCTCTTCTCTTTTCACGAATCAATTCTTCGATTTCGAGCGGATATGTTTTACGTACATGCCCGTCGGTGCTAACTGCGTTCTTTTGGGACGAATTGTTGTTCCAAGCAGCGCTCTGAATTGCTTCAATGAATTTGTCAACTGCGGTTTCTAACTCGAAAGGAGTTTTCAATGGTACATTCAAGCCAACACCCTCCTTACAGTCCTTTCTGAAAGCGTCCCAGTTCATGTTTTTGCTAGCTAATCTAGGAGCTCTTTCTATTTTCGCCAGTCTTCCACCCATCTTCAAGATAACTCCTGAGTGGTCTGAGCAAAGATCATAACACTCTTCAATTCGCGTAAGGTATATGGGGTACCCTTTAGCGATGAAAAAATCGACAAGGTCAGGCTTTTTATTCCTATCGGTTGGCCAATATGTTGGCTTACCCGTGGAGAAAAAGTCCACCCCACGCTTCATACTATTTTTGTACCGATGACATTTAAAACAAAATAAGTGAATAACCCGAAATATAGTTCGTCTGGATTTTATCAAGACATAAAGTAACGATTTCCATCAAAGGATGGCTATGATGTCAATGGATGAATAAATACAGATTCTTAGGGTTTTCCGACGACATTTAAAAACTAATATAGTGAATCCATTCATCCTAGCCATCCTTTAATGGAATTCGTTACTTTATGTCTTTGTAGAATGTAGAATGTCTTCATTATCTATGTAGAATAACTAACGATTATTGAATCCGTTTTAAAATTTATTTAAACAAGCCCTGCTGGCGTACGTTATTAACAAAAAAAGTCCTTAGCATTTTTCGATTTCAGATATTACCCCTTCCTGAAGAATTTTTTGCTTACGCCCGTGAGTATCGCCATCTAAACAGATATTTTTTTTACATGCGCCTTTTGCTTTTCGCTCCATAGACCTTTTACCACGACTGTCAAAATCTGACGTCTATCACAATTTCCGACCAGGAGGATGCCAAGCAAATTGCGTTTTTATATGAAAAAATTCAATAGCTTCTGTAGAAGTCCGAATTATTAATAAACTATCAAACCTAGAGTGTGCCGATAGGGAATGAAGTTGTTGTAGTTATTGTGTTCCTTGAATTGACTCAAAAATGATTTAAAAAAAAACAAGTGGAAGGTATCGAAAAGGTGTTCCGAAGGTGTGATCTCCTTGAATCCGTGCACCCTTTTGTGGTCGTATGCACTATTTTCACAACACAAACAACACCTTTTCAAGTTAAAGTATTGTAATGTTTTCGGCCTGGGGTTCGTCGAATAAAACTCAATTTCACTTTTATAATCACACAATGAAACACTTTATTTATCAAACAAACTTATTTAAACTCAGATCACACTGTTATTCAACTTTACTATTTAGAATTCAACACTTTATTTCAACTCAATCACTTTTTACTTTATTACCGATTTTCACAAGTCCACGTTTAAAATATATCTGTCCGTACGAGCCTGTCACCCGTGTATTTATACAAAATTAAACACCTTCTAGTACGTTCCATACCCCCTTTGGTAATTTTCCATTGGTACTACTCCGATGAATTCCAAGGAGGGGAAATCGAAATTCGAACTTCGAATATGACAGCTGCTGCCAGATGACTGGAATGACAGTTGGGTATGTTTGTTTAGTGAATCGAGCGGGTGCGTTTGTAGAGTGAATCGATGGGTGCATTCAGGGACTCCTGCGAGTTGTTTTATTTCTTTTCGCCACATAACATTGTCCCCCTCTTAGTTTTGTTCGTCCCGAACAAGTACGTCATCATTGCTTCCGTGATAGCGATGTAGGCGATCAACATGGACAACTTTCATCTTCGCTCTTGGTCCTCTTTGGATTCGGAATACGACATCATTAATTCGCGTTACAACTTGGTAGGGACCTTCCCAGTCCTTCTGAAGCTTTGGCCATCTTCCCTTTTTACGATGTGGGTTGTAGAGCCATACCAGATCTCCCTCGTTGAACTCGGGTGCCGTTGCTCGCGCATCGTATCCCGTCTTCATGCGGTCGCTTGCAACTTTTATATTGCTTCTGGTTCTCTGGTGGATGTCATTAATCCTTTCTCTAAGGTCAACCACGTAGTCCTCCTCGCATGTTGGGTCTTCAGTGGGAAATCCGAATTTAAGCTCACTGGGTAGCCTGGCAGTTCGTCCAAATAAAACTTCAGATGGAGTGTACCCAGTTGTACTGTGAATAGCGTTTCGCTAGGCCATGAGGAATAAAGGTATTCGCCGATCCCAATCCCGTTGATTCTCGTCCACTACTTTGGACAGATGTTCCTTTAGTGTCTTGTTGAAGCGTTCCACCATTCCATCTGATTGTGGATGAAGGGTGTGGTCAGTGTCTTCTGTAGTCCGATTGCCGCGCATACTTCCTGGAATATCTTCGACTCAAAGTTTCTTCCTTGGTCGGAATGTAATTCCATTGGCACTCCGAACCTGCACACCCAGTGGTCCACTATCTGGCCGACAACAGTTTTCGCTTCTTGATTTGGGATCGCAAATGCCTCGGGCCACTTGCTGAAGTAATCGGCAATAACCAGGATATAACGATTACCACTTTCAGTTTCCGGAAACGGTCCTGCGATGTCGACGGCGATCCTTTCAAAGGGAGCACCCACATTGTACTGGTGCATTTAACCCCTGGTTTTGACTTTGGGTCCCTTACTAGCAGCACCAGTAATACACTTTCGACACCAGCTCTCAACGTCGCTTCTTGCACTCAGCCAATAAAAACGTTCCCGTACCTTTTCCAGGGTTTTGTTGATGCCCAAGTGTCCACCAGATACTCCATCGTGCATTTCCCGCAAAATTTCCTGCACTTTGGACCGTGGAACCACAAGCTGCATTTTAAAGGATTTTCCATCCGGCATTTCCCATTTTCTTCGCAGAACGCCATCTTGTACATGGAAAGAGTCCCACTGCGCCCAATATGCCTTTAACGTGGGACTTCTGTCGGATATATCCCTTGCGCTCGGTTTCTCCATAGATTCCTTCCATGCAAGGATTGGCTCAATGTCAGGGTCTTCTTGTTGTGCGTTGCGAAGTTCCTCAGTACTCCAGCCTTCTGCAGGTTCGGCTCTTATTCTCTGGATAGAAACTACTTCGTCCTTTTCCTCTTGTCGCACACAATGCTTACAATTGGGCTCACATGGTCTCCGGGATAATGCGTCCGCGTTGCAGTGCAGTCTTCCTTTGCGATGTTGTATCTCGAAGTCATAAGCCTGCAATCGCTCGATCCATCTTGCGACTTAGCCCTCAGGATTTTTAAACTGCAGTAACCATTTGAGCGCGGCGTGGTTGGTACGCAAGATGAACTTCTGGCCGCCCAGGTACTTCTGGAAATGTTTCGTCGCCAGTATTAAAGCAAGGAGTTCTCGCCTGGTAACACAATAATTTCTCTCTGGTCGGGTAAGCACTTTGCTGAAGTATGCTACGACTTTCTCCTGCCCATCGTGTAACTGCGACAATACTGCGCCAACACCCACATTGCTAGCGTCTGCGTCCACAATAAATGTCTTGCCGGGGATGGGGTAAGCTAGTACCGGTGCTTCGCAAAGTCGCTGCTTCAGATGCTGAAAGCTTCTTTCGCACTCACCTGACCATTTAAATTGTCTTCCTTTCTCAGTGAGCTGGTGCAGACACTTTGCAATCCCGGCGAAATCTTTGACGAACCTCCTGTAGTACGTAGCTAGACCGAGAAAGCTCCTTAGCTGGTGTTTGTCCTTGGGAACTGGCCAACTTCTCACAGCTTCGATTTTCTCTGGATCCGTCTTCACGCCATCCGTCGATATCACATGCCCCAGATACTTTACTTCTGCTCTGAAGAGCGCACACTTCTTTGGATTGAGCTTTAAGTGTGCTGCTCGAAGTTGTGAGAAGACCTCCCTCAAGTTGTCGCGATGTTCTGCAAACGTCTTTCCCAAAACGTCTTTCCCAAACGACGTCATCCAAATATACCAGGCAGGTTTTCCACGTCAGACCATGTAAGACACGTTCCATAAGACGCTCAAAGGTGGCCGGAGCGTTGCACAGACCAAATGGCATTACTGTAAACTGCCAAAGCCCATTGCCAGTTGTGAAAGCGGTCTTCTCTTTGTCTTCTGGATGGATCTGTACCTGCCAGTAGCCACTTTTCAGGTCGAGAGTGGAAAACCATTTTGCTCCAGAGAGTGTGTCCAATGTGTCATCTATTCGAGGTAAAGGGTAGCTGTCCTTCTTTGTGACATCATTAAGCCTCCAGTAATCCACGCAGAATCGAATGCTGCCGTCCTTCTTTTTCACCAGTACAACAGGCGACGCCCACGGAATTTTCGAGCTTTCAATCAAACCTTCTTTTTCCATGGTCGATATCATCTCGGCGGCCTCATCCTGTTTAGCCAACGGAAGTCGTCTGGCGGGTTGGCGAATTGGTCTAGCATCTCCGGTGTCTATGCGGTGTTGTACTAAGTGTGTTCGACCATAGTCTCCATCCTGTGAGGCAAATATATCAGCAAACCCGCCAATGAGATTTTCTGCTATGGTTTGCTGCTCCTGATTTAGCTCACAGTCTCCGAGCATTGTCTTGCATACCTCGGCCAATTTTGATGGAGAGACAGGACTTGCAGGCTCACTCTCAGCTATTGTCGAAATGGCTGCAACGGGCACACATCTTCCGATCACCTCTCCTTGTCTGAGCTTAACGGTGCGCTTATTTGGGTTCATCAGTCTTACCGGCACCATGTTGTTCTTGGGCTCTGCAAGAATTTTTCCCACGACGTAACTTTTAAATTCACTTTTGTTATCTGGCTCGATGAGATAGAATCGGTGGTTCCCAGGATCACCCTCCAAACGTGTCCAAAGAACTGTCTCTGAAGAGGGCCGCAGAACTTCATCGCTTCCCAGTATTGCTCGGAGATTCACCGCGTTGTCGTTTCCGTATACCATAGGGATGTCGACGGTTCGATACCCTAGCACCTGCATTCGAAGATCAAGAATTACCTCGTGTGCCTTCATAAAGTCTACTCCAATGATGCACTCGTCGCATATGTCGGCTACCAAAAATGCATGTGAGAAGGTCAATCCCTCTAGTTGTATCTGTAGCTGCACCTCCCCGTATACTTTGGCCACTTCTCCTGTAGCTGTCCTCAGACTGTAGCAGCTGGTGTTATGTAGCCAGGACGTCTGAACAAGGTCTCTTCGGATGATGGAGGCCGTGGCACCTGTGTCAATAGTGGCCACGCATTTTCTGTTGGCGATGATTGCCTCTACTGTCAGACTCTTGTTGCAGCGTTTTCTATGCGAGACTTGGATGATGGTTCTGGGGGCGTCGATTCCATCAACCAACTTCTGCCCCGACATCCTGCCAGATGCTTCTTCATTCTGTCTCCTTCTAGCGCAATGTGGGCAACCCGCTTGTCTAGCTGAGGCTCGGCACTGTCGCTGCAGGTGTCCCAGTTTGTTACAGTTCCAGCATCTCATTTGTCCCCGAGTGGTGTTCGTGTTTTGCCTTTCGATGTCGATGCGTTGACATGAGCACTCTAGAGCAGCCATTTCCCTTATGCGATGGCAACCTTGGCAACATGCGAAGCTTGGTCGGCTGTTTCCATTGCCAGAGCAAATGCTAGTGCTTAGCCGAGCGTTTTTTTACCTGCCATTTAAACAGCCATTTGTAGCTTTCCATCCGCAATGGCATTAGTAAACGCATCGGTTGCCAACTCGTTTATTATCTCCCTGCTGGTGTTGGGATAGGACAAATTCGCTAATCGCTCGATGTCGGCTTGCAACTGTTGAAGCGTCTCACCCCTTGTCTGAATTCTTCGGCGCAACTGGACCCGGTAAACTTGCTGCATGTGGTCGTCGCCAAACCTCATCTCGATGGCCTTCACCATGGCATCATAATCCTTCTGTTTTTCTTCAGGAATAGTTTGCAGCAATTCGGCAGCTGTTCCTCTGAGAGCAAGCGTGAGAGCAATCGACTTCTCTTCGTTGTCCAAGTCATTTCGATCTTCGATTCAACTTCAATTTCAATCTTCGTTGTTCGTCATTGCGGCAGCTTCAAATTGCCTCTTATAAATCGGTCATGACGTTTGGCCATCAAAAACAGGAGGCTGCATTTCTTTACGCCGTGGACTGTCGGGCAAACATTCTCGCACTTTCTGTTTCTTAACCAACTCCAGTTCCTTAGCCAGCTGTTCTACTTCCGATTTGACTTCAGTGAACTGTTCCTCAACGCTTTCAATTTTTTGATCCATCGTTTGGAACTTTTCCTCAAAAAGTGAATTCTGGGAATCGAGTTTGCTTTCAAGAATTTTTTTCTGCTCATCGAACTTAGTATCTAGCTTGTCGAACTTTTCTTCGAGAGCATTCTTTTTTTCTTTCTGGCCTTCCTCAAAAGCAATCTTTTGTTCTTTCTGGCCGCTCTCCAGCTTCTCGAATTTTTCCAAAAGCAACTTCAAGAAAGCGGGCATTTCATCGGCAGTGCTTACTGTGCTTTGTTGCTGTTCTTCTTGAACTTCGAACAGCATCGTGTCTGGATGTCCACCTTTCTCGGTAATAGTGTCCTGGAGTCGGAGCAACAATTCCCTTTTGAGCCCCGAAGTCTGGAGGTTTCTTTTACCCAATTCTGTTTCTAACTCAGCTGTTGTCAATTGTTCAATTTTTCGACCCATTTTCAATTGTCTTCACACAATTTTCACAACACAATCAGCTTATGTTTTGTATCTGTTCCAGAAAATTCACTTGCGAATAAACAAATCACTGACACCGTTTCTATAACTTAGTTAATTATAGCTTTATCGCACAATCAGTTTCAATATCTCCGGAATATTCCACAATCAAATTTGTATGAGTCACCGACACTGTTTACACACACGATATCTCTGGAAAATTTCACTGCAAAAATGAATCGGTTTTAATCACCGACGCTATTTACGCGCACTTTTTCTAGAAATCTCCACTTAAAACTGTTTGACACACTAACACTGTTCCGGAAAATTCCACTGCAGAATTTACCCGCACAATTATGAGTTTTATCCCCAAATTCTGACACCAATGTAATGTTTTCGGCCTGGGGTTCGTCGAATAAAACTCAATTTCACTTTTATAATCACACAATGAAACACTTTATTAACAAACAAACTTATTTAAACTCAGATCACACTGTTATTCAACTTTACTATTTAGAATTCAACACTTTATTTCAACTCAATCACTTTTTACTTTGTTACCGATTTTCACAAGTCCACGTTTGAAATATAACTGTCCGTACGAGCCTGTCACCCGTGTATTTATACAAAATTAAACGCCTTCTAGTACGTTCCATACCCCCTTTGGTAATTTTCTATTGGTACTCCTCCGCTGAATTTCAAGGAGGGGAAATCGAAATTCGAACTTCGAATATGACAGCTGCTGTCAGATGACTGGAATGACAGTTGGGTATGTTCGTTTAGTGAATCGATGGGTGCATTCAGGGACTCCTGCGAGTTGTTTTATTTCTTGTCGCCACATAACAGTATCCTTCGCGGAGTATCACAAAAAAAATCGCGAACGTCGGCCCCGAGGGTCGACCCAACTGTCCGACTTGCAAATAAAACACGGTTTTCAATTTTAGATGGTACAAAATATTTATTCTTCTGTTCCGCTCAACCTCTGGATTTAGACTGACTCCAAAAAAGGTTCCACAAGCCCAATTCTGCTGACTTCGCCAAAAGCTCGTTGCGCGTGTTGCTGCGTTATACACTTGCCCGTGGGAAACGATTCACCTGCCTAGTTCCAGGGGGTCGGGTTTCGTTCATGAACGTTCATGAATTCGCTGGCTCATCAATGTTCATGTCCCACAGTGCGAGTGCGTGGTGTTAACTTCTCCCCCTTCAAAGATCTGCGCCCCGCAGATTTTCAACTGGTAAGTTAATGGTTGGAATTGAGATGCTTGGTTTTGGGTATATTTTTCTCCAAAACGTGAAGACACAGAAAGCCACCAGGATGAGGATCAAACCATCTGTAAGTAAAGAGAATCCTATGGTTTGGGTTAGGATACCTAACCGTTCGATATTCTGTATGCTCAGGCAATGCCCCAGACGTACCCCAGACCAACTTCCTGAGCGCCTGCAAGGTTGTGACGCTCGAGCTCGAAAAAGTTTTGTTCTTCAAGGTAATCGCTTCGTTGTGAATTTGGATAACGTAAGTAACTGAAAGAGATCTAGACATATTGTTATTAGAGAAGATTTCACCCCTAAAATTGGAGACAAAAATGGTATCCTCTGTGATTAGTTTGATGATCTAGTTTGCGTTAGTACGAAAGGTACAATTTGTTGGTTCTCCCTTCAGTAACTTTGGTATGCAGCTATCTTCGGGAACCAGCTTTAATGCTTTGTCCTCGCAAATCGTTGAATTACCTATAGAAAGACAATTAACTACTATACCATAGGTTTTCTTATGATTAACGAGCATCCTTTGGAACTTCAGGTCAACTTGTCTACTCTCGATAATTGACGATCGTGTTATAAGGACATTGTACTCCTCAAGTCCTACTTTTGGTATCGAGAGCACATAGAGAAGCATCGTACAATTCGTGTAAACGGACGGTGTCCCGTATTCTACTGCCTCTACTTCGTTGGTATAGGGCAACATTTCCAGCTCGCTGATGATTTTATTAATTTCTTCTGCGTCCAAAAGGTTCGTGTTGATCATTCCGGTTTTGGGCAGGTTTTGGGCAGATCCTATCCAGTCGATTGACCTTCTTTGTCTCGCCGATTTTCCCTTTAAAGAATTAAGGTGGTCTTTTATTTGCCGCAAATGGAAGTCCACCATAGATTTCCTGCTCGCGTCCTTTACGTTCCCATCGGTTGCATTCGTGATTTGGTATAACAAATGCTCAAATCGTGCCAGGTCAATAGTGTGCACGAGCTTAAAGCTGCCATCGACGATCCACCCTCTGCCTTCCTTGAGAGTGAGAACTGGTGATTCGTAGTGGAATATCTGGAACCCCGTGGCTGATGCCAGGAAGATAAGTCTGCGGAATATGTTTAAAATTCGATATATACAAAAGTTTGCGTATCAACGCTAGTGTGATTCTGAAGTGGAACTTTTCAACGCAAATAATACTTGTTCACAATAGTACAACCTTTTATTAAATAAAAACATCAAGGACTTAAAATTACATTGAAGAAATATATTAGAAAATTAATAGGTAATGGAATATTGAAGTAAATTGAAAATAATAAAATATATTTTTTTAAATATTAAATGTTGAGCCTTACAAATAAAATAATGAATTTTTAATATATTAGAAAAATTAAAGTAAAATAACGAATTGAATTTATTAATGAAACAATTAAAAAATATGATAAAATCATAGATTTCTAAATTAGTTCTATTCTATATTCAATCTAGAAAATCAACAATTGGAATCAAATCTAAAGAATATATTTTATAAATGAAATGTCAAATATTATCTTTTTTTGGTTTTCTCTTTTTTCTTTTCCTTAAGGTAGATTCTTTGAATATGAAATACGAAAATACGAATATGAAATACAATATGAAAAATTAAATTATAGATATTAAAAAATTCAATATACAAAGAATTAAAGAACATCATAGGAAAAATTTTTACTTATCAAGAGTTTTATTCTCTTTTTTCATTCAATTTTTACTTATGAAGAGTTTTATTCTCTTTTTTCATTCTTTTAAATAGGTCGGGCAGGTAGTTTAGGTGTATTGTATCATTTTTGCAGTGCACACACTCCCCCTTTTTTTTTTTAATTCAATTTCTGCTTATGATTACACATTTTTTACATGTGTCTTATGGACTTTTCTGCCACTGGAAGTTGTGACAGTTACTCTATTATTTTTCGCTATGATTTCCCTCCGAAATAGTGGCTTACTCTTCGCTTGAATACCCTTGATCCTTGTATAGATGACATCGTCTTTCTTGTAAGTTTTTGGTTTTGTCCTGGGGTTATTGCGTCTTAGATTGTCTGCTTTTTGCTTTCTCACAATTTCCCCCCTGAGGTCATTGTTTACCTTACTTCTGAAGTCGATTAAGTTTTGGTAGTTGATTCGCTGGGTGCGATTGAAAAATATGTCCGAAGGTTTCTTCTGGGTTACGGAGTGAATCGAATTATTGCACCTATCGACAGCAATGTTAACTAACTCCATGAACTTGAGAGACTTATGCTCGGACTTAAGGCATTTGAAAATTTCTAGGAATGTTGAATGAAAGCGTTCCACCTAGCCATTCACTTCACTCCTATGAACGGGCGTATGGTAGATTTTTATACCGAGATGGTTTATAAAATTGAGCACAATCGGGCTCAGAAGACTTCCTTCATTATCCGTTACCATAATCTTTGGCACCGTAAAGTAGTGCAGTACCTTCAGGATTTTATCCCTAACGTGGAGAACAGATTTATTTTTGATGTGAAACAGTTTAGCAAATTTAGAAAATTTATCAATACAGCTAACAAACATTTCATTCTGTATCTCGATAATGTCAATGTGCAGGATTTCGCACGGATATGAAGGAATGGGTGTCGCTTGAAGCTCAGGGGTGATAGGATGTCTGTCATACTTGTTGGCTTTGCATACCTCACATGTCCGGGTATATCTGCTAATCAGGCTATTCATCCTGGGAAAGTAATAATTTTCGAGCAATTGTTTTTTATTTTCCCTAGCATTACGGTGAGCTCTTTTGTGCTCATCGGATATCAACTGCCACATCTTCTACCAATCTTTGAGTAAGGCGAATCTTTAACTTGCTAAAATGTTCGAGGTAAACTTCTTGTAAAAGGGCAATGGCTGACTCTGGTATTTTAATTCCGTTAAGGATGTTGGGTCTTAGCCTTCTTTTGAGTATATCTGTCTGTGCTTCCTTGTCCAAGGGCTCTGTCGAGATATAGTGTCGAGAATATCCAGGGTGTGGTTCCTCGTAAGCTTCTATTCCTTTTCGTATTCTAATAATTATCTGATTACGAAATACATTTATGGGTGCCTCTACACAGGGAATTAGGTCCGATGAATCTTGGTCCGCGCTGTGCATGGTTTCGCCAGCGGACACCGTTGAGCTGCCTTCAGAAGCTGTTTCTGTCGAATCAGTAGACTCAGCAGCAGTGTCTGTGTTTGAGTTATCATCTCCCGCATTGGAACCATGAGCCGCTGCATCTGACGCTGAAGCAGACAGGTGATTGACCTCGGTTTTCAATCTTGAGAGGGCGTCTGCTACAACATTCGACTTACCTGGTTTGCATATTAACTCTATATTATATTCCTCTATAAACGCTTTCCACCGTTTTAACTTAGCATTATATTTTCTATTGCTTAAGGCAAAGGTGAGAGGCTGATGGTCGGTAAAAATTCGAATTTTTCTCGCCCCCATATAGATAGAATCGGAGATTATCCAGTGCCCAGACTATAGCCAGCATCTCCTTTTCGTTGGTCGCGTAATTCTCTTCGGTCTTTTTAAGTGATCGCGATATATACGCTATCGGCCTATCTTTGCCAGATTTGCCCTGCGATAAAACTGCACCAATAGCGTTGTTAGATGCATCAGTCGTAAGGTTGTATGGTTTCTCTATATCTGGGAAGGATAGAACTTCTGATGATATTAAAAGAGTCTTCAAGTCCTTGAGGGCATGCAACGCCTCTTCGTTCAGTTTTATGGCGACTCGCCTCTAAACGTTTGCCTTAACCTGGGTATTTACGCCTCTAGTCAAATTTGACAATGGTTTAGCCACCTTCGCGTAATCGCAGATGAATTTGCGATAGTAAGATGTAAGGCCGAGGAAACTTTTAAGTTCTTTTAGATTTTCGGGTGGAAGGATATTTTGTATAGCCGTAACTTTTTTAGGGTCAGTTCGGATGACATTGCGACAGATGATATAGTCCAAGAATTCTACTTCAGTTCGCATAAATCGTGTTTTTTCGAGGTTAACCTTAAGGTTGACCTCTCGTAGCCTGGCAAAGATCGTCTCTATGTTTTAAGGTGCTCCTCTACAGATCCCCCAAAGATGATGATATCATCGATGTATACATAACATATCTTTCCGATATATTGCTTTAAGACATCATCGATCATCCTTTGGAAAATGGCGGGAGCGTTTTTAAGGCCGAATGGGAGTCTAAGGAATTCGTATTTCCCATTCATTGTGGAGAAGGCAGTTTTAGGAATGTCTGAAGGTTTCATAGGGATTTGGTGAAATCCCGAAGTAAGATCCAATGTCGTGAAGAACAAAGCTTTGCCAAGGCTGGCAATCGTCACTTTTATGTCAGGTATAGGGTACGCATCAGGTATTGTGACCGCATTCAGACGCTTGTAGTCGATTACCATGCGGTATTGCTTCTCGCCTGAAGGCTTAGGTTTTTTAGGGACTACCCATATTGGTGAGTTATAGGGACTTTTCGATGGCCGGATAGTACCCTCACTCAGGAGTTGTTTGATTTCCTTTTCAAATTCCCTCCGCATACATGCAGGGTAAGGGTAACTCTTCGTGTAAATGGGTTCGTCGGTGTTCGTCCTTATTTCAGCCTGGACTGAAGTTTGTATTTGCTCGTCTGTGTTTAGTGGTTCATACAGTGATTCATAAAGACGTATTATATTTTGAAGTCTTACCTTTGCTTCGTTAGGTACCTTTTCATCAATTAGAGTATTAACCTCGTTTGAAAGTTTATCAAATAGTGGAACTTTAATACCGGGAGAAATAGTTAAGAAGTTAGTTTTCCTGTCTATGACGGCTTCTAATTTCTTTAGAGTGTCATCTCCAATTATTCCATCAAATGATACAAGGTAAGGGAGAACATAGAAGGTTATGAGACAGTCGTTTCCGACTTTCCCGAAGAATTTTCTTGCGACTTTTTCTGTTATTTTCATCCTACCGGCAACTGAATGTACTGTAACGGGTTGAGCTATGCGGGTGGTCTTCTGAGAGACGTGTGGCGCAATAAAGTTTTTGTTAGCACCAGTGTCCACAAGAAAGCTCAACTCTGTGCCATCTTTGAGAACATATTTTACGTATGGAACGCTGGATAAGCGTCCTTCATAAAATTTACCTCTTCACTCGAGTCTTGCTCTTCTGCTAGCGCCTCACTATAAGCTTCGGGCGAAACTTCATCCGCTACCGCTGTGTTCAGGTTGTAAAGTCGTTGCTGTTTCTCTGGGAAGTTTTCCGAATGGGACCTCCTTTTGAAGGGATTTCTCCTGGGATAATTCATATAATTTACTTGCCTGCTTTGCGTCCACCTATCTACCTCCATTCTCTCGTGCGGTTTCGGTTCCATAGGCATCGAAGTCGTCTCGCTGCTTACCAAATGCGGTCTGTAGTTTGGCCCATGCGCCGGGTGTATCCGGTGAATGACTCTCGCTGGGGGTAGACTGGGTCTAAATTCCCTTTTGCAGGATTGGTTGACCGGTGCCGTTACTGTATTGGAAACATTCGTCAAGTGAACAAAGTGGTTCCGGAAATTCAAATTCTGAATTTCCAGACACGAAGTATAGGCTTCCGGTAGTGTTTTTGGCCTTTGCAGAATCAACATCCGCGACAGGTCGCCATTTAAGCACAAACGGTTTCCTGCGTGTAGGATTCCGTTTTAATTTTATTGATTATGAGCGAAAATCGGTGATTAACTGTCGCATAGAAATCATCCAGCTTAGATCCCTTCTGGGTAAGCTGGTTTAACTGATGCTCGTTCTTATGTCGCGTTTGTCTGCGTAATGCAGTGACAAGCATTTCTTGATTGCATCCCAGTCATCATCAAAAATATTATATGATATAAGGGCCGAATCTGCGTTCCCACGAATTTTTCGTCGGATATGCTGGAGAATCGCCCGGAAAATTGGCTTGTTCCTGACAATGCTAAAATCCTTGAGGATATTTTCCACATTATGTATCCATGATACATATTGTGTTGGGTTGCCCTCAAAGGTTTGTAATTCCTTAACGTAATCAGGCAGACGGCTGATATCCTTGAGATCCTCCTCAGTTTGAGGTTCGCTCAAGTGTTCAGCCTCCGCCTCCGAACCCTGTGGGCTAATGGGGCAAGACAATTGAGACTGCTCAACCTGACTTAAACGCGTGTCGATCTTCTTAATCTGGTTGATGAGGAGATTGACAGGGCCAGTCAATTCCGAAACCGATTTCGTTATACCTTCCATGTTTTCTTTTTTACTTTTTAGATATTTATAATCACTTTAAACAGATAACTTTGCGATATGTGTTTTACTTTAAATTGATATAAAAAGGGGGTGTGGCCTTAGATATTATATTATTTAACAATACACCTTACCTGTATATCCCTTTTGATTTGTAAGTTATAATTAACCAATTGGTTGAATTTTATCTTTTTATTAATTTTCTAAGCACTGCGATTCAATATAAATATATTTATGTGCTGGAACCACTGGTTTCTCTCCTCGATTTGGTCTCGGCGGATTTGCTCAAAGATAAATTGCTTGCTCTTGTTCGAGAAGCACTTCTTCTTTTCTTCACTTCTAATTCTCTTAACAGTTAATTCAAACACTTCTAATTCTCTTCAAGGCGTGGGTCCTTGTTACAGAAATTAACAATTTATATTTTCAAATTTATTTCCACGATTATTTAGGGGCCTCGAAATTCAACAGGCTTTACTCTTAACTTTCACTCACATCAACTCACAGAAGTTAATTTCTTGTAATTTCTCTCGTTTTTTTTATTTCGGGGTTCGATTGTTTCTTTTGTTCAATGGTTTTCGATTGCTATTCTGTTTGAATAGATTTCGATTGTTTTTTTATTCAATTAGATTCCGATTGCTTTTTTGTTCACTATAAAAGAAAGGAAACGTTACGATTTAACTAATTTCTTTCTTAGGAACCGGCCTTGGAAGAGTCGTTGTCCTTTTGGTCACAAGCGTTTATACTTGCAAGCGACCTACTAATGGCACGATCAATTTCACTTCCGTATCCCTTTGCCACACTGACGAAGACTATCATGTTCACATGGGTATGATTAGTTTTTGTTGCTGAAGGCTTAGTGCTACGACTGTGTTCCCATGGGTACAGTGGTTAACTCTTTGAGCGCACTAAGCTTCTGTCCTGTATGAAAGGACACAACAATTCGCACAGTGAAAAGGACATGGATTTAAGGCCGGTCCCTGCTCGGGCGCCAGTTTAAGTATCCTTCGTGGAGGATCACAAAAAAAAATCGCGAACGTCGGCCCTGAGGGCCGACCCAACTGTCCGACTTACAAATTAAACGCGGCTTTCAATTTTAGATAGTACAAAATATTTATTTTTCTGTTCTGCTCAACGTCTGGATTTAGACTGACTCCAAAAAAGGTTCCACAAGCCCAATTCGATAGACACAAGTACGTTTCCAGATCTGCTGACTTAGCCAAAAGCTCGTTGCGCGTGTTGCTGCGTTATGCACTTGCCCGTGGGAAACGATTCACCTGCCTAGTTCCAGGGGGTCGGGTTTCGTTCATGAACGTTCATGAATTCGCTGGCTCATCAATGTTCATGTCCCACAGTGCGAGTGCGTGGTGCTAACTTTCATCCTATCCGTGTTCTATAAATAAAATATTTTTAGCCTACCTTAGAAAGGCAGATTAATTCTGCAATTTTCTCGTTCATCCAAACACACGGTTGCATTTATTAAATTTATGCATTTGTTAAATTCACGGTTGCATGTTTTGCTTAAAGAGCGAGATAGCACTGTGGTTGTTAATCCACATCTCTGCCAAGCTTCGGTAAGGCCTTATATAAGCTGAAAAGAAGTCCTACCGAAACCATTTTACTTTACGTATCAACTAATGCCGCTTTCGCTTCCACTATTCATATAAATCGATAGCCTAGTGGAAAGCGTCACGACTGCCACGCCAGAGTACCCAGGATCGATCCCCGCCAACAAATTTTCTTTTTTTTTCGTTTTACGCTCCATTTATTTTTATATGATGTTTTCGCGACTAGTTGCACGGCAACGATGTAGCCTAGTGGATGAGTGCTGTCCTGTTAAAAAATAGATGTTGGTCTAGCCAGAGTCCAAGGTATCTGACTACATTTTTACACGCAAGTGGAAGCCCGTGCTGTCCAACGATAGAAAACTTTCGCCAGTTCTTTTTGGTATCTCTAGAGGCCAAAGACAACGGCGTTCTGAACAGAATGGTTTCCGACTTCTGGAAATTGATCCTCAACTTCCAGTCGTCGCAATATTGCTAAATTTTGTTGATGTCACGCTGCAAAAATGCTACAATGACCTCGATTTTAGGCCCTGATCTGTACGCGATCAAATCGGTGGCATACGCTATCGCAAAATGAAGAGATCCTATCAGATCACTCGTGTAAATATTGAAGAGAATCGGCGAATTGACCGCTCCCTGTTGAAGACCGTTTTTTATATTGAACACTCCAGTCGAAGTCACATTGCCGTGCTTCACGACAAACTTTCTACCGAAGAGCATATTAAGCAACAGTTATAGAAGAGGTTTGCTGATGCCTAACCTATTCAACTTGTAAAAGAGCCCTTCTAACCATACGGTATCAAAGGCCTTCTCCAAGTCAATCAGGCAGGCAGCCGTGCATTGGTTCTTGCTTTTGTACCATTGGATATCTGATATCAGTTTAGACGCGGCATGTATCGTATCATGTCCCGCCTTGAATTGTTAATCCGGGACTATTTTTTTGTCCTCAACCCACTTAGTCAAGGCTCTATTGATCACCTTTTCGAATACCTTGGTGATATTCGGGAGAAGACTTATTGACCGGAGATTTGCCGGATTGGAGTTATCCTTTCTCCTTTTGGGGATCGGATGTACCACAGCTATTTTTCAATGCTCTGGATAATGTGCATTATTAAGAGCATTGTTGAACAGAGTAGCGTAGATTTCCACCGCTCCTGGAGGAGGATGTCGAAGCACAATGTTCGATATTCCATCGATTCCCACAGATTTCTTCTTTTTCAATGATTCGAAGACCGTTTGGAGTTCCACCTTCGATACGAACGGGGCCTGGACCCTTTCATTGGCGATGGCATTATATGCCAAAATTATATGCCAGTGTTCTAAGTCACTTCGAAGGTAAAAGTTTTAACCAGGACTCTATTCTCAAGGTCGTGATTCGGGAGAATGCTAGGATTCACCTTATACACGTCCTGGAAAGCAGTTCCTGTAGCCTCCACTTTCTCCTGCGGATCTTCGATCACGAAAAAGTCGTCATCATCAACAGCGTCCCTAGGATCTATTCCTGCTGTTGTAAGTAATTGTTTGTTGTTTGTCGTTCGGGGGATTTTAAGACAAGGAAGCTCGTTGTCATCGTTCTTCCGAAACACTTTATTAATCTGGGGAAACATGCTCGGGTTAGCTGACCTGATAGCCCGAATCTTGTTACCCCTGTGCGAATTGGCAGGAAGTCTGTAATTTGCTTTAATAAGTACTTGGAGGTTTGCGATCAACGACTTCAAAGTCCTTACCTCCGCGTCTTGTCTGTTAGTAAACCGTCTATACAAGTTTTTAAGTCTTGTAAGCAGTAAACTTTTTTGTTCGTGTAATGCGTCGATTGTTGCATTGCGGTAACTGTTACTGGATGGTCGATACCGAGGTATCGTACTATCCATTGTTCGTTTAATTGTCTCATCCATTCACCGTAGGTATCTGTCAATCTCCTCGTTCGACAGATTCCTGTTAGACGGTGGATAGAGCCAGTTTGAGGAGAGTGCTCTTGTCAGTGTTTCTCTTCGCTCGATCTTCAACAATGAATTTACATTCACCGCTAGGATCTTCAAGGGGTTTTCATTTGCGGTCGTACCCATTACGATTTGTTGTGCGCTAGGCGAGGCAGAAGCGCGTAGAGCCTGTCCACACGAGTCGCCTGCTCATTTAACTGGCGCTGCATCTGTACCATCTGCCCCCGGATTTGGAGCAAAATGGACAGTACGTCGCCTTGCACCTCCGGAGCCTTAGGCACTGAGGCCTGTGCAGCTACCTTTGGTTATTGCTGTCCCGTGCTCACCCTACCTAACGCCATTTGGGCGTAGGTGATTTGGGGAGTCACGGTTACTTTTTGAGCTGGACCCTGTGGAACTTACTTTACGCTCTTCTGCTTTCGAACCAGATTTGCTGCTTTTATGCTCTGGAATTCAGGACAACCCCTATAATAAGCTGAGTGTCCTGTACCTTTGCAAAGCACACATGAGAGCTGGCTCTTCTCAGCTTCATCTTTCCCTAGCGGACACTCCTCCGCCTTGTGGTTCTTAGCACACTTAACGCATCTGGGCTGCATATCGCAGTTAAACGCGGCGTGACCGAACCTTTGGCAGTGAGCACATTGAAAAACGGTCTCGCTGCGCTTTAATTTGTCACAGGAAACAAGCTGGCAGTCTAGGACTTGAGTTTTTCTTAGACCATCCAGCTTGCTATCGGGAGACAGCTGAACCGGCAGTTTCTTCATAGGGGCAAGTAGAATGGAAAGGATTCGGGTTTTCGAGAGGGCTTGTCTTCGGGCTTGCCTTCGCTTATATCGAACTCCAGAGTCCGAGTACACAAAGTACTTTCCCAATGAGGTCCTATACAACAGGGCGAGTCTGATCAGAGTGGATAATTTCCTCATTAAGCTGACTCGAAGGCACATTGCAGGAGCAATGACCTCGACGAATAACCTGATCTCAGGGGCTTATTACCCAAATTTTATGTACCATGAGAGTGTGCGTCTGAATGGCTTCGTCCCCCCAGAAGCGTTCCTCTATTTCCACCAGGCAGGTTTGATCCAGGATAGATCGACAGTGCCCATAATCTTCCACGTTGCTTGGACAACTGTTGACAGGCGACTCACCTACAACCAAGACGTCGCACGGAGCGCTGAGGAGCGTCTCCGATT
Source organism: Neoascia interrupta (assembly GCA_947623515.1). NCBI lineage: Eukaryota > Metazoa > Arthropoda > Insecta > Diptera > Syrphidae > Neoascia > Neoascia interrupta. Next base: position 92,865,513 of record OX392463.1, read on the forward strand.
CAGTAGGTCGGTGTCCTCCCGTGATGCTGGAGACGTTGTTAAACAACACCAGCAATTCTGGTGGCTACAAGAGGGAACTCCCTCGTTGATCCCTTTTGATCCGGGCTAGGGTTTGCTCAGATCAGCAAAGTCGGTCGCCGTTATGCCATGGCCGGCTTACATAGCTTTTAGGTGTCTAGGTTAAGGTAGTTTTAAGATATTATTTACAAAAAAAAAATATAAAAACACAAAAAAATCAAAAAAATATACAAAAAACCCAAAAAAAAAATCATAAAACAAAGGAAGAACCAAACACAGCACTTGACAAAGAAAAACTACAAAAAACACAAAAAAAGTGCATACATAATTATGCAGATAGTTAAGTTAAGTTCGGTTAAGTCTTATTTTTATTTTAAGGTAGCTTTAAGTTTTATATATAAGATAAAAAAAATAAAAGTTCTCTAACTTAGTTTTTTTAATTTATTCTATAAGTTTAAAGTTTAATTTATTATATAAGTCTTAATTTATTCTGTTATATTTAGTATTACAATGTAAGTTAGCTTAGGTCGAAAGACATAGTTGATAAGAGTTAAGTTTAGCTTAGAGCGCCCGCGAAGGGCCAGTAAGTTATATTAAGATAGTTAAGTTATTTAAGCTAGTTTTAAGCGTTTTTGTCTAGCATGTAAGAACTCAGAATTGATTAAATAAAAAGCATTAAAAACGAAAACGAAACGAGTGCTTAAAAAACTAAATAGAGTAGCGCAACAGCTCGAGGTGAACCAGGGCCAACTTCTCAACCATGTATGCTGTGTGTGCTATACTTTTTTTTCACATACAAGGGACCTACAATTTTTTGCCGAATCCGAACGGCACTTTGAGAAGTTTTTCAAGACAAATGTTACTCTCGGAGGGTTTGTCAGACCCTCGCGGAGGTGGGAGCCGTGAAAAAGAACAAGTCTTTTTTTTCAGGTGGCAGAGGCAGGATTCGAACCCAGACCTCCGGCGTCAGAGGCACACACACTAACCACTGCGCCACGGCACCCACGAAACGAGTGCTTGCCTGTGGTAAAAGAGGACCCCGGTTCAAGCCTCACCCAGCGAAAGATTTTTTTTCTTTATATATTTCGGAGATTTTTTCTGCAACAACAGTTTCGGTAAAGCCTGCAAGAGTAAGCCTTATACAAGTAACAGCCTCTATAAGACTTGCAACAGGAAGCCTTATAGAAGTAATAGCCTCTATAAGGCCTGCAAGAGGAAGCCTTATAGAAGTAACAGCCTCAATAAGGCCTACAACAGGAAGCCTTATAGAAGTAATAGCCTCTATAAGGCCTGCAACAGGAGGCCTTATACAAGCAATAGCCTCTATAGATCCTGCAGCAGGAAGCCTTATACAAGCAATAGCCTCTATAAAGCCCGCAGCAGGAAGCCTTATACAAGCAATAGCCTGTATAAAGCCTGCAACAGGAAGCCTTATACAAGCAATAGCCTCTATAAAGCCTGCAACAGGAAGCCTTCTACAAGTAATAGCCTCTTTAAGGCCTGCAACAGGAGGCTTTATACAAGTTATAGCCTCTATAAAGCCTGCAACAAGAGGCCTCTATAAGGCCTATAATAGCCTCTATAAGGCCTGCAACAGGAGGCTTTATACAAGTTATAGCCTCTATAAAGCCTGCAACAAGAGGCCTCTATAAGGCCTATAATAGCCTCTATAAGGCCTGCAGCAGGAAGCTTTATACAAGTTATAGCCTCTAAAAAGCCTGCAACAAGAGGCCTTATACAAGTAATAGCCTCTATAAGGCCTGCAACAGGAAGCTTTATTCAAGTAATAGCCTCTATAAAGCTTGCAACAGGAAGTCTTATACATGCAATAGCCTCTATTAGGCCTGCAGCAGGAAGCCGTATACAAGTAATAGCCTCTATAAGGCCTGCAACAGGAAGCCTTATACAAGTAAAAGCTTTTTAAGGCCTGCAACAGGAAGCTTTATACAAGTAATAGCCTCTATAAAGCCTGCAACAGGAGGCCTTATGCAAGTAATAGCCTCTATAAGGCCTGCAACAAGAAGTCTTATGCAAGCAGTAGCCTCTATAAAGCCTGCAACCGGAAGCCTTATACAAGTAACAACCTCTATAAGGCCTGCAACAGGAAGTCTTATACAACCAATAGCCTCTATAAAGCCTGCAGCAGAAAGCCTTATACAAGCAATAGCCTCTTTAAAGACTGCAACCGGAAGCTTTATACAAGTAATAGCCTCTATAAAGCCTGCAACAGGAAGTTTTATAAAAGCAATAGCCTCTTAAAAGCCTGCAGCAGAAAGCCTTATACAAGCAATAGCCTCTATAAAGCCTGCAACCGGAAGCTTTATACATGTAATAGCCTCTATAAAGCTTGCAACAGGAAGCTTTATTCAAGTAATAGCCTCTATAAAGCTTGCAACAGGAAGTCTTATACATGCAATAGCCTCTATTAGGCCTGCAGCAGGAAGCCGTATACAAGTAATAGCCTCTATAAGGCCTGCAACAGTAAGCCTTATACAAGTAAAAGCTTTTTAAGGCCTGCAACAGGAAGCTTTATACAAGTAATAGCCTCTATAAAGCCTGCAACAGGAGGCCTTATACAAGTAATAGCCTCTATAAGGCCTGCAACAAGAAGTCTTATGCAAGCAGTAGCCTCTATAAAGCCTGCAACCGGAAGCCTTATACAAGTAACAACCTCTATAAGGCCTGCAACAGGAAGTCTTATACAAGCAATAGCCTCTATAAAGCCTGCAGCAGGAAGCCTTATACAAGTAATAACCTCTTTAAAGCCAGCAACCGGAAGCCTTAAACAAGTAATAGCCTGTATAAAGCCTGCAACAGGAAGCCTTATACAAGCAATAGCCTCTATAAAGCCTGCAACCGGAAGCCTTTTAAAAGTAATAGCCTCTATAAAGCCTGCAACAGGAAGCCTTATACAAGAAATAGCCTCTATAAGGCCTGCAACAGGAGGCCTTATACAAGTAACAGTTTCTGCTAGACTGGAAACAGAAATATTTCAGAAGAAAACTACATTCAGTTTACAGTTTCGGTAAAGCCTGCAACAGGAATCTCTATAAAAGCAACAGTTTTGGTAGCGGCTACAACAAGAGGCCATATATAAGTAACAGTTTCCGTGAGGCTTGCAGCCGGAAGTTTTATACAAGTAACAGCCTCTGTGAAGCTTGCAGCGGGAAGCCTTATACAAGTAACATTTTCTGTTAGATTTGAAACAAAATATTGCAAAAGAAAACTGCAGTCTACAGTTTCGAGTAGCCTCGGACACCTTATACAAGTAACAGTTTCGGTAAGGCTTGCAGCAGGAAACTTTATACAAGCATTAGTATCGGTGCAACCTGCTACAAGAAACTATATACAAGTAACACTTTTTGTAAGGCTTGGGAGATGAAGCTGTTTTTAACAGTTTCGGTAGTGCTTGCAATGGGAAACCTTATACAAGCAACATTTTTAAGTATGAGCTTCGGTAAATATTGCAACAAAATGCTTTATACAGGTACAGTGATACCGAAACTTCTATACGGCCTTAAAGAGGTAGTTCGCATTCTGCACTGAAATTCCGAAGTTGTTATAAGGCCTTATAGAAAAAGTAGACTTCTTGCGAATTTACAGAGAAGATTAACAGAAACTTGTCCCTCTATAAGACCTCTTTGCAGCTGCCTTAAAGTTTTATACAAATTGTGTCTGAAACGTTTAATTCGAAAATAATTCTCAGGTACTTTAGAGGCCTTATAGAAGAAATAGCCTCCCAAAATCGAAAATTAAAGCCTTATCGAAGTAAAATTGTTACTTGGGTTATACAAGTAATAGCCTGTATAAAGCCTGCAATAGGAAGCCTTATACAAGTAACAGTTTCGATAAAGCCTAACAGTAGGACTTATACAAGTCTGTTAGGTCCTTACAGAGCAAATAACAGTTTCGTTAAAGCCTAACAGGAAACTTTATACAAGCCTGTTAGGGCTTAACAGTTTCGGTAAAGTTCTCCAAATGTGCTTCTGTAAGGCCTCTCACAAACTTTTTAGCAGGAGGGGCAACAGCCTGTTTAGAACCTTACCGCAACAGAAATGTTACTTGGGATGGAAAGTTGCAAATGGTTGTAAGAATGGCAGGTAAAAAGACGATCGCTGAAGCACTAGCATTTGCCCTGACAATGAAAGCAGCAGACCAAGCTTCCCATGGCAGTCATCGCATCAGGGAAGTGGCTACCTTAGAGTGATCATGTCGACGCGTGGAAGTAGAGAGACAAAACACGAACAACGGTCGAGGACAAATAAGGTGCTTGAATTGCAACAAGTTGGGACACCTACAACGACAGTGCAGAGCTCCACCTAGACAAGCAAGCTGCCCACATAGCGCTAGAAGAAGGCAGAATGAAGAAGCATCTGCCAAGGACAACGTTCAACGCCTAAGAACCAACTTCGCGGGGCAGGAGCTGGTTAATGGAATCGACGCCCCCAGGACCATCATCCAAGTTTCGCAAACAAAACGCTGCAACAAGAGTCTGACAGTGGAGGCAATCATCCCCAACAGAAAGTGTGTGGCCACTATTGACACAGGTGCTACGGCCTCTATTATCCGAAGAGGCCTTGTTCAGACGTCCTGGCTACATAACACCAGCTGCTACTGTCTGAAGACAGATACGGGAGAAGCCGCCAAAGTATACGGGGAGGTTCTGCTACCGATACAACTAGAGGGATTGACTTTCTCACATGCATTCTTAGTAGCCAATATATGCGACGAATGCATCATTGGAGTAGACTTCATGAAGGTGCACGAGGTAATTCTAGACCTTCGAATGCAGGTGCTAAGGTATCGAACCAAGTGGCAAAAAGTTTTTTTTTTGACGTAAAAGTGAGAAAGAGTGAGGCGAAAGCTGTATTAAATCGAACAGGGGAGAAACAATATTGCTGGTGTCGCTGTTCATTACGTTCTCCGTGGCATGAATAAGAACGCTTTCATAAGCATCAGGCCGTCTCGTGTTGTTTACTTCTCTCAGTAGCTTTGCTTCCTCTAATTTTATGTTAAAGTGATTCTTGTTCAAATTGTGTGCAGCTACAGAAGATTTCTGCGGTCGGTTGAACTTAATGTGGCTCCAATGTTCTGCGAAACGTACGCCGACGCTGCGTTTAGTTTGGCCAATTTATTTTTCGTCGCAGTCTCCACACCCTTGTACACATTTTGTTTTTGTTCCCATATTTCTTATGCTATTGCACACTATTTCTTTACCTTTTTCTTTCACTCTACACCAAATTTAGTGTATTGCTGATGATAAGCTACATAATAGCTCGAAATGCATTCAATTTAATAAAGCGAAATTTGACGAAGCAAACCACTTCAGTTTTTTGTTTTTGTTCGTTGTTTTTTATATTCGTGTTGCAGTCATTAAGGTTTTTTCGTTATTTTTCATTGGTTTCTTTTATTCAAATTCTAATCTAAGCTGTAGACTGCTAAACTTGCAAAGCTTATCTCAACGGCAAAAAAAACAGTGAGCAGAAACAGAAGCAGTTCATTTATCAACTTACAATAGGCCACATTGACGCACCTGAACTTTTATCTTCTGTACAATTCGAGTTTCAAGGAGGACCGCATGATCTCCGTCCGTTGTCGCTTTTGCATGTTCCTAGGCATAGGCCTAATTACGGAATGCATTAACCGATTCTTCGCATGTGTTTTGTTTATAATACCTACAGTAATCTAGTCGACTCTGTTTTCGATAATTGTTTTAAGTAATGTTACATTTTATACTTAATTTTTTAACACTTGCTTTAAGATGTGTGTACTGTTTTGTGTATGGTGCTAGCATGACTTAACTACTAATACTTACACTAGCTAAGGAGCCTATGTAAGCATTTATTGCTTGGCATATTTCTGCTTGTAGATGTTGCTTGCATTAAGCACGCCACAACACAGATATTGTTCAGATATTGTTAATTGAAATAAGTGTACCGTCTTTGGATTTAACCATTTGAACGATATTTCCTTCCGCTGAGGCGGAGAATAGTCTGCAGAAATGTAGTGTTTGCATTACATTAATATTACATTACCTCCTCACAATATAGACTCTTCTTCTTTCAGGTGGCTTTTTGAACTCCAGGAATCCTTAACCATGCAATTCTTTTCTCACCACCAGCCGCCACACCTAACCGCTTCACTCCGCAAACATTTCTTGTAGAGCCAATGGTTTGATTTTTGATTTGATTTGATTTATTAGCTTAAAATGCTAGTTTACAATTCTGTTACAAATTTTTACTTTTAAATAAGTTTAATTTAATAAAAAGCCTTGACAAAAGCTGTTGCTGCATGTTTAAATTTAACACATTTATTTTCTTTTTGAACATTGGTTGGTAAATCATTGAATATTTTAAGTCCTTAATTAAAAAGCATATTTTTTCTATACAAAACTAAGTTGAAATCATTATTGTTTCGTAGACTAATCTCCAAGTCAAATACTTCGATAGAAGGTTATTTTTAATTTTGAGTATGAGCACAGGCGTACAATAAATTATTCTTTGCTTAATAGTAAACCATTTAAGAGTTTCCATTTAGAGTTTAGAGTAAACCATTTAAGAATATTTAGTATTACAATGTAAGTTAGCTTAGGTCGAAAGACATAGTTGATAAGAGTTAAGTTTAGCTTAGAGCGCCCGCGAAGGGCCAGTAAGTTATATTAAGATAGTTAAGTTATTTAAGCTAGTTTTAAGCGTTTTTGTCTAGCATGTAAGAACTCAGAATTGATTAAATAAAAAGCATTAAAAACGAAAACGAAACGAGTGCTTAAAAAAATAAATAGAGTAGCGCAACAGCTCGAGGTGAACCAGGGCCAACTTCTCAACCATGTATGCTGTGTGTGCTATACTTTTTTTTCACATACAAGGGACCTACAATTTTTTGCCGAATCCGAACGGCACTTTGAGAAGTTTTTCAAGACAAATGTTACTCTCGGAGGGTTTGTCAGACCCTCGCGGAGGTGGGAGCCGTGAAAAAGAACAAGTCTTTTTTTTCAGGTGGCAGAGGCAGGATTCGAACCCAGACCTCCGGCGTCAGAGGCACACACACTAACCACTGCGCCACGGCACCCACGAAACGAGTGCTTGCCTGTGGTAAAAGAGGACCCCGGTTCAAGCCTCACCCAGCGAAAGATTTTTTTTCTTTATATATTTCGGAGATTTTTTCTGCAACAACAGTTTCGGTAAAGCCTGCAAGAGTAAGCCTTATACAAGTAACAGCCTCTATAAGACTTGCAACAGGAAGCCTTATAGAAGTAATAGCCTCTATAAGGCCTGCAAGAGGAAGCCTTATAGAAGTAACAGCCTCAATAAGGCCTACAACAGGAAGCCTTATAGAAGTAATAGCCTCTATAAGGCCTGCAACAGGAGGCCTTATACAAGCAATAGCCTCTATAGATCCTGCAGCAGGAAGCCTTATACAAGCAATAGCCTCTATAAAGCCCGCAGCAGGAAGCCTTATACAAGCAATAGCCTGTATAAAGCCTGCAACAGGAAGCCTTATACAAGCAATAGCCTCTATAAAGCCTGCAACAGGAAGCCTTCTACAAGTAATAGCCTCTTTAAGGCCTGCAACAGGAGGCTTTATACAAGTTATAGCCTCTATAAAGCCTGCAACAAGAGGCCTCTATAAGGCCTATAATAGCCTCTATAAGGCCTGCAACAGGAGGCTTTATACAAGTTATAGCCTCTATAAAGCCTGCAACAAGAGGCCTCTATAAGGCCTATAATAGCCTCTATAAGGCCTGCAGCAGGAAGCTTTATACAAGTTATAGCCTCTAAAAAGCCTGCAACAAGAGGCCTTATACAAGTAATAGCCTCTATAAGGCCTGCAACAGGAAGCTTTATTCAAGTAATAGCCTCTATAAAGCTTGCAACAGGAAGTCTTATACATGCAATAGCCTCTTTTAGGCCTGCAGCAGGAAGCCGTATACAAGTAATAGCCTCTATAAGGCCTGCAACAGGAAGCCTTATACAAGTAAAAGCTTTTTAAGGCCTGCAACAGGAAGCTTTATACAAGTAATAGCCTCTATAAAGCCTGCAACAGGAGGCCTTATGCAAGTAATAGCCTCTATAAGGCCTGCAACAAGAAGTCTTATGCAAGCAGTAGCCTCTATAAAGCCTGCAACCGGAAGCCTTATACAAGTAACAACCTCTATAAGGCCTGCAACAGGAAGTCTTATACAACCAATAGCCTCTATAAAGCCTGCAGCAGAAAGCCTTATACAAGCAATAGCCTCTTTAAAGACTGCAACCGGAAGCTTTATACAAGTAATAGCCTCTATAAAGCCTGCAACAGGAAGTTTTATAAAAGCAATAGCCTCTTAAAAGCCTGCAGCAGAAAGCCTTATACAAGCAATAGCCTCTATAAAGCCTGCAACCGGAAGCTTTATACATGTAATAGCCTCTATAAAGCTTGCAACAGGAAGCTTTATTCAAGTAATAGCCTCTATAAAGCTTGCAACAGGAAGTCTTATACATGCAATAGCCTCTATTAGGCCTGCAGCAGGAAGCCGTATACAAGTAATAGCCTCTATAAGGCCTGCAACAGTAAGCCTTATACAAGTAAAAGCTTTTTAAGGCCTGCAACAGGAAGCTTTATACAAGTAATAGCCTCTATAAAGCCTGCAACAGGAGGCCTTATACAAGTAATAGCCTCTATAAGGCCTGCAACAAGAAGTCTTATGCAAGCAGTAGCCTCTATAAAGCCTGCAACCGGAAGCCTTATACAAGTAACAACCTCTATAAGGCCTGCAACAGGAAGTCTTATACAAGCAATAGCCTCTATAAAGCCTGCAGCAGGAAGCCTTATACAAGTAATAACCTCTTTAAAGCCAGCAACCGGAAGCCTTAAACAAGTAATAGCCTGTATAAAGCCTGCAACAGGAAGCCTTATACAAGCAATAGCCTCTATAAAGCCTGCAACCGGAAGCCTTTTAAAAGTAATAGCCTCTATAAAGCCTGCAACAGGAAGCCTTATACAAGAAATAGCCTCTATAAGGCCTGCAACAGGAGGCCTTATACAAGTAACAGTTTCTGCTAGACTGGAAACAGAAATATTTCAGAAGAAAACTACATTCAGTTTACAGTTTCGGTAAAGCCTGCAACAGGAATCTCTATAAAAGCAACAGTTTTGGTAGCGGCTACAACAAGAGGCCATATATAAGTAACAGTTTCCGTGAGGCTTGCAGCCGGAAGTTTTATACAAGTAACAGCCTCTGTGAAGCTTGCAGCGGGAAGCCTTATACAAGTAACATTTTCTGTTAGATTTGAAACAAAATATTGCAAAAGAAAACTGCAGTCTACAGTTTCGAGTAGCCTCGGACACCTTATACAAGTAACAGTTTCGGTAAGGCTTGCAGCAGGAAACTTTATACAAGCATTAGTATCGGTGCAACCTGCTACAAGAAACTATATACAAGTAACACTTTTTGTAAGGCTTGGGAGATGAAGCTGTTTTTAACAGTTTCGGTAGTGCTTGCAATGGGAAACCTTATACAAGCAACATTTTTAAGTATGAGCTTCGGTAAATATTGCAACAAAATGCTTTATACAGGTACAGTGATACCGAAACTTCTATACGGCCTTAAAGAGGTAGTTCGCATTCTGCACTGAAATTCCGAAGTTGTTATAAGGCCTTATAGAAAAAGTAGACTTCTTGCGAATTTACAGAGAAGATTAACAGAAACTTGTCCCTCTATAAGACCTCTTTGCAGCTGCCTTAAAGTTTTATACAAATTGTGTCTGAAACGTTTAATTCGAAAATAATTCTCAGGTACTTTAGAGGCCTTATAGAAGAAATAGCCTCCCAAAATCGAAAATTAAAGCCTTATCGAAGTAAAATTGTTACTTGGGTTATACAAGTAATAGCCTGTATAAAGCCTGCAATAGGAAGCCTTATACAAGTAACAGTTTCGATAAAGCCTAACAGTAGGACTTATACAAGTCTGTTAGGTCCTTACAGAGCAAATAACAGTTTCGTTAAAGCCTAACAGGAAACTTTATACAAGCCTGTTAGGGCTTAACAGTTTCGGTAAAGTTCTCCAAATGTGCTTCTGTAAGGCCTCTCACAAACTTTTTAGCAGGAGGGGCAACAGCCTGTTTAGAACCTTACCGCAACAGAAATGTTACTTGGGATGGAAAGTTGCAAATGGTTGTAAGAATGGCAGGTAAAAAGACGATCGCTGAAGCACTAGCATTTGCCCTGACAATGAAAGCAGCAGACCAAGCTTCCCATGGCAGTCATCGCATCAGGGAAATGGCTACCTTAGAGTGATCATGTCGACGCGTGGAAGTAGAGAGACAAAACACGAACAACGGTCGAGGACAAATAAGGTGCTTGAATTGCAACAAGTTGGGACACCTACAACGACAGTGCAGAGCTCCACCTAGACAAGCAAGCTGCCCACATAGCGCTAGAAGAAGGCAGAATGAAGAAGCATCTGCCAAGGACAACGTTCAACGCCTAAGAACCAACTTCGCGGGGCAGGAGCTGGTTAATGGAATCGACGCCCCCAGGACCATCATCCAAGTTTCGCAAACAAAACGCTGCAACAAGAGTCTGACAGTGGAGGCAATCATCCCCAACAGAAAGTGTGTGGCCACTATTGACACAGGTGCTACGGCCTCTATTATCCGAAGAGGCCTTGTTCAGACGTCCTGGCTACATAACACCAGCTGCTACTGTCTGAAGACAGATACGGGAGAAGCCGCCAAAGTATACGGGGAGGTTCTGCTACCGATACAACTAGAGGGATTGACTTTCTCACATGCATTCTTAGTAGCCAATATATGCGACGAATGCATCATTGGAGTAGACTTCATGAAGGTGCACGAGGTAATTCTAGACCTTCGAATGCAGGTGCTAAGGTATCGAACCAAGTGGCAAAAAGTTTTTTTTTTGACGTAAAAGTGAGAAAGAGTGAGGCGAAAGCTGTATTAAATCGAACAGGGGAGAAACAATATTGCTGGTGTCGCTGTTCATTACGTTCTCCGTGGCATGAATAAGAACGCTTTCATAAGCATCAGGCCGTCTCGTGTTGTTTACTTCTCTCAGTAGCTTTGCTTCCTCTAATTTTATGTTAAAGTGATTCTTGTTCAAATTGTGTGCAGCTACAGAAGATTTCTGCGGTCGGTTGAACTTAATGTGGCTCCAATGTTCTGCGAAACGTACGCCGACGCTGCGTTTAGTTTGGCCAATTTATTTTTCGTCGCAGTCTCCACACCCTTGTACACATTTTGTTTTTGTTCCCATATTTCTTATGCTATTGCACACTATTTCTTTACCTTTTTCTTTCACTCTACACCAAATTTAGTGTATTGCTGATGATAAGCTACATAATAGCTCGAAATGCATTCAATTTAATAAAGCGAAATTTGACGAAGCAAACCACTTCAGTTTTTTGTTTTTGTTCGTTGTTTTTTATATTCGTGTTGCAGTCATTAAGGTTTTTTCGTTATTTTTCATTGGTTTCTTTTATTCAAATTCTAATCTAAGCTGTAGACTGCTAAACTTGCAAAGCTTATCTCAACGGCAAAAAAAACAGTGAGCAGAAACAGAAGCAGTTCATTTATCAACTTACAATAGGCCACATTGACGCACCTGAACTTTTATCTTCTGTGCAATTCGAGTTTCAAGGAGGACCGCATGATCTCCGTCCGTTGTCGCTTTTGCATGTTCCTAGGCATAGGCCTAATTACGGAATGCATTAACCGATTCTTCGCATGTGTTTTGTTTATAATACCTACAGTAATCTAGTCGACTCTGTTTTCGATAATTGTTTTAAGTAATGTTACATTTTATACTTAATTTTTTAACACTTGCTTTAAGATGTGTGTACTGTTTTGTGTATGGTGCTAGCATGACTTAACTACTAATACTTACACTAGCTAAGGAGCCTATGTAAGCATTTATTGCTTGGCATATTTCTGCTTGTAGATGTTGCTTGCATTAAGCACGCCACAACACAGATATTGTTCAGATATTGTTAATTGAAATAAGTGTACCGTCTTTGGATTTAACCATTTGAACGATATTTCCTTCCGCTGAGGCGGAGAATAGTCTGCAGAAATGTAGTGTTTGCATTACATTAATATTACATTACCTCCTCACAATATAGACTCTTCTTCTTTCAGGTGGCTTTTTGAACTCCAGGAATCCTTAACCATGCAATTCTTTTCTCACCACCAGCCGCCACACCTAACCGCTTCACTCCGCAAACATTTCTTGTAGAGCCAATGGTTTGATTTTTGATTTGATTTGATTTATTAGCTTAAAATGCTAGTTTACAATTCTGTTACAAATTTTTACTTTTAAATAAGTTTAATTTAATAAAAAGCCTTGACAAAAGCTGTTGCTGCATGTTTAAATTTAACACATTTATTTTCTTTTTGAACATTGGTTGGTAAATCATTGAATATTTTAAGTCCTTAATTAAAAAGCATATTTTTTCTATACAAAACTAAGTTGAAATCATTATTGTTTCGTAGACTAATCTCCAAGTCAAATACTTCGATAGAAGGTTATTTTTAATTTTGAGTATGAGCACAGGCGTACAATAAATTATTCTTTGCTTAATAGTAAACCATTTAAGAGTTTCATGCATAAAACGAATAGGAGTATATCTGTTGCAATACAGTTTTGGACACATGGCTTTGTTCTGCAGCTTTCGCATTTTGTGGACCGAGTCATTAGATCCCATCAGCAATATTGTGGGGCAATATTCAAAATGTGGTGTTATTTAAATGTGGTGCCATTAAAATGCTTAGGTTTTTTCTTATCCTACAAATAATCCGATCTTTTTGCCAACTTTACTGCAAAGGTAATCGGTACGGCTTTTAAACATTAACTCACTACCAATCATTACCCCAAGGTACTTTGTAACATCTTACACTCAAATCCTTCAAAGAAGTTTCCATTATTTTCTTCGTCAATAAACATTATTTTAGTTTTATCAACATTTAGATTCAGCTTGTTCATATTCATGTAATGTTTCATATTTGCAATATCTCTTTTAAGCTTTATTTTACACTCACATAAATTATCTTCCTCAATACCTATACATAGCAAGGGCAACCCATCATCAGCAAATATTAGGACTTAACAAAACTCTAAAACACATTTAACATCATTTATGTGGACAAGAAAAAGAATCGCTGCTAACACAGACCCTTGTGGTAACCCCAGATTTACATCTATTTCACCTGAGACCGCGTTTTCCAACTAAAATCTCTGCTCCGGGTTTTGCTGATACGAATGAAACCAACTTAGTAAACCAACTTCTTTAGTAGAATGTCCTGATCTATTGTCTCGAACGCCCTTTGTCAAAACGCCCTCTTCAGATCAATGAAAACAGCTTCTAACTTTTTTTTCTTCTGAGGAATCTCTTTACATTCAGCAATTATAATAATCGGCGTTAATAATTTAACGCCGATTCACATGAGTGTTTTTTTTTCGAAAACTGGATTGTTCTTCAATCAATATATTGTTATGTGCCGACAAGAAATAAAACTACATGCAGGAGTCGCTAAATGCACCCATCGATTCACTCTTCGAACACACTCACTCGATTCACTGAACGAACATACCCAACTGTCATTCCTGTCATCTGACAGCAGCTGGATATTCTAAGTTCGAATTTCGATTTCCCCTCCACGGAACTCAGCGGAAGAGTACCAATGAAAAATTACCAAAGGGGAAATATGGAACGTACTAGAAGGTGCCTAATTTTGTATAAATACACAGGTGACAGGCTCGTACGGGACAGTTATATTTTTAAACGTGGACTTGTGAAAATCGGTAATAAAGTAAAAAGTGATTGAATTGAAATAAAGTGTTGAATTCTAAGTAGTTAAGTTGAATAGCAGTGTGATTTGAATTTAAATAAGCTTGTTTGATAAATAAAGTGTTTCATTGTGAAATTATAAAAGTGAAATTGAGTTTTATTCCACGAACCCAGGCATTAAATTGGTGTCAGAAATTGGGGATAAAACTCAAACGCGGGTAAATTCTACAGTGGAATTTTCCGGAACAGTGCTAGTGTGTCAAACAGTTTTAAGTGGAGTTTTCTAGAGAAAGTGCGCGTCAATAGCGTCGGGACTAAAACGGTTTATTTTCCAGTGGAATTTTCCAGTGATATCGTGTGTGTAAACAGTGTCGGTAATTCGTGCAAATTTGACTGTGGAATATTGGGGATATACTGAAACTGATAGTGCGATAAAGCTATAATTAACTAAATTATAAGTACAGTGTCCGTGATTTTTTTATTCGCGAGTGAGTTTTCTGGAACAGATATAAAATATAAACTGATTGTGTTGTGAAAATTGTGTGAAGACAATTCAAAATGGGCCCAAAAATTGAACGATTGACAACAGCTGAGTTGAAAGCAGAATTGGGTAAAAGAAACCTCCAGACTTCGGGGCACAAAAGGGAACTGTTGCTCCGACTCCAGGACGCTATTACCGAGGAAGCTGGAGACTCAGACACGATGCTGTTCGAAGTCTAAGAAGGACAGCAACAAAGCATAGTAAGTACTGCCGATGAAATGCCCGCTTTCATGAAGTTGCTTCTAGAGAAATTCGAAAAGATGGAGAGTAGCCTAAAGAATGCTCTCGAAGAACAAAAGAGCGCTCTCGAAGGGATATTCGAGAAACTGGAGAACGGCCAAAAAGAACAAAGGAACGCTTTTGAGGAACAAAAGAACGTTCTTGAAAGCAAATTTGATGAGCAAAAAAATGCTCTAGAGAAGCAACTCGAAAGTCTGAACGCTAAACTCGAAACCAAGCTCAATGCCCAAAGTTAAATTTTTAAAGATCAAATCGATACAATAGATCAAAAGTTCGAAGCGAAATTCGATAAAGTACAATATTAAGTGGAAAAGGTGGAGCAACATTACGAACAGCTAGCTAAAGAGCTCGACTACGTCAAGCGACGCAAAGAAATGCAGCCGCCTGTGCTCGATTGTCAGGCATCATGGCCGATTTACAAGAGGCAGTTCGAAGCCACCGCGTTGACGAACAACTGGGACAACGAAGATAAGTCGATTGCTCTTCCGCTTGCGCTTAGGGGAACAGCTGCCGAGTTGCTACAGACCATCCTTGAAGAAAAACAAAAGGACTATGACGCCATGGAACACCGGCTTCTCCAAAGGAAAAAGAGAGAGCACGAGAAGCGCGCGGCTGAAGAGATTTTTTTTTTTTTTTTTGAATACTAGGATGGACGGAGACTAAAACTCCAAAATCTTTCAAAGATACCAATACGCCCACTATAGCAGGTACATAATACCGAAGTAGCCGATATTGGTTATGCCCGATTTCCACGTGCTAAAAAACCACCCATTTATGAGAGACACTATGAAACTGCCAGAACGCACTTCATAGTAGTAAATTTTCGCTCTCTCATAATACTTCTTGACTACAACTAAGTTAACTTAACAAGTAGTTTACGCTTCCATAGTGTTGATCGCATTGGATAGGCTGCTTTCCAGTGAATGCACCTACTAAGCCGTTCATTCATGCGGCTTCACCCTACGTCGCTAGATCGAAGGGTCTTGTTCTTTGTAGTCGTCGCTCGTTGTTAACATCGTTAAGAGTCTCGTTTAGAGTACGGATCATTTCATTGTTGCAATGAACATGAAGGCGAGCATTAAGGTTTCGAGCGAAGTTTGTTACTTCTTCGCCCACGGTAGCTATTCCTAAATCTCTGTGAATATCGCTATTCCTAATATACCATGGAGCATTCACAATTGCCCTTAGTGTTTTGTTTTGGAAAGTCTGCAACATGGACATGTTGCTCGACTTGGTACAACCCCAAAGTTGTATACCGTATGTCCAGGACGGCTTTAACACCTGCCTGTACAAGAGCAGTTTGTTATATGTGCTTAGTTTCGAAAATCTTCCGATAAGCCAATACATTTCCCTGAGCCTAATCTCGAGCTCGTCACGCTTCTTCTTTACGTGTGGTTTCCACCTTAGTTTAGCGTCCAGTGTCATCCCTAGATACTTCGCTTCATTTGCATAAGGTATTTGTACAGAATTTATGAACAGAGGCAAATTGTTAACCCTTCTGTAAGTGAAATTCACATGCGTAGACTTGTTCTCGTTAAGAGCGATTCGCCAAGTCTTCGTCCAGACACAAATTCTGTCCAATGCTCGTTGGAGGTTTCTCGTTGATGACTCGACTGATTCACCTGTTGCCAGGATGGCCGTATCGTCCGCAAACGTGGCCACGACTGTCTCGTCATCTAGAGGTATGTCTCTTGTGTAGAGCAGGAACAGGGTCGGACCGAGGACGCTTCCCTGGGGTACGCCAGCCCGAATTTGCTTGAAACTCGAGTATTCACTACTACACCTAACACGAAAGAGTCTGCTTTCAAGATAATTTTCCAATATTTTAAACATGTCTTCCGGCAAATTTTGCCGTAGCTTATATTTCAAGCCCTCGTGCCATATTTTGTCGAAGGCTTGCGATACGTCGAGGAAAGCACTTGAACATATTTTTTTCCCTTCTAAGGCTTTTTCAATTTCATGCGTTATTCTGTAGACTTGATCTATTGTGGAATGGTTAGGTCTGAAACCGAATTGATGATCCGGGATCAAGCGTCTTTCTGCAATTATTGGTTGTAATCGCTTCAGCAGAAGTTTCTCAAATACTTTCGATATTATCGGCAGAAGCGATATGGGCCTATAAGATTTTTTATCATTTGCGCATTTCCCCGGTTTAGGAACCATAATGACTTCAGCAACTTTCCATTGTCTTGGAACGTATAGAAGTCTAAGAGAAGCGTTTATCATATAAAGTAGCTTGACTAATGCCTTTTTTGGTAGCTCTTTTAATATTTCGCCAGTGATCAGGTCGTAACCCGGGGCCTTATTATTTTTAAGTTTGCTAATTGTCTGTCGGAGTTCAACTAACGAAACTTTTTTCATTCTAAAGCTACCAGGTTCCCCGTTGTTGTTTAGAACGTCAGCCAACGGCGGACCGTCGAAAGGCTTGAATGTTTTTTCTAAATGTTCAGCAAACAAATTCGCTTTCTCTTTGTCTTCTCTTGCCCATTCGCCGTTAGCTTTTTTTATTGGTGCCGAGTGGATTATAGGTTTCTTGATATACTTATTTGCTTTCCACAGCGAGTAGTTTGAGGTCCTATCCGCAGCCAAGCCTTCAAGGTATTCAGTGGTCTCACGATTTTTAAGATCTTGCAACATTCCTTTCAGTTTGTTAGAGAGGCGGTTCAATAGGGTTTTGTCTGGGGGGGGCCCTCGTGCCTTGCCATCTCCTACGCGCTCTTCTCTTTTCACGAATCAATTCTTCGATTTCGAGCGGATATGTTTTACGTACATGCCCGTCGGTGCTAACTGCGTTCTTTTGGGACGAATTGTTGTTCCAAGCAGCGCTCTGAATTGCTTCAATGAATTTGTCAACTGCGGCTTCTAACTCGAAAGGAGTTTTCAATGGCACATTCAAGCCAACACCCTCCTTACAGTCCTTTCTGAAAGCGTCCCAGTTCATGTTTTTGCTAGCTAATCTAGGAGCTCTTTCTATTTTCGCCAGTCTTCCACCCATCTTCAAGATAGCTCCTGAGTGGTCTGAGCAAAGATCATAACACTCTTCAATTCGCGTAAGGTATTTGGGGTACCCTTTAGCGATGAAAAAATCGACAAGGTCAGGCTTTTTATTCCTATCGGTTGGCCAATATGTTGGCTTACCCGTGGAGAAAAAGTCCACCCCACGCTTCATACTATTTTTGTACAGTAATCTGCCTCTTGTTGAATTGCATCGTGAGCCCCAAAAAGTATGCTTCGCGTTAAAGTCACCCCCAATGATAAAATTGGACCCAATGAAGTCATACATACGATCAAGATCGTCTTCCACCAGTCTATATCCTGGCGGGAAATAACAAGATGCAATGTTATAATCTAAGCAGTCAATTTTTACAGAAACTGAACTGATCTGCATAGAGTCTTGCTCAACTTCTGTGTTCTTGAAGTGCTTTATGCAGTTCTTAATGTAGAGGGAGGATCCTCCTCTCGAATTTAAGTTTGGGTGTAGACCCGTTTTTAAGGTGAGTTTCCGTAATCATGCAAATATCAATATTGTTTTTCCGTAGAAATACTTCTAGTTCGTCTATTTTATTCAGAAGGCCGTTTGCATTCCATGTTAGTATTTTAAATAACTGTTTCATATTCATGTTCTCTTGTAATTTTTTCGAGGCTTAAACTCGAGCTTGCTCAGTTTGTCAAATATAATTTTGTTGATTTTAGTCTGATCCTCAAGTTTCTCCAAGATTACAGCGAGGATCTGAGACACTGCATCTGTTGTGGGCGATCTTGCCTTGCTTTCGTTTGCCGCAACCTGTGCGTATGATTTCGGTGCGACCAGTGGTGGTTTCTCCGCTGCACTTGAACTGGCGCCGCTCTTTTGTGGAGCTTTTACGCCTTTTGTCGACGCCTCCTTTGCCAATCTTCCACTTTTGATCGGCTTTGGCGTCTTTGGAGTCTTTGGCTTAGTAGTTTCAGCAGGTTTTGGGCGTCCTAGGCTTTGATTCTGACCTCTAGTATTTTCCTTAAGAGGTTCTCGTCCCTTTTGCAGCTCTATGGCTACTTCGCATCCTCGATAGTTCGCGGGGTGGTTTCCGTGGCAATTGGCGCAAACTGCTGGAGCCTTTATGTCAACCTTGCACTCTGTTGACAGGTGTTTTCCGGCACATTTCACGCAACGTGGTTCTTTTTGGCAGTAGGCACTTGTGTGCCTGAATTCTTGGCATCGCTTACACTGTGGTATCAGTCTATTGCCCTTTCGCATGGGTTCGATTTTAACCCTGATGTTAAGTATCATTTTTATTTTATAAATATCGTTTATGCTCTCAGTTCTTTCAAAGGAGAGCATAAAAATTGGAAGCCCGCGTCTGATCACAGTGTCTCTTTCTCCTTCCGTGCGTTGCTTTTCCTTTTTAATGATATTGACGGCATCAATAATTTTAAGGCCTTTATTTTTTACGTCTTTTACAACGTCTTCTTTTGTGCATGATGGGTGGAGCCCCCTTACAATGACTCGCAGTGGTTTCTCGTACTTATTTTGATAAGTATACCACTCGATTCTTTCTGCATTCAGTCTAAGAGACAGTGCGCGATAGGAATCGGCGTTGTCAACATTTACTTTCCACACGTTATTTCGGTGCGAGGTAAGCTTATAGTTTTCTGTTCTCACCGTGTTTGCAAGAAGGTTGCGCAATCTCCCAAAGTCTGCTATCCCGACGATGTTTATTGCGGGAGGTGGACGAATTTTCGCTTCTGGATTAGCCTTGTTTGAGCCAGAGGGCTTATCTTCTTTTTGTATTACTTCGGGAGAGGAATTCGCCTTTCGCTTCTTGCTAGACCTTTTCCTTAAGACTGAATCGGTCTCAAGTGCAAGTTCGTCCTCGTCCGTGAAGTATTCGACTGCTGGTCGGTTCGGTGTTACACACTCTTTCGTAACCTCACAGTCTTTCGTTAAACGAGTATTTTTAATATCCTCGTTTTCTTTTCGCAGAGAGTCAACTTCCATTTTTAGATCTTGGAAGAGTCGCTCCATTTCAATAAGCTTAGCTCGGAGTTCATTATTCTCCTTTTCTAAGCTCTTAATTTTCACAGAGTCCTGGTTTACCGGTAGACTGCTTTTTCCGGATATGTTCGATCTAGGTGGTGGTGATCGATTTAGTTTTGTCCTTTTCTCAAAAGGATTTATAAGCAATAAAAGGCTCTCCCCAGAATCCGTAGAGCCTGCCTCCGAAGAGGGTGGATTTTCCAGCATAGCTGGGCTGCCACCTGGGGTAATCAAATCTTTCGTTTTGTTCATTGCCATTTTTTTTTTAACTTGTCGTTTTTATGAGAAATAGGTAAGTCACTTCTATTTTCATTTTTAAATACAGCCGCCCCTTTGGAGACAGACGCCGACCAGTGAGCCGCACAATGTGTGACAGACGCTTCTGGATTTTAGTTTAACCTTCAGATTCATCTATAAGTTAAAACCTTACTGCCAAAAGTTGCCCCAAATGGAGCAGCATCGACAGCATCCGTTGAAACATTAAAGAATATTTCTTCCGGTGGATTTTAGTCGGCTCTTACGACAGGCATACCTTACCTCAAGGCTATTCTAACCCCGACCTTGCAGGGGCTGAAGAGATAAAGAGATGTTACAACAGGAATGAGCTTAGAAAGTTTTACCAAAGGATCAAAAGGTGCTGCCAAGGGTATAAACTTCGAACTAAAGCCTGTAAGGACCACCAAGGGACCACCAACATCGTTGTAGAATTGCAGTCGGTGCTGAGGATTTTGGAAAGACCACTTCTGCAGACTGTTTAACGGCGAAGACGAACCAAATACCGCTGTCAGGCAGAACGAACCATTCAACCCGGGCGAAGACGTTACCGACAAAGCATACGAACGATACCGCCCACCCGACCTGGAGGAGGTGTCTAAGCTCAAGTGCAAGAAAGCAGCCGGAGCAGACGGCCTAGCTGCCGAACTTTTTAAATACATGGTGTTAGGAGCATGCACCAGCTCATCTGCAAGATATGGTCGGGATAAAGCATGCCCGACGAATGGAACCTCAGCATTGTTTGCCCGATCCTGAGGAAAGGAGACCCTCTGAGTTGTGCCAACTACAGAGGCATCAGCCTTCTTAACATCGCATACAAAATCTTTTCTGCTGTACTGTGTGAACGCCTGAAGCCGTGAATTGTGCAGAACTCCCGCGCCAACACCAGAGCCCAAGTAACATTTCTGTTGCGGTTAGGTTCTAAACAGGCTGTTTCTCCTTCCGCTAAAAAGTGTGTGAAAGGCCTTACAGAAGCCCATTTGGAGAACTTTATCGAAACTGTTAAGTCCTAACAGGCTTGTATAAAGTTTCCTGTTAGACTTTACCGAAACTGTTGTTTGTTCTGTAAAGACCTAACAGACTTGTATAAATCCTACTGTTAGGCTTTATCGAAACTGTTACTTGTATAAAGCTTCCTGTTGCAGGCTTTATACAGGTTATTACTTGTATAAGACTTCCTGTTGCAGGCCTTATAGAGGCTATTACTTGTATAAGGCTTCCAGTTGCAGGCTTTATCGAAACTGTTACTTGTATAAGACTTCCTGTTGCAGGCTTTATAGAGGCTATTACTTGTATAAGGCTTGCGGTTGCACGCTTTATAGAGGCTATTGCTTGCATAAGATTTTCTGTTGCAGGCTTTATAGAGGCTATTACTTGTATAAGGCTTCCTGCTGCAGGCTTTATAGAGGCTATTGATTGTATAAGACTTAATGTTGCAGGCTTTATAGAGGCTATTGCTTGTATAAGGCTTCCTGCTGCAGGCTTTATAGAGGCTATTGCTTGTATAAGACTTCCTGTTGCAGGCTTTATAGAGGCTATTATTTGTATAAGGCTTCCTGCTGCAGGCTTTATAGAGGCTATTGCTTGTGTAAGGCTTCCTGCTGCAGGCTTTATAGAGGCTATTGCTTGTATAAGACTTCCTGTTGCAGGCTTTATAGAGGCTATTACCTGTATAAGGCTTCCTAATGCAGGCTTTATAGAGGCTATTGCTTGTATAAGGCTTCCGGTTGCAGGTCCTATAGAGGCTGTTACTTGTATAAGGCTTCCTGCTGCAGGCTTTATAGAGGCTATTACCTGTATAAGGCTTCCTAATGCAGGCTTTATAGAGGCTATTGCTTGTATAAGGCTTCCGGTTGCAGGTCCTATAGAGGCTGTTACTTGTATAAGGCTTCCTGCTGCAGGCTTTATAGAGGCTATTACTTGTATAAGGCTTCCGGTTGCAGGCTTTATAGAGGCTATTGCTTGTATAAGACTTCTTGTTGCAGGCTTTATACAGGCTATTGCCTGTATAAGGCTTCCTGCTGTAGGCTTTATAGAGGCTATTGCTTGTACAAGACTTCCTGTTGCAAGCTTTATACAGGCTATTACCTGTATAAGGCTTCCTAATGCAGGCTTTATAGAGGCTATTGCTTGTATAAGCCATCCGGTTGCAGGTCCTATAGAGGCTGTTACTTGCAGGCTTTACTGAAACAGGAGTTGCAGAACAAATCTCCGAAATAAAGATCTGCAATTCTTGTACAAGCAATAGCTTTATAGAGGCTATTGCTTGTACAAGACTTCCTGTTGCAAGCTTTATACAGGCTATTACCTGTATAAGGCTTCCTAATGCAGGCTTTATAGAGGCTATTGCTTGTATAAGCCATCCGGTTGCAGGTCCTATAGAGGCTGTTACTTGCAGGCTTTACTGAAACAGGAGTTGCAGAACAAATCTCCGAAATAAATAAAGAAACAAAATCTTTCGTTGGGTGAGGCTTGAACCGGGGTCCTCGTTTACCATAGGCAAGCACTCATCCACTAGACTACATCGTTGCCGTGCAACTCGTCGCGAAAACATCGTATAAGAATATATGGAGCATAAAACGACAAAAAAAAAATTTTTTTAATTGTACAGTCTCCTTCTCTGTTGATTTATCTTTTCCCTCTGTTAATCTGGCTGTGGTTAATTCTTGTTCTCTGAAATGATGTAAATTTTTATTTATTTTTTACATGTAGGAAATTATATTAATGAACATTTGAAATTTGAAATATTTACTTACTTTGTTTTGGCGGGGATCGATCCTGGGTACTCTGGGTACGCTTGCCACTAGGCTATCGCCTTATATGAATAATGGAAGCGAAAGCGGCATTAGTTGATACGTAAAGTAAAATGGTTTCGGTAGGACGTCTTTTCAGCTTGTATAAGGCCTTAACGAAGCTTGGCAGAGATGTGGATTAACAACCACAGTGCTATCTCGCTCTTTAAGCAAAACATTTCATTAACAGTCTCGGTAAGACTTCGCATCAACTTCTTTTAGGCCTAACAGAAACTCTATTGTTTCTCATACTAAAATGATGCACAAACACCAATAAACAAAACAGTTCATCTCTCTCGCGCTCTAACAAAGATTTTCCCAACAGTTTCGGTAAGACTTCGTTTAAACTTCTATAAAGCCTAAGAGAAACTCGGTTGTGTTTGTGTCGTTTGGTTAAATGGTGCACAAATACCTATAAAAAACAGTGAGCTCTCGCCCCCTTTCACGAAGTTACGTGTAAAAAAAAAATACACGGTAGTATAGACCTTTTGACAGTTCTACGTCTACTGGTATTTTCAAAGCGGGATGCCAAACAAAGTTCATTTTTTTATGGATAACTAGTAAAAATGAAACATAAACATATATTTAACAAATGAAACCGTGTGTTTAGATGAACGAGAAAGTTGTAGAATTAATCTGCGTTTCTAATTTAGGCTAAAAATATTTTATTTTTAGAACACGGATAGGATGAAAAGGTGTTGTTTGTGTTGTTAAAATAGTGCATATGACCACAAAAGGGTGCGCGGATTCAAGGAGGTCACATATTCGGAACACCTTTTCGATACCTTCCACTTGTTTTTTTTTTTTAATTATTTTTGAGTCAATTCAAGGAACACAATAACTACAACAACTTCATTTCGGCACACTCTAGGTTTGATAGTTTATTAATAATTCGGACTTCTACAGAAGCTATTGAATTTTTTCATATAAAAACGCGATTTGCTTGGCATCCCCATTTCGGAAATTGTGAAAGACGTCAGATTTTGACAGCCGTGGTAAAAGGTCTATGGAGCGAAAAGCAAATGGCGCATGTAAAAACAAAGATCTGTTTGGATGGCGATACTCACGGGCGTAAGCAAAAATTTCTTCACGAAGGGGCAATATCTGAAATCGAAAAATGCTAAGGCATAAGGACTTTTTTTGTTAATAACGTACGCCAGCAGGGCTTGTTTAAATAAATTCTTAAACGGATTCAATAATTGTTAGTTATTCCACATAGATAATGAAGACATTCCACATTCTACAAAGACATAAAGTAACGAATTCCGTTAAAGGATGGCTAGGATGAATGGATTCACTGTATTAGTTTTCAAATGTCATCGAAAAGAACTTAGAATTGGTACTTTTTCATCCATTGACATCGTAGCCATCCTTTCATGGAAATCGTTACTTTATGTCTTGATAAAATCCAGACGAACTACATTTTGGGATTTTTCTAATAATGTCATCAGAAAGCCTTGAAAGTAGGCATTTTTCCATCCATTGACATCGTAGCCATCCTTTGATGGAAATCGTTACTTTATGTTTTGATAAAATCCAGATGCACTATATTTCGGGTTATTCACTTATTTTGTTTTAAATGTCATCGGAAAGCCCTAAGAATCTGTAATTTTTTCATCCATTGACATCGTAGCAATCCTTTCATGGAAATCGTTACTTTATGTCTTGATAAAATCCAGACGAACTATATTTTGGGATTTTTCTAATAATGTCATCAGAAAGCCTTGAAAGTAGGCATTTTTCCATTCATTGACATCGTAGCCATCCTTTGATGGAAATCGTTACTTTATGTTTTTATAAAATGAAGACGAGCTATATTTTCGGATTTTCATAATAATGTCATCAGAAAGCCTTGAGGGTAAGCATTTTTCCATCCATTGACATCGTAGCCATCCTTTGATGGAAATCGTTACTTTATGTCTTGATAAAATCCAGGCGAACTATATTTCGGGTTATTCACTTATTTTGTTTTAAATGTCATCGGAGAGCCCTAAGAATCTGTAATTTTTTCATCCATTGACATCGTAGCCATCCTTTGATGGAAATCGTTACTTTATGTCTTGATAAAATCCAGACGAACTATATTTTGGGATTTTTTTAATAATGTCATCAGAAAGCCTTGAAAGTAGGCATTTTTCCATCCATTGACATCGTAGCCATCCTTTTATGGAAATCGTTACCTTATGTCTTGAAAAAATGAAGACGAGCTATATTTTGGGATTTTCATAATAGTGTCATCAGAAAGCCTTGAAAGTAGGCATTTTTCCATCCATTGACATCGTAGCCATCCTTTGATGGAAATCGTTACTTTATGTCTTGAAAAAATGAAGACGAGCTATATTTTGGGATTTTCATAATAATGTCATCAGAAAACCTTGAGAAAAGGCATTTTTTCACCCATCGACATCGTAGCCATCCTTTCATGGAAATCGTTAATTTATGTCTTGATAAAACGAAGGCGAGCTATATTTTGGGATATTCATTTATTTAGTTTTAAATATCATCGAAAAGCCCTTAGAATTGGTATTTTTTCATCCATTGACATCGTAACCACCTTTCATGGAAATCGTTACTTTATGTCTTGATAAAATCCAGACGAACTATATTTTGGTATTTTTCTAATAATGTCATCAGAAAGCCTTGAAAGTAGGCATTTTTCCATCCATTGACATCGTAGCCATCCTTTGATGGAAATCGTTACTTTATGTCTTGAAAAAATGAAGACGAGCTATATTTTGGGATTTTCATAATAATGTCATCAGAAAGCCTTGAGAAAATGCATTTTTTCACCCATTGACATCGTAGCCATCCTTTCATGGAAATCGTTAATTTATGTCTTGATAAAGTCCAGACGAACTATATTTTGGGATTTTCATACTAATGTCATCGGAAAGCCTTGAAAGTTGGCAGTTTTTCATCCATTGACATCTTAGCCATCCTTTGATGGAAGTCGTTACTTTAAGTCTTCATAAAATCCAGACGAACTAAAAATTTTGGGATTTTCATACTAATGTCATCGGAAAGCCTTGAAAGTTGGCAATAGCCATCTTTTGACGGAAATCGTTACATTATATCTTGATAAAATCCAGACGAACAATATTCTGGCTCGCCTTCATTTTAATATAGATATAAAATAACGATTTCCATCAAAGGATGGCTACGATGTCAATGGATGAAAAAATACCGATTCTTTGGGATCTCCGATGACAATTAAAACTGAATAAGTGAATATCCCAAAATATGGCTCGTATTCATTCATACGTGTCATGTTTATCAAGACATAAAGTAACGATTTCCATCAAAGGATGGCTACGATCTCAATGGATGGAAAAATGCCTACTTTCAAGGGTCTCTGATGACATTATTATGAAAATCCCAATATATAGCTCGTCTTCATTTGGTCAAGACATAAAGTAAAGATTTCCATCAAAGGATGGCTACGATGTCAATGGATGGAATAATGCCTATTCTCAAGGCTTTCTGATGACTTGATTATAAAAATCCCAAGATATAGCTCGTCTTCATTTTATCAAAACATAAAGTAACGATTTGCATCAAAGGATGGCTACGATGTCAATGGATGGAAAAATGCCTACTTTCAAGGCTTTCTGATGACATTATTAGAAAAATACCAAAATATAGTTCGTCTGGATTTTATCAAGACATAAAGTAACGATTTCCATCAAAGGATGGCTACGATGTCAATGGATGAAAAAATACAGATTTTTAGGGCTTTCCGATGACATTTAAAACAAAATAAGTGAATAACCCGAAATATAGTTCGTCTGGATTTTATCAAGACATTAAGTAA
This sequence comes from Neoascia interrupta, assembly GCA_947623515.1. Lineage (NCBI taxonomy): Eukaryota > Metazoa > Arthropoda > Insecta > Diptera > Syrphidae > Neoascia > Neoascia interrupta. The sequence goes on from OX392463.1 coordinate 92,891,982, forward strand.
CGATTTCCATGAAAAGATGGCTATGATGCAATGAATGAAAAAATACCAATTTTAAGGGCTTTTCGATGACATTCAAAACTAAATAAATGAATATTCCAAAATATAGCTCGCCTTCGTTTTATCAAGACATAAAGGAACGATTTCCATCAAAGGATGGCTACGATGTCAATGGATGAAAAAATACAGATTTTCAGGGCTTTCCGATGACATTTTTTTTTGAATACTAGGATGGACGGAGACTAAAACTCCAAAATCTTTCAAAGATACCAATACGCCCACTATAGCAGGTACATAATACCGAAGTAGCCGATATTGGTTATGCCCGATTTCCACGTGCTAAAAAACCACCCATTTATGAGAGACGCTATGAAACTATGAAACTGCCAGAACGCACTTCATAGTAGTAAATTTTCGCTCTCTCATAATACTTCTTGACTACAACTAAGTTAACTTAACAAGTAGTTTACGCTTCCATAGTGTTGATCGCATTGGATAGGTTGCTTTCCAGTGAATGCACCTACTAAGCCGTTCATTCATGCGGCTTCACCCTACGTCGCTAGATCGAAGGGTCTTGTTCTTTGTAGTCGTCGCTCGTTATTAACATCGTTAAGAGTCTCGTTTAGAGTACGGATCATTTCATTGTTGCAATGAACATGAAGGCGAGCATTTAGCTTTCGAGTGAAGTTTGTTACTTCTTCGCCCACGGTAGCTATTCCTAAATCTCTGTGAATATCGCTATTCCTAATATACCATGGAGCATTCACAATTGCTCTTAGTGTTTTGTTTTGGAAAGTCTGCAACATGGACATGTTGCTCGGCTTGGTACAACCCCAAAGTTGTATACCGTATGTCCAGGACGGCTTTAACACCTGCCTGTACAAGAGCAGTTTTTTATATATGCTTAGTTTCGAAAATCTTCCAATAAGCCAACACATTTCCTTGAGCCTAATCTCGAGCTCGTCACGCTTCTTCTTTACGTGTGGTTTCCACCTTAGTTTAGCGTCCAGTGTCATCCCTAGATACTTCGCTTCATTCGCATAAGGTATTTGTACAGAATTTATGAACAGAGGCAAATTGTTAACCCTTCTGTAAGTGAAATTCACATGCGTAGACTTGTTCTCTTTAAGAGCGATTCGCCAAGTCTTCGTCCAGCCACAAATTCTGTCCAATGCTCGTTGGAGGTTTCTCGTTGTTGACTCGACTGATTCACCTGTTGCCAGAATGGCCGTATCGTCCGCACACGTGGCCACGACTGTCTCGTCATCTAGAGGTATGTGTCTTGTGTAGAGCAGGAACAGGGTCGGACCGAGGACGCTTCCCTGGGGTACGCCAGCCCGAATTTGCTTGAAACTCGAGTATTACTAACACGGAAGAGTCTGCTTTCAAGATAATTTTTCAATATTTCAAGCCCTCGTGCCATACCTTGTCAAGTACCGTGCCAAGGCTTGCGATACGTCGAGGAAAGCACTTGAACATATTTTTTTCCCTTCTAAGGCTTTTTCAATTTCATGCGTTATTCTGTAGACTTGATCTATTGTGGAATGGTTAGGTCTGAAACCGAATTGATGATCCGGGATCAAGCGTCTTTCTGCAATTATTGGTTGTAATCGCTTCAGCAGAAGTTTCTCGAATACTTTCGATATTATCGGCAGAAGCGATATGGGCCTATAAGATTTTTTATCATTTGCGCATTTCCCCGGTTTAGGAACCATAATGACTTCAGCAACTTTCCATTGCCTTGGAACGTATAGAAGTCTAAGAGAAGCGTTTATCATATAAAATAGCTTGACTAATGCCTTTTTTGGTAGTTCTTTTAATATTTCGCCAGTGATCAGGTCGTAACCCGGGGCCTTATTATTTTTATGTTTGCTAATTGTCTGTCGGAGTTCAACTAACGAAACTTTTTTCATTCTAAAGCTACCAGGTTCCCCGTTGTTGTTTAGAACGTCAGCCAACGGCGGACCGTCGAAAGGCTTGAATGTTTCTTCTAAATGTTCAGCAAACAAATTCGCTTTCTCTTTGTCTTCTCTTGCCCATTCGCCGTTAGCTTTTTTTATTGGTGCCGAGTGGATTATAGGTTTCTTGATATACTTAACTGCTTTCCACAGCGAGTAGTTTGAGCTCCTATCCGCCGACAAGCCTTCAAGGTATTCATTGGTCTCACGATTTTTAAGATCTTGCAACATTCCTTTCAGTTTGTTAGAGAGGTGGTTCAATAGGGTTTTGTCTGGGGGGGCCCTCGTGCCTTGCCATCTCCTACGCGCTCTTCTCTTTTCACGAATCAATTCTTCGATTTCGAGCGGATATGTTTTACGTACATGCCCGTCGGTGCTAACTGCGTTCTTTTGGGACGAATTGTTGTTCCAAGCAGCGCTCTGAATTGCTTCAATGAATTTGTCAACTGCGGTTTCTAACCCGAAAGGAGTTTTCAATGGTACATTCAAGCCAACACCCTCCTTACAGTCCTTTCTGAAAGCGTCCCAGTTCATGTTTTTGCTAGCTAATCTAGGAGCTCTTTCTATTTTCGCCAGTCTTCCACCCATCTTCAAGATAACTCCTGAGTGGTCTGAGCAAAGATCATAACACTCTTCAATTCGCGTAAGGTATATGGGGTACCCTTTAGCGATGAAAAAATCGACAAGGTCAGGCTTTTTATTCCTATCGGTTGGCCAATATGTTGGCTTACCCGTGGAGAAAAAGTCCACCCCACCCTTCATACTATTTTTGTACCGATGACATTTAAAACAAAATAAGTGAATAACCCGAAATATAGTTCGTCTGGATTTTATCAAGACATAAAGTAACGATTTCCATCAAAGGACGGCTACGATTTCAATGGATGAAAAAATACAGATTCTTAGGGCTTTTCGATGACATTTAAAAACTAATATAGTGAATCCATTCATCCTTACTTACTTACTTAAGGTGGCGCTACAGTCCGGGGTGGACCTGGGCCTCGGCCAACAAGCTTCGCCAGCCAGCTCTGTCTCTAGCTAGCCGTCTCCAGTTTCGCACGCGAAGTTGGCTGAGGTCCCCTTCCACTTGCGTGCGCCACCTGAGTCTCGGTGCTCCTCTACCGCGTCGTCCCTGCGGTGTGGATTCGAAGATTTTCCGGGCCGGGGCGTTGGTGTCCATCCGCTCTAAATGACCCAGCCATCGTAGACGTTGTGTTTTGACTCTTTTGGCTAGGTCGGTATCGCTGTACAGCCCGTACAGTTCGATGTTATATCTCCTCCTCCACTCTCCGTCTATGCAGACGGGACCGTAAATCGTCCGAAGAATTTTCCTCTCGAAGCAGCCTAAAGTGTTTTCATCCGCCTTTGACAGAGTCCATGCTTCTGCACCGTAAAGCAGGACTGGGATGATGAGGGTCTTATACATGGACACTTTAGTTGCTCGAGAGAGGGCTTTGCTACTCAATTGCCTTCTTAGCCCAAAGAAACAGCGATTGGCAAGAGTTATCCTTCGTTTGATTTCAGCGCTGGTGTCATTGTCTGAATTGATAGCGGAACCAAGGTAGACAAAGTCCCTAACTACCTCAAAGTTATAGCTGTCGATGGTGATGTTTTGTCCAAGACGTCGGTGTTGGGTGTCTTTTCTTGATGACAGCATATACTTGGTTTTGCCCTCATTGACTGCTAAACCCATATTCGCCGCTTCCGTCCCAATACTCACGAAGGCTTCACTGACATCACGCTTTGTTCTACCGATTATGTCAATGTCGTCTGCGTATGCAAGTAGTTGAACGGACTTTTGAAAGATTGTACCTCTGGTGTTGGCGCGAGAGTTCTGCACAATTCTCTCAAGTATGATGTTAAAGAAGTCGCATGACAGCGCGTCGCCTTGTCTAAATCCTTTTTTGACATCAAAGGGGTCGGTGAGGTCTTTGCCGACCTTGACGGAACAGCGTGAGTTTTCCATCGTCATCCTGCACAGACTGACGAGTTTGGCAGGGATGCCAAAACTAGACATTGCGCTATATAGCTCGTCTCTATAGATGCTGTCATACGCGGCCTTGAAATCGATGAAGAGGTGGTGTGTATCGATTTGGAATTCCTGGGTTTTCTCCAAGATCTGCCGCAGTGTGAATATTTGATCGATGGTGGACTTTCCTGGCCTAAAGCCACACTGATATGTGCCTATCAGATTGTTGACAAACGGCTTCAGGCGTTCACACAGTACAGCAGAAAAGATCTTGTATGCGATGTTAAGAAGACTTATGCCTCTGTAGTTGGCACAACTCAGAGGGTCTCCTTTCTTCAGGATCGGGCAAACAATGCTGAGGTTCCATGCGTCGGGCATGCTTTCTTCCGACCATATCTTGCAGATGAGCTGGTGCATGCTCCTAACCAGCTCATCGCCAGCGGATTTAAAAAGTTCGGCAGCTAGGCCGTCTGCTCCGGCTGCTTTGTTGCGCTTGAGCTTAGACACAGCTACTTTCACCTCCTCCAGGTCGGGTGGGCGGTATCGTTCGTATGCTTCGTCGGTAACGTCTTCGCCCGGGTTGAATGGTTCGTTCTGCCTGACAGCGGTATTTGGCTCTTCCTCGCCGTTATACAGTCTGCAGAAGTGGTCTTTCCAAATCCTCAGCACCGACTGCGATTCTACAACGATGTTCCCTTGATGGTCCTTACAGGCTTCAGTTCGAAGTTTATACCCTTGGCAGGACCTTTTGATCCTTTGGTAAAACTTTCTAACCTCATTCCTGTTGTAACATCTCTCTATCTCTTCAACCGCGCGCTTCTCGTGCTCTCTCTTTTTCCTTCGGAGAAGCCGGTGCTCCTCTCTCCTCCTCTGCTCGTAGAGCTCGCGAGCAGCTCTAGTCCTTCTGTGCAGCGCCGCTTTGTATGCTTCCTGTTTAGCTGCATGTGCTTGCCGGCATTCATCGTCAAACCAGGGGTTTCGTTGTGGTCGCCGTGTGAAACCCAGCACTTCAGAGGCGGCGTCTCTGATGGCATTTTGGCAATGTTGCCACTGGCTATCAATACTTGATGCTGGTTGCATAGGACTTCGTAGAAGGTTTTGAGAGACTCGGTTGGAGAAGGACCTGGCGATCTCTTGCGATTGTAGTCGGCCGACGTCAAACTTCCTCACAGTATTTCCATTACTTGGCGCTGGTCGGGATATCCGCAGCCGTACCTTGGCTACAACAAGGTAGTGATCCGAGTCAATGTTGGCCCCTCGGAAAGTTCGGACATCCATGATACTGGAGGAGTGCCTTGCGTCGATCGCAATATGGTCAATCTGGTTGACGGTTGATTGATCGGGAGATCTCCATGTCCCTTTGTGGATATTGAGATGCGGGAACTGTGTACTAGCTACCACAACGTGTCGCCCCGCAGCAAAGTCGATCAGCCTGAATCCGTTATCGGAGGTCGTGTCGTGCAGGCTATACTTTCCGACAGTACGACCAAAGATGCCCTCCCTTCCTAGCTTGGCATTAAAATCGCCTAGGACAATTTTAATGTCGTAGCTAGGGCACTGCTCATAAGTTTTGTCCAGGAGCTCGTAGAACATATCTTTGGTCTCGTCATCTTTCTCCTCTGTGGGGGCATGTGCGCATATCAGGCTAATGTTGGCGAATTTAGCCTTGATGCGGATCGTCGCGAGGCGCTCGCTTACAGGGTGAAGCTCAAGACTTTTTGCCTAAGTCTGCCTCCAACAACGAAACCACATCCAAATAGGCGCTGTCTTTGATGCCGATAGCAGTCGCCGTAGTAGATGTCGCAGTTTTTCATCCTTCTTTTGCCCGGCCCGTCCCACCGCATTTCTTGGATGGCAGTAATGTCTGCCTTGCAGTCGTTAAGGGCCTCCGCTAGTTGCTCGGCTGCACGTGGTCTGTTAAGGGACCTAACATTCCACGTGCAGATCCGGAGCTCGTTGTCCTTTTCTCGTTTGCATTGGTCGTCAACAGTAAATCCGTCCGAATCCGAGGCTTGTTTCCGCTTCGTGACTGGTGTTTCTTTACGTGGCCGGGAAGTCACCCCGACGGCACGACCCCCAACCTGGAGGACCAGATCCTTTGCTTAGCTCTAAGGACGGAGAGCCGGATAGCCCGCTCCTTATAGGCCTGAGCTCCGAATACGTCGTAGTAGCCCATATAAGGTGTTCACTAAGTAGTTCGGCCTGACTGGAACTATGGACGCCACCGTTGATTCCATCTGGGGAATTCCTCCGCTGCCGTCCGGATGCAAGGAGAAGTGCCTTAGTGGGAACACTCCTCCCCCCCTCTCTCGTCTGCTACCCCCAACAACCTTCCAAAGGGGTTGGAACCCAATCTCCAGTTGAGGTACTAGGCACCCGGTGTTCACCACGGGGAGGTGAGAGTAGGAGTTGATAGACAGAGGTGGGTTTAGAAAACCTGTGGATGCTTGTATCCTCTTGAGTGCACATGTCTATCCTTTGACCACCAATCCATTCATCCTAGCCATCCTTTAATGGAATTCGTTACTTTATGTCTATGTTGAATGTAGAATGTCTTTATTATTTATGTGGAATAACTAACAATTATTGAATCCGTTTAAAAATTCATTTAAACAAGCCCTGCTGGCGTGCGTTATTAACAAAAAAAAAGTCCTTATGCCTTAGCATTTTTCGATTTTAGATATTGCCCCTTCCTGAAGAATTTTTTGCTTACGCCCGTGAGTATCGCCATTCAAACAGATCTTTTTTTTACATGCGCCATTTGCTTTTCGCTCCATAGACCTCTTACCACGGCTGTCAAAATCTGACGTCTTTTACAATTTCCGACAAGGGGGATGCCAAGCAAATCGTTTTTATATGAAAAAATTCAATAGCTTCTGTAGAAGTCCGAATTATTAATAACCTATCAAACCTAGAGTGTGCCGATAGGGAATGAAGTTGTTGTAGTTATTGTGTTCCTTGAATTGACTTAAAAATAATTAAAAAAAAAACAAGTGGAAGGTATCGAAAAGATGTTCCGAATATGTGATCTCCTTGAATCCGTGCACCCTTTTCTGGTTGTATGCACTATTTTCACAACACAAACAATACCTTTTCATCCTATCCGTGTTCTATAAATAAAATATTTTTAGCCTAAAGGCAGATTAATTCTACAACTTCATGCAACCGTGAGTTCATCTAAACACACGGTTGCATTTGTTAAATTTATGCATTTGTTAAATTCACGGTTGCATGTTTTGCTTAAAGAGCGAGATAGCACTGTGGTTGTTAATCCACAGTAAGGCCTTATATAAGCTGAAAAGAAGTCCTACCGAAACCATTTTACTTTAGTGCCTGTTTTCATTTGGTTGATCCTAACCTAACCCAAATTTTATTTCTCAAAATAAAACGGAGGTTGAACGGTGGCCACCACACTGGCGCTTCCCCTCACCATAGTAATTCTAACACATCAGGTTAGGATCAATCAAATGAAAACAGGCACTTACGTATCAACTAATGCCGCTTTCGCTTCCACTATTCATATAAGGCGATAGCCTATCGGAAAGCGTCACGACTCACAGACGTTCACAGACTTTCGCGAAGAACAGACGTGTTTCGGCTTGTTTCTATTGCGAGTGTGTATCAAGTAGTCTTTCGGAAGAGCAAATTTCAACAGCCAGTGTGGTGCCGAGGAAGTGGTAGCAGACCGGCACCAGGTTCGAGTCCTGGTTGGACGTAAAGTTTTTTAATTTAAAAAAAATTAATTAAGACTTAAAAAGTGTTGCCAAGTGTAAAACAACACGTTATGAGTGAGACCGAACGGTCTGTGCTCCAGATAGCGGGAGGTTCGACCGCTAAGAAGTCGAACGAGGTAGCACAGTACCTTAAACAAACGGCATCGACATCCGAGGGGACCATGTCCACGAAGAGGAGGAGAAGGAGCAGGCTCGATCCGCAGTCTAACCTTGTAAAGCGTGCCTCCTTATGTGCCTCAGCTGAAAAGCTGCCCGTTGAGGCGGGGGAAGGGTCGCAGGGGGAAGGGACGACGACGTCAGCAGCAGTTCAAGAGGAGTACCCATACGTCTTCGACGGTGGGGAAATGTACACCGGGGCAAACAACAGCTTTGCTTCCCTGGCTGGTTCGGAATCCGATGAAGAGGATGATGAGCTGGAGTGTCTTAACACCAGCATAAAGAAACTCCAAGAGCAAGTACTTGCCATAAAAGCTAAACAAATGGCAAGAAGGGAAAGGGAGATTCTGACTGTGGCCCAGAATTCCCAACAGCAACAGCAGCCCGAGCAGAAGCAGCTGAAACAACAAAAAATGCAGCCACAGTACCAACAAAAGAAGCTCTTGCAAAAACAAAACACTCCATACAGTGCAGTACTGTGGAGCATTATAATACAATAAAAAAATTATTGAGGGACTCGACGACGGAGTTCTTCTCTTTCACCCCGAAGGGGAAAAGTTGCAAACTGTGCTTCTGAAAGGGTTGGATCCATCTACCGAGCCGGAGGAGCTCCTTAAGATGCTCCAGAAAAATAAGTGCGACGGGCTTACGTTTGTAGGAGTTAAGCCCTTCGTCACAGCAAGGGCCAAGAGGGAGAATAGGAAGCTGCCGATCTTACTGGTTCAGCTGTATTCCGATAGCGAACTGGATGGTCTGAGGTCTTTCAAATTCCTAGACTACCAGTCTGTCACCTGGGATAAATTTAAACACAGCGAGACCATTATTCAATGTGCTCGTTGCCAAAGGTTCGGACACGCCGTGTTTAACTGCGACATGCAGCCTAGATGCGTCAAATGTGCTAAAAACCACAAGGCGGAGGAATGTCCGCTAGGTAAAAATGAAGCTGAAAAAAACCAGCTATCATGTGTGCTTTGTAAAGGTACAGGACACTCGGCTAATTATAGAGGTTGTCCTGAATTTCAGAGCATAAAAACAGCAAATCTGGCTCGAAAGCAGAAGGGCTCAGTGCAAGTCCCACAAGTTTCATCAGCTCAAAAAGTAACCGTGACTCCGTGACCAAATGGCGTCAGGTAGGGTGAGCACGGGACAGCAACAACCAAAGGTAGCTGCACAGGCCTCAGTGCCTAAGGCTCCGGAGGTGCAAGGCGACGTACTGTCCATTTTGCTCCAAATCCGGAGCAAAATGGACAGTACTATCCACACGCAGCGCCAGTTAAAGGAGCAGGCGACTCGTGTGGACAGGCTCTACGCGCTTCTGCCTAGCCTAACGCACAACAAATGGTAATGGGTACGACCGCGAATGAAAACCCATTGAAGATACTAGCGGTGAATGTAAATTCATTGTTGAAGATCGAGCGAAGAGAAACGTTCTTTAAGTTGCTTAAAGACCAAAGCCCTGATGTTTGTCTGGTTAGCGAAACTAAGCTAACTTGGAAACGGAAATTAAGGCACAAAGATTATAACGTATTAAGGAGAAACCGACCCAAGTCCATTCGAGGAGGTGGTGTTGCGATCTTCATTCGCAAAGAACTTAAGCATAAGGCCGTGTATAGAGGAATAGTGCGAAGGTTCCGAGAGCTGGAAGCATGCATTGCGTACATCCCTCTCCGTAGGGGAAAAAAGTTGTATGTGGTGTCGCTTTATGCTCCTGAAGCTGTTCAGTCTACTGTTTTTACGTCAGAGCTAGAGACATTGTTTCGATGCCTAAGGCTGGAGTCGAGGGAGAACTTTTTCCTCATGGCCGGAGATCTAAACGCCAAACATAGAGATTGGGGAAACCAAACACCTAATCCTAGAGGAAACTCACTATTTCATTGGTGGAGTCAACAAGGTGTCAAGTTTCGGCTCGATTTGAAAGCGACAGATAGTCCATCGTATCCTAGGTGCGGCTCCTATCTGGACCTACTGCTGTTTGACGAACGGTTACACTTGACTGACGTGGACCGACAAACGATAAACTGTCTGCGCACGTTTGTATATGACAGTGACCATTGCGGACTAAGTGCCGAAGTAACCATTCCCAACGAAATTGCGGAATTGGACGAGTTTGTCCAAACGTACTCTTACAACGTACTCTCAAACTCGCTCTATCCACCGCCGAACAGGAATTTGTCAAACGAGGAGATTGACAGATACCTACGGCGAATGGATGAGACAATTAAACAAAGAATGGACAGTACGATACCTCGGTATCGACCGTCCAGTAACAGTTACCGCAATGCAACAATCGACGCACTACACGAACAAAAAAGTAGACCGCTTACAAGACTTAAAAACTTGTATAGACGGTTTACTGACAGACAAGACGCGGAGGCTAGGACTTTGAAGCCGTTGATCGCGAACCTCCAAGTACTTATTAAAGCAAATTACAGACTTTCTGCCAATTTGCACAGGGGTAACAAGATTGGGGCTATCAGGTCAGATAACCCGAGCATGTTTCCCCAGATTAATAAAGTGTTTCGGAGGAACGATGACAACGAACTTCCTTGTCTTAAAATCCCCCTAACGACACACAACGAACAATTACTCACAACAGCAGGAATATATCCTAGGGACGCTGTTGACGATGACAGCTTTTTCGTGATCTAAGATCCGCAGGAGAAAGTGGAGGCTATAGGAACTGCTTTCCAGGACGTGTATAAGGTGAATCCTAGCATTCGCCCGAATCACGACCTGGAGAATAGAGTCCTGGTTCAAAACTTTTACCTTCGAAGTGACTTAAAACACTCGCGATCAGAGAATACTGGTTTTACTGGGTTCAATGACGATTTTTTGGCATATAATGCCGTCGCCAATGAAAGGGTCCACGCCCCGTTCGTATCGAAGGTAGAACTCCAAACGATCTTCGAATCATTGAAAAAGAAGAAATCTGAGGGAATCGATGGAATATCGAACATTGTGCTTCGACATCTTCCTCCAGGAGCGGTGGAAATCTACGCCACTCTGTTCAACAATGCTCTGAATAGTGCACATTATCCAGAGCATTTTTTAGATTATTAAAAAAAAACAGCACTGAATATAAATAAAAAAAAAAAAAAATAATAAAAAAAAGTACGTATTTAATTACGCAACTAGTTAAGTTAGGCTAAGTTAGGTTAAGTCTTAGTTTTAGTTTTATTTTTATTTTAAGGTAGCCCTAAGTCTTGTAGATAAGATACAAAAAAACAGTTCAGCCACTAAGTTTTTTCGAACAAAACCATTTTTCTTAGTTTTAATTTTGTTATTTTACACATAGTATTTAAAGTAAATAGTTTAGGTCGAAAGACATAGTTGATAAGCATTAAGTTTAGCTTAGAGCGCCCGCGAAGGGCCAGTAAGTTATGTTAAGATAGTTAAGTTAGTTAAGTTAGTTAAGTTAGTTAAGCTAGTTTTAAGCATTTTTGTCTAGCATTTAAGAAATAATTAATTGAATTAATAAAAAGCAATGAAAATGAAGAAAATGAAAAATGATAGCGTCACGACTGCCACGCCAGAGTACCCAGGATCGATCCCCGCAAATAAATCTTCTTTTTTTTCGTTTTACGCTCCATTTATTTTTATATGATGTTTTCGCGACTAGTTGCACGGCAACGATGTAGCCGTGTAGTGGATGAGTGCTTGCCTGTGGTAAAAGAGGACCCGGGTTCAAGCCTCACCCAGCGAAAGATTGTTTATTCATTATTTATTTCGGAGATTTTTTTTGCAACAACAGTTTCGATAAGGCCTGCAAGAGTAAGCCTTGCCTACAAGTAACAGCCTCTATAAGACTTGCAACAGGAAGCCTTATAGAAGTAATAGCCGCTATAAGGCCTGCAAGAGGAAGCCTTATAGAAGTAATAGCCTCAATAAGGCCTACAACATGAAGCCTTATAGAAGTAATGGCGTCTATAAAGCCTGCAACAGGAGGCCTTATACAAGCAATAGCCTCTATAAAGCCTGCAGCAGGAAGCCTTATACAAGCAATAGCCTCTATAAAGCCTGCAACTGCAAGCCTTATACAAGCAATAGCCTGCATAAAGCCTGCGACAGGAAGCCTTATACAAGAAATAGCCTGTATAAAGCCTGCAACAGGAAGCCTTATACAAGCAATAGCCTCTATAAAGCCTGCAACAGGAAGCCTTATACAAGTAATAGCCTCTATAAGGCCTGCAACAGGAAGCTTTACACAAGTTATAGCCTCTATAAAGCCTGCAACAGGAGGCCTTATACAAGTAATAGCCTCTATAAGGCCTGCAACAGGAAGCTTTATACAAGCAATAGCCTCTATAAAGCCTGCAACAGGAAGCCTTTTACAAGCAAAAGCTTCTATAAAGCCTGCAACCGGAATACAGGTAATAGCCTGTATAAAGCCTTCGACAGGAAGCCTTATAAAAGTAATTGCCTGTATAAAGCGTGCAACAGGAAGCCTTATACAAGTAATAGCCTCTATAAGGCCTGCAACAGGAAGCCTTATACAAGCCATAGCCTCTATAAAGCCTGCAACAGGAAGTCTTATACAAGCAAAAGCCTCTATAAAGCCTGCAGCAGGAAGCCGTATACAAGCAATAGCCTCTTTAAGGCCTGCAACAGGAAGCCTTACACAAGTAATAGCCTCTATAAAGCCTGCAACAGGAGGCCCTATACAAGTAATAGCCTCTATAAGGCCTGCAGCAGGAAGTCTTATGCAAGCAATAGCCTCTATAAAGCCTGCAACCGGAAGCCTTATACAAGTAACAACCTCTATAAAGTCTGCAACAGGAAGTCTTATACAAGCAATAGCCTCTATAAAGCCTGCAGCAGGAAGCCTTATACAAGTAATAGCCTCTATAAGGCCTGCAACAGGAAGCTTTACACAAGTTATAGCCTCTATAAAGCCTGCAACAGGAGGCCTTATACAAGTAATAGCCTCTATAAGGCCTGCAACAGGAAGCTTTATACAAGCAATAGCCTCTATAAAGCCTGCAACAGGAAGCCTTTTACAAGCAAAAGCTTCTATAAAGCCTGCAACCGGAATACAGGTAATAGCCTGTATAAAGCCTTCGACAGGAAGCCTTATAAAAGTAATTGCCTGTATAAAGCGTGCAACAGGAAGCCTTATACAAGTAATAGCCTCTATAAGGCCTGCAACAGGAAGCCTTATACAAGCCATAGCCTCTATAAAGCCTGCAACAGGAAGTCTTATACAAGCAAAAGCCTCTATAAAGCCTGCAGCAGGAAGCCGTATACAAGCAATAGCCTCTTTAAGGCCTGCAACAGGAAGCCTTACACAAGTAATAGCCTCTATAAAGCCTGCAACAGGAGGCCCTATACAAGTAATAGCCTCTATAAGGCCTGCAGCAGGAAGTCTTATGCAAGCAATAGCCTCTATAAAGCCTGCAACCGGAAGCCTTATACAAGTAACAACCTCTATAAAGTCTGCAACAGGAAGTCTTATACAAGCAATAGCCTCTATAAAGCCTGCAGCAGGAAGCCTTATACAAGTAATAGCCTCTATAAAGCCTGCAACCGGAAGCCTTTTACAAGTAAAAGCCTGTGTAAAGCCTGCGACAGGAAGCCTTATAACGGGTGATTTCTTAGCTGGTTTGGTTTTGGCAACACTGGTTTTGACAGCTGACGTGTGTTTAGTACCTTTTGTCACTTTCGAACAGCTTCAGTTTGGCTTGCAATTTAACCATGGATCGTCTTACAAATCAACAACGCTTGCAAATTATTGAATTTTACTATCAAAATTCGTGCTCGCTTCGAAATGTTCATCGCGCGCTGCTTCCATTTTATGGTCGGCATTCTCGACCTTCTGAGCAGGCTATTCGGAAAATAGCCTGCCTGATTGTGACCAAATTTACCTAGATCGTGCGATTTGACACAAAAGTTTTTTTTTTGTGGGGGTATGTCAAGGCTAATGTCTATAGGGACAAGCCCGCTTCGATTGACGCACTGGAAGCCAACATCCATGCATTCATTCGTGAGATATCGGCCGATATGTGTGAAAGAGTATGCCAAAATTGGACTCAGCGGATGGGCTACCTGAGACGCAGCCGCGGTCAACATTTGCATGAAATTATCTTTAAACATTAAATTGCAAGGTTCAAACTATCGATTCAAATAAATATTTCATTAATTTTTTCGAATTTTTTGTGTTTTTTTTTTTTTAAAAAGTTCTCAACCTCTTAAAAAATCACCCGTTACAAGTAATAGCCTGTATAAGGCCTGCAACAGGAAGCCTTATACAAGCAACAGTTTCTGCTAGACTTGAAACAGAAATATTTCAGAAGAAAACTACATTCAGTTTACAGTTTCGGTAAAGCCTGCAACAGGAATCTCTATACAAGCAACAGTTTCGGTAATGGCTACAACAAGAGGCCATATATAAGTAACAGTTTCCGTGAGGCTTGCAGCCAGAAGTTTTATACAAGTAACAGCCTTTGTGAAGCTTGCAGCGGGAAGCCTTACACAAGTAACATTTTCTGTTAGATTTGAAACAGAATACTGCAACGGAAAACTGCAATCTACAGTTTCGAGTAGCCTCGGACACCTTAACAAGTAACAGTTTCGGTAAGGCTTGCAGAAACTATAAATGCAAGTTACACTTTCTGTAAGGCTTGGGAGATGAAGCTGCTTTTAACAGTTTTGGTAGTGCTTGCAATGGGAAACCTTATACAAGCAACATTTTTAAGTGTGAGCTTCGGTGAATATTGCAACAAAATGCTTTATACAGGTACAGTGATACCGAAACTTCTATACGGCCTTAAAGAGGTAGTTCGCATTCTGCACTGAAATTCCGAAGTTTTTATAAGGCCTTATAGAAATAGTAGACTTCTTGCAAATTAACAGAGGAGATTAACAGAAACTTGTCCCTCTTTGCAGCTGCCTTAAAGTCTTATACAAATTGTGTCTGAAACGTTTACCTCGGATATAATCCGCAGGTACTTTAGAGGCCTTATAGAAGTAATAGCCTCCCAAAATCGAAAATTAAAGCCTTATCGAAGTAAAATTGTTACTTGGGAGGTACAATCTTTCAAAAGTCCGTTCAACTACTCGCATACGCAGACGACATTGACATAATCGGTGAAGCCTTCGTGAGTATTGGGACGGAAGCGGCGAATATGACTTTAGCAGTCAATGAGGGCAAAACCAAGTATATGCTGTCATCAAGAAAAGACACCCAATACCGACGTCTTTGACAAAACATCACCATCGACAGCTATAACTATGAGGTAGTTAGGGACTTTGTCTACCTGGGTTCCGGTATCAATTCAGACAATGACACCAGTGCTGAAATCAAACGAAGGATAACTCTTGCCAATCGCTGTTTCTTTGGGCTAAGAAGGCAAGTGAGTAGCAAAGCCCTCTCTCGAGCAACTAAAGTGTCCACGTATAAGACCCTCATCATCCCAGTCCTGCTTTACGGTGCAGAAGCATGGATACCCGGTCAAAAGCGGATGAAAACGCTTTAGGCTGCTTCGAGAGGAAAATTCTTCGGGCGATTTACGGTCCCGTCTGCATAGACGGAGACTGGAGGAGGAGATATAACATCGAACTGTACGGGCTGTACAGCGATACCGACCTAGCCAAAAGAGTCAAAACACAACGTCTACGATGGCTGGGTCATCTAGAACGGATGGACACCAACGCCCCGGCCCGGAAAACTTCGAATCCACACCGCAGGGACGGCGCGGTAGAGGAGCACCGAGACTCAGGTGGCGCACGCAAGGGTAAGGGGAGACAGAGCTGGCTGGCAAAGCTTGTTGGCTGAGGCCCAGGTACACCCCGGACTGTAGCGCCACCTTAAGTAAGTAAGTATGACGCCATGGTAAAGGCCATTGAGATGAGATTTGGCGACGACAACATGCAGCAAGCTTACTGGGTCCAGTTGCGACGAAGAGTTCAAACAAGGGGTGAGACGCTTCAACAGTTGCAAGCCGATATCGAGCGATTGGCAAATTTGTCATATCCCAACACCAGCAGGGAAATTATCAACGCGTTGGCGACCGATGCGTTTACTAATGCCATTGCGGATGGAAAGCTGCAAATGGCTGTTTAAATGGCAGGTAAAAAAACGCTCGCCTAAGCACTAGCATTTGCCCTGACAATGGAAGCAGCAGACCAAGCTTCGCATGGTAGTCATCGCATCAGGGAAATGGCTTCCCTAGAGTGATCATGTCAACGCGTGTAAATGGAGAGATAAAACTCGAACAACGGTCGAGGACAAATAAGGTGCTGGAATTGCAACAAGTTGGGACACCTACAACGACAGTGCAGAGCTCCACTTAGACAAGCAAGCTGCGCAAATAGCGCTTTAAGAAGGCAGAATAAAGAAGCATCTGGCAGGGACAACGTTCAACCTGCTGGACAAGTTTCGGAGCAACAGCAGTCGGGAAACGCCTAAGAACCAACTTCGCGAGGCAGAAGTTGGTTAATGGAATCGACTCCCCCAGGACCATCATCCAAGTTTCGCAAACAAAACGCTGCAACAAGAGTCTGACAGTGGAGGCAATCATCGCCAACAGAAAATGTGTGGCCACTACCGACACAGGTGCTACGGCCTCTATCATCCGAAGAGACCTTGTTCAGACGTCTTGGCTACAGGAGAAGCCGCCAAAGTATACGGAGAGGTTCTGCTACCGATTCAACTAGAGGTATTGGCTTTCTCATTGACTTTCTCACATGCATTCTTAGAAGCCAACATATGCACCGAGTGCATCAATAAAAAAAAGTACGTATTTAATTACGCAACTAGTTAAGTTAGGCTAAGTTAGGTTAAGTCTTAGTTTTAGTTTTATTTTTATTTTAAGGTAGCCCTAAGTTTTGTAGATAAGATACAAAAAAACAGTTCAGTCACTAAGTTTTTTCGAACAAAACCATTTTTCTTAGTTTTAATTTTGTTATTTTACACATAGTATTTAAAGTAAGTAGTTTAGGTCGAAAGACATAGTTGATAAGCATTAAGTTTAGCTTAGAGCGCCCGCGAAGGGCCAGTAAGTTATGTTAAGATAGTTAAGTTAGTTAAGTTAGTTAAGCTAGTTTTAAGCATTTTTGTCTAGCATTTAAGAAATAATTAATTGAATTAATAATAAGCAATGAAAATGAAGAAAATGAAAAATGATAGCGTCACGACTGCCACGCCAGAGTACCCAGGATCGATCCCCGCAAATAAATCTTCTTTTTTTTTCGTTTTGCGCTCCATTTATTTTTATATGATGTTTTCGCGACTAGTTGCACGGCAACGATGTAGCCGTGTAGTGGATGAGTGCTTGCCTGTGGTAAAAGAGGACCCCGGTTCAAGCCTCACCCAGCGAAAGATTCTTTTTCTTTATTTATTTCGGAGATTTTTTTTGCAACAACAGTTTCGATAAAGCCTGCAAGAGTAAGCCTTGCCTACAAGTAACAGCCTCTATAAGACTTGCAACAGGAAGCCTTATAGAAGTAATAGCCTCTATAAGGCCTGCAAGAGGAAGCCTTATAGAAGTAATAGCCTCAATAAGGCTTACAACATGAAGCCTTATAGAAGTAATGGCGTCTATAAAGCCTGCAACAGGAGGCCTTATACAAGCAATAGCCTCTATAAAGCCTGCAGCAGGAAGCCTTATACAAGCAATAGCCTCTGTAAAGCCTGCAACTGCAAGCCTTATACAAGCAATAGCCTGCATAAAGCCTGCGACAGGAAGCCTTATACAAGAAATAGCCTGTATAAAGCCTGCAACAGGAAGCCTTATACAAGCAATAGCCTCTATAAAGCCTGCAACAGGAAGCCTTATACAAGTAATAGCCTCTATAAGGTCTGCAACAGGAAGCTTTACACAAGTTATAGCCTCTATAAAGCCTGCAACAGGAGGCCTTATACAAGTAATAGCCTCTATAAGGCCTGCAACAGGAAGCTTTATACAAGTAATAGCCTCTATAAAGCCTGCAACAGGAAGCCTTATACAAGCAAAAGCTTCTATAAAGCATGCAACCGGAATACAGGTAATAGCCTGTATAAAGCCTTCGACAGGAAGCCTTATAAAAGTAATTGCCTGTATAAAGCCTGCAACAGGAAGCCTTATATAAGTAATAGCCTCTACAAGGCCTGCAACAGGAAGCCTTATACAAGCCATAGCCTCTATAAAGCCTGCAACAGGAAGTCTTATACAAGCAATAGCCTCTATAAAGCCTGCAGCAGGAAGCCGTATACAAGCAATAGCCTCTTTAAGGCCTGCAACAGGAAGCCTTATACAAGTAATAGCCTCTATAAGGCCTGCAACAAAAAGCTTTATACAAGTAATAGCTTCTATAAAGCCTGCAACAGGAGGCCCTATACAAGTAATAGCCGCTATAAGGCCTGCAGCAGGAAGTCTTATGCAAGCAATAGCCTCTATAAAGCCTGCAACCGGAAGCCTTATACAAGTAACAACCTCTGTAAGGCCTGCAAGAGGAAGCCTTATAGAAGTAATAGCCTCAATAAGGCCTACAACATGAAGCCTTATAGAAGTAATGGCGTCTATAAAGCCTGCAACAGGAGGCCTTATACAAGCAATAGCCTCTATAAGGCCTGCAACAGGAAGTCTTATACAAGCAATAGCCTCTATAAGGCCTGCAACAAAAAGCTTTATACAAGTAATAGCCTCTATAAAGCCTGCAACAGGAAGCCTTATACAAGCAATAGCCTCTAT
The DNA here is from genome assembly GCA_947623515.1 of Neoascia interrupta. Classification (NCBI taxonomy): domain Eukaryota; kingdom Metazoa; phylum Arthropoda; class Insecta; order Diptera; family Syrphidae; genus Neoascia; species Neoascia interrupta. Next base: position 92,910,463 of record OX392463.1, read on the forward strand.
AAAGCCTGCAACAGGAAGCCTTATACAAGTAATAGCCTCTATAAGACTTGCAACAGGAAGCCTTATAGAAGTAATAGCCTCTATAAGGCCTGCAAGAGGAAGCCTTATAGAAGTAATAGCCTCAATAAGGCCTACAACATGAAGCCTTATAGAAGTAATGGCGTCTATAAAGCCTGCAACAGGAGGCCTTATACAAGCAATAGCCTCTATAAGGCCTGCAACAGGAAGTCTTATACAAGCAATAGCCTCTATAAAGCCTGCAGGAGGAAGCCTTATACAAGTAATAGTCTCTATAAAGCCTGCAACCGGAAGCCTTTTACAAGTAAAAGCCTGTGTAAAGCCTGCGACAGGAAGCCTTATAACGGGTGATTTCTTAGCTGGTTTGGTTTTGGCAACACTGGTTTTGACAGCTGACGTGTGTTTAGTACCTTGTGTCACTTTCGAACAGCTTCAGTTTGGTTTGCAATTTAACCATGGATCGTCTTACAAATGAACAACGCTTGCAAATTATTGAATTTTACTATCAAAATTCGTGCTCGGTTCGAAATGTTCATCGCGCGCTGCTTCCATTTTATGGTCGGCATTCTCGACCTTCTGAGCAGTCTATTCGGAAGATTGTGACCAAATTTACCTAGATCGTGCGATTTGACACAATAGATTATTTTTTGTGGGGGTATGTCAAGGCTAATGTCTATAGGGACAAGCCCGCTTCGATTGACGCACTGGAAGCCAACATCCATGCATTCATTCGTGAGATATCGGCCGATATGTGTGAAAGAGTATGCCAAAATTGGACTCAGCGGATGGGCTACCTGAGACGCAGCCGCGGTCAACATTTGCATGAAACTATCTTTAAACATTAAATTCTTTAAACAAAAAATTTTTTTCGAATTTTTTGTGTTTTTTTTTAAAAAAAGTTCTCAACCTCTTAAAAAATCACCCGTTACAAGTAATAGCCTGTATAAGGCCTGCAACAGGAAGCCTTATACAAGCAACAGTTTCTGCTAGACTTGAAACAGAAATATTTCAGAACAAAACTACATTCAGTTTACAGTTTCGGTAAAGCCTGCAACAGGAATCTCTATACAAGCAACAGTTTCGGTAATGGCTAAAACAAGAGGCCATATACAGGGTGTTTCCAAATTCGATGCAAATATTTTGACACAAGATTCTTGGGTATATTTGAAGAAAAAAATTGTTCTACAGTATGGGCCTATCTCAAATTTTGATACCACTTATTGGGAATTTAAGAAAACACCTACTTTGAGGTACCTTGACCTATACTAACACAAATATCTACGCTAGCACTTACAACAGGTACTTCATTTAGGACTTAAATTTTAGAAGAAATAGTACTCCTTTTAACTGCATTAAAATAAAATTGATGATTTTTTTAACTTTCGAGATATTTACTTTTAAGTCGGATCTTTTTTCCCTGCCCATGACATTTTTTTGACTTTCAAGACACATTTCTGCGAAAAATGCGTAATAAACATATCGGTAATTTTTTTTTCTAGTGCACCTAACAATACTTAATAAAAATTGCTTAGTTAAGTTACCCACCCACAGATTTTATGATACTTGGGAAATTGCATAGCAGGTAAAATTATGAAAAACTCTTTTCACGAAGCCGCGACAGGTATAAGGTGGAAATATGATTTGTTACCTACTTTTATAACCGCGATTGACAACAAGAACGATTTTTTGACTATATATTAATAATTTACGTAGGTTTTAGAGCATGCATTTTTATAAGACTACCTGATAAAAAGGTAATTTCCCTATCATTTTTCTGTTAAATCCCAAAAAGGATTAAGTTTGAGGTTGGTCGCCTAGTTGGAAAATTTACCTAATGTAAATTGTATAAAAGGTTAGAAAACAAAAATTAATCCATCAAAGTCATTTTTGAAGCCGAGGTGACACAACAGTTGTTAAGAAACCCTACTTGAAATGGCATCTTTTACAAACGAAGAATACGCCGATATTATCTACGTTTATGGGATGTGCCACGGAAGTACTATTAGAGTACAACAAAGATACCATCAGCTTTATTCTAATCGAAGAGTACCTAATCCCCGCGTATTTACAAATTCGTTTCGAAGACTTCGGGAAACGGGATCTGTTTCAACAAGACGACCTAACGCAGGTGCTTCACCAGGAAGAATTGCAGTTGATGAAAGAATACTGGAAGCGGTTGCAAATGATCCATCAATCAGCATCAGGCGCTTTTCCTTGCGATTTAATGTTTCAACACATAAAATTGTTCGTCTCCTGCATACGGAAAACTTGTATCCATACCACCATACACCTGTGCAGGAACTGCTTCCGAGTGATTTGGAGCCGAGACTTGAGTTTTGCAACTGGTTGCTAGAGCGGAACTTGGATGACAACGGTTTTATAAGCAGAATCCTATGAACGGACGAATCTCAATTTACTAGAGATGGGATTACAAATTTTCACAATCTACACACATGGGCTGCGGAAAACCCACACACAAGGAGAGAGTCATCATTTCAACACAGATTTAGCGTCAATTTGTGGGCAGGTGTTATTGGAAACAACTTAATCGGTCCCTTCAAACTGCCTCCCACACTGAATTCTGCAAACTATCAGGAATTTTTGCGCAATGATTTGACAGATCTACTGGAGGATGTTCCGGTAACTCAACGAGCTTCGTCACATTTTCAACAGGATGGAGGCCCAGCCCACTTTGGTCGCGAGGTTAAGAATTGGCTGGATGAAAAGTACGCTGGTCGTTGGATAGGAAGAAATGGACCAGTTCACTGGCCTGCAAGATCTCCAGACCTTACAATTATGGATTTTTTTGTATGGGGGAGAATGAAAGAACTTGTTTATTCTACAGAAATATCAACTCTAAATGATTTAGAAGATCGCATTCTCCAAGCCTCGCCACAAGTGAGGCAGGAGTTATCCTCAATAAACGTTGACAGCGCAATCCAAAACCGGGCTCTAGCATGCATACAAAATGGAGGAGGACACTTTGAACACCTTTCTTTGATTGTAAAGTTAACTTAATGAAAAAAAAGAACATAAAGCAAACACAAGCATTTTTATTCAGAATAATAGGAATTGAACACTATGAATCGAGTTTTTCATAATTTTACCTGCTATGGAATTTCCCAAGTATCATAAAATCTGTGGGTTTTTCGGGTATTTTGTCTTAGCAATTTTTATTAAGTATTGTTAGGTGCACTAGAAAAAAAAATTACCGATATGTTTATTACGCATTTTTCGCAGAAATGTGTCTTGAAAGTCAAAAAAATGTCATGAGCAGGGAAAAAGGATCCGACTTAAAAGCAAATATCTCGAAAGTTAAAAACGTCATCAATTTTATTTTAATGCAGTTAAAAGGAGTACTATTTCTTCTAAAATTTAAGTCCTAATCGAAGTACCTGTTGTAAGTGTTAGCGGAGAAATTTGTGTTAGTATGGGTCAAGGTACCTCAAAGTAGGTGCTTTTTATATTCCCAATAAGTGGTATCAAAATCTGAGATAGGCCCATACTGTACAACAATTTTTTTCTTCAAATATACCCAAGAATCTTGTGTCAACATATTTGCATCGCATTTGGAAACACCCTGTATAAGTAACAGTTTCCGTGAGGCTTGCAGCCAGAAGTTTTATACAAGTAACAGCCTTTGTGAAGCTTGCAGCGGGAAGCCTTACACAAGTAACATTTTCTGTTAGATTTGAAACAGAATACTGTAACGGAAAACTGCAATCTACAGTTTCGAGTAGCCTCGGACACCTTAACAAGTAACAGTTTCGGTAAGGCTTGCAGCAGGAAACTTTATACAAGCAACAGTTTCGGTGCAGCCAATTCTGTCTGAAACGTTTACCTCGGATATAATCCGCAGGTACTTTAGAGGCCTTATAGAAGTAATAGCCTCCCAAAATCGAAAATTAAAGCCTTATCGAAGTAAAATTGTTACTTTGGAGGTAACTCCCCTGCAAGTTCGGGGTTAGAATAGCCTTGAGGTAAGGTATGCCTGTCGTAAGAGCCGACTAAAATCCACCGGAAGAAATATTCTTTAATGTTTCAACGGATGCTGTCGATGCTGCTCCATTTGGGGCAACTTTTGGCAGTAAGGTTTTAACTTATAGATGAATCTGAAGGTTAAATTAAAATCCAGAAGCGTCTGTCACACATTGTGCGGCTCACTGGTCGGCGTCTGTCTCCAAAGGGGCGGCTGTATTTAAAAATGAAAATAGAAGTGACTTACCTATTTCTCATAAAAACGACAAGTTAAAAAAAAATGGCAATGAACAAAACGAAAGATTTGATTACCCCAGGTGGCAGCCCAGCTATGCTGGAAAATCCACCCTCTTCGGAGGCAGGCTCTACGGATTCTGGGGAGAGCCTTTTATTGCTTATAAATCCTTTTGAGAAAAGGACAAAACTAAATCGATCACCACCACCTAGATCGAACATATCCGGAAAAAGCAGTCCACCGGTAAACCAGGACTCTGTGAAAATTAAGAGCTTAGAAAAGGAGAATAATGAACTCCGAGCTAAGCTTATTGAAATGGAGCGACTCTTCCAAGATCTAAAAATGGAAGTTGACTCTCTGCGAAAAGAAAACGAGGATATTAAAAATACTCGTTTAACGAAAGACTGTGAGGTAACGAAAGAGTGTGTAACACCGAACCGACCAGCAGTCGAATACTTCACGGACGAGGACGAACTTGCACTTTAGACCGATTCAGTCTTAAGGAAAAGGTCTAGCAAGAAGCGAAAGGCGAATTCCTCTCCCGAAGTAATACAAAAAGAAGATAAGCCCTCTGGCTCAAACAAGGCTAATCCAGAAGCGAAAATTCGTCCACCTCCCGCAATAAACATCGTCGGGATAGCAGACTTTGGGTTATTGCGCAACCTTCTTGCAAACACGGTGAGAACAGAAAACTATAAGCTTACCTCGCACCGAAATAACGTGTGGAAAGTAAATGTTGACAACGCCGATTCCTATCGCGCACTGTCTCTTAGACTGAATGCAGAAAGAATCGAGTGGTATACTTATCAAAATAAGTACGAGAAACCACTGCGAGTCATTGTAAGGGGGCTCCACCCATCATGCACAAAAGAAGACGTTGTAAAAGACGTAAAAAATAAAGGCCTTAAAATTATTGATGCCGTCAATATCATTAAAAAGGAAAAGCAACGCACGGAAGGAGAAAGAGACACTGTGATCAGACGCGGCCTTCCAATTTTTATGCTCTCCTTTGAAAGAACTGAGAGCATAAACGATATTTATAAAATTAAAATAAAGTTAAAATCGAACCCATGCGAAAGGGCAATAGACTGATACCACAGTGTAAGCGATGCCAAGAATTCAGGCACACAAGTGCCTACTGCCAAAAAGAACCACGTTGCGTGAAATGTGCCGGAAAACACCTGTCAACAGAGTGCAAGGTTGACATAAAGGCTCCAGCAGTTTGCGCCAATTGCCACGGAAACCACCCCGCGAACTATCGAGGATGCGAAGTAGCCATAGAGCTGCAAAAGGGACGAGAACCTCTTAAGGAAAATACCAGAGGTCAGAATCAAAGCCTAGGACGCCCAAAACCTGCTGAAACTCCTAAGCCAAAGACTCCAAAGACGCCAAAGCCGATCAAAAGTGGAAGATTGGCAAAGGAGGCGTCGACAAAAGGCGTAAAAGCTCCACAAAAGAGCGGCGCCAGTTCAAGTGCAGCGGAGAAACCACCACTGGTCGCACCGAAATCATACGCACAGGTTGCGGCAAACGAAAGCAAGGCAAGATCGCCCACAACAGATGCAGTGTCTCAGATCCTCGCTGTAATCTTGGAGAAACTTGAGGATCAGACTAAAATCAACAAAGTTATATTTGACAAACTGAGCAAGCTCGAGTTTAAGCCTCGAAAAAATTACAAGAGAACATGAATATGAAACAGTTATTTAAAATACTAACATGGAATGCAAACGGCCTTCTGAATAAAATAGACGAACTAGAAGTATTTCTACGGAAAAACAATATTGATATTTGCATGATTACGGAAACTCACCTTAAAAACGGGTCTACACCCAAACTTAAAGGTTACAATGACTATCACGCACATCACCCTTCGCAAAATTCGAGAGGAGGATCCTCCCTCTACATTAAGAACTGCATAAAGCACTTCAAGAACACAGAAGTTGAGCTAGACTCTATGCAGATCAGTTCAGTTTCTGTAAAAATTGACTGCTTAGATTATAACATTGCATCTTGTTATTTCCCGCCAGGATATAGACTGGTGGAAGACGATCTTGATCGTATGTATGACTTCATTGGGTCCAATTTTATCATTGGGGGTGACCTTAACGCGAAGCATACTTTTTGGGGCTCACGATGCAATTCAACAAGAGGCAGATTACTGTACAAAAATAGTATGAAGCGTGGGGTGGACTTTTTCTCCACGGGTAAGCCAACATATTGGCCAACCGATAGGAATAAAAAGCCTGACCTTGTCGATTTTTTCATCGCTAAAGGGTACCCCAAATACCTTACGCGAATTGAAGAGTGTTATGATCTTTGCTCAGACCACTCAGGAGTTATCTTGAAGATGGGTGGAAGACTGGCGAAAATAGAAAGAGCTCCTAGATTAGCTAGCAAAAACATGAACTGGGACGCTTTCAGAAAGGACTGTAAGGAGGGTGTTGGCTTGAATGTGCCATTGAAAACTCCTTTCGAGTTAGAAGCCGCAGTTGACAAATTCATTGAAGCAATTCAGAGCGCTGCTTGGAACAACAATTCGTCCCAAAAGAACGCAGTTAGCACCGACGGGCATGTACGTAAAACATATCCGCTCGAAATCGAAGAATTGATTCGTGAAAAGAGAAGAGCGCGTAGGAGATGGCAAGGCACGAGGGCCCCCCCAGACAAAACCCTATTGAACCACCTCTCTAACAAACTGAAAGGAATGTTGCTAGATCTTAAAAATCGTGAGACCACTGAATACCTTGAAGGCTTGTCGGCGGATAGGACCCCAAACTACTCGCTGTGGAAAGCAGTTAAGTATATCAAGAAACCTATAATCCACTCGGCACCAATAAAAAAAGCTAACGGCGAATGGGCAAGAGAAGACAAAGAGAAAGCGAATTTGTTTGCTGAACATTTAGAAGAAACATTCAAGCCTTTCGACGGTCCTCCGTTGGCTGACGTTCTAAACAACAACGGGGAACCTGGTAGCTTTAGAATGAAAAAAGTTTCGTTAGTTGAATCCCGACAGACAATTAGCAAACTTAAAAATAATAAGGCCCCGGGTTACGACCTGATCACTGGCGAAATATTAAAAGAGCTACCAAAAATTGCATTAGTCAAGCTACCTTATATGATAAACGCTTCTCTTAGACTTCTATACGTTCCAAGACAATGGAAAGTTGCTGAAGTCATTATGGTTCCTAAACCGGGGAAATGCGCAAATGATAAAAAATCTTATAGGCCCATATCGCTTCTGCCGATAATATCGAAAGTATTTGAGAAACTTCTGCTGAAGCGATTACAACCAATAATTGCAGAAAGACGCTTGATCCCGGATCATCAATTCGGTTTCAGACCTAACCATTCCACAATAGATCAAGTCTACAGAATAACGCATGAAATTGAAAAAGCCTTAGAAGGGAAAAAAATATGTTCAAGTGCTTTCCTCGACGTATCGCAAGCCTTCGACAAGGTATGGCACGAGGGCTTGAAATATAAGCTACGGCAAAATTTGCCGGAAGACATGTTTAAAATATTGGAAAATTATCTTGAAAGCAGACTCTTTCGTGTTAGGTGTAGTAGTGAATACTCGAGTTTCAAGCAAATTCGGGCTGGCGTACCCCAGGGAAGCGTCCTCGGTCCGACCCTGTTCCTGCTCTACACAAGAGACATACCTCTAGATGACGAGACAGTCGTGGCCACGTTTGCGGACGATACGGCCATCCTGGCAACAGGTGAATCAGTCGAGTCATCAACGAGAAACCTCCAACGAGCATTGGACAGAATTTGTGTCTGGACGAAGACTTGGCGAATCGCTCTTAACGAGAACAAGTCTACGCATGTGAATTTCACTTACAGAAGGGTTAACAATTTGCCTCTGTTCATAAATTCTGTACAAATACCTTGTGCAAATGAAGCGAAGTATCTAGGGATGACACTGGACGCTAAACTAAGGTGTAAACCACACGTAAAGAAGAAGCGTGACGAGCTCGAGATTAGGCTCAGGGAAATGTATTGGCTTATCGGAAGATTTTCGAAATTAAGCACATATAACAAACTGCTCTTGTACAGGCAGGTGTTAAAGCCGTCCTGGACATACGGTATACAACTTTGGGGTTGTACCAAGCCGAGCAACATGTCCATGTTGCAGACTTTCCAAAACAAAACACTAAGAGCAATTGTGAATGCTCCATGGTATATTAGGAATAGCGATATTCACAGAGATTTAGGAATAGCTACCATGGGCGAAGAAGTAACAAACTTCGCTCGAAAGCTTAATGCTCGCCTTCATGTTCATTGCAACAATGAAATGATCCGTACTCTAAACGAGACTCTTAACGATGTTAACAACGAGCGACGACTACAAAGAACAAGACCCTTCGATCTAGCGACGTAGGGTGAAGCCGCATTAATGAACGGCTTAGTAGGTGCATTCACTGGAAAGCAACCTATCCAATGCGATCAACACTATGGAAGCGTAAACTACTTGTTAAGTTAACTTAGTTGTAGTCAAGAAGTATTATGAGAGAGCGAAAATTTACTACTATGAAGTGCGTTCTGGCAGTTTCATATTGTCTCTCATAAATGGGTGGTTTTTTAGCACGTGGAAATCGGGCATAACCAATATCGGCTACTTCGGTATTATGTACCTGCTATAGTGGGCGTATTGGTATCTTTGAAAGATTTTGGAGTTTTAGTCTCCGTCCATCCTAGTATTCAAAAAAAAAAAAAAAAAAAAACTTTGGAGGTACAATCTTTCAAAAGTCCGTTCAACTACTCGCATACGCAGACGACATTGACATAATCGGTGAAGCCTTCGTGAGTATTGGGACGGAAGCGGCGAATATGACTTTAGCAGTCAATGAGGGCAAAACCAAGTATATGCTGTCATCAAGAAAAGACACCCAATACCGACGTCTTGGACAAAACATCACCATCGACAGCTATAACTATGAGGTAGTTAGGGACTTTGTCTACCTGGGTTCCGGTATCAATTCAGACAATGACACCAGTGCTGAAATCAAACGAAGGATAACTCTTGCCAATCGCTGTTTCTTTGGGCTAAGAAGGCAAGTGAGTAGCAAAGCCCTCTCTCGAGCAACTAAAGTGTCCACGTATAAGACCCTCATCATCCCAGTACTGCTTTACGGTGCAGAAGCATGGACCCGGTCAAAGGCGGATGAAAACGCTTTAGGCTGCTTCGAGGGGAAAATTCTTCGGACGATTTACGGTCCCGTCTGCATAGACGAAGACTGGAGGAGGAGATATAACATCGAACTGTACGGGCTGTACAGCGATACCGACCTAGCCAAAAGAGTCAAAACACAACGTCTACGATGGCTGGGTCATCTAGAACGGATGGACACCAACGCCCCGGCCCGGAAAACTTCGAATCCACACCGCAGGGACGGCGCGGTAGAGGAGCACCGAGACTCAGGTGGCGCACGCAAGGGTAAGGGGAGACAGAGCTGGCTGGCAAAGCTTGTTGGCTGAGGCCCAGGTACACCCCGGACTGTAGCGCCACCTTAAGTAAGTAAGTATGACGCCATGGTAAAGGCCATTGAAATGAGATTTGGCGACGACAACATGCAGCAAGCTTACTGGGTCCAGTTGCGACGAAGAGTTCAAACAAGGGGTGAGACGCTTCAACAGTTGCAAGCCGATATCGAGGGATTGGCAAATTTGTCATATCCCAACACCAGCAGGGAAATTATCAACGCGTTGGCGACCGATGCGTTTACTAATGCCATTGCGGATGGAAAGCTGCAAATGGCTGTTTAAATGGCAGGTAAAAAAACGCTCGCCTAAGCACTAGCATTTGCCCTGACAATGGAAGCAGCAGACCAAGCTTCGCATGGTAGTCATCGCATCAGGGAAATGGCTTCCCTAGAGTGATCATGTCAACGCGTGTAAATGGAGAGATAAAACTCGAACAACGGTCGAGGACAAATAAGGTGCTGGAATTGCAACAAGTTGGGACACCTACAACGACAGTGCAGAGCTCCACTTAGACAAGCAAGCTGCGCAAATAGCGCTTTAAGAAGGCAGAATAAAGAAGCATCTGGCAGGGACAACGTTCAACCTGCTGGACAAGTTTCGGAGCAACAGCAGTCGGGAAACGCCTAAGAACCAACTTCGCGAGGCAGAAGTTGGTTAATGGAATCGACTCCCCCAGGACCATCATCCAAGTTTCGCAAACAAAACGCTGCAACAAGAGTCTGACAGTGGAGGCAATCATCGCCAACAGAAAATGTGTGGCCACTACTGACACAGGTGCTACGGCCTCTATCATCCGAAGAGACCTTGTTCAGACGTCTTGGCTACAGGAGAAGCCGCCAAAGTATACGGAGAGGTTCTGCTACCGATTCAACTAGAGGTATTGGCTTTCTCATTGACTTTCTCACATGCGTTCTTAGAAGCCAACATATGCGCCGAATGCATCATGGGAGTGGACTTCATGAAGGTGCACGAGGTAATTCTAGACCTTTGAATGCAGGTGCTAAGGTATTAAACCGTCGAGATCCCTATGGTATACGGAAACGACAACGCTGTGAATCTTCGAGTGATAATGGGAAGCGATGAACCTCTGCGCCGCTTTTCGGAGACAGTTCTTTGGACACGTATGGAGGGTGATCCTGGGAACCACCGATTCTATCTCATCGAGCAAGATTAAAAAAAAGGAATTTAAGAGTTACGTCGTGGGAAAAATTCTTGCAGAACCCAAGAACAATATGGTGGTGGTAAGACTGATGAACCCAAATAAGAGCACCGTTAAGCTCAGATAAGGAGAGGTGATCGGAAGATGCGTACCCGATGCAGCCATTTTGACAATAGCAAAGAGTGAGCCTGCGAGTCTTGTCTCTCAACCAAAATTGACCAAGGTATGTAAGACTATACTCTGATACTGTGAGCTACGTCAGGAGCAACAAACCATAGCGGAAAATCTCATTGGCAAGTTTGCTGATTCCATCACAGGATGGAGAGTTTCCGAGTTTCCATCACAGGATGGAGACTATGGTCGAACACAGTTAGTACAACATCGCATAGACACCGGAGATGATAGACCGATTCGCCAACCTGCTCGACGACTCCGGTTGGCGAAACAGGATGAGGCCGCCGAGATGATATCAACCATGGAAAAAGAAGGTTTGATCGAAAGCTCGAAAAGTCCGTGGGCGTGGCCTGTTGTACTGGTGAAAAAGAAGAATGGCAGCACTCGATTCTGCGTGGATTACCGGAGGCTTAACGATGTCACAAAGAAGGACAGCTACCCCTTGTCTCAAATAGATGACACATTGGATACGCTCTCTGCAGCGAAATGGTTTTCCACCCTGGACCTGAAAACTGGCTACTGGCAGGTAGCTTCCAAATACAAAGAAAAGACCGCTTTCACAACTGGTAATGGAGTTTGGCAGTTTACAGTAGTGCCATTTGGTCTATGTAACGCTCCGGCCACCTTTGAGCGTCTTATGGAACGTGTCTTACATGGTCTGACGTGGAAAACCTGCCTGGTATACTTGGATGACGTCATCATTTTGGGAAAGACGTCCGCTGAACATCGTAAGAACTTGAAGGCGGTGTTCTCTTCGAGTAGCACAATTGAAGCTCAATCCAAGGACGTGTGCGTATTTCAGAACAGAAGCTAAGTATCTAGGGGGGGGGGGGGGGGCATGTGATGTCGATGGATGGAGTGAAGACGGAACCAGAGAAAATCGAAGCTGTGAGAAGTTGGCCAGTTCCCGAAGACAAACACCAGCTTAGGAGCTTTCTCGGTCTTGCTGCGTACTACAGGAGGTTCGTCAAGGATTTCGCCAGCATCGCAAGGTGAGTTCAAAAGGAGCTTTCAGCATCTGAAGCGGCAACTTTGCGAGGCACCGATACTAGCTTACCCCATCCCTGGCAAGACATTTATTGTGGACGCACCCGCTAGCAGTGTGGGTGTTGGCGCGGTATTGTCGCAGTTACACGATGGGCAGGAAAAAGTGGTAGCATACTTCAGCAAAGTTCTAACCCGACCAGAGAGAAATTACTGTGTTACCAGGCGAGAACTCCTTGCTCTGATACTGCCGACAAAACACTTCCAGAAGTACCTGAGTGGCCAGAACTTCATGTTGCGTACAGCCCACGCTGCTCTTAAATGGTTCCTTCTGTTCCAAAATCCTGAGGGCCAAGTCGCAAGATGGATTAAGCGATTGCAAGCTTATGACTTCGAGATAAAACATCGCAAAGGAAGACTGCACTGCATCGCGGTCGCATTATCCCGCAGACCATAAGCATGAGCCCAATTGTAATGTGAGCAATCGGACTACAGGAGACACGGACCACACCTCTTCACCCACAATAAAATGGAATGGTCGAACGCTTCAACAACACACTGAAGGAACATCTTTCCAAAGTAGTGGAAGAGAATCAACGGGATTGGGATCGGCGGATACCTTTATTACTCATGGCGGATACTTTTATTCCTCCTACCGAAACGCTATTCATAGTACAACTGGATACACTCCATCTGAAGTTTTGTTTGGGCGAACTGCCAGGCTACCCAGTGAGCTTAAATTCGGATTTCCCATTGAAGACCCAACATGCGAAAAGGAATATGTGGTGGACCTCAGAGAAAGGATCAACGACATACACCAGAGGACCAGAAGCAATATAAAAGTTGCAAGCTACCGTATGAAGACCAGGTTCGATGCGCGAGCAACAGCACCCAAGTTTAACGGGAGATCCAGTATGGCTCTACGCGAATTAATAATTGGGTCGCCTACATCGGTACATCGCTACCACGGAAGCAATGATGACATACTTGTTCGGGACGAATAAAACTTAGAGGGAGCAATGTTATGTGGCGACAAGAAATAAAACAATATGCAGGAGTCGCTGAATGCACCCATCGATTCACTCTACGAACACACCTACTCGATTCACTGAGCGAACATACCCAACTGTCATTCCAGTCATCTGAGAGCAGCTGGATATTACAAGATCGAATTTCGATTTCCGCTCCACGGAGTTTAGCGGAAGAGTGTTTGCGGAAGATGTGCTTAATTTTGTATAAATACACGGGGCTCGTACGGGACAGTTATATTTTTAAACATGGACTTGTGAAAATCGGTAATAAAGGAAAAAGTGATTGAATTGAAATAAAGTCTTGAATTCTAAGTAGAAAAGTTGAATAGCGGTGTGGTTTTAATTTAAATAAGTTTGTTTGATAAATAAAGTGTTTTATTGTGAAATTGATTTTTATTCGACGAACCCAAGGCGTTATAATATATATCAAAATTGATTGAAATAAACACGCTTGTAACTTCACAAAAAGTTGCGTCAGTTAAATTCGCCTCCCTAGGACGCCATTTACGACACTTTTATTTCGCAATCTAATTGCGCGTCTGCGATTGCGCCGCAGACAGTAAGAGCTGTAGACACAGGAAGTTGAGCGCCTACATTTATCGCCGCAGACAGTCGGCAAACTACGCATCTGACCTTTGCCGTGGCAGTAACAGTTGAACTGCGCATCTGCCCTTGCCATTGCAAATTTGAATCGCGCATCTGCCCAGCCGTAGCAGAAGCTGTATAAATGCGTAGTAAATAAAATGCATAGAATGCCGCCGCCAAAGCTTATGGATGATAATTCCCAACAAGTGGCCGACATGCCACTTAGAAGTCAGTCCACACCCGCTACCACTGCCGCCCTAGCAACGAACGCCGCCAGATTCACTCCGGTGACACAGATCGACATCGCCGCCCTTACTGACGCCAGGCTGAATTATGAGTTTGCCCCTGCCGCCGCAACAAACACAGTCGCCGCACCCACATGTAATTTTTATATGTATAACCCTTACACTAGTGCCGCCCTTAAGTCCATTGCACTGCATGAGGAAATCGTGAGTACAATACGAATGCGCATCGCTGACCTCGAAGCGAAACTGAGGGACAGTCAGATGCAATGCTAATTGTTAGACACGGTGCTACAAAATACCACATTCGCATCGGCATCTGCACTCTATAAGATTGGTTTCACACATGAAATGCCGTCGCACCCACCAGTCGACACCCCAAGAATTTCGATGACAACGATGATCAATACGATCACATACGCCCCGCCCAAGATGTCTTATACTGCAATGCCAACACTTCAGGAGTACAGCAACATGCCATCAGCAGCTGTGACAACTTCAAATAGCAGACCAGTGCCAGCCGCCAGAGAAAACGTAAGTACGCTTAGGGGAACAAATGATATCTTAAGGGATCCCTACAATGATTTTTGCGATCCGGCGCCAAGCATGGCGTACAACGTTGTCCAACAGCAACCCAACACACGCTACCAGTTACCAGCAATGACACCACGTAAACTGCGGGACCTGCCAGGGTTTAGCCGACAGCCAGAGGACTGGCCACTCTTCTACACAGCTTATGCGCAATCCACCGCAATCAGCGACTGCAGCGATGTCTAAGTGGCAAAGCGCGAGAAGTAGTGAAGTCGCTACTGATCCACCCTGACAATGTTGGTGCTGTAATAGATCAGCTTTCATTTCGCTTTGGACGACCGGAGCAGCTGATTCGTAGCCAATTAAGTCAGGTGCGAGAAATTGCCCCAGCCCTTGAAAGCGCTTTGGTACGTCTAATCCCCTTCGCAACGAGGACGAAGAATTTGGCAGTGTTCTTGCAGACAGCTGGTGGTGAACAGCATCTTGCAAATCCTACACTTTTGGAGGAACTCGTTTCCAAACTCCCAATGAGCAAGAAGCTAGACGCTTACGCTCAAATGTGTGTGATATGCGGAGGTTCGCATAAGGCTGCCGAGTGCAAGAAGTTCATTGAGGCCACGGTTGCTGAAAGGTGGCCGAAGGTGAAACAAAATCGGCTGTGCTTTGGTTGTTTGAGGGTTGGCCATATATCGCGGAATCCATGTTCAGTCAACGGATGTAAGAGCAAACATCACGGGTTACTTCACGAAGAACCAGTTACAGAACCTGCTAACGATGAGCCAACAACGAAAGATTAGTCCGACACAGGTGAGAGCAGTGCCGCTAGCAGTTATTTAGCAGTGAAGGCACCCTCAAGTGAACAGCTTCTGTTTCGCGTATTGCCAGTCACACTCTATGGCCCGAACACAGCCGTTGATACCTTTGCATTGTTCGATGAAGGCTCAACAGTCACTATGTTGGAGAGTGACCTGATAGACGAACTGGGTCTGCGGGGACGACATGGCAACCTCAACATGCAGTGGATTTGGGGCAAGCAAGCCCAAGAACCAACAGTTATTGTAAACCTGCATGTCAGCGGAAGAGGAATGCAAAAGAAACATCAGCTGCGCAACGTCTATGGCATATGCAACCTTAATTTGCCAGTTCAAAGTTTCAATAAACGCCAGCTGGCAGGGAAAGTAGGCCATTGTGACGATCTGCCGCTGCAGCCTTATCTCAACGCAGTTCCCAAGCTATTAATTGGGCTAGACCATTGCCATCTAGGGCTTCCAATGGATTTCCAGAAATTTGCTCACGAGGGGCCATATGTGACTAAGACTGAGTTGGGTTGGGTAGTGTTTGGATCAACTGGAAAGTCCATCCAGGGAAAGCCTTCGTGCCTCTTGACAAACGGGTCAGCTGACGAAGCACTGCACAACATGGTCGCCGAGTACTTTGAGATGGAAAGTTTTGGAGTAAGACTATCTCCTCCCATTGAAAGCAAAGCAGACGTTAGGGCCAGGACCATACTTGAGTCTACCATGAAGAGGGTTGGTAACAGGTTTGAAACATGATTGCTGTTTAAGGATGACAACGAAGAGCTGCCTAGTAGTTACTCCATGGCCGTGAGGCGCCTAGAAGGTATTGAGCGAAAAATGAAGCGAGATGAGAACTTCGCAGACGCCTACGGTTCAATAATCAAAGCCTATGTTCAGAAGGGCTATTGTCGTAAGCTGCAGTCGGCAGAAGCAATGGTTGTTGGACCAAGAACCTGGTATTTGCCATATTTTGGTGTGGTAAATCCCAACAAGCCAGCAAAGCTGCGTCTGGCCTTCGATGCTGCAGCTGAGGTGAACGGGGTTTCTCTTAACTCGAAACTAATGAAGGGTCTTCAACAGTATAAATCGTTGCCATCGGTGTTGTTCCATTTGTATGAGATGAGAGTGATGACCTTTGGAGCGGCATGTTCACCCTGCGCTGCCGAATACGTTAAGACGATCAATGCAATGGAGCACCGAGAGGCGCATCCTCGTGCTGTCACAGCTGTTTTGGATCATCATTACGTGGACGACTTCGTGGACAGCTTTAGTTCAGAAAAGGAAGCACTCGAAGTGTCTGGAGCAGTGAGGGAGATACATAAACAAGCTGGATTCGAGCTGCGGAATTTTTCGTCGAATTCTCGGAGAGTCGTGGATGTTCTTGAAGGAGGAGTAGAGGCGGTGTCGCTGAAAGTAAAGGGATTGCTCGAAGCTGAGAAGGTCCTTGGCTTGTATTGGAAGCCAACAAGCGATAGCTTCAACTTTCAGCTGCAATTCCATCGCGTCGACCCGGATGTTGTCAACGGGACAAGGTGTCCCACAAAGCGAGAGCTGCTTAGTATGGTCATGTCGGTGTTTGATCCACTGGGGTTTTTAAGTCATTTCACTATTTCCGCCAAGTTGTTGATGCGTGATGTATGGCGACGTGATGAACGCTGGGATGATCCTGTGCCAAGTGGAGTTTTCGCTTCATGGGAGAAATGGCGTCAGCAGCTATCAGCCGTGGTCGAGTTTAGTATTCCACGCTTTTATTTCCGGCTTGGGACGCCTAAAGATATTCAGCTCCACGTCCTCGTTGATGACAGCGAGGACGCGTTTGCAGCGGTGGCATATTGGAGGGTAGTCAATGCGGAAGGAGAGGTACTAACGTCTTTTATATGTTCAAAGACCAGATGTGCACCGTTGAAGCCGCTTACTATTCCACGCCTGGAGTTACAGGCAGCCGTTTTGGGAACCCGCCTGCTGAAAGCCATACAGGATGATCATTCCGTCGACGTTGCTCGATGTGTTCTTTGGAGCGACTCCACGACGGTGCTGAACTGGATAAATAGTGAGCACCGTAGGTATAAGCCATTTGTTGCGCACAGAGTCGCCGAGATACTGTCTGCATCTGAAACAAAAAATTGGAAATGGATTCCTACGAACCAGAATACTGCCGACGAAGCCACGAGATATCGTAGCGGCTTTGACTTTAGTCCATCGTCACGTTGGTTAAACAGACCTGAATTTCTTATGCTCACTGAAGATTGTTGGCCAACGTTTAGCATTCCCTGCACAAAAGAAAGAGACCCAGAAGCGGAGTGCGAAGAGATCCGACCGAAACATTCGTTTTTAATAGTGAGTTCTCCACGAATTAATTTCGATTATTTTTCCTCGCTCAATAAATTGACAAGAAGTATGGCATGGGTAGGTAATTCGATGCGTACGTAGCTTTTGGATGCAAAGTGGACAATCAGAAAGCGGGCTGGCGGCATCTGAGCTTAATGAGACCGAAATGTTTCTGTGTGGCGGGGGGGCCCTTTGGGCCCTTTGCCTGAAGACAGGTTGACGCCATATGTAAGGCCGTTTACGTACACCGGCCTGGACTTCTTCGGCCCAGTAACAGTAACGGTTAGGCGTCGAGTAGAGAAGCGATGGGTGGCTCTATTTACGTGTCTGACCGTTCGTGCCATTCACCTGGAGGTTGTCTACAATTTGTCAACAGACGCCTGCATCGAGGAGTTCCTGTTCGAGTTCGATCAGATAGTGGAATGAATTTCATTGGCGTCAACAGAGAGGCAAAGAGGTTTTCGTCAGTATTCGATTGCAAGCGTGTGCAAAGTGAATTCTCTTCGAGAGGAGTGGAATGGATTTTCAACTGTCCACTGAATCCGTGGGAGGGAGGTGTGTGGGAACGAATGGTGAATGGTGCAGTGTGTGAAAAGAGTTTTGGTTCATACACTCAAGGAAGTTGCACCACGAGAGCATACGCTCCACTGTCTCTTGATTGAAGCAGAGAACGTGGTTAATTCCCGCCCACTCACATATTTGCCAGTGACAGCTGACCAAGAGGAACCACTCACGCCTAATCATTTTTTGTTGGGATCAGCGAATACGGCACAGACTCCAAGTATAATTGAACAACCAGAGAAACTTTGTTCTCTTAAGAAGCAATGGCGCATCGCTCGACAACTACGAGACCGGTTCTGGAAACGGTTGGTAATGGAATATTTGCCGACATTGACTCATCGAACGAAATGGTGCCAAAGAACGAAACCTTTGAGTGTGGGCGATCTGGTATTTGTGTGTGATCCAAATGTTGCGCGGCGGCAGTGGTGTCGTGGCAGGGTAGAAAGGGTGTACGTCGGAGCAGATGGAGTGGTGCGAAAAGCGGATATTCGTACTTCAAAGGGACTGATGCGACGTCCCACTTCAAGGCTGGCCGTTCTGGATGTTGAATGTAGTGAATCTGGTTCGATTCACGGGGGCGGGGATGTTGCAGAACGAACCTGAGATGCCCAACAGTTGCCTCGCCGAACACGCCCAATAGGGGGTTCTTTATGTAAACGCAGTCTTACTCCCTTTTTCGTTGATCTGACATTTGACTCACTCATTGACTTGACGCTGGTCCCTTTGACTTATCTGTCAACCACTTTGCCTTCCAATTTCATTCGTTATTTGGTCGTCAGCGAAGGAGGGAGTAAGACTGCGGTAAGTTACCCTTTACGGGATGATGTATATCAAAATTGATTGTATTTTCTTTATAGAAATAAACACGCTTGTAACTTCACAAAAAGTTGCGTCACTTAAATTCGCCTCTCTAGGACGCCATTTACGACACCCAGCATATAAAGTATCTTTTAACATTGAGCTTATTATACACTGCACATTTATTCCACCCGACAGGGGTTTTCAAGTTCCAAAATATTTTTAAATAAACTTTCATCTAATTCCACTATTACATTATATTTATTTCTCGCTATTAAACTTGGTGTAGCACTTTACAGTTTTCATCTCACCACTAAGCTTATTTTAAAATTAAGTAGAAATGTGAGTAGAAAAACCCTAAAATGAAAAATGAGTAGAAAAACCCTAATTATTACATATATAAATATTACATACATAAATACATACATAAATACCAGAGCTTCCGATTTTGTACGTATACTTTAATTATACGTGTATACGGAATCCGTATAATAAGTATACGCAAATTTGATATCCGGATACTTAATATACGTATATTTATTTTCGTCACTATCCGTATATCATTGTATACGGATATTAAATATACGTGGATATTAAATATACACGGATTCTGAATACACAGATTCTAGTTAATGGGATTTTTGTTTAAAGAGAGTTAGTGCGAATATTTTTACCGTAAATAAGGACATGTTAGACAAAGATTCGATTTCTTGGTTTTTTCTTTAAAACCGTTGTTTTATCTATTTTAACTCCGTAGATCCTCAGTGAGTTGGTTTTCGGGGTATGTTCGGCTTGAAAGGTTACGTTTGATTACAAAAATGGCAAAGTGTACACTGTTACAATCTTGTTAAACTCGTTGGAACTCAACCCATACAATGCTGGATCGGCTATCCAATTACAGAGGTTCTGTGTCTAGCGTCCTGCCGATCGAACAGTAACCACTGCATTTATGGCACAAAAGCTAGAAATCGGAGACAGTCAATGGGCAACTATTGAACATTTGGTTGCAAGTCTGAAACTGTTACAAATTGCAACAAAGGTCTTTTGCGGAACACAAACTCTCTAGTTTCAGTGGTTAGCTCCTTGCTTACAAAATTAATTGTAACCCATATAAAATTTATGAAAAATTAAGAGGAAAGTATTGAAAACTTCAAGCAAATATGAACAAGAGAAATTAAACAGCGATTCGATCTCTATTGGAACAATCAGATCCCAGGTAAAAAGATTTGGATCATGAGTCCCTAGAAGCGAGAGAAGCAATTAGAGATAAAGTGCATGGGCAAGCGTTTCCACGTTAACAACAAACGAAAAAGGTAGGGAAAGTGCCAAAAAGAGTATACATATTCCAATTTTTGAATAGTGTTGAGGCTAATGATGTGCAGGACTCCACTTCGCAGCGCAAAAGATATTTGGCTGAACCTCAAATACGTTTCAATTTGTATCCCTTCGAGTGGTGAAAAACTAGAGCAACCAAGTACCCGAAAATAGCTGAATTGGCGAAAAATACCTAGCGTCTCCAGCTACATCAGTTAGCTCACAACGGTCGTTTTCAACAGCGCGTAACATTGTTACATAAATAAGGAACTGCGCCTGTTACCGGAAAATGTAAACACCTTAGTTTATGTGTACCAAAATAGACTTTTTATTGAATAAAACATTTTTTTTAAACTGCTTTAAGTGGTATTTTAATATTTTTTAAAGAACTTTAAACGCAAATAGTTTTGGACCGAGAGCTCAAAGCTGATTTTGGGAGTAGTTTATAAACAAAAAAGTTTCAATCATTAGAAAGGTCTTTCTGAAGCGACAGTAAATTGCAAAGTCTGAATACTTATTCTTACAGCCATTGCTAATTTGTGTCATTAGCGTTAATTTAATAATTTGCATGCACGTCAAAGTATGTGCACTGAAGATATATAGATCAAGCTTGCCTTATTGCAATTAACTGTTCCATTCTTATTTTTGCAATTCGACGTCGCTTCAAAAAGAGGTCTCCATGAATGATATGCAATTTTTTTGGTTATATGTACCTTTGTATTAGCACTTCAAAATTGTGTTGTGGGCTTTTAGACTCGAGGTGAAACAGGGCCAACTTCTTAACAATGTATGCTGTGTGCGTTGATTTCTTCACATACAAGGGGACCTACAGTTTTTTGCCGAATCCGAACGGCACTTTGAGAAGTTTTTCAAGACAAATGATACTCTCGGAGGGCTTGTCAGACCCTCGCGGAGGTGGGGACCGTGAAAAAGAACGAGTCTTTTTTTTTCAGGGGACGATGGTAGTGTTTCTATTTAATTATACGGATAATTAAATATACGGATAATTATAAAATATACGTATAATTACAATTATACGGATCCGAATCCGGATCTGTTAAATATACGGATATACGTATACTTCACTATCCGTATAATGGGGAGCTCTAATAAATACAAGAGAGAATTAGAACATTCTTTATTTAAGAAATGTAACAAAAGTTAAATGATTAATAAATAAAACAAAAAATTGAACAAGAACCAAAAAATAGAACAAGATGCATACCATCTGACGAATTGTATGTGAATACATTATTTTATAAATGCAACAATTTATAACAGATACTAAGAGCTAGAGAGAATTTTTCGTTTACGACCAATATTATTATTTTCTTTTCATTATTATTTCATCACCGTTTAATTACCGACTCCAGACTTGAATAACTGGAGTTAAACAGCCAAATCTTGACATTCTTTAAAAACATGCCAGATACTGAAATCGGCCTGATCGACTGCGGAAGTTTATTGAATAAGAGACACGATGACACAGAAAAAGAATTGCTATATGCAGTGGTTCGGAAGTTCGGAACAGATAAAACGTTAGAGAAATTACCGCGTAAATTATGAGACGAAATTAAACCAAAATTAGGATTACCAAATCTCATAAAATGTACGTGGTAATCTGATGCATTTAGTTCCGATTCCTTTTTTTCGAACTACGGCCTATAAAAACTATTTCGCAGTATCATCATGTCGTCTTTGCCCTTATCGTTAAGGAAACTTACCTCCTCTTTTATTTTTACAAAAAACTTGAAATGCTGGCTTTTGACTAAAGACTCTAGAGCGATCGAACTCTTTTTTAACTCATAGCCTTCTTCTAAAATTCTGGTTGAATTATTTGTTTTGAAACTTTATCTTTTTCTTTTGCCAATAAGCTTTAAACTTTTTCCAAATAAAGTCACTCATAATTTGAATTATATTATGTACATAGAAAATGTTTTAAGTATTTCTTAAGTTATTTAATATTCTAAGGGTCACCCCACCCATTTTCTTTATTGTTTACTCATTAAGTGGCATTCAATACTGTTACGTACTGATTAATACAGAATGTCACTATAATATTATTTCATTAGAAATTTATTCTTAAATTAAGTTGATTCTTTTGTAAAAAATTTTAATGAAATATATGTAAAATCAATCAAAAAAGGTCTTTAACACCTTAAAACAACATAGATGACGAATGGGTAGAATTTTTAGGTCACGGAACAGGGGAAAGCTTGGATGTCTAAATGGCTTATGGCATATATTTCTTAGTACATATTTTTGCAACATAAGCAAAGGTTGTATTTTGTTATAATAAACACCTCCCCAGCAAGCGATACCATATTGTTACTTAGAATGAAAAAGAGCGTAATAAATTGTTTTAAGCATACTTTGAGAGCAAATCTTCCGCAAATAATAAAAATGTTTCAGCGTAAATCGAAAATAGTTTTTTAAGGCTTCTTTATGATTTTAAAGCTCATTCTCGAATCAATAATCCGACCCAGATATTTAAACACGTGAACCCTTTCAATCGAAAAACATTTACTGCAGCATGTAGGACAGCTATGAAAGGAGGGAGAAGAGCAACGACACAAGCATGTATTGAAACGTTGACATTCGCGAGCGGGAAAATAAATTTTCGCATCAAAATCATTTAAAGCTGACAAACTGAAAAACATTAATTTAGTTTTTTATATTTCAAACTATGGTTTTCGCGGTTGTGGGACATTGTAAATTTTAAAGTTTTTCGGACTTACCGCGACGAATATTAAAATTTTCATTATGTTATGAGAACACAAGGTCAAGGTAGGACTTGATCATGACAGCTGACCGTTAGCTCGTGACCACGACAAGTGTAACCTTGACGAAACTCGGGTATTTTCATAATATAATGAAAATTTTAAAATTCGTCGCAGTAAGTCCGAAAAACTTTAAAATTTACATTAATTTAGTTTTTTGGCTTATGACCAAACTGTGTTCACCGAACAACGTTCTCAGTAAGTCAAGATCCCAATTTGCAGCAGAAACTAAGTCCAAAGGACTGTCGCAGCTGTACGAGAAACCAACATCGTCAGCAAGTGCAGTAGGTTTACCTTTAAAGTTGAGTGAAAGAAGTGAGTTTATGTAGATTAAGAACAAGATCGGCCCAAGAACCGATCCTTGCGGTACCCCAGTTACGATAAACTTAACATCACTCCTAATGTCACCCAATTTAACTCCTTGCGACCTGTTCTCAAGGTAGGACTTAAGCCAACTCAACATAAAGCCACGAAAACCTGCATTTTCGAGTTTTTTCAACAGCAAATTATGGTTAACCATATCGAAAGCTTTGGTGATGTCAATAAATATTGCCGCGGTACATTATTTCTTATCCAATCTTGACATAACTTGACTACAGAACTGAAGTAGTGCGTCCTCAGTTCGATTTTCCATTTTGAAATCCGAATTGAAGTGGGTCACTACAAGAGTAGAAATGCCATCAGCACCACAAGAAATAGAGTTTTTGAGGCTTCCTATACATTTTAGAACCTCAATAGGAGTGATGGAATCATAGACAAAATTGTTTGGTTGAACTTGTTTATTGTCTATATGTTGACTTGAAAAAAAAAACTGTAGGTTGTTGCGACTCTGCCAGAGGGCAAGAAATTAAACATATTTGTTAAGAAGCTGTTGAACTCGTTAGCGCTAACGAGCTTGTCACAGACATCACAATGACTAACACGAATGACAGATGTTTTTTTCGAGACCGAAGGTTTATTCAATATAATATTAAAAACACGCCATTCTTCTTTTAAATTACCCTTGGCAAAATTCAATTGAGAACGGTAATAATTATCACGCCACAGTGGAATCTCTTTTTTAAGCTCAACAGATAAATCAAGTTTTTGACACTTGATCCGTAGTTTATTTTTGACTTTAATTTTGTTTAGCAGCTGAAGTGAGATCCAAGTTTTTTCATTACTTTTCTTTTCTTACCCCCTTCGGGTAGGGGTTAGAATATACCCGAGGTAAGGCATGCCTGTCGTAAGAGGCGACTAAAATCCACCCTCCGTATGCCGAGCGCGTAGCGCATACAAACTATGCAATGGACAAAACAAAAGATTCTATTACCCCAGGTGGCAATCCAGTTTCACTGGCAAATCCACCCTCTTCGGAGGTAGGCTCTACGGATTCTGGGGAGAGCCATTTATTGCTTATAAATCCCTTTTTGAAAAAATCAAGGGTGCCTCGATCTCCACCAGCTGGATCAAAGGTCTCCGGGAAAGGAAGTCCGCCGGTTAATCAGGACTCAGCGAAAATTAAATGCTTTGAAGCGGAAAACAAAGAACTCCGTGCTAAGCTTAATGAAATGGAACGTCTCTACCATGAGCTTAAAAGCGAAGTAGATTCCTTACGTAAAGAAAATGAAGCCTTAAGAAACCCCCCTGGTACTATAGTATGCGAGGAAACGCCGAAACGTCAATGTGAATACCAGACGGACGAGGAAGAACTTGCACGCGAAACGAATCCGGTCTTTAGGAAAAGGCTTACCAAGAAACGAAAGGCCGGTTCTTCACCCGAAGTAGAAACCGTGCAGCAAAAAGAAGAAACACCAGTCGTATCAAACAAAGCGACAGGAATACCCCAAGAAAAAAACCGCCGACCACCTGCAATAAATGTCGTTGGGATCGCGGACTACGGAAAGTTGCGAAACATCCTTAAAAATACTCTTGGGACGAAATATAACTTAACATCACTTCGAAACAACGTATGGAAAGTTAACGTCGATGACTCTGATGCCTATCGGTCACTGTCACAAAAGTTAAATTTAGAGAAAATCCAATGGTTTACTTATGAAAATCACCTCGAAAAGCCGCTGCGGGTTATAGCGAGGGGACTACACCCATCCTGTACCAAGGACGAAATAATACAAGACGTTCAAGCCCAAGGCTTTAAAATTCTTGACGCCGTGAACATAATAAAGAAAGAGAAGCAACGTACGGACGAAGGCAAAGATTCCGCTGTTGTCCGACGCGGCCTGCAAATTTTTATGCTTTCTTTTGATAGAACTGAAAATATTAACGAAATCTACAAAATTAAATCAATCCTTAACATCAAGGTAAAAATCGAGCCCAAGCGGAAGGGCAACAGGCTAGTTCCCCAATGTAAGCGATGCCAGGGTTTCCGACATACGCAAGCGTACTGCCAGAAAAAGCCGCGATGCGTAAAATGCGCCGGCGAACATCTCTCGACGGATTGCAATGTCAGCAGTCAGGCCCCCGCGGTTTGTGCCAATTGCAGGGGAAGTCACCCAGCGAGCTACCGAGGTTGCGAAATTGCCATTGAGTTGCAAAAACGACATGAAGCTCCGAAGAAAAATACTGAAAATAAGGGCCCAAGCCTAAAACCTCCTATAGTAGATAAGCCAAAAACCCCTAAGTCGACAAGGGATAAGGGTTTGATTAAAGGCAAAGTTCAAAATGCGCAAGAAAACGTCGCTGGTCCTAGTTCCCACCGGAGTCAAAAGAGAGAATCCACACTTGTTGGTCCAAAATCGTACGCTCAAGTCGCGTCACGTGAAAGTAAGCCACAATCGGCCGCATCAGATTCGGTCTCTCAAATTCTAGGCATGATTTTAGAAAAGTTTGAGCAACAGGCGAAACTTAATCAAGTAATATTCAACAAATTGAGCGAGCTCGAGTTTAAACCTCGAAAAACATTTAATAAAAAATCATGAATATGGGAAAGTCAATCAAAATAATTACATGGAATGCAAACGGCCTTTTGCAAAAAATTGACGAACTAGAAGTATTCCTACGGAAGAATAATGTAGACATATGCCTGATTTCGGAAACCCACTTTAAAAAGGGTTCAGCACGCAAAATAAAAGGTTACATTGACTATCACGCGCATCATCCTTCAGAAAATTCGAGAGGTGGATCCTCTCTCTACATTAAAGACTGCATAAAGCACTCCAAAAACGAAGAAATAGAACTTGACTCTATGCAAATAACCTCAGTCTCAGTAAAATTAAGTCACATAAATTACAACATCGCGACGAGCTATTTTCCTCCGCAGTATCGGCTGGCAGATGAAGATCTTGCTCTGCTCTTTGATTCACTTGGGTCAAACTTTATCATCGGCGGGGACTTTAACGCGAAAAATACTTTTTGGGGCTCACGGTGCAATTCAACAAGAGGCAGAGCCCTCTTTAAAGCAAGTACAAAACGCGGCGTGATCTTCTTATCGACGGGAAAGCCAACATATTGGCCAACCGACAGAAATAAAATACCTGATCTCGTCGACTTCTTTATCGCCAAGGGGGTACCTCGTTACCTTACGAACGTAGAAGAACGCTTTGATCTCTGTTCAGATCACTCGGCAGTTCTTTTGAAAATCGGCGGAAGCGTAGCGAAAAAGAATAGAGCGCCTAGATTAACTAACAACAACACCGACTGGGACGGCTTTAGAAAATACTGCAAAGAAAACATAGCTTTAAATGTACCGCTCAAAACGCCACTTGAAATAGAAGACGAATTAGACAAACTCGTGAGAGTTATTCAGAGCGCTGCGTGGAATAACACTTCTTTTCGGAGGTCCGAATTATGGAACAGCGGAACATTATATCCGCGAGAAATAGAAGAGCTAATATGCGAAAAGAGGAGAGCGCGCAAGAGATGGCAACGTTCGCGAGCACCCCCGAATAAGACAATCTTGAACCACCTTTCTAACAAACTGAAGCACGAACTTCAAGATTTTAAAAGTCGCGAGACTACTGCTTACCTCGAAAGTTTGACTGCCGATAAAGGTTCGAACTACTCTCTTTGGAAAGCAGTCAAGTCCGTTAAGAAGCCTATAGCACACTCTGCGCCATTAAGAAAAGCCAACGGCGAATGGGCAAGAGAAGACAAAGAAAAAGCGGATTTATTTGCAGATTACCTAGAAGAAACATTCAAACCGTTTGACGGGGAACCGTTGGTCGAGGAGCTCAATCCTTATGCGGTACAAGATAATTATAGAATAAAAACCGTGTCATTGGCCGAACTTCGTCAAACGATAAATAATCTGAAAAACAACAAAGCCCCTGGCTACGACTTAATTACTAGCGAAATTCTAAAGGAGCTACCGAAAAAAGCTTTGGTCAAGATACTCTATATCATTAACGCTTCCATGAGAGTTTTATACGTTCCAAGGCAATGGAAAGTGGCCGAGGTCATAATGGTTCCGAAACCAGGAAAATGTCCAAACGACAAAAAGTCATACAGACCTATTTCGCTACTGCCGATAATAGCTAAGGTGTTCGAGAAACTGTTGCTTAAAAGGTTGCAACCAATCATTGAAGAAAGACGATTGATTCCGGATCACCAATTCGGATTTAGAAAAAAACATTCAACAATCGACCAGGTCTATCGTATAACAAACGAAATCGAAAAAGCTCTGGAAGCGAAAAAGATATGTACTAGCGCTTTTCTCGACGTATCGCAAGCCTTCGATAAGGTGTGGCACGAAGGCCTGAAGTACAAATTAAGGCTATGCTTACCAGAAAAACTCTATAGAATCTTAGAGTCTTACCTTAAAGACAGAATATTTCGCGTAAGGTACGAAAATGAGTACTCGGAATTCAAAGAGATAAATGCCGGTGTCCCGCAAGGAAGCGTTCTCGGCCCAGTATTATTTTTGCTCTATACAAGAGACATACCCCACGATGAGGGAACAACTTTAGCTACGTTCGCAGATGACACTGCTTTTCTCGCTATTGATACGACAGTTGAATTATCAACAGGGAAACTCCAGCGCGCTTTAGACAAAATATGCGACTGGACGAAGAGCTGGCGAGTTGTCCTTAACGAGACTAAGTCAACGCATGTTAACTTTACTTACAAAAAGATAAACAACAAACCTTTATTCATTAACTCGGTACAAATCCCGTACTCAAATGAAGCGAAATATCTAGGAATGACTCTAGACGCAAAACTTAAATGGAAGCCGCACGTTAAAAAGAAACGCGACGAGCTCGAAATCAAGTTAAGAGAAATGAATTGGCTTATCGGAAGATTTTCGAAACTAAGCATATATAACAAACTGCTTTTGTATAAGCAAGTGCTAAAACCATCTTGGACGTACGGTATACAACTTTGGGGTTGTACTAAACCAAGCAATATATCTATTTTAGAAACTTTTCAAAATAAGACACTCAGAGCAATCGTTAATGCTCCATGGTATATAAGAAATAGCGATCTACACCGAGATCTAGGAATCGCAACCGTGTCTGACGAGGTAACAAACTTTGCTCGCAAACTTAGTACTCGTCTTCGCGGACACTGCAACAATGAAATTATCCGAACTTTGGATCAGACAAATCTTACGCGCCGACTACAACGAATGAGACCGTTAGATCTAGCAGCATAAGATGAAACCGCATAAATTGACGGTATTGTAGGTGCCTTCGTTGGAAGGCAGCCTGCCACACGCGATTATTACAGAAGCTTGAACTACTTGTTAAGGAAACTTAGTCGTAGTCTGACGGAAAATGGGAGGTTTTTTAGTGAGTAAGAATCTCACACTACTATGAGCACGCGCGGCCGGTCCTCGTAGTGCCTATGAAGGTTTTTCCTACCCACGGAAAAAAAAAAAAAAAAAAAAAAAAAAACTTTTCTTTCGGAAAGGGTGTAGGAACAGTTCAAGATGTATTTCTTAGGGGTATCAATAAACATACTACAAGAAGTTGATGCATCACTATATGTATAAACTTCATCCGACGATTCGTAATAAAGACTGTTTTTTAACTGACTATAGTTGATTCTAGGGCCTCTACTGATATTTATTATATCAGTAGAGGCCCTAGAAACATTTGCAACTTTTATCGACACGTTTATTAAGAGCCCTATCATAGAATGATTAGTTATCATCTGATCGAAGACGCAACTTTCACAGTCATTAACACAAATATTTTTAAAACGACCACATATGTGATCTATACATCTGCCCAATACCGTCCTAATTGGCTCAACGATAAAGCACGCTTAACCATGCGAAGCTTACAATGCCAAATAATTCGAAACAATTGCACAACTTGCCAAAGTATTTAAATTGAAATCTCCTACAATAAAAAGATTGTTAGATTTTTCTTTTTCTAAAAGACTTGAAAACTCTTTAATGAACATCGAAACATCAAACGCGTGGAGTCTATAGACGCAAAGATAGATATAGACATCATTGTTAAATTCAATAGAGACATTTAAAATATCAGCACTTAAAAAATCAACACATAAGACAACATCCGGAACATTGAATAAATCTTTCACGAAGACTCCCACACCACCGGCCGTATAGGGTAAAGTACCCTAATTCGAGCCACACCAATAGCGAGCCCCCTGGATGAATTTGGTTAAAAAGCTAAGCCCTAGCTTTTAAAACAATAAATGTTTTTTAACCAATAAAATAACAAATATATTTTCTTCGCATCGTATAATTTATTTTCAGGTAATTTGTCTTTAGATGATTAGAAAAATTCAAAGTGTTTAGTAGTCTTTGGTAAGGAAGAAAAAGAGAGCATAATTTGTGAAATTTCTTAAGAAACTAGGGACTTTAATGAAGAAGTTAGGCGATTTTCTTTCAGTTTTAGTTAACAAATTACGGCTTTATATAGCAATAATAATTTATAATTCATTTTTTCAAAAGAAAAAGTAAGAAAAAGAAGTTATTTATTAAAATTTCTTTGGGGCTCGTTACTGGGACAAAAAAATAGGGAAATCCAGTAGCGAGCTAGGGGGGGCTCGGTTTTAGGTTGACTAAAAAATAATGATGTTCCAGTAACGAGCCCTGCAGATTTTTAACCACAAAATTAAATTAAAAACCAAGCTTATTTAGTTTGCGCATGTCCGTATGATATACTATTTTTTTTTATAAATGTATAGAAATCGGAAAGTGCGCAAGAGCGTATGCTACCCTGCTATGACTATAAATTTCCATGCCTACTAAACGTAGGTGAACTTGAAATAAGTTTAACGGCAAAATTTTCTCACTTGATCTCGGAGTTCGAAGAAAAAGTAAAATTAATGATTAACGATTCCCTATCTGATTTAAAAGATCGGCTGTATCAGTGCGAATGCCTGATCTTGGAGCTCAAAGATGACAAGAGTAAAATAAGAGAGCAGCTAGCAGAGCAACAACGTAAAGAACGTCTCTGCGACATAATTGTCAATGGCATTCCTTGTAGCCCGGACGAGAATGCGCTCACCTTAGCTAAGAAAAATCGCCGCCAAACTGCATCATGAGCTTTCGCCACACATCGATGCATTCCGTCTGAAACCGAAAGCTCAAATCACAAGCCACTCTAGTGGCGCTACTGGTGCTCCGCTTGTTATTAGACTTGCCTCGCATGCTGAGCAGAAATTATTACTTGCCTCCTTTCGCAACAAAAAGGGCTTAACGCTTGCGGAATTAAGTGATGAAACTGGCAATTCAACCCAACCTAATGCAAGTGGCCGTATATTCATCAACGAGAGTCTTTCAACTGAGAACAATTCACTTTACCGGTATGCTATTCGTTTGCGCAAAGAAGGACTGCTACATTCCGTCAGAACCAGGAATGGATTCGTGTTTGTCAAAAAGAGCGCTGACGATACAGAGATGAAAATTTCTAATTAGTACCTAATTTGCGAGATATTTGATAACTCTGAGAAGTGTTTAGTTGCCTGTTGCTATAACCCTTACAGGCAATTTTCCCCCGAACCATTTTTCTCTGCAATTTCGACTTTTTCACCTTTATACGACAATATTATTTTATCGGGTGACTTTAATGCAGACTTACTTAAGAGAACTTCTCGCGCGTCTCAGTTTAAGGACTTTGTAGCTTCTTGTGGGGTCTCAGTCGTTAACAGTTGTAGCCCCACATGTTTTCGCCCTAATGAAACACCTAGTTTGCTTGATCTGTTCATCGTTTCGGACCTATCATCAGTCCTTTTATTCGACCAACTTTCTC
The DNA here is from genome assembly GCA_947623515.1 of Neoascia interrupta. Classification (NCBI taxonomy): domain Eukaryota; kingdom Metazoa; phylum Arthropoda; class Insecta; order Diptera; family Syrphidae; genus Neoascia; species Neoascia interrupta. The sequence goes on from OX392463.1 coordinate 92,941,627, forward strand.
TTGATGTGGTATCTGAGCACGATTTGATTTTTTGTACATACGATATTGTTTTCAACCGCTTTATTGCACCTTCTTGTTTTACGTATAGGGACTTCAAGTCTATCGATAACAGTTCTCTTCGTGTTGCAGCGTCTTCCGTCGCTTGGGAAAATTGTTATCAGATAGCTGATTCAAATCAAAAGCTTGCATGCTTGCAATATTTTATTGAATTTCTTGATAATCAATTTGTTCCTATAAAAAGAGTTGCAATTCGTAAAAAAGCTTGTCCCTGGTTTACTTCGGATGTCTTAAGAGCAATAAAAAAATAGAAACTGCCTTTACAGCAAATGGAAGCGAAATCGTATTTCAGCGTGTTGGGATTCTTACAAAGTTGCACGTAACAATGCTTCACTAGTTGTTCGTGAATCCAAACGCAATTTTTATGCAAATAAATTAAATGCGTGCTTACCCCCCAAAGAACTTTGGAGAAATCTTCATGAGATCGGAGTGGGCAGGAAAAACAACAGAGAGTGTGCCCTTGACCCCGATGAACTGAACAAATTTTTCTTGGAAGCAGAATCAACATCGAAGAGCTTTGACTTAGATTCCACACCCGAAGCCATTCTACCATTTCAAGCTGATTTTGAGGTCGTCACGGAAAATGAAATACTTTCTGCGTTTGCTTCTTTGAAGTCCAATTTCACCGGTGAAGATGGTATACCGCTCAGGTTTTTACGGCTGATAATGCCCCAAATAATCCGTCCTCTCACCCATGTAATATACTCATGCATCATGACGTCTACTTTTCCACAAGCTTGGAAGTGTACAGCTAAGTCTACAGCTAATGAGTACCGGCCTATTAGCATTCTGCCATGCTTATCCAAAGTCTTTGAGAAAGTAATTGCAAAGCAAATCTTAAGCCACCTCTCTGTCAAGGCCTTACTTTATCCTCTTCAATCGGGTTTCCGTGAAGCCCACCACTGCTCCACTGCAATGGTCAATATTCTTGAGGATTTACGTAAGGATTTTGATCAGGGTCTTATAACTTTGCTCTGCTTACTTGATTTCTCAAAGGCTTTTGATAAAGTAGATCGTCATGATTTTATGCTGGAAATTAACAGGTCTTTTTGGTTTCAGTCATAGAGCTGTTAATAGAGCGAGACTTTCTTTCCAACAGATCGCAAAAAGTTGTCATTGGTGAGAGGTCATCCGCATTTAAGCCTCTGAAGCAGGGTGTACCCCAAGGATCTATATTGGGGCCAATCCTTTTCTCCATCTTTATTAATGATCTGCCCAGAGTCTGCAAATTTAGTTGCATATACTTTTACGCAGACGATGCTCAAATCCGTGTATCTTTTAAACATCGACTTGACAGCCATTAATGACCGGTCAGTAAAAAATGGTCTTCTTTTAAACCCAGATAAATGTTTAGTGCTGCCCATATCAAATAAACTGTTTGAATTAAGTGTGGTTCCCGACATTTGGCTTTCTAACTGCAGGCTAAGAATAGTTGAGTCTGGCAACTGCCTTGGCTTTTTCCTGAACCGAAAGCTATCCTGCTATGACCACATCAACCGCTCTATCGGCCGCATATATGGGTGTTTGAGAAAACTTTGGCGAGCTGCTAGTTTTACCTCAGTTGTTACTAGGTCGTTAGTACAAAAGCTCGTTAGTACCCTTATGATGCCTTTAATCACGTATTCGGAGGTGGTATATCCGAACCCTGATTCTCTTTCGCTGCATAAGCTTAAGGTAGCGTTCAACGACATGGTTCGGTATATCCATGGACTTTTTTAGGACGATCTCTTACTAAGCATATAAATGCCAGGAATTGCATATTCTTGCACAAAATTCTAATATCCAAGTCTCCTCGGTATTTATTTGATAAATTGGAACGTGAGAAGTTCACGTCGCACCATGAATATAAATATTCCTCCCTTCAAATACTTAACTTCATCTCGGTTGTTTTTCATTCATACAGTAAGGCTGTGGAACTCGTTACCTGCGTACATCAAAACTATTAGCAGCCCCGCAATCTTTAAGTCCACAATTTTCAATCACTTTTCTCAGTAGCATTCTCTAAAACTTTCATCTTTTCTAAGCCCCTTTCTTTCTTTTCTCTCAACCTTCTTTTCACCGGTAATACTTACCAGATTGCTCTTACTTTTTTTCACCTCTCTTACTTATAACTAGATTTAAGAAAAACTGTTTAGTTTAACAAGGTCCAAAAACATATGTTATCATAATATGTACTTAAAAAGACAAGGTCTTAATGTACACCCGTATAATAATAATAATAAATTGAAATTGAAATTGATGTAAAAAATATAATATTTGAATACCGTATGCTAGCTAGTTGCATAGATTTTGGACTGAAACCCCGCCTTGATAGCTAGAAAATTACTTTCTTAAAGCTACACTCTAAATAAAGGGCGAGGCATATTGCGAACATAAAACAAAAAAGTGAGTGCAAGAGTTCCTCCGTAACGAACTACTAAATACCCGACACTATTTACCCAACACCAACCCTTGAAGCTCTTGGCCTGAATGTTTTCATTCGAAGTCAATTATGTGTATGGGCCAAGCCTTAAAAACTGGGCATGGACTAAGAAACTAATTTAACTTATTATATTAAATTTATTTCGTTAGGACCGTGAGGAAATGTGCTAAAAGCCATTTAAGCCAAAAAACGCCCCTTAATTTTTCCTAAAAACGCCCCTTAATGTAGCAGAGCTTAAAGTTTTGCAACACTGCAAAAGTGGGCATGGTCAATGGTGTGGGCAGTTCAATTTTCGTCGCGTTAAAGGTTTTCAGCCGCAGATTCTATACACAAAAATTTTAATTCCTTTGCCTTGTTTAACATTTAACAAAATGCACATTAGAGGTTGTCTCGCATTGAAGCCTATAGTGGGCTTAGCCGTCGGCGGATATAACCAATTTTAACACTTTGTGGTTCAACGTGGTTCAAGTTTCAGCTCTCTAGCTTTATTCTGAAGACCTAAAACTTTCATACATATAAAAATGAACGGACGGATGGACATGGCTTATTCAATTCTCCTGTCGGTCTCCTATCGAGAGAATTAAAAGGTCTTGAGGGTCTATGGTGATTATTTGAATGCGTTCTTACAAACTATTCATTAAACTTGTTATACTCTGGGTAGGTATGAGTTGACGAAAGTAAGTCAGTCTTTATGTGTAAAGTTTTATTTTTAGGTCTTTGAAATTGAGCTAGAGACGTGGAATTCAGGAAGCCGCTTTGTTCTGATGTTGAACAGAAAGGATAAAAAAATTTATCTAATCCGCCCAGATCACGCATATAGGCTCAGGCGGTATGTTCGACCCTCTCTGCTTAAAAAAAAACACTTTTTGCATTCTTATATAGCGTCAGTCAACACATTTTTTTTGGTACGCAACACTTTTGTTATTATTAAGGCGAACAAAAAAATGTATCCTAAGTTTTATCTTAAATTACGTTTATTTATTAAGTGTATATGAAATCTGACAAAAAATTAGACAAAAATGAAGTAGGTATTAGCTTTTACTAATATTTTGGTATCCGTACTATATCCCTCATTTTTTGGTTTAAAAAAACGTATTTTTTAAGAACAGCGATGCTTTTAGTTAAAAATAGGGGTTCAGCCCAAAATAGAGCACGTTACAAATATATTTTTTATCCCACTCAATTGTTTGGAGGCGTGGCTGCAGGTATAATTTTTTCGCTAAGACGAATGAAAATTAGGGTAAAACCCCTAGTAACAAGCCCCCTTAAGGTAAGTTTTGAGTTCGTTGCTCTTCTAAAATTTATTCCTCAGACATGCGGAAACAAGTTTATCATTTTAATAATGCTTGATGTATTACTATTTGAAATAATTAATAACTTTTAAAGAAAGAATGACTTGGATTTAATAAATCTTAAACCGAGCCCCCCCTGTTCCAAAATTCGAGCTTTAGCGTTCCAGTAACGGCCCCCCATATAAATCATAGCATGACAAGGAAAAAAGCCCAACAGTGCGTATAAAAAAGCTTCAATTCGTTTGACGGGAGTGAACCACTTCGTTCGGCGGGTGATCGTTAGAAGGTACTGCTGCACCCATCGCCTCCAGAAGTGATCTGCATACTGCTAATGTTCGCCAGTTGCTTTTCATTACAATCTTGTCGTCAGTGAATGCTGCTGCTTGCCTTAAGCCGTTGGATGATCCTAGAAGGAAATGATTTGGCGTGAGTGCTTCCTCACTTTCATCGTCCAGGGGAATATACGTGAGAGGTCGTGATTTTATTATGCTTTCGACCTCCATCAGCATACCACGTAGCAATTCGTCCGATATATTATTGGGAGGCTTCATCTGACAGAAAACGGTTTTAATGGATCGCACTAAGCGTTCCCAACTCCCGCCCATACGTGGTGATCCGGGTGGTATAAACTTCCACTTGGTGGTAGGAGTTGTAAACGCTTCCATCATTCTGTTTTGATCGAGGAACTGAAATTCTTCTTGCATCTCTCGGTCAGCACCTTTAAAATTTGTGCCGTGATCACTATAAAACTCGCTAGGTGTTCCTCGTCTTGCGATGAAGTTTCGCATGGCCAGAATGCACGAGTGGGAAGGAATGTGCAATCTCGATGTGTATCGCTCTCTTGGTTAAGCAGGTAATTAAGAATCACCAACGTTTTAGGCTTCTTCGTAGCATCGTGACATTTAGACGTCCAAAGTAGTCGATCCCAGCGAAAGAGAATGATCGCGTGAATGGTTCGAATCTGGCAGATGGAAGTTGTGCCATAATCGGTGGTTGTGGGCTAGCTGCAATGTTCTTACACTCTTGGCAGGATCTTCCTACTGCTTTTAAAGATTCTTTAAGATGTTTGATATGAAATCGTTGACGAATTTCATTGACAGTTGTCTCATGATGAATATGTTCAAAGCGAAAATGATAGTCTCGTATAACCAAGTTGGTAGTAGTGTGGCCCCTGGGAAGGATGATCTGTCGTTTTAAGTCTTACGGAACGTATGAAGCAAGTTGAATTCGGCTGTTGACCCGAAGAATTCCTGTGTCGTCCAAAAATGGGTTTAGATTAAAAATGCGGCTGCGTTTGTCGATGGGCTTGTTGAGAGATAGTTTTGAAATCTCCTCTCCGTAAGAGTCTATTTGGGCTTCGCGAAACAATCTGTTTTCGGCACAAAGTATTTCGTGTTGTAGAAAAGCCCCAGTTTTCTTCGGTACTTTTCGGACAATCGCCTTGAAGTTGCGTACGGCCCTAAAAACTAAGACGGTGCTTCTCAAAAGTGTCTTCCAATGGGAGCACCTCTCAGGGTGAAACAGTTTTTCTTGTTGGCTAAGCTGGTGGGTGCCTATGAACTTGGTTTTCACATCTTCAGTTGCAATTTCGACTGGATTTTGCTCCTGAGGCCATTGATTTTCAGGAAGATAGAGGAATTCTGGTCCCTTGAACCAACGACAGTTTTGTATGAGTTCAGGTATCTTCTGCCATTTGGTTCCCTCATCAGGACGTTGAGCTTTGTTGGGATCCACCGTCATTCGGATAATTCAGTAAGTTCCAGGATTTCGCTTACACGAAATGCGACGTGATTTTCTGTAATTTCGATGGTCCACTCGGAGCCAGCTGAAACACTTTGGATTCCTTCAAAAAAATCCGCCTTTTGAATACAATAGAATGCATTTTAGCGATGGCTTTAGAAAAACGAGCTCCCAACAATGCTGCCTGTAGTTCGAGCCTCGAAATTGGGAGTATTTTAAGGAGAGCTACCTTTGTCTTAGCACCAAGAAGCGAACAGAATACTTTTTCTTGGTCGGTAAAGAGTGCGTAGGCAACCGCAGCATAACCATCCTCGCTGGCATCCACATATATGTGTAGTTGAGCCTCCGATATCTTATTTCCTCCTCGATTGACGTAGCAACGAGAAAGTTTTAAGGCTTCCACGTCAGGTAAAAGGTGAATCCACTTAAGCCATTTGGCGTACTCGGCGTCTTTGATTTCTTCGTCCCATTTTATACCTGATCGCCATATTTCCTGAAGCAATATTTTCATATAACATTTCTGTTTACATCATGTCGTTAGCGAGGAGCCACAACGGGTCAAAAACTGTCATTAAAATCCTGAGGGCTTCTCGTTTGGTTGGCCGACGGTATCAAGACAGAATGGCTTTATGCTTGGGATTAGCAGTCACTTTATACCTGATGCAATCTGATGATGTGCTCCACCACATTCCCAAAACTTTTTCGGTGCTCAGTTCTGTTTCTGAGCTAAGGTTTATCTGCTCCACACATTCTGCTCTTAGTGACCCTAGTACGTTCGCAGAATTCGAGATCCAGTTTCTGATATGGAATCCAGCCTGCTGATGTATAAACCTGACGTCCTTTTCAAATTCTTCTGCCTCTGCTTCCGTGTCGACGCTATCCATGAAATCATCCACGTAATGGTTTTTAAGAATAGCTCGAGATGCTCTGGGATTTTTCGCTAGGTAGTTTTTAGCGTTGGTGTTTTTCACGTATTGTGCGCAGCAAGGTGAACACATTTCCGAACGTCATGACGGTCATCATATAAATGTCTGGATTGTGAACATCCTCGTTGCTCCAAACGAACCGTTGAAAATGTTGATCGCCTCCCCTGATGGCCACCTGGTGGATCATCTCTTGGATATCTCCACATATGCCAATTGATCGCTCCCGAAACTTGCAGAGCACCGAGATAAGCGAATTCAGTTAATCCGGTCCCTTTGGTAGAAACGAGTTCAAAGATACTCCACGATCTTCGGCTGCTGCGTCCCAAACTATTCGCAGTTAGCGTGGCTATGTGGGTTGTGCACCGAGAATATGGGCAGATACCAGGATCGATGATGATTTTCTTTGACCTCACTCGCAGTCAGTTTTCGCGCCTTTAACAACGTATTCTTCTATTTTGTCATTTATACCCGCGGTCAAAGCTGGATCCCGATCTAAGCGCTTACGAAGACAACGAAAACGGCACATGCCCATTGGAAGACTGTCAGGCATCTGCACGGGATCAAACTTCCACAGCAACGCTGTCTCGAAGCGACCACCTACTCGTCGAGTATACTTTTCCAGGATCTCGAGCGCGCGTTTCTCCTCCATAGGTACCAATTCCCTGTTTGTGTTTGACACGCCGAAGTCTTCACTGCTGATGTACTCCTTAACCACATGTAGCCAATTGGCATCCCCGTTATTATGTTGGCAGTCGCAGATGTGAAAGCTATGTCCATTGATTATTCCTTTCTGCAGTTTGATTTGACAGCTTCCTTGCTACACCCATCCTAGTCTGATCTTAGCGGCCACTGGCTGGTCGTACGAGCCCTCTCTGCACTTAGGTGGTAACCCCAGCTTGAGGTTGTCGAGCCCAATGAGAAGACTAGGCTGCGCATCGTTGTAGGGTTCAATAGGAAGTCCTTTGAGATGCGGATACCTAACCTTAAGCTCACCCATATTTAGTGATTGCCTTGGTAATTGTAGCTCCTTTACCGTGCGCACATTTGACAGGAGAAACCTTTTCAAGTCTGCTCCGTTGCCAGAAATATGTAGGTCCATTACTTCAGAATTTTTTTCGAGTCGATGCGCGTTGCCTGTCCATTTCAAACAAAGTGGTGGTTTTGCGCCTTTCAAGTTCAACTGGTTTGCGATGTCCTCGTCCATCAAAGTAAGCGAAGAACCGTCATCTTAAAAGGCAAAGGTTTTAACCATACAATCGTTACTATAAAGTCGAACTGGACTGGTTGCAATGGGTGTGTGAATTAAACTGGGGTAATTGAATCTCCCCACCACTGCCGTCTTCACAAGCCACGCTGCCTATACCTTTGTCTTCACCTTGTTGCCGGGACGAGTACGACTTCCCATTTTCCTTCTCATTGTTGTGCAGGAGCGGGTGATGCTTGAATTTGCAATTGTTAATTCCACACTCTTGTAAAGACTTGCACTGAAAATACGCATGTTTGAGAAGACAACGTCTACAAAGCTGATGTTCTTTGACTGCTGCCCACTTCGCCGCTCGAGTTGCATCTTTAAGCATCTGGCACTTCGATACAGCTACACAAAACCTTCGACAGAAGCAACACGAATGTTTAGCAAATTTTTTATTATTTTTTGCTGTCGACCGCAGAAGCATGAATGTTCAGAAAACCCCTATCTTTTGTACCTCTATTATGTGCCTTGTTGTCTGCCGTACATGCTGCCGTTGGTAGGAGCACACTGTAAGCAGCCTCTGCCACGCTGTTAACCCAGCTACTAAACTCCGATAGTGTGCACATACCAATGTTTGTTTGTGGAATGCCCAGTTGAGACCTAGAGATGGCGGAAGTTTGTCCGTCAGTTCCTGTAATAGTGTAGGATTGTACTGGACTTACCAATCCAGATCCCTCCATTGTAGCGCAAAGATTCTGCACTGCTACAGCAAAGCTTAGTATCGTGTCAAGTCGGTCAGCTTTTGGTGCGGGTGTGGCATGTACCTTCTGCAGCAGTGTGTGCACCACTAGTTCTGGCCTACCTTACAGCATCTTGAGGGTAGCGATTGCCCTGTCCAGGCAGTTCGGCTGCGTTAACAGACTTCTAAGTGCATCCAAGGCCTTTCCTTTTAAGGCCTTCTGCAGTCGAATAATATTTTCCTCTTCAGAGAATCCACATAGGTCCGTGGATCTGTTGAAGTTGCATATAAAAAGCGGCCAGCAATCAGGGCTACCGTCAAAGCTCTGCAGGTCGCGTGAGATCAAATGGTGGGCAGCTATGTTGTTTCCCGCCAGGCTATTGTGTGATGATGCTAGGTGGTAACCACCCCCTTGTGGTTCCCCGGACATCAATGGAAAAATATTTTGTTTATTTTGTTCTGGTTGCGGTACTTTTGGTGCTGAATAATGGACCTGGTTTCGATGTACGTACTGGTTCGGTTGTGAAGGAAGAGTGGAATTGATGATTGATGGTCCACTTGGTTGGTTTCAATCCGTTTCGTGTGCTGCTGATCACAAACTACAGCACTCGACTTATGATTGTCGTGCGTTTGTTTGTTGACATTGGCTGGCTTTGATGATGGAGCTGCTCCCCCAAGATTCTGGCACCGCTGGGTTGAATTTTTAGAGCAAAACCAATTCACTACCTTACCTGTGATTCGGCTGGATCATCTTCCACTTCATCCTCTGCAGATGACTCCATCTGAAGTTGGCTCAATATTGCATACTTCCTCTCCAAAAATTCCCTTTCTCTCTTCATCTTGGCTTCGTGTTCTTGCTCAGCTAGAATTTTTTCTTCTTCCAGTTTTTTCATTTCTAGGTCGTAACGATTTGACACAGATGCCTTCGATGATTTCGAGTTTATAGATGACCTCGAGGACTTGGTGGTATTTTATGTCGTTCGATGTGAAGTTCTTGGCCGGCCCATCCGATTGTCTGGGGGAACAAGAACGCACGCTTTCGAGCAGCTTCAGACTCTGCTGGCGTTGTTCTCGTTGCGGGCTGCTTATTATGGTTAGGATGTTTTGTCGAATCGTTTGCACTACAACAAATACTGCACATCCAATCTCTTTCGCTGATGGAGACACTGACGCCAGCGCATGTGAAGTGGTACCAATATTTGCAGCCATCGCATACCACCATGTCCGATAATGAGTGTGAAACTGAGCAGTCCTTGCAATGGTACTCTTCGTTCGCGTTTTCTGACATCGAAGTGGTAATTTTTAAACTTGATTACGCGATAAAGAATTTCTTAAGATGTTGCCTTCAGTGCAACTTACTTTCAAATGAAATTTTGCGATTTTATTCAATTAATTCCAAAATGATATTTTAAAGTTACAAAATTCAGTCTTTTCTCTCATCTCCGCGTGCTCAAGGTCTGCCCTTGTCAAATCGACTTATCTGTCAGACCTTAGTTTTTCTTCTCTTCCGGTTAAGATGTCAGGGTTGTTACAACTTCTCTGGTTTTCATGAAAAGAGCTTGGGTAAACTTCGTGAGAGAATCGTTTATGTATATTGCGGTCCCGATGCGTACACCAGTGATGTCAATAGAGTTTTTAAGTAGGTGCTGTTGCTGCCAGCTTGATTCTGCCTCCAGATGGTTGACCTTCAGTTTAAGCTCAGCAATTACCTCCAAAAACTCGTTCAGATGTTGTAGGAACCGATCATTTTTTTCCTCTAAAATTGAGAGCTTTGCGTATATCATATCGAGGTTGACATTATTTCCGCAATGTTTAGAATGAAAGAAATAATTTTCCAGCGTCAGAAACATCGTTGTTTTGTTGCTTAGGTGTTGCTGCAGTTGGTTGTGAGCAGACTGATCCCGCTTGTTTTTCCCGCGATGTTTTTGCTAAGCTTTTGGGCGGTTTTTGTCGAAGAAGGTTAAATGCATAGAGCGACGTCGAAGAATACTACAATTTTCACACCGAAAAGGATTGCCACTTGCTTTTATGTAGTCAGTCTTGTTCAGTACTAGCGCTTTTCTCGATGTATCGCAAGCCTTCGACAGGGTCTGGCACGAAGGCCTGAAGTACAAATTAAGGCTTTGCTTACCAGAAAAACTCTATAGAATCTTAGAGTCTTACCTTAAAGACAGAATCTTTCGCGTAAGGTACGAAAATGAGTACTCGGAATTCAAAGAGATAAATGCCGGTGTCCCGCAAGGAAGCGTTCTCGGCCCAATATTATTTTTGCTCTATACAAGAGACATACCCCACGATGAGGGAACAATTTTAGCTACGTTCGCAGACGACACTGCTTTTCTCGCTATTGATACGACAGTTGAATTATCAACAGGGAAACTTCAGCGCGCTTTAGACAAAATATGCGACTGGACGAAGAGCTGGCGAGTCGTCCTTAATGAGACTAAGTCAACGCATGTTAACTTTACTTATAAAAAGATAAACAACAAACCTTTATTCATTAACTCGGTACAAATCCCGTACTCAAATGAAGCGAAATATCTAGGAATGACTCTAAACGCAAAACTTAAATGGAAGCCGCACGTTAAAAAGAAACGCGACGACCTCGAAATCAAGTTAAGAGAAATGAATTGGCTTATCGGAAGATTTTCGAAACTAAGCATATATAACAAACTGCTTTTGTATAGGCAAGTGCTAAAACCATCTTGGACGTACGGTATACAACTCTGGGGTTGTACTTAACCAAGCAATATATCTATTTTAGAAACTTTTCAAAATAAGACACTCAGAGCAATCGTTAATGCTCCATGGTATATAAGAAATAGCGATCTACACCGAGATCTAAGATCGCAACCGTGTCTGACGAGGCAACAAACTTTGCTCGCAAACTTAGTACTCGTCTTCGCGGACACTGCAACAATGAAATTATCCGATTTTTTTATCAGACAAATCTTACGCGCCGACTACAACGAATGAGACCGTTAGATCTAGCAGCATAAGATGAAACCGCATAAATTGACGGTATTGTAGGTGCCTTCGTTGGAAGGCAGCCTGCCACACGCGATTACTACAGAAGCTTGAACTACTTGTTAAGGAAATTTAGACGTAGTCTGACGGAAAATGGGAGGTTTTTTAGTGAGTAAGAATCTCACACTACTATGAGCACGCGCGGCCGGTCCTCGTAGTGCCTATGAAGGTTTTTCCTACCCACGGAAAAAAAAAAATTCTTGTTCAGTAATATTTACACTAGATTAGTGGAAGAATGCATCACAGTCTCAACATCTTTTTTTAAGAGCAGTTGCGTTCAATTTTTTGACAACAAATAGAACAATTCATTTCAAGGGTTATAGATATTAGTTTCAATAGATGCACACCCCACGACAAATCCAGACCGGGCTTAATAATAACTGGAGGTAAATTGTTTTGAGCTACTCCTTATATCACTTTTTTCATTTAACACATCTTTTTCGGTTAGGATTTAACACATCTCAAAATCTCTTTACTTTCTTTTTCTTGCAGATTGATTTTGATTTTGATTGATATTTTCGCATTTGCACTGCACCGAAGGTTCTCTCTTACCTTCAATGTGAATAATGACTGCCGATGAAAACAGCTGCCATTTTTCCTCTACACATCACACACCATACCAGCAAACTCATATCCAAAGCATTGAGTCAGTCCAGCGACGGTTTCTCCGTTTCGCTCTTCGTGGTCTCGGTTGGACTGATCCTTTCCTGTTGCCGCCGTATGAACATCGACTAAACTTAGTTGGCATGCAACCACTAAAAAAGTGTCGAGATGGGGCTGACATCCTTTTCATTCACCAGCTTTTAAACAGAAACATCGATAGCCCGCAACTTCTAACTACAATTGATTTCCTTTTCACCTAACCCTCGCAATCTCAGATCTGAACCCTTGTTTCGCCTAACTACTCACCGCACTAATTATGGTCATTTCGAGCCAATTACCAGAATGCTACGATTAACTAATAAGTACGCCGAAGTTTTTGATCTTAACTGCCCCAAACCATTGCTTAAAAATATTCTTCTACACTCTATCCATCCTTAAATTCAGCAACCCCCACTGTCTCATCCTCTGCTTTTTCCCCTAGCTTTAAGTTTAGTGTAAGAATTTGTAACTAGTTTTAAGTTTGCTTGTATCAAGCTCAATAAATTGCCCCTTGGGGGGCACTAAACTAAACTAAACTAAACTACACTTAAAAGGTCAGTCGGAATTTGTTCAAACTCCTCCGAAACGTGCCGTGCAAATCGGTCCCTGTAATCAGATTCAGCATCATGTAACCTTCTCCATCGTATGAGGATCACCCGTCTTGGATTTTCCTGGGTGGCAAAGGAATACTGTCGCTAAAGCGCAATTTGCACAACACTAGGTGGTGAACAAGTGACAGCTTAACTCGTCTCAAAATGCGAACATCACAAATCATTTTCTGAACACACGATGGTAGCACAGAGAAATCAAAGATCTCTGATTTAAACTGTGCCGGTAACAAGCGTATTTGTGAATTTCCTTGTGTAAGCAAAATATGTTCATGATAGACGAGGCATAAGCACAGCAAAGCAAAAGTTAAACAAGTTCCGTCCATACCCACATGAGCATTGAAGTCACCCATCAGGAGAAAGAAGTCCATTTCTGCCACTCTATCTATCACTCTACCAGGTTGGGTGCGTACACCTGCACCAAAGCCGAAGTCGATCGCTCAAGCTTAAGCTCTAAGATCAAAACCCTCCCTCCTAATGGAATTAACTCCAATACGTTTTTCGACAGCCGGAAGCTTGTGAGTATCCCTACACCCGCCTGTGCAGTCATGCTATGTGCGACGCCAGACCAGAAAAGTCTCCACCCATCAGCGGAGTCTGGCTCCGAAACCTTTCCACTTAAGTTGAGGAGATGCCAGTCGCATCGAGCGAGTAGCATCGATACTTTTTAGCCTGCTTAACCAGTTCAAGTTCCTTCTCCGTTAGCGATGAGGCATTACATATGCCAATTTTAAGTTGGTGCCGTTGTCGATTTATTGTCCTCATTGTGGCTTCTTTAACATTCCCGAGTGAAAGTGACATTAAATTGCATACACTCACATGTCGATACCCAATTTTTGAAGGCTAATACCAAAATAAATCTGTCAATAATTAATTTTTATTTGATTTTGACGCCCCCAAAAGTGGGCCGGGGCTAAAAATTAAAAACAATTAATTGGAATTTCGTTTAAATCGGGACAAAATGCGTCAAAACCGAAAATTATTTCCGAAAAACGGGTTTTTCCTAAAAACGCCCCCTAAAAGTGGGCGGAACTCAAAACTTTGTATGAATTAAACTTAGCAAATAGTAATATCTTTGATATTTGACAACTAATTTTTTTTCGTTTAAAGATCGAACATGTTAAAAGTGGGCGTGGTGGATAATGTGGGCGGTACTATTTTTGCTTTCTTAGAGGTTTTGGGCCATTATTATACATACGAACATTTGAGTTCCTACGCCTTGTCTTACTTGACCAAAAGGCATTTTGAAAGAAAATTTGAAATAGAGGTTGTCTTACATTGAAGCAAGTAGTGAGCGTGGTCGTTGGCGGATTTAACCAATTTTCACATTTTGTCTGTACAAAAGTGCTGTCTGAGCATCCTAGCACAATTTTAAGGAGCTAAAAGCTTCTTCTCGACTTCTAGATGCATCCAAGGTCTTTCCCTTTAAGGCCTTCTGCAGTCGAATAATATTTTCTTCTTAAGAAAATCCACATAGCTCCGTGGATTTGTTGAAGTTGCATATAAAGAGCGGCCAGCAATCAGGGCTACCGTCAAAGCTCTGCAGGTCGCGTGAGATCAAATAGCGGGCAGCTATGTTGTTTCTCGTCAGGCTATTGTGTGACGATGCTAGGTGGTAACAACCCCCTTGTGGTTCTCCGGACATCAATGGAAAAACATTTTGTCTATTCTGTTCTGGTTGCGGTACTTCTGGTGCTGAATAATGGACATGGTTTCGATGTACGTGCTGGTTCGGTTGTGAAGGAAGAGTGGAATGTGGAAAAAGTTCGCATTCTAATGGGTGCGACGACGATTGATGGTCAACTTGGTTGGTTTCAATCCGTTTCGTGTGCTGCTGACCACAAATTATAGCACTCGACTTATGATTGCGTTCGTTCGTTTGTTGACAGTTTTTTTTTTTTTGTTGAATACTAGGGTGGACGGAGTCTAAAACTCCAAAATCTTTCACAGATACCAATACGCCCACTATAGCAGGTATATAATACCGAAGTAGCCGATATTGGTTATGCCCGATTTCCACGTGTTAAAAAACCACCCATTTATGAGAAACACTATGAAACTGCCAGAACGCACTTCATGGTAGTAAATTTTCGCTCTCTCATAAAACTTCTTGACTACAACTAAGTTAACTTAACAAGTAGTTTACGCTTCCATAGTGTTAATCGCATTGGATAGGTTGCTTTCCAGTGAATGCACCTACTAAGCCGTTCATTCATGCGGCTTCAACCTACGTCGCTAGATCGAAGGGTCTTATTCTTTGTAGTCGTCGCTCGTTGTTTACATCGTTAAGAGTCTCGTTGAGAGTACGTATCATTTCATTGTTGCAATGAACATGAAGGCGAGCATTTAGCTTTCGAGCAAAGTTTGTTACTTCTTCGCTCACGGTAGCTATTCCTAAATCTCTGTGAATATCACTATTCCTAATATACCATGGAGCATTCACAATTGCTCTTAGTGTCTTGTTTTGGAAAGTCTGCAACATGGACATGTTGCTCGGCTTGGTACAACCCCAAAGGTGTATACCGTATGTCCAGGACGGCTTTAATACCTGCCTGTACAAGAGCAGTTTGTTATATATGCTTAATTTCGAAAATCTTCCGATAAGCCAATACATTTCCCTGAGCCTAATCTCGAGCTCGTCACGCTTCTTCTTTACGTATGGTTTCCACCTAAGTTTAGCGTCCAGTGTCATCCCTAGATACTTCGCTTCATTTGCATAAGGTATTTGTGCAGAATTTATGAACAGAGGTAAATTGTTAACCCTTCTGTAAGTGAAATTCACATGCGTAGACTTGTTCTCGTTAAGAGCGATTCGCCAAGTCTTCGTCCAGACACAAATTCTGTCCCATGCTCGTTGGAGGCTTCTCGTTGATGACTCGACTGAGTCATCTGTTGCCAGGATGGCCGTATCGTCCGCAAACGTGGCCACGACAGTCTCGTAATCTAGAGGTATGTCTCTTGTGCAGAGCAGGAACAGGGTCGGACCGAGGACGCTTCCCTGGGGTACGCCAGCCCGAATTTGCTTGAAACTCGAGTATTCACTACTACACCTAACACGAAAGAGTCTGCTTTCAAGATAATTTTCCAATATTTTAAACATGTCTTCCGGCAAGTTTTGCCGTAGCTTATATTTCAAGCCTTCGTGCCATACCTTGTCGAAGGCTTGCGATACGTCGAGGAAAGCACTTGAACATATTTTTTTCCCTTCTAAGGCTTTTTCAATTTCATGCGTTATTCTGTAGACTTGATCTATTATGGAATGGTTAGGTCTGAAACCGAATTGATGATCCGGGATCAAGCGTCTTTCTGCAATTATTGGTTGTAATCGCTTCAGCAGAAGTTTCTCGAATACTTTCGATATTATCGGCAGAAGCGATATGGGCCTATAAGATTTTTTATCATTTGCGCATTTCCCCGGTTTTGGAACCATAATGACTTCAGCAACTTTCTATTGTCTTGGAACGTATAGAAGTCTAAGAGAAGCGTTTACCATATAAAGTAGCTTGACTAGTGCCTTTTTTGGTAGTTCTTTCAATATTTCGCCAGTGATCAGGTCGTTACCCGGGGCCTTATTATTTTTAAGTTTGCTTATTGTCTGTCGGAGTTCAATTAACGAAACTTCTTTCATTCTAAAGCTATCAGGTTCCGCGTTGTTGTTTAGAATGTCAGCCAACGGCGGACCGTCGAAAGGCTTGAATGTTTCTTCTAAATGTTCAGCAAACAAATTCGCTTTCTCTTTGTCTTCTCTTGCCCATTCGCCGTTAGCTTTTTTTATTGGTGCCGAGTGGATTATAGGTTTCTTGATAGACTTAACTGCTTTCCACAGCGAGTAGTTTGAGCTCCTACAAGCCGCCGACAAGCTGCTTCCCCAAGATTCTGGCACCGCTGGGTTGAATTTTTAGAGCTTAACCAATTCACTACCTTACCTGTGATTTCGGCTAGATCATCTTCCACTTCATCCTCTGCAAATGACTCCTCCTGAAGTTGGCTCAATATTGCATACTTCCTGTCCAGAAACTCCCTGTCTCTCTTCATCTTGGCTTTGTGTTCTTACTCAGCTTGAATTTTTTCTTCTTCCAGTTTTTTCATTTCTAGCTCGTAACGATTTGACACAGATGCCTTCGATGATTTCGAGTTTATAGATGACCTCGAGGACTTGGTGGTATTTGATGGCGATCGATGTGAAGTACTTGGTCAGCCCATCCGATTGTCTCGGGGAACAAGAACGCACGCTTTCACTACTGGATTCGCATTAAATTGGTCCTTCTGAGCAGCTTCAGACTCTGCTGGCGTTGTTCTCGTTGCTAAATTGAGGTTAGGATGGTTTGTCGAATCGTTTGCACTACAACAAACACTGCACATCCAATCTCTTTGGCTGATGGAGACACTGACGCCAGCGCATGTGAAGTTGTACCAATATTTGCAGCCATCGCATACCACCATGTCCGATTCTGAGTGTGGCACTGAGCAGGCCTTGCAATTGTACTCTTCGTCCGCGTTTTTTGACATCGAAGTGGTAATCTTTAAACTTGATTACACGATAAAGAATTTCTTAAAATGTTGCCTTCAGTGCAACTTACTTTCAAATGAGATAAATTTCAACAACTTTAACTATTCAAATTTTGCGATTTTATTCAATTAATTCCAAAATGATATTTTAAAGTTACAAAATTCTGTCTTTTCTCTCATCTCCGCGTGCTCAAAGTCTGCCCTTGTCAAATCGACTTATCTGTCAGACCTTAGTTTTTCTTCTCTTCCGGTTGAGATGTCAGGGTTGTTACAACTTCTCTGGTTTTCATGAAAAGAGCTTGGGTAAACTTCGTGAGAGAATCGTTTATGTATATTGCGGTTCCGATGTGTACACCAGTGATGTCAATAGAGTTTTTAAGTAGGTGCTGTTGCTGCCAGTTAAATTCCGCCTCCAAATGGTTGACCTTCAGTTTAAGCTCAGCAATCACCTCCAAAACCTCGTTCAGATGTTGTAGGAACCGATCATTTTTTTCCTCTAAAATTGAGAGCTCTGCGTATATCATATCGAGGTTGACATTATTTCCGCAATGTTTAGAACGATAACATCCAGCGTCAGAAACATCGTTGTTTTGTTGCTTAGGTGTTGCTGCAGTTGGTTGTGAGCAGCCTGATCTCGCTTGGTTTGTATTCTCCTATGCCGGCGCGGTGTTTTTGCTAAGCTTTTGCGTGGTTTTTGTCGAAGGAGGTTAAATGCATAGAGCGACGTCGTAGAATACTACAATTTTCACACCAAAAATGATTGCCACTTGCATTTATCAACGTCTTGTTCAGTAATATTAACACTAGATTAGTGAAAGAATGCATCACAGTCTCAACATCTTTTTTTAAGAGCAGTTGCCTTCAATTTTTTAACAACAAATAGAACAATTCATTTCAAGGGTTATAGATATTAGTTTGAATAGATGCACACCCCACGATAAATCCAGACCAGGCTAAATAATAACTGGGGGTAAATTGTTTTGAGCTACTCCTTAAATCACTTTTTTCATTTAACACATCTTTTTCGGTTAGGAGCTTATCACATCTCAAAATCTCTTTACTTTCTTTTCCTTGCTGATTTAGGGCAGATTGATTTAGGTTTACCACTGCTAATGTATTATTCAATTTTCCTTTAATGTAATGTATGTATAATTTACACTCATCACACATAAACACAATGTTCTAAGTTTTGTTTATTTCCTTGAGTTCATACTCTCCCACTCCAGAGCATTTTTTGCAGAAGACTTTGTTACAGAACGCTGAGCATGTTGCTCCAACCTCGTTTCGTGATAGCACTTTATTGCACTCACCACAGTCTGCAATAGTTACAATTTTTGTATATGCTAAGTGCACTCACTCAGATTATTAACACACTTGAATTAAAATGTTCTTTGTTGGTCTCTATCAACTCATAACGGCTGGACCGCACTAAATATAAAAAAATTCTTTAGCTTCACGAGAAATGCAATTGAACATTCTTCGCACATAAGTAGACCGGATCGATATTTCTTGATAATATATTCAGCAAGCTATTAAACGCACATAAACGATATTTTCGCATTTGAACTGCTCTGCATTAGTATTGACATTTGTATTTAGGCTTTTGATACACAAGAACTTTTTAAACGTCTTTTCACACCGAAGGTTCACTCTTACCTTCAATGTTAATAATGACTGCCGATGAAAACAGCTGCCATTCTTCCTCTACACATCACACACCATACCAGCAAACTCATATCCAAAGCATTGAGGCAGTCCAGCGACGGTTTCTCCGTTTCGCTCTTCGTGGTCTCGGTTGGACTGATCCTTTCCTGTTGCCGCCGTATGAACATCGACTAAACTTAGTTGGCATGCAATCACTAAACAAATGTCGAGATGGGGCTGACATGCTTTTCATTCACCAGCTTTTAAACGGAAACATCGATAGCCCGCAACTTCTACAATTGATTTCCTTTTCACCTAACCCTCGCAATCTCAGATCTGTACCCTTGTTTCGCCTATCTACTCACCGCACTAATTATGGTCATTCCGAGCCAATTACCAGAATGCTACGATTAACTAATAAGTACGCCGAAGTTTTTGATCTTAACTGCCCCAAACCATTGCTTAAAAATATTCTTCTACACTCTATCCATCCTTAAATTCAGCAACCCCCACTGTCTCATCCTCTGCTTTTTCCCCTAGCTTTAAGTTTAGTGTAAGAATTTGTAACTAGTTTTAAGTTTGCTTGTATCAAGCTCAATAAATTGCCCCTTGGGGGCACTAAACTAAACTAAACTAAACTACACTTAAAAGGTCAGTCGGAATTTGTTCAAACTCCTCCGAAACGTGCCGTGCAAATCGGTCCCTGTAATCAGATTCAGCATCATGTAACCTTCTCCATCGTATGAGGATCACCCGTATTGGATTTTCCTGAGTGGCAAAGAAATACTGTCGCTAAAGCGCAATTTGCACAACACTAGGTGGTGAACAAGTGACAGCTTAACTCGTCTCAAAATGCGAACATCACAAATCATTTTCTGAACACACGATGGTAGCACAGAGAAATCAAAGATCTCTGATTTAAACTGTGCCGGTAACAAGCGTATTTGTGAATTTCCTTGTGTAAGAAAAATATGTTCATGATAGACAAGGCATAAGCACAGCAAAAGTTAAACAAGTTCCGTCCATACCCACATGAGCATTGAAGTCACCCATCAGGAGAAAGAAGTCAATTTCTGCCACTCTATCTATCACTCTACCAGGTTGGGTGCGTACACCTGCACCAAAGCCGAAGACGATCGCTCTAAGATCAAAACCCTCCCTCCTAATTGAATTAACTCCAATACGTTTTTCGACAGCCGGGAGCTTGTGAGTATCCCTACACCCGCCTGTGCAGTCATGCTATGTGCGACGCCAGACCAGAAAAGTTTCCACCCATCAGCGGAGTCTGGTTCCGAAACCTTTCCACTTAAGTTGAGGAGATGCCAGTCGCATCGAGCGAGTAGCATCGATACTTTTTAGCCTCCTTAACCAGTTCAAGTTCCTTCTCCGTTAGCGATGAGGCATTCATCATCATCATCATTTTCGAATGCCTCCCCCTGCAAGGTCGGGGTTATAATAGCCTTGAGGTAAGCTATGCCTGTCGTAAGAGCCGACTAAAATCCACCGGAAGAAGTATTCTTTAATGTTTCAACGGATGCTGTCAATGCTGCTCCATTTGGGGCAACTTTTGGCAGTAAGGTTTTAACTTATAGATGAATCTGAAGGTTAAATTAACGCTTCTGGATGCGTCTGTCACACATTGTGCGGCTCACTGGTCGGCGTCTGTATCCAAAGGGGCGGCTGTATTTAAAAATGAAAATAGAAGTGACTTACCTATTTCTCATAAAAACGACAAATTAAAAAAAAAAAATGGCAATGAACAAAACGAAAGAGTTGATTACCCCAGGTGGCAGCCCAGCTATGCTGGAAAATCCACCCTCTACGGAGGCAGGCTCTACGGATTCTGGGGAGAGCCTTTTATTGCTCATAAATCCTTTTGAGAAAAGGACAAAACTAAGTCGATCACCACCACCTAGATCGAACATATCTGGAAAAAGCAGTCCACCGGTAAACCAGGACTCTGTGAAAATTAAGAGCTTAGAAAAGGAGAATAATGAACTCCGAACTAAGCTTACTGAAATGGAGCGACTCTTCCAAGATCTAAAAATGGAAGTTGACTCTCTGCGAAAAGAAAACCAGGATATTAAAAATACTCGTTTAACGAAAGACTGTGAGGTAACGAAAGTGTGTGTAACACCGAATCGACCAGCAGTCGAATACTTCACGGACGAGGACGAACTTGCACTTGAGACCGATTCAGTCTTAAGGAAAAGGTCTAGCAAGAAGCGAAAGGTGAATTCCTCTCCCGAAGTAATACAAAAAGAAGATAAGCCCTCTGGCTCAAACAAGGCTAAACCAGAAGCGAAAATTCGTCCACCTCCCGCAATAAACATCGTCGGGATAGCAGACTTTGGGAGATTGCGCAACCTTCTTGCAAACACGGTGAGAACAGAAAACTATAAGCTTACCTCGCACCGAAATAACGTGTGGAAAGTAAATGTTGACAACGCCGATTCCTATCGCGCACTGTCTCTTAGACTGAATGCAGAAAGAATCGAGTGGTATACTTATCAAAATAAGTACGAAAAACCACTGCGAGTCATTTCAAGGGGGCTCCACCCATCATGCACAAAAGAAGACGTTGTAAAAGACGTAAAAAATAAAGGCCTTAAAATTATTGATGCCGTCAATATCATTTAAAAGGAAAAGCAACGCACGGAAAGAGAAAGAGACACTGTGATCAGACACGGCCTTCCAATTTTTATGCTCTCCTTTGAAAGAACTGAGAGCATAAACGATATATATAAAATAAAAATGATACTTAATATCAGGGTTAAAATCGAACCCATGCGAAAGAGCAATAGACTAATACCACAGTGTAAGCGATGCCAAGAATTCAGGCACACAAGTGCTAACTGCCAAAAAATACCACGTTGCGTGAAATGTGCCGGAAAACACCTCTCAACAGAGTGCAAAGTTGACATAAAGGCTCCAGCAGTTTGCGCCAATTGCCACGGAAACCACCCCGCAAACTATCGAGGATGCGAAGTAGCCATAGAGCTGCAAAAGGGACGAGAACCTCTTAAGGAAAATACTCGAGGTCTGAATCCAAGTCTAGGACGTCCAAAAACTCCTAAGCCAAAGACTGCAAAGACGCCAAAGCCGATCAAAAGTGCGAGATTGGCAAAGGAGGCGTCGACAAAAGGCGTAAAAGCTCCACAAAAGAGCGGCGCCAGCTCAAGTCCAGCGGAGAAACCACCACTGTTCGGACCAAAATTATACGGAAAGGTTGCGGCAAACGAAAGAAAGGTAAGATCGCCCACACCAGACGCAGTGTCTCAGATCCTCGCTGTAATATTGGAGAAACTTGAGGATCAGACTAAAATCAACAAAATTATATTTGACAAACTTAGCAAGCTTGAGTTTAAGCCTCGAAAAAATTACAAGAGAACATGAATATTAAACAGTTCTTAAAAATACTTACTTGGAATGCAAACGGCCTTCTGAATAAAATAGACGAACTAGAAGTATTTCTACGGAATAATAATATTGATATATGCATGATTACGGAAACTCACCTTATAAACGGGTCTACACCCAAACTTAAGGGTTGCAATGACTATTACGCACATCACCCTTCGCAAAATTCGAGAGGAGGATCCTCCCTCTACATTAAGAACTGCATAAGGCACTTCAAGAACACAGAAGTAGAGCTAGACTCTACGCAGATCAGTTCAGTTTCTGTAAAAATTGACTGCTCAGATTATAACATTGCATCTTGTTATTTCCCGCCAGGATATAGACTGGTGGAAGACGATCTTGATCGTATGTATGACTTCATTGGGTCCAATTTCATTATTGAGGTGACTTTAACGCGAAGCATACTTTTTAGGGTTCACGATGCAATTCAACAAGAGGCAGATTACTATACAAAAATAGTATGAAGCGTGGGGTGGACTTTTTCTCCACGGGTAAGCCAACATATTGGCGAAATGATAGGAATAAAAAGCCTGACCTTGTCGATTTTTTCATCGCTAAAGGGTACCCCAAATACCTTACGCGAATTGAAGAGTGTTATGATCTTTGCTCAGACCACTCATGAGTAATCTTGAAGATGGGTGGAAGACTGGCGAAAATAAAAAGAGCTCCTAGATTAGCTAACAAAAAAATGAACTGGGACGCCTTCAGAAAGGACTGTAAGGAGGGTGTTGGCTTGAATGTGCCATTGAAAACTCCTTTCGGGTTAGAAACCGCAGTTGACAAATTCATTGAAGCAATTCAGAGCCATGCTTGGAAAAACGCTTCGTCCCAAAAGAACGCAGTTAGCACCGACGGGAATGTACGTAAAACATATCCGCTCGAAATCGAAGAATTAATTCGATTTCGAGCGGATATGTTTTCGAAGAGATGGCAAGGCACGAGGGCTCCCCCAGACAAAACCCTCTTGAACCACCTCTCTAGCAAACTGAAAGGAATGTTGCAAGATCTTAAAAATTGTACCTTGAAGGCTTGTCGGCGGATAGGAGCTCAAACTACTTGCTGTGGAAAGCAGTTAAGTCTATCAAGAAACCTATAATCCACTCGGCACCAATAAAAAAAGCTAACGGCGAATGGGCAAGGGAGGACAAAGAGAACGCGATTTTGCTGAACATTTAGAAGAAACATTCAAGCCTTTCGAAGGTCCACCGTTGGCTGACGTTCTAAACAACAACGCGGAACCTGATAGCTTTAGAATGAAAAAAGTTTCGTTAATTGAACTCCGACAGACAATAAGCAAACTTAAAAATAATAAGGCCCCGGGTTACGACCTGATCACTGGCGAAATATTGAAAGAACTACCAAAAAAGGCACTTGTCAAGCTACTTTATATGGTAAACGCTTCTCTCAGACTTCTATACGTTCCAAGACAATGGAAAGTTGCTGAAGTCATGATGGTTCCAAGACCGGGGAAATGCGCAAATGATAAAAAATCTTATAGGCCCATATTGCTTCTGCCGATAATATCGAAAGTATTCGAGAAACTTCTGCTGAAGCGATTACAACCAATAATTGCAGAAAGACGCTTGATCCCGGATCATCAGTTCGGTTTCAGACCTAACCATTCCACAATAGATCAAGTTTACAGGATAACGCATGAAATTGAAAAAGCCTTAGAGGGGGAAAAAATATGTTCAAGTGCTTTCCTCGACGTATCGCAAGCCTTCGACAAGGTATGGCACGAAGGCTTGAAATATAAGCTACGGCAAAACTTGCCAGAAGACATGCTTACAATATTGAGAAATTATCTTGAAAGCAGACTCTTTCGTGCTAGGTGTAGTAGTGAATACTCGAGTTTCAAGGAAATTCGGGCTGGCGTACCCCAGGGAAGCGTCCTCGGTCCGACCCTGTTCCTGCTCTACACAAGAGACATACCTCTAGATGACGAGACAGTCGTGGCCACGTTTGCGGACGATACGGCCATCCTGGCAACAGTTGAATCATTCGAGTCATTAACGAGAAACCTCCAACGAGCATTGGACAGAATTTGTGTCTGGACGAAAACTTGGCGAATCGCTCTTAACGAGAACAAGTCTACGCATGTGAATTTCACTTACAGAAGGGTTAACAATTTGCCTCTGTTCATAAATTCTGTACAAATACCTTATGCAAATGAAGCGAAGTATCTAGGGATGACACTGGACGCTAAACTAAGGTGGAAACCACACGTAAAGAAGAAGCGTGACGAGCTCGAGATTAGGCTCAGGGAAATGTATTGGCTTATCGGAAGATTTTCGAAATTAAGCACATATAACAAACTGCTCTTGTACAGGCAGGTGTTAAAGCCATCCTGGACATACGGTATACAACTTTGGGGTTGTACCAAGCCGAGCAACATGTCCATGTTGCAGACTTTCCAAAACAAAACACTAAGAGCAATTGTGAATGCTCCATGGTATATTAGGAATAGTGATCTTTACAGAGATTTAGGATTAGCTACCGTGAGCGAAGAAGTAACAAACTTTGCTCAAAAGCTCAATGCTCGCCTTCATGGTCATTGCAACAATGAAATGATCCGTACTCTAAACAAGACCCTTAACGATGTAAACAACGAGCGACGACTACAAAGAACAAGACCCTTCGATCTAGCGACGTAGGGTGAAGCCGCACGAATGAACGGCTTAGTAGGTGCATTCACTGGAAAGCAACCTATCCAATGCGATTTACACTACGGAAGCGTAAACTACTTGTTAAGTTAACTTAGTTGTAGTCAAGAAGTATTATGAGAGAGCGAAAATTTACTACTATGAAGTCCGTTCTGGCAGTTTCATAGTGTCTCTCATAAATGGGTGGTTTTTTAGCACGTGGAAATCGGGCATAACCAATATCGGCTACTTCGGTATTATATACCTGCTATAGTGGGCGTATTGGTATCTTTGAAAGATTTTGGAGTTTTAGCCTCCGTCCACCCTAGAATACAAAAAAAAAAAAAATTCGAATGCCGCTTATCCTTTAAAAGGGTCGCGGAGCTAGGTAGGCTAAATGATCCTTCCATCTTTCTCGATCCTCCGCCACCAACTCAAGAGACACCGGCACAATCCCCAGGCGGGTCTCAGAGAGGTTCTTTACCTGATCTCACGACCTGTTTCTTGGCCTACCAGGGGGGCGACGCGCTTGCATCTCGGCTAGCATGACCTGTCTAGAAAGTCTGTCAGGGAGCATGCGAACAACGTGTCCAAACCATCGAAGAATCGATCGCTCCACTCGGAGAAGTAGCTGCTCAACATTTAGAATTATACGAATACTGACTTTTCTCACTCTGTCTCTTAGAGCAACACCAGCAACGCACCTCAGGAATCTCATTTCGGCAGCTTATACCCGCGATCTTATTCTTTCGGTCATTACCCAAATTTCATGACCATAGATGAGGGTCGGAACGAACACTGATTTAAAAACTGAGATCTTTGCTTTTAATCCAAGCTCAGCTTTCCTGATGACCGGCCGGCGCAGTTCCCTTACTATTGCTCCAGCTTGGCCAATTCTACAGGACAACTCAGTATCATAAACTTAAACTTCTCCACCTGTTTTAATGGAACACCATTTATGTGCAGGGTACACTGCACAGGAGTTCGGGAAACAACCATCACTTCCGATTTGTTCACGTTCACGCACGGCTGCAAACCTATCCAGTGCTCGTTGAAGTTCCTGTTTGGATGATGCAAGGATGGCCAAATCATCTGCGAAAAGCAGATGGCTCATCTTGATGCCAGCCAATTCAAAACATTGCTCGCCAAGACTGCGCTTCACCACCCAGTCCATATATACTATGAAAAGGAGCGGCGACAGAACACAGCCCTGGCGAAGTCCAACGCGCACATCAAAAGGACGGGATTTGACGCCATTTATCCGTACACAACTTCTGCAGTTTCCATACAAAGACTGGATGGCTCTCAGAAGAGGCCCCCTCAGCGCATAGTCCTGCAAAACTCTCCACAGTGTATCCCGGGGGACTCGGTCATACCCCTTTTCCAGATCTACAAAACACGCATAGACCGGTTTGGCATATTCCCAGGCCTTCTCAAGAATAACCTTCAGAGTAAAAAGCTGGTCGGTTGTGTCTCTGCCAGGCCGAAAGCCGCACTGTTCTTCTCGTAACAAAGGCTCGATTACAGCTCTGGAACGCGTTTCCAACACCTTCGCGAATACTTTTCCCGGAAGACTCAAGAGAGATATGCCCCTATAGTTGGCGCAATCTCTCCTGTTCCCTTTTTTTAAAATGGGCACTATAACTCCCGTTTGCCAATCGCTAGGTGCCTTCCCGCTATCCCAGGCCACCTTAATGACACGTGTTAGCCATTTAACACCCTTTTCACCCATTGCCTTGAGCATTTCTGGCCTGATTTCATCATCTACAGCAGAATTGCCAATTTTAAGCGATATAATCGCTTCAGTGACTTCGTCTACTGTGGGACTATTCTCCGCCCTTAACTCGTCAGCAGTGGGAATGCCATCTTCAGTGCCCTGTTGGGGGTTGAGCAACTCCGAAAAGTGCTCTCTCCATCTGCGCAAGACATCGCTCTCACTTGAAAGAAGTGTACCGTCCTTGGATTTAACCCCTTGGATGATATTAAACTTCCTTCCTCTGAGCCGGCGAATGGTCTGCCAAAATATCTTGTTTGCAGATCTGTAATTGTGCTCCAACTTCTCACCGAACTTTTTCCATGACTAATCCTTGGCTGTTCTGACTGCCAGATTGGAAGTCCTTCACGCCTCATTGTACCGGGCTCGAGAAGTTGAGTTTCTACATTGGATCCACGCAATGTAGGCTCTCTTCTTCTTTCTGATGGCTTCTTGAACTCCAGGCGTTTTAAATCAAGCAGTTCTTTTCTCACCACCAGCCGCTACCCCAAGCCGCTTCACTCCACAAGCATTTCCTGCAGAGGCAATGACTGCCGATAAAATCAGCTGCCATTCCTCCTCTAAAGGTCAGTTGGAATTTGTATTTGTATTTTATACCTAGTTGCCAGGTTTAAATTCGGCCGATCCTAGCCGCACAATATTTAATAGACGCTGCTGGATTTTATTTAAACCTTCGGGTTCATCTTTTGCAGCTATAACTTTACTGCCAAGGGTGGCCCCACAAGGAGTTCATACTCCTGGACAGCATAACTTATGCCTGAAGATTACTTCCTCCAGTGGATTTCAGTCGGCTCTTACGACAGGCATACCTTACCTCAAGGCTATTTTTAAACCCGACCTTGCAGGGTTTTGGATGAGGCATTTGCCAATTTTAAGTTGGTGCCGTTGTCGATTTATAGCCCTCATTGTGGCTTCTTACATTCCCGAGTTAAAGTGACATTAGATCGCATACACTCACATGTCGGTACCCAATTTTTTAAGGCTTATGCCAAAATAAATCCGTCAATAAATTTTATATGACAACAATTTTATATTTTTTTCCCCGTGGGTAGGAAAAACCTTCATAGGCACTACGAGGACCGGCCGCGCGTGCTCATAGTAGTGTGAGATTCTTACTCACTAAAAAACCTCCCATTTTCCGTCAGACTATGACTAAGTTTCCTTAACAAGTAGTTCAAGCTTCTGTGGTAATCGCGTGTGGCAGGCTGCCTTCCAACGAAGGCAACTACAATACCGTCAATTTATGCGGCTTCATCTTATGCTGCTAGATCTAACGGTCTCATTCGTTGTAGTCGGCGCGTAAGATTTGTCTGATCCAAAAATCGGATAATTTCATTGTTGCAGTGTCTGCGAAGACGAGTACTAAGTTTGCGAGCAAAGTTTGTTACCTCGTCAGACACGGTTGCGATTCCTAGATCTCCATGGTTATGTACCATGGAGCATTAACGATTGCTCTGAGTGTCTTATTTTGAAAAGTTTCTAAAATAGATATATTGCTTGGTTTAGTACAACCCCAGAGTTGTATACCGTACGTCCAAGATGGTTTTAGCACTTGCTTATAATTGAAGAAAGACGATTGATTCCGGATCACCAATTCGGCTTTAGGGTCAAACATTCAACAATTGACCAGTTCAATCGAATAACTAAAGAAATTGAGAAAGCCTTAGAAGCGAAAATAATATGCTCTACCGCTTTTCTTGACGTAACCCAAGCCTTTGATAAAGTTTGGTACGAAGGCCGAAAATATAAGCTACGGAAAGTTTTGCCGGAAAAAATGTATGAACTCTTAGAGTCTTATCTTGACAACAGACTATTTCGAGTGAGATACGGGAGCGAATACTCAGAATTCAAAGAAATACAAGCCGGCGTTCCACAAGGTAGCGTCCTCGGTCCAACACTGTTCTTACTTTTTACAAGAGATGTACCTCAAGTAGAGACAACGACTGTACCCACGTTCGCTGACGACACGGCTATCATCGCTACGGATAAGACAGTCGAACTATCAACGGGAAAACTCCAACGCGCTTTGAATGAAATATGCGAATGGACAAAGGCCTGGCGAATCCTCCTAAATGAGACAAAATCAACGCATGTAAATTTTACTTACAAGAGGGTAATCAACTTACCTCTATTTATAAACTCGGTACAAATTCCGTACGCAAACGAGTCGAAATATTTAGGCATGACCCTAGACGCAAAACTTAAGTGGAAGCCACACGTTAAAAAGAAACGCGATGAACTTGAAATCAAGCTACGAGAACTGAATTGGCTTGTCGGACGTTATTCGAAACTAAGCGTATAGTTTTTTTTTTTTTTTTGAATACTAGGATGGACGGAGACTAAAACTCCAAAATCTTTCAAAGATACCAATACGCCCACTATAGCAGGTACATAATACCGAAGTAGCCGATATTGGTTATGCCCGATTTCCACGTGCTAAAAAACCACCCATTTATGAGAGACACTGTGAAACTGCCAGAACGCACTTCATAGTAGTAAATTTTCGCTCTCTCATAATACTTCTTGACTACAACTAAGTTAACTTAACAAGTAGTTTACGCTTCCATAGTGTTGATCGCATTGGATAGGTTGCTTTCCAGTGAATGCACCTACTAAGCCGTTCATTCATGCGGCTTCACCCTACGTCGCTAGATCGAAGGGCCTTGTTCTTTGTAGTCGTCGCTCGTTGTTAACATCGTTAAGAGTCTCGTTTAGAGTACGGATCATTTCATTGTTGCAATGAACATGAAGGCGAGCATTTAGCTTTCGAGCGAAGTTTGTTACTTCTTCGCCCACGGTAGCTATTCCTAAATCTCTGTGAATATCGCTATTCCTAATATACCATGGAGCATTCACAATTGCTCTTAGTGTCTTGTTTTGGCAAGCGTACTGCCAGAAAAAGCCGCGATGCGTAAAATGCGCCGGCGAACATCTCAGTCAGCAGTCAGGCCCCCGCGGTTTGTGCCAATTGCAGGGGAAGTCACCCAGCGAGCTACCGAGGTTGCGAAATTGCCATTGAGTTGCAAAAACGACATGAAGCTCCGAAGAAAAATACTGAAAATAAGGGCCCAAGCCTAAAACCTCCTAAGGTAGATAAGCCAAAAACCCCTAAGTCAACAAGGGATAAGTGTTTGATTAAAGGCAAAATTCAAAACGCACAAGAAAATGTCGCTGGTCCTAGTTCCCACCGGAGTCAAAAGGGAGAATCCACACTTGTTGGTCTAAGATCGTACGCTCAAGTCGCGTCACGTGAAAGTAAGCCACAATCGGCCGCATCAGATTCGGTCTCTCAAATTCTAGGCATGATTTTAAAAAAGTTTGAGCAACAGGCGAAACTTAATCAAGTTATATTCAACAAATTGAGCGAACTCGAGTTTAAACCTCGAAAAACATTTAATAAAAAATCATGAATATGGGAAAGTCAATCAAAATAATTACATGGAATGCAAACGGCCTTTTGCAAAAAATTGAAGAACTAGAAGTATTCCTACGGAAGAATAATGTAGACATATGCCTGATTTCGGAAACCCACTTTAAAAAGGGTTCAGCACGCAAAATAAAAGGTTACATTGACTATCACGCGCATCATCCTTCAGAAAATTCGAGAGGTGGATCCTCTCTGTACATTAAAGACTGCATTAAGCACTCCAAAAACGAAGAAATAGAACTTGACTCTATGCAAATAACCTCAGTCTCAGTAAAATTAAGTCACATAAATTACAACATCGCGACGAGCTATTTTCCTCCGCAGTATCGCCTGGCAGATGAAGATCTTGCTCTGCTCTTTGATTCACTTGGGTCAAACTTTATCATCGGCGGGGACTTTAACGCGAAAAATACTTTTTGGGGCTCACGGTGCAATTCAACAAGAGGCAGAGCCCTCTTTAAAGCAAGTACAAAACGCGGCGTGATCTTCTTATCGACGGGAAAGCCAACATATTGGCCAACCGACAGAAATAAAATACCTGATCTCGTCGACTTCTTTATCGCCAAGGGGGTACCTCGTTACCTTACGAACGTAGAAGAACGCTTTGATCTCTGTTCAGATCACTCGGCAGTTCTTTTGAAAATCGGCGGAAGCCTAGCGAAAAAGAACAGAGCGCCTAGATTAACTAACAACAACACCGACTGGGACGGCTTTAGAAAATACTGCAAAGAAAACATAGCTTTAAATGTACCGCTCAAAACGCCACTTGAAATAGAAGAAGAATTAGATAAACTCGTGAGAGAGCACCCCCGGATAAGACCATCTTGAACCACCTTTCTAACAAACTGAAGCACGAACTTCAAGATTTTAAAAGTCGCGAGACTACTGCTTACCTCGAAAGTTTGACTGCCGATAAAGGTTCGAACTACTCTCTTTGGAAATCAGTCAAGTCCGTTAAGAAGCCTATAGCACACTCTGCGCCATTAAGAAAAGCCAACGGCGAATGGGCAAGAGAAGACAAAGAAAAAGCGGATTTATTTGCAGATTACCTAGAAGAAACATTCAAACCGTTTGACGGGGAACCGTTGGTCGAGGAGCTCAATCCTTATGCGGCTGAACTTCGTCAAACGATAAATAATCTGGAAAACAAGAAAGCCCCTGGCTACGACTTAATTACTAGCGAAATTTTAAAGGAGCTACCGAAAAAAGCTTTGGTCAAGCTACTCTATATCATTAACGCTTCCATGAGAGTTTTATACGTTCCAAGGCAATGGAAAGTGGCCGAGGTCATAATGGTTCCGAAACCAGGAAAATGTCCGAACGACAAAAAGTCATACAGACCTATTTCGCTACTGCCGATAATAGCTAAGGTGTTCGAGAAACTGTTGCTTAAAAAGTTGCAACCAATCATTGAAGAAAGACGATTGATTCCGGATCACCAATTCGGATTTAGAAAAAAACATTCAACAATCGACCAGGTCTATCGTATAACAAACGAAATCGAAAAAGCTCTGGAAGCGAAAAAGATATGTACTAGCGCTTTTCTCGATGTATCGCAAGCCTTCGACAAGGTATGGCACGAAGGCCTGAAGTACAAATTAAGGCTTTGCTTACCAGAAAAACTCTATAGAATCTTAGAGTCTTACCTTAAAGACAGAATCTTTCGCGTAAGGTACGTAAATGAGTACTCGGAATTCAAAGAGATAAATGCCGGTGTCCCGCAAGGAAGCGTTCTCGGCCCAATATTATTTTTGCTCTATACAAGAGACATACCCCACGATGAGGGAACAATTTTAGCTACGTTCGCAGACGACACTGCTATTCTCGCTATTGATAAGACAGTTGAATTATCAACAGGGAAACTCCAGCGCGCTTTAGACAAAATATGCGACTGGACGAAGAGCTGGCGAGTTGTCCTTAACGAGACTAAGTCAACGCATGTTAACTTTACTTATAAAAAGATAAACAACAAACCTTTATTCATTAACTCGGTACAAATCCCGTACTCAAATGAAGCGAAGTATCTAGGAATGACTCTAGACGCAAAACTTAAATGGAAGCCGCACGTTAAAAAAAAACGCGACGAGCTCGAAATCAAGTTAAGAGAAATGAATTGGCTTATCGGAAGATTTTCGAAACTAAGCATATATAACAAACTGCTTTTGTATAAGCAAGTGCTAAAACCATCTTGGACGTACGGTATACAACTCTGGGGTTGTACTAAACCGAGCAATATATCTATTTTAGAAACTTTTCAAAATAAGACACTCAGAGCAATCGTTAATGCTCCATGGTATATAAGAAATAGCGATCTACACCGAGATCTAGGAATCGCAACCGTGTCTGACGAGGTAACAAACTTTGCTCGCAAACTTAGTACTCGTCTTCGCGGACACTGCAACAATGAAATTATCCGAACTTTGGATCAGACAAATCTTACGCGCCGACTACAACGAATGAGACCGTTAGATCTAGCAGCATGAATTTATGCGGTTTCATATATTATGAAACCGCATAAATTGACGGTATTGTAGGTGCCTTCGTTGGAAGGCAGCCTGCCACACGCGATTATTACAGAAGCTTGAGCTACTTGTTAAGGAAACTTAGTCGTAGTCTGACGGAAAATGGGAGGTTTTTTAGTGAGTAAGAATCTCACACTACTATCAGCACGCGCGGCCGGTCCTCGTAGTGCCTATGAAGGTTTTTCCTACCCACGGAAAAAAAAAAAAAAAAAAAAAAAAAAGTGTCTTGTTTTGGAAAGTCTGCAACATGGACATGTTGCTCGGCTTGGTACAACCCCAAAGTTGTATACCGTATGTCCAGGACGGCTTTAACACCTGCCTGTACAAGAGCAGTTTGTTATATGTGCTTAATTTCGAAAATCTTCCAATAAGCCAATACCTTTCCCTGAGCCTAATCTCGAGCTCGTCACGCTTCTTCTTTTCGTGTGGTTTCCACCTTAGTTTAGCGTCCAGTGTCATCCCTAGATACTTTGCTTCATTTGCATAAGGTATTTGTGCAGTATTTATGAACAGAGGCAAATTGTTAACCCTTTTGTAAGTGAAATTCACACGCGTAGACTTGTTCTCGTTAAGAGCGATTCGCCAAGTCTTCGTCCAGACACAAATTCTGTCCAATGCTCGTTGGAGGTTTCTCGTTGACGACTCGACTGATTCACCTGTTGCCAGGATGGCCGTATCGTCCGCAAACGTGGCCACGACTGTCTCGTCATCTAGAGGTATGTCTCTTGTGTAGAGCAGGAACAGGGTCGGACCGAGGACGCTTCCCTGGGGTACGCCAGCCCGAATTTGTTTGAAACTCGAGTATTCACTACTACACCTAACACGAAAGAGTCTGCTTTCAAGATAATTTTCCAATATTTTAAGCATGTCTTTCGGCAAGTTTTGCCGTAGCTTATATTTCAAGCCTTCGTGCCATACCTTGTCGAAGGCTTGCGATACGTCGAACCATAATGACTTCAGCAACTTTCCATTGTCTTGGAACGTATAGAAGTCTAAGAGAAGCGTTTATCATATAAAGTAGCTTGACTAATGCCTTTTTTGGTAGCTCTTTTAATATTTCGCCAGTGATCAGGTCGTAACCCGGGGCCTTATTATTTTTAAGTTTGCTAATTGTCTGTCGGAGTTCAATTAACGAAACTTTTTTCATTCTAAGGCTATCAGGTTCCCCGTTGTTGTTTAGAACGTCAGCCAACGGCGGACCGTCGAAAGGCTTGAATGTTTCTTCTAAATGTTCAGCAAACAAATTCGCTTTCTCTTTGTCTTCTCTTGCCCATTCGCCGTAAGCTTTTTTTATTGGTGCCGAGTGGATTATAGGTTTTTTGATAGACTTAACTGCTTTCCACAGCGAGTAGTTTGAGCTCCTATCCGCCGACAAGCCTTCAAGGTATTCAGTGGTCTCACGATTTTTAAGTTCTTGCAACATTCCTTTCAGTTTGTTAGAGAGGTGGTTCAATAGGGTTTTGTCTGGGGGGGCCCTCGTGCCTTGCCATCTCCTACGCGCTCTTCTCTTTTCACGAATTAATTCTTCGATTTCGAGCGGATATGTGTTACGTACATGCCCGTCTGCGTTCTTTTGGGACGAAGTGTTTTTCCAAGCATGGCTCTGAATTGCTTCTATGAATTTGTCAACTGCGGTTTCTAACTCGAAAGGAGTTTTCAATGGCACATTCAAGCCAACACCCTCCTTACAGTCCTTTCTGAAGGCGTCCCAGTTCATTTTTTTGTTAGCTAATCTAGGAGCTCTTTTTATTTTCGCCAGTCTTCCACCCATCTTCAAGATTACTCATGAGTGGTCTGAGCAAAGATCATAACACTCTTCAATTCGCGTAAGGTATTTGGGGTACCCTTTAGCGATGAAAAAATCGACAAGGTCAGGCTTTTTATTCCTATCGGTTGGCCAATATGTTGGCTTACCCGTGGAGAAAAAGTCCACCCCACGCTTCATACTATTTTTGTACAGTAATCTGCCTCTTGTTGAATTGCATCGTGAGCCCTAAAAAGTATGCTTCGCGTTAAAGTTACCCCTCATGATAAAATTGGACCCAATGAAGTCATACATACGATCAAGATCGTCTTCCACCAGTCTATATCCTGGCGGGAAATAACAAGATGCAATGTTATAATCTAAGCAGTCAATTTTTACAGAAACTGAACTGATCTGCATAGAGTCTAGCTCAACTTCTGTGTTCTTGAAGTGCTTTATGCAGTTCTTAATGTAGAGGGAGGATCCTCCTCTCGAATTTTGCGAAGGATGATGTGTGTGATAGTCATTGTAACCTTTAAGTTTGGGTGTAGACACGTTTTTAAGGTGAGTTTCCGTAATCATGCAAACATCAATATTGTTTTTCCGTAGAAATACTTCTAGTTCGTCTATTTTATTCAGAAGGCCGTTTGCATTCCATGTTAATATTTTAAATAACTGTTTCATATTCATGTTCTCTTGTAATTTTTTCGAGGCTTAAACTCGAGCTTGCTCAGTTTGTCAAATATAACTTTGTTGATTTTAGTCTGATCCTCAAGTTTCTCCAAGATTACAGCGAGGATCTGAGACACTGCATCTGTTGTGGGCGATCTTGCCTTGTTTTCGTTTGCCGCAACCTGTGCGTATGATTTCGGTCCGACCAGTGGTGGTTTCTCCGCTGCACTTGAACTGGCGCCGCTCTTTTGTGGAGCTTTTACGCCTTTTGTCGACGCCTCCTTTGCCAATCTTCCACTTTTGATCGGCTTTGGCGTCTTTGGAGTCCTTGGCTTAGGAGTTTCAGCAGGTTTTGGGCATCCTAGGCTTTGATTCTGACCTCTAGTATTTTCCTTAAGAGGTTCTCGTCCCTTTTGCAGCTCTATGGCTACTTCGCATCCTCGATAGTTCGCGGGGTGGTTTCCGTGGCAATTGGCGCAAACTGCTGGAGCCTTTATGTCAAATTTGCACTCTGTTGACAGGTGTTTTCCGGCACATTTCACGCAACGTGGTTCTTTTTGGCAGTAGGCACTTGTGTGCCTGAATTCTTGGCATCGCTTACACTGTGGTATCAGTCTATTGCCCCTTCGCATGGGTTCGATTTTAACCCTGATGTTAAGTATCATTTTTATTTTATAAATATGGTTTATGCTCTCAGTTCTTTCAAAGGAGAGCATAAAAATTGGAAGGCCGCGTCTGATCACAGTGTCTCTTTCTCCTTCCGTGCGTTGCTTTTCCTTTTTAATGATATTGACGGCATCAATAATTTTAAGACCTTTATTTTTTACGTCTTTTACAACGTCTTCTTTTGTGCATGATGGGTGTAGCCCCCTTACAATGACTCGCAGTGGTTTTTCGTACTTATTTTGATAAGTATACCACTCGATTCTTTCTGCATTCAGTCTAAGAGACAGTGCGCGATAGGAATCGGCGTTGTCAACATTTACTTTCCACACGTTATTTCGGTGCGAGGTAAGCTTATAGTTTTCTGTTCTCACCGTGTTTGCAAGAAGGTTGCGCAATCTCCCAAAGTCTGCTATCCCGACGATGTTTATTGCGGGAGGTGGACGAATTTTCGCTTCTGGTTTAGCCTTGTTTGAGCCAGAGGGCTTATCTTCTTTTTGTATTACTTCGGGAGAGGAATTCACCTTTCGCTTCTTGCTAGACCTTTTCCTTAAGACTGAATCGGTCTCAAGTGCAAGTTCGTCCTCGTCCGTGAAGTATTCGACTGCTGGTCGATTCGGTGTTACACACACTTTCGTTACCTCACAGTCTTTCGTTAAACGAGTATTTTTAATATCCTGGTTTTCTTTTCGCAGAGAGTCAACTTCCATTTTTAGATCTTGGAAGAGTCGCTCCATTTCAGTAAGCTTAGTTCGGAGTTCATTATTCTCCTTTTCTAAGCTCTTAATTTTCACAGAGTCCTGGTTTACCGGTGGACTGCTTTTTCCAGATATGTTCGATCTAGGTGGTGGTGATCGACTTAGTTTTGTCCTTTTCTCAAAAGGATTTATGAGCAATAAAAGGCTCTCCCCAGAATCCGTAGAGCCTGCCTCCGTAGAGGGTGGATTTTCCAGCATAGCTGGGCTGCCACCTGGGGTAATCA
The DNA here is from genome assembly GCA_947623515.1 of Neoascia interrupta. NCBI lineage: Eukaryota > Metazoa > Arthropoda > Insecta > Diptera > Syrphidae > Neoascia > Neoascia interrupta. Next base: position 92,978,268 of record OX392463.1, read on the forward strand.
ACTCTTTCGTTTTGTTCATTGCCATTTTTTTTTAACTTGTCGTTTTTATGAGAAATAGGTAAGTCACTTCTATTTTCATTTTTAAATACAGCCGCCCCTTTGGAGACAGACGCCGACCAGTGAGCCGCACAATGTATGACAGACGCTTCTGGATTTTAATTTAACCTTCAGATTCATCTATAAGTTAAAACCTTACTGCCAAAAGTTGCCCCAAATGGAGCAGAATCGACAGCATCCGTTGAAACATTAAAGAATATTTCTTCCGGTGGATTTTAGTCGGCTCTTACGACAGGCATACCTTACCTCAAGGCTATTCTAACCCCGACCTTGCAGGGGCTAAGGGGACCGACGAAGTAAGAAACTTTGCTCGCAAACTTCACACTCCCCTTCACGGCCATTGCAACCACGAAATAATCCGAACTCTGGATCAGACAAATCTTGCACGCCGACTACAACGAACAAGACCGTTTGATCTAGCGTGGTAAGAGGAAACCGCACATAATGACGGTATTGCAGGTGCTTTCGTTGGAAGGTAGCCTGCCAAACGCGATTACTATGCAGAAACTTGAACTACTTGTTAAGGAAACTTAGTCGTAGTCTTACAAAGATTGGGGGGTTTTTTAGTGAGTAAGAATCTCACACTACTATGAGCACGCGCGTTCGATTCTCATAGTGCCTATGAAGGTTTTAACCTACCCACGAAAAAAAAAAATTCTATAATTATCTTGTACCGCATAAGGATTGAGCTCCTCGACCAACGGTTCCCCGTCAAACGGTTTGAATGTTTCTTGTAGGTAATCTGCAAATAAATCCGCTTTTTCTTTGTCTTCTCTTGCCCATTCGCCGTTGGCTTTTCTTAATGGCGCAGAGTATGCTATAGGCTTCTTAACGGACTTGACTGCTTTCCAAAGAGAGTAGTTCGAACCTATATCGGCAGTCAAACTTTCGAGGTAAGCAGTAGTCTCGCGACTTTTAAAATCTTGAAGTTCGTGCTTCAGTTTGTTAGAAAGGTGGTTCAAGATTGTCTTATCTGGGGGTGCTCGCGAACGTTGCCATCTCTTGCGCGCTCTCCTCTTTTCGCATATTAGCTCTTCTATTTCTCGCGGATATATTGTTCCGCTGTTCGATAATTCGGACCTCCGAAAAGAAGTGTTATTCCACGCAGCGCTCTGAACAACTCTCACGAGTTTATCTAATTCTTCTTCTATTTCAAGTCGCGTTTTGAGCGGTACATTTAAAGCTATGTTTTCTTTGCAGTATTTTCTAAAGCCGTCCCAGTCGATGTTGTTGTTAGTTAATCCAGGCGCTCTATTCTTTTTCGCTAGGCTTCCGCCGATTTTCAAAAGAACTGCCGAGTGATCTGAACAGAGATCAAAGCGATCTTCCACGTTCGTAAGGTAACGAGGTACTTGGCGATAAAGAAGTCGACGAGATCAGGTATATTATTTCTGTCGGTTGGCCAATATGTTGGCTTTCCCGTCGATAAGAAGATCACGCCACGTTTTGTACTTGCTTTAAAGAGGGCTCTGCCTCTTGTTGAATTGCACCGTGAGCCCCAAAAAGTATTTTTCGCGTTAAAGTCCCCGCCGATGATAAAGTTTGACCCAAGTGAATCAAAGAGCAGAGCAAGATCTTCATCTGCCACCCGATACTGCGGAGGAAAATAGCTCGTCGCGATGTTGTTATTTATGTGACTTAATTTTACTGAGACTGAGGTTATTTGCATAGAGTCAAGTTCTATTTCTTCGTTTTTGGAGTGCTTTATGCAGTCTTTAATGTAGAGAGAGGATCCACCTCTCGAATTTTCTGAAGGATGATGCGCGTGATAGTCAATGTAACCTTTTATTTTGCGTGCTGAACCCTTTTTAAAGTGGGTTTCCGAAATCAGGCATATGTCTACGTTATTCTTCCGTAGGAATACTTTTAGTTCGCCAAATTTTTGCAAAAGGCCGTTTGCATTCCATGTAATTATTTTGATTGACTTTCCCATATTCATGATTTTTTATTAAATGCTTTTCGAGGTTTAAACTCGAGCTCGCTCAATTTATTGAATATTACTTGATTAAGTTGCGCCTGTTGCTCAAACTTTTCTAAAATCATGCCAATCAGAATGTCATGCAAATCATGCAAATCAGAATTTGAGAGACTGAATCCGATGCGTCCGATTGTGGCTTACTTTCACGTGACGCGACTTGAGCGTACGATCTTGGACCAACAAGTCTGGATTCTCCCTTTTGACTCCGGTGGAAACTAGGACCAGCGACGTTTTCTTGCGCATTTTGAATTTTGCCTTTAATCAAACCTTTATCCCTGTCGACTTAGGGGTTTTGGGCTTATCTACTTTAGGAGGTTTTAGGCTTGGGCCCTTATTTTCACTATTTTTCTTCGGAGCTTCATGTCGTTTTTGCAACTCAATGGCAATTTCGCAACCTCGGTAGCTCGCTGGGTGACTTCCCCTGCAATTGGCGCAAACCGTGGGGGCCTGACTGCTGACATTGCAGTCCTTCTGACATTGCAGAATTTCGTTAAAATCATGACAAAATGCGTTGAAACCGAAAATTGTTTCCGGAAAGCGGGTTTTTCCTAAAAACGCCCCCTAAAAGTGTGCGGAACTCAAAACTTTGTATGAATTAAACTTAGCAAATAGTAATATCTTTGATATTTGTCAAATATTTTTTTTTCGTTTTGGAGTGAACTTTCCGACAAATCGGGTTTTTAAAGATCTAACATGTCAAAAGTGGCACGGTCGATAATGTGGGCGGTACTATTTTAGTTTTCTTAGAGTTTTTGGGCCATTATTGCTCTATACGAAAATTTGAGTTCCTACGCTTTTGTCTTACTTGTCTTACTTGACCAAAAGGCATTTTAAAAAGAAAATTTGAAATAGAGATTGTCTTACATTGAAGCCAGTAGTGAGCGTGGTCGTTGGCGGATTTAACCAATTTTCACATTTTGTCTGTACAAAGTGCTGTCTGAGCATCCTAGCACAATTTTAAGGAGCTAAAAGCTTCCTCTCGACTTCTAACTGCATCCAAGGGTTTCCCTTTAAGACCTTCTGCAGTCGAATAATATTTTCCTCTTCAGAAAATCCACATAGCTCCGTGGATCTGTTGAAGTTATATATAAAGAGCGGCCAGCAATCAGGGCTACCGTCAAAGCTCTGCAGGTCGCGTGTGATCAAATAGCGGGCAGCTATGTTGTTTCTCGTCAGGCTATTGTGTGACGATGCTAGGTGGAAACCACCCCCTTGTGGTTCTCCGGACATCAATGGAAAAACATTTTGTCTATTTTGTTCTGAATGCGGTACTTCTGGTGCTGAATAATGGACATGGTTTCGATGTAAGTACTGGTTCGGTTGTGAAGGAAGAGTGGAATGTGGAAAAAAATCGCGTTCTACTGGGTGCGACGACGATTGATGGTCCACTTGGTTGGTTTCAATTCGTTTCGTGTGCTGCTGACCACAAACTACAGCACTCGACTTATGATTGTCGTGCGTTCGTTTGTTGACAGTAGCTGGCTGTGATGATGGAGCTGCTTCCCCAAGATTCTGGCACCGCTGGGTTGAATTTTTGGAGCTTAACCAATTCACTACCTTACCTGTAATTTCGGCTAGATCATCTTCCACTTCATCCTCTGCAAATGACTCCTCCTGAAGTTGGCTCAATATTGCATACTTCCTCTCCAGAAACTCCCTGTCTCTCTTCATCTTGGCTTCGTGTTCTTACTCAGCTAGAATTTTTTCATCTTCCAGTTTTTTCATTTCTAGCTCGTAACGCTTTGACACAGATGCCTTCGATGATTTCGAGTTTATAGATGACCTTGAGGACTTGGTGGTATTTGATAGCGATCGATGTGCAGTACTTGGTCGGCCCATCACGCTTTTACTACTTGATTCGCATTTAATTTGTCCTTCTGAGCAGCTTCAGACTCTGCTGGCGTTGTTCTCGTTGCGGGCTGCTAAATTGAGGTTAGGATGGTTTGTCGAATCGTAGCACAATCGAATAGCACAGAGAAATCAAAGATCTCTGATATAAAATGTGCCGGTAACAAGCGTATTTGTGAATGTCCTTGTGTAAGAAAAATATGTTCATGATAGACAAGGCATAAGCACAGCAAAAGTTCAACAAGTTCCGTCCATACCCGAATAAGCATTGAAGTCACCAATCAGGAGAAAGAAGTCAATTTCTGCCACTCTATCTATCACTCTACCAGGTTGGGTGCATACACCTGCACCAAAGCCGAAGTCGATCGCTCAAGCTTAAGCTCTAAGATCAAAACCCTCCCTCCTAATGGAATTAACTCCAATACGTTTTTCGACAGCCGGGAGCTTGTGAGTATCCCTACACCCACCTGTGCAGTCATGCTATGTGCGACGCCAAACCAGGAAAGTCTCCACCCATCAGCGGAGTCTGGTTCCGAAACCTTTCCACTTAAGTTGAGGAGATGCCAGTCACATCGAGCGAGTAGCATCGATACTTTTTAGCCTCCTTAACCAGTTCAAGTTCCTTCTTCGTTAGCGATGAGTCATTACATATGCCAATTTCAAGTTGATGCCGTTGTCGATTTATTGCCCTCATTGTGGCTTCTTTAACATTCCCGAGTGAAAGTGACATTAGATTGCATACACTCACATGTCGATACCCAATTTTTGAAGGCTAATACCAAAATAAATCCGTCAATAATTAATTTTTATTTGATTTTGACGCCCCCAAAAGTGGGCCGGGGCTAAAAATTAAAAACAATTAATTGGAATTTCGTTTAAATCGGGACAAAATGCGTCAAAACCGAAAATTATTTCCGAAAAACGGGTTTTTCCTAAAAACGCCCCCTAAAAGTGGGCGGAACTCAAAACTTTGTATGAATTAAACCTAGCAAATAGTAATATCTTTGATATTTGACAACTAATTTTTTTTCGTTTTGGAGTGAAATTTCCAACAAATCTGATTTTTAAAGATCTAACATGTTAAAAGTGGGCATGGTGGATGATGTGGGCGGTACTATTTTTGCTTTTTTAGAGGTTTTGGGCCATTATTACTCTATACGAAAATTTGAGTTCCTACGCCTTGTCTTACTTGACCAAAAGGCATTTTGAAAGAAAATTTGAAATAGAGGTTGTCTTACATTGAAGCCAGTAGTGAGCGTGGTCGTTGGCGGATTTAACCAATTTTCACATTTTGTCTGTACAAAAGTGCTGTCTGAGCATCCTAGCACAATTTTAAGGAGCTAAAAGCTTCTTCTCGACTTCTAACTGCTTCCAAGGCCTTTCCCTTTAAGGCCTTCTGCAGTCGAATAATATTTTCCTCTTCAGAATATCCACATAGCTCCGTGGATCTGTTGAAGTTGCATACAAAGAGCGGCCAGCAATCAGGGCTACCGTCAAAGCTCTGCAGGTCGCGTGAGATCCAATAGCTGGCAGCTATGTTGTTTTTCGTCAGGCTATTGTGTGACGATGCTAGGTGGAAACCACCCCCTTGTGGTTCTTCGGACATCAATGGAAAAACATTTTGTCTATTCTGTTCTGGTTGCGGTACTTCTGGTGCTGAATAATGGACATGGTTTCGATGTACGTGCTGGTTCGGTTGTGAAGGAAGAGTGGAATGTGGAAAAAGTTCGCATTCTACTGAGTGCGACGACGATTGATGGTCAACTTGGTTGGTTTCAATCCGTTTCGTGTGCTGCTGACCACAAATTACAGCACTCGACTTATGATTGCGTTCGTTTGTTGACAGTAGCTGGCTGTGATGATGGAGCTGCTTCCCCAAGATTCTGGCACCGCTGGGTTGAATTTTTTGAGCTTAACCAATTCACTACCTTACCTGTGATTTCGGCTAGATCATCTCCCACTTCATCCTCTGCAAATGACTCCTCCTGAAGTTGGCTCAATATTGCATACTTCCTGTCCAGAAACTCCCTGTCTCTCTTCATCTTGGCTTCGTATTCTTACTCAGCTAGAATTTTTTCTTCTTCCAGTTTTTTCATTTCTAACTCGTAACGATTTGACACAGATGCCTTCGATGATTTCGAGTTTATAGATGACCTCGAGGACTTGGTGGTATTTGATGGCGATCGATGTGAAGTACTTGGTCAGCCCATCCGATTGTCTCGGGGAACAAGAACGCACGCTTTCACTACTTGATTCGCATTTAATTGGTCCTTCTGAGCAGCTTCAGACTCTGTTGGCGTTGTTCTCGTTGCTAAATTGAGGTTAGGATGGTTTGTCGAATCGTTTGCACTACAACAAATACTGCACATCCAATCTCTTTGGCTGATGGAGACACTGACGCCAGCGCATGTGAAGTTGTACCAATATTTGCAGCCATCGCATACCACCATGTCCGATTCTGAGTGTGGCACTGAGCAGGCCTTGCAATTGTACTCTTCGTCCGCGTTTTTTGACATCGAAGTGGTAATCTTTAAACTTGATTACACGATAAAGAATTTCTTAAAATGTTGCCTTCAGTGCAACTTACTTTCAAATGAGATAAATTTAAACAACTTTAACTATTCAAATTTTGCGATTTTATTCAATTAATTCCAAAATGATATTTTAAAGTTACAAAATTCTGTCTTTTCTCTCATCTTCGCGTGCTCAAAGTCTGCCCTTGTCAAATCGACTTATCTGTCAGACCTTAGTTTTTCTTCTCTTCCGGTTGAGATGTCCGGGTTGTTACAACTTCTCTGGTGTTCATGAAAAGAGCTTGGGTAAACTTCGTGAGAGAATCGTTTATGTATATTGCGGTTCTGATGCGTACACCAGTGATGTCAATAGAGTTTTTAAGTAGATGCTGTTGCTGCCAGTTTAATTCCGCCTCCAGATGGTTGACCTTCAGTTTAAGCTCAGCAATCACCTCCAAAACCTCGTTCAGATGTTGTAGGAACCGATCATTTTTTTCCTCTAAAATTGAGAGCTTTGCGTATATCATATCGAGGTTGACATTATTTCCGCAATGTTTAGAATGAGAACATCCAGCGTCAGAAACATCGTTGTTTTGTTGCTTAGGTGTTGCTGCAGTTGGTTGTGAGCAGACTGATCCCGCTTGGTTTGTATTTGTATTCTCCTGTGCCGGCGCGGTGTTTTTGCTAAGCTTTTGCGTGGTTTTTGTCGAAGGAGGTTAAATGCAAAGAGCGACGTCGTAGAATACTACAATTTTCACACCGAAAAGGATTGCCACTTGCTTTTATCAACGTCTTGTTCAGTAATATTAACACTAGATTAGTGAAAGAATGCATCACAGTCTCAACATCTATTTAAAGAGCAGTTGCGTTCAATTTTTTGACAACAAATAGAACAATTCATTTCAAGGGTTATAGATATTAGTTTGAATAGATGCACACCTTATGATAAATCCAGACCAGGCTTAATAATAACTGGAGGTAAATTGTTTTGAGCTACTCCTTAAATCACTTTTTTCATTTAACACATCTTTTTCGGTTAGGAGTTTAACACATCTCAAAATCTCTTTACTTTCTTTTCCTTGCTGATTTGGGGCTGATTGATTTAGGTTTACCACTGCTAATGTATTATTCAATTTTCCTTTAATGTAATGTATGTATAATTTACACTCATCACACATAAACACAATGTTCTTAGTTTTGTTTATTTCCTTGAGTTCATACTCTCCCACTCCAGAGCATTTTTTGCAGAAGACTTTGTTACAGAACGCTGAGCATGTTGCTCCAACCTCGTTTCGTGATAGCACTTTATTGCACTCACCACAGTCTGCAATAGTTACAATTTTTGTATATGTTAAGTGCACTCACTCAGATTACTAACACACTTGAATTAGAATGTTCTTTGTTGGTCTCTATCAACTCATAACGGCTGGATCGCCACTAAATATAAAAAAACTCTTTAGCTTCACGAGAAATGCAACTGAACATTCTTCGCACATAAGTAGACCGGATAGATATTTCTTGATAATATATTCAGCAAGCTATTAAACGCACATAAACGATATTTTCGCATTTGCACTGCTCTGCATTAGTATTGACATTTGTATTTAGGCTTTTGATACACAAGAACTTTTTAAACGTCTTTTCACACCGAAGGTTCACTCTTACCTTCAATGTGAATAATGACTGCCGATGAAAACAGCTGCCATTCTTCCTCTACACATCACACACCATACCAGCAAACTCATATCCAAAGCATTGAGGCAGTCCAGCGACGGTTTCTCCGTTTCGCTCTTCGTGGTCTCGGTTGGACTGATCCTTTCCTGTTGCCGCCGCATGAACATCGACTAAACTTAGTTGGCATGCAATCACTAAAAAAATGTCGAGATGGGGCTGACATCCTTTTCATTCACCAGCTTTTAAACAGAAACATCGATAGCCCGCAACTTCTACAATTGATTTCCTTTTCACCTAACCCTCGCAATCTCAGATCTGTACCCTTGTTTCGCCTATCTACTCACCGCACTAATTATGGTCATTTCGAGCCAATTACTAGAATGCTACGATTAACTAATAAGTACGCCGAAGTTTTTGATCTTAACTGCCCCAAACCATTGCTTAAAAATATTCTTCTACACTCTATCCATCTTTAAATTCAGCAACCCCTACTGTCTCATCCTCTGCTTTTCCCCCTAGCTTTAAGTTTAGTGTAAGAATTTGTAACTAGTTTTAAGTTTGCTTGTATTAAGCTCAATAAATTGCCCCTTGGGGGCACTAAACTAAACTAAACTAAACTACACTTAAAAGGTCAGTCGGAATTTGTTCAAACTCCTCCGAAACGTGCCGTGCAAATCGGTCCCTGTAATCAGATTCAGCATCATGTAACCTTCTCCATCGTATGAGGATCACCCGTCTTGGATTTTCCTGGGTGGCAAAGAAATACTGTCGCTAAAGCGCAATTTGCACAACACTAGGTGGTGAACAAGTGACAGCTTAACTCGTCTCAAAATGCGAACATCACAAATCATTTTCTGAACACACGATGGTAGCACAGAGAAATCAAAGATCTCTGATTTAAACTGTGCCGGTTACAAGAGTATTTGTGAATTTCCTTGTGTAAGAAAAATATGTTCATGATAGACAAGGCATAAGCACAGCAAAAGTTAAACAAGTTCCGTCCATACCCACATGAGCATTGAAGTCACCCATCAGGAGAAAGAAGTCCATTTCTGCCACTCTATCTATCACTCTACCAGGTTGGGTGCGTACACCTGCACCAAAGCCGAAGACGATCGCTCTAAGATCAAAACCCTCCCTCCTAATTGAATTAACTCCAATACGTTTTTCGACAGCCGGAAGCTTGTGAGTATCCCTACACCCGCCTGTGCAGTCATGCTATGTGCGACGCCAGACCAGAAAAGTCTCCACCCATCAGCGGAGTCTGGCTCCGAAACCTTTCCACTTAAGTTGAGGAGATGCCAGTCGCATCGAGCGAGTAGCATCGATACTTTTTAGCCTGCTTAACCAGTTCAAGTTCCTTCTCCGTTAGCGATGAGGCATTACATATGCCAATTTTAAGTTGATGCCGTTGTCGATTTATTGCCCTCATTGTGGCTTCTTTAACATTCCCGAGTGAAAGTGACATTAGATTGCATACACTCACATGTCGATACCCAATTTTTGAAGGCTAATACCAAAATAAATCCGTCAATAATTAATTTTTATTTGATTTTGACGCCCCCAAAAGTGGGCCGGGGCTAAAAATTAAAAACAATTAATTGGAATTTCGTATAATCGGGACAAAATGCGTCAAAACCGAAAATTATTTCCGAAAAACGGGTTTTTCCTAAAAACGCCCCCTAAAAGTGGGCGGAACTCAAAACTTTGAATGATATAACTTTGCAAATAGTAATATCTTTGATATTTGACAACTAATTTTTTTTCGTTTTGGAGTGAAATTTCCGACAAATCTGATTTTTAAAGATCTAACATGTTAAAAGTGGGCATGGTGGATGATGTGGGCGGTACTATTTTTGCTTTCTTAGAGGTTTTGGGCCATTATTGCTCTATACGAAAATTTGAGTTCCTACGCCTTGTCTTACTTGACCAAAAGGCATTTTGAAAGAAAATTTGAAATAGAGGTTGTCTTACATTGAAGCCAGTAGTGAGCGTGGTCGTTGGCGGATTTCACCAATTTTCACATTTTGTCTGTACAAAAGTGCTGTCTGAGCATCCTTGCACAATTTTAAGGAGCTAAAAGCTTCTTCTCGACTTCTAGATGCATCCAAGGTCTTTCCCTTTAAGGCCTTCTGCAGTCGAATAATATTTTCCTCTTAAGAAAATCCACATAGCTCCGTGGATTTGTTGAAGTTGCATATAAAGAGCGGCCAGCAATCAGGGCTACCGTCAAAGCTCTGCAGGTCGCGTGAGATCAAATAGCGGGCAGCTATGTTGTTTCTCGTCAGGCTATTGTGTGACGATGCTAGGTGGAAACAACCCCCTTGTGGTTCTCCGGACATCAATGGAAAAACATTTTGTCTATTCTGTTCTGGTTGCGGTACTTCTGGTGCTGAATAATGGACATGGTTTCGATGTACGTACTGGTTCGGTTGTGAAAGAAGAGTGGAATGTGGAAAAAGTTTGCTTTCTACTGGGTGCGACGACGATTGATGGTCCACTTGGTTGGTTTCAATCCGTTTCGTGTGCTGCTGACCACAAACTACAGCACTCGACTTATGATTGTCGTGCGTTCGTTTGTTGACAGTAGCTGGCTGTGATGATGGAGCTGCTTCCCCAAGATTCTGGCACCGCTGGGTTGAATTTTTGGAGCTTAACCAATTCACTACCTTACCTGTGATTTCGGCTAGATCATCTTTCACTTCATCCTCTTTAAATGACTCCTCCTGAAGTTCGCTCAATATTGCATACTTCCTGTCCAGAAACTCCCTGTCTCTCTTCATCTTGGCTTCGTATTCTTACTCAGCTAGAATTTTTTCTTCTTCCAGTTTTTTCATTTTTAGCTCGTAACGATTTGACACAGATGCCTTCGATGATTTCGAGTTTATAGATGACCTCGAGGACTTGGTGGTATTTGATGGCGATCGATGTGAAGTACTTGGTCAGCCCATCCGATTGTCTCGGGGAACAAGAACGCACGCTTTCACTACTTGATTCGCATTTAATTGGTCCTTCTGAGCAGCTTCAGACTCTGCTGGCGTTGTTCTCGTTGCTAAATTGAGGTTAGGATGGTTTGTCGAATCGTTTGCACTACAACAAATACTGCACATCCAATCTCTTTGGCTGATGGAGACACTGACGCCAGCGCATGTGAAGTTGTACCAATATTTGCAGCCATCGCATACCACCATGTCCGATTCTGAGTGTGGCACTGAGCAGGCCTTGCAATTGTACTCTTCGTCCGCGTTTTTTTACCTCGAAGTGGTAATCTTTAAACTTGATTACACGATAAAGAATTTCTTAAAATGTTGCCTTCAGTGCAACTTACTTTCAAATGAGATAAATTTCAACAACTTTAACTATTCAAATTTAGCGATTTTATTCAATTAATTCCAAAATGATATTTTAAAGTTACAAAATTCTGTCTTTTCTCTCATCTTTGCGTGCTCAAAGTCTGCCCTTGTCAAATCGACTTATCTGTCAGACCTTAGTTTTTCTTCTCTTCCGGTTGAGATGTCCGGGTTGTTACAACTTCTCTGGTGTTCATGAAAAGAGCTTGGGTAAACTTCGTGAGAGAATCGTTTATGTATATTGCGGTTCCGATGCGTACACCAGTGATGTCAATAGAGTTTTTAAGTAGGTGCTGTTGCTGCCAGTTTAATTCCACCTCCAGATGGTTGACCTTCAGTTTAAGCTCAGCAATCACCTCCAAAACCTCGTTCAGATGTTGTAGGAAGCGATCATTTTTTTCCTCTAAAATTGAGAGCTTTGCGTATATCATATCGAGGTGGACATTATTTCCGCAATGTTTAGAATGAGAACATCCAGCGTCAGAAACATCGTTGTTTTGTTGCTTAGGTGTTGCTGCAGTTGGTTGTGAGCAGACTGATCCCGCTTGGTTTGTATTTGTATTCTCCTGCGCCGGCGCGGTGTTTTTGCAAAGCTTTTGCGCGGTTTTTGTCGAAGGAGGTTAAATGCATAGAGCGACGTCGTAGAATACTACAATTTTCACACCGAAAAGGATTGCCACTTGCTTTTATCAACGTCTTGTTCAGTAATATTAACACTAGATTAGTGAAAGAATGCATCACAGTCTCAACATCTTTTTTAAAGAGCAGTTGCGTTCAATTTTTTGACAACAAATAGAACAATTCATTTCAAGGGTTATAGATATTAGTTTGAATAGATGCACACCTTATGATAAATCCAGACCAGGCTTAATAATAACTGGAGGTAAATTGTTTTGAGCTACTCCTTAAATCACTTTTTTCATTTAACACATCTTTTTCGGTTAGGAGTTTAACACATCTCAAAATCTCTTTACTTTCTTTTCCTTGCTGATTTGGGGCTGATTGATTTAGGTTTACCACTGCTAATGTATTATTCAATTTTCCTTTAATGTAATGTATGTATAATTTACACTCATCACACATAAACACAATGTTCTTAGTTTTGTTTATTTCCTTGAGTTCATACTCTCCCACTCCAGAGCATTTTTTGCAGAAGACTTTGTTACAGAACGCTGAGCATGTTGCTCCGTCCTCATTTCGTGACTACAAATGTCTGCAATAGTTACAATTTTTGTATATGTTAAGTGCACTCACTCAGATTATTAACACACTTGAATTAGAATGCTCTTTGTTGGTCTCTATCCACTCTTAACGGGTAGATCGCCACTAAATAAAAAAAAACTCTTTAGCTTCACGAGAAATGCAATTGAACATTCTTCGCACATAAGTAGATGGGATAGATATTTCTTGGTAATATATTCAGCAGGCTATTGCACATAAACCTTACCTTCGATGTAAATAATGACTGCCGATGAAAACAGCTGCCATTCTTCCTCTACACTTAAAAGGTCAGTCGGAATTTGTTCAAACTCCTCCGAAACGTGCCGTGCAAATCGGTCCCTGTAATCAGATTCAGCATAATGTAACCTTCTCCACAGAGAAATCAGCACAGAGAAATCAAAGATCTCTGATTTAAACTGTGCCAGTAACAAGCGTGTTTGTGAATGTCCTTGTGTAAGAAAAATATATTCATGATAGACAAGGCATAAGCACAGCAAAAGTTCAACAAGTTCCTTCCATACCCACATGAGCATTGAAGTCACCCATCAGGAGAAAGAAGTCCATTTCTGCCACTCTATCTATCACTCTACCAGGTTGGGTGCGTACACCTGCACCAAAGCCGAAGTCGATCGCTCAAGCTTAAGCTCTAAGATCAAAACCCTCCCTCCTAATGGAATTAACTAACTTAATACGTTTTTCGACAGCCGGGAGCTTGTGAGTATCCCTACACCCGCCTGTGCAGTCATGCTATGTGCGACGCCAGACCAGAAAAGTCTCCACCCATCAGCGGAGTCTGGTTCCGAAACCTTTCCACTTAAGTTGAGGAGATGCCAGTCGCATCGAGCGAGTAGCATCGATACTTTTTAGCCTCCTTAACCAGTTCAAGTTCCTTCTCCGTTAGCGATGAGGCATTCATCATCATCATCATTTTTGAATGCCTCCCCCTGCAAGGTCGGAGTTAGAATAGCCTTGAGGTAAGCTATGCCTGTCGTAAGAGCCGACTAAAATCCACCGGAAGAAGTATTCTTTAATGTTTCAACGGATGCTGTCAATGCTTCTCCATTTGGGGCAACTTTTGGCAGTAAGGTTTTAACTTATAGATGAATCTGAAGGTTAAATTAACGCTTCTGGATGCGTCTGTCACACATTGTGCGGCTCACTGGTCGGCGTCTGTCTCCAAAGGGGCGGCTGTATTTAAAAATGAAAATAGAAGTGACTTACCTATTTCTCATAAAAACGACAAATTAAAAAAAAAATGGCAATGAACAAAACGAAAGATTTGATTACCCCAGGTGGCAGCCCAGCTATGCTGGAAAATCCACCCTCTTCGGAGGCAGGCTCTACGGATTCTGGGGAGAGCCTTTTATTGCTTATAAATCCTTTTGAGAAAACGACAAAACTAAATCGCCACCACCTAGATCGAACATATGCGGAAAAAGCAGTCCACCGGTAAACCAGGACTCTGTGAAAATTAAGAGCTTAGAAAAGGAAAATAATGAACTCCGAGCTAAGCTTACTGAAATGGAGCGACTCTTCCACGATCTAAAAATGGAAGTTGACTCTCTGCGAAAAGAAAACGAGGATATTAAAAATACTCGTTTAACGAAAGACTGTGAGGTAACGAAAGAGTGTGTAACACCGAACCGACCAGCAGTCGAATACTTCACGGGACGAACTTGCACTTGAGACCGATTCAGTCTTAAGGAAAAGGTCTAGCAAGAAGCGTAAGGCGAATTCCACTCCCGAAAAAATACAAAAAGAAGATAAGCCCTCTGGCTCAAACAAGGCTAAGCCAGAAAGGAAAATTCGTCCACCTCAAGCAATAAACATCGTTGGGATAGCAGACTTCGGGAGATTGCGCAACCTTCTTGCAAACACGGTGAGAACAGAAAACTATAAGCTTACTTCGCACCGAAATAACGTGTGGAAAGTAAATGTTGACAACGCCGATTCCTATCGCGCACTGTCTCTTAGACTGAATGCAGAAAGAATCGAGTGGTATACTTATCAAAATAAGTACGAAAAACCACTGCGAGTCATTGTAAGGGGGCTCCACCCATCATGCACAAAAGAAGACGTTGTAAAAGACGTAAAAAATAAAGGCCTTAAAAGGAAAAGCAACGCACGGAAGGAGAAAGAGACACTGTGATCAGACACGGCCTTCCAATTTTTATGCTCTCCTTTGAAAGAACTGAGAGCATAAACGATATATATAAAATAAAAATGATACTTAATATCAGGGTTAAAATCGAACCCATGCGAAAGGGCAATAGACTAATACCACAGTGTAAGCGATGCCAAGAATTCAGGCACACAAGTGCTAACTGCCAAAAAATACCACGTTGCGTGAAATGTGCCGGAAAACACCTCTCAACAGAGTGCAAAGTTGACATAAAGGCTCCAACAGTTTGCGCCAATTGCCACGGAAACCACCCCGCAAACTATCGAGGATGCGAAGTAGCCATAGAGCTGCAAAAGGGACGAGAACCTCTTAAGGAAAATACTCGAGGTCAGAATCCAAGTCTAGGACGTCCAAAAACTCCTAAGCCAAAGACTGCAAAGACGCCAAAGCCGATCAAAAGTGCGAGATTGGCAAAGGAGGCGTCGACAAAAGGCGTAAAAGCTCCACAAAAGAGCGGCGCCAGCTCAAGTCCAGCGGAGAAACCACCACTGCTCGGACCAAAATTATACGCAAAGGTTGCGGCAAACGAAAACAAGGCAAGATCGCCCACATCAGACGCAGTGTCTCAGATCCTCGCTGTAATATTGGAGAAACTTGAGGATCAGACTAAAATCAACAAAGTTATATTTGACAAACTTAGCAAGCTTAGTTAAGCTTAGCTAAGCCTCGAAAAAATTACAAGAGAACATGAATATTAAACAGTTCTTAAAAATACTTACTTGGAATGCAAACGGCCTTCTGAATAAAATAGACGAACTAGAAGTATTTCTACGGAAAAATAATATTGATATTTGCATGATTACGGAAACTCACCTTAAAAACGGGTCTACATCCAAACTTAAGGGTTACAACGACTATCACCCACATCGCCCTTCGCAAAATTCGAGAGGAGGATCCTCCCTCTACATTAAGAACTGCATAAGGCACTTCAAGAACACAGCAGTAGAGCTAGACTCTACGCAGATCAGTTCAGTTTCTGTAAAAATTGACTGCTCAGATTATAACATTGCATCTTGTTATTTCCCGCCAGGATATAGACTGGTGGATGTATGACTTCATTGGGTCCAATTTTATTATTGGGGTGACTTTAACGCGAAGCATACTTCTTAGGGTTCACGATGCAATTCAACAAGAGGCAGATTACTATTCAAAAATAGTATGAAGCGTGGGGTGGACTTTTTCTCCACGGGTAAGCCAACCGATAGGAATAAAAAGCCTGACCTTGTCGATTTTTTCATCGCTAAAGGGTACCCCAAATACCTTACGCGAATTGAAGAGTTATGATCTTTGCTCAGACCACTCATGAGTAATATTGAAGATGGGTGGAAGGTGGAAGACTGGCGAAAATAAAAAGAGCTCCTAGATTAGCTAACAAAAAAATGAACTGGGACGCCTTCAGAAAGGACTGTAAGGAGGGTGTTGGCTTGAATGTGCCATTGAAAACTCCTTTCGAGTTAGAAACCGCAGTTGACAAATTCATTGAAGCAATTCAGAGCCATGCTTGGAAAAACACTTCGTCCCAAAAGAACGCAGTTAGCACCGACGGGCATGTACGTAAAACATATCCGCTCGAAATCGAAGAATTAATTCGTGAAAAGAGAAAAGCGCGTAGGAGATGGCAAGGCACGAGGGCTCCCCCAGACAAAACCCTCTTGAACCACCTCTCTAGCAAACTGAAAGGAATGTTGCAAGATCTTAAAAATTGTGAGACCACTGAATACCTTGAAGGCTTGTCGGCGGATAGGAGCTCAAACTACTTGCTGTGGAAAGCAGTTAAGTCTATCAAGAAACCTATAATCCACTCGGCACCAATAAAAAAAGCTAACGGCGAATGGGCAAGAGAGGACAAAGAGAAAGCGATTTTGCTGAACATTTAGAAGAAACATTCAAGCCTTTCGAAGGTCCACCGTTGGCTGACGTTCTAAACAACAACGCGGAACCTGATAGCTTTAGAATGAAAAAAGTTTCGTTAATTGAACTCCGACAGACAATTAGCAAACTTAAAAATAATAAGGCCCCGGGTTACGACCTGATCACTGGCGAAATATTGAAAGAACTACCAAAAAAGGCACTAGTCAAGCTACTTTATATGGTAAACGCTTCTCTCAGACTTCTATACGTTCCAAGACAATGGAAAGTTGCTGAAGTCATGATGGTTCCAAGACCGGGGAAATGCGCAAATGATAAAAAATCTTATAGGCCCATATCGCTTCTGCCGATAATATCGAAAGTATTCGAGAAACTTCTGCTGAAGCGATTACAACCAATAATTGCAGAAAGACGCTTGATCCCGGATCATCAATTCGGTTTCAGACCTAACCATTCCACAATAGATCAAGTTTACAGGATAACGCATGAAATTGAAAAAGCCTTAGAGGGGGAAAAAATATGTTCAAGTGCTTTCCTCGACGTATCGCAAGCCTTCGACAAGGTATGGCACGAAGGCTTGAAATATAAGCTACGGCAAAACTTGCCAGAAGACATGCTTACAATATTGGAAAATTATCTTGAAAGCAGACTCTTTCGTGTTAGGTGTAGTAGTGAGTACTCGAGTTTCAAGCAAATTCGGGCTGGAGTGCCCCAGGGAAGCGTCCTCGGTCCGACCCTGTTCCTGCTCTACACAAGAGACATACCTCTAGATGACGAAACTGTCCTGGCCACGTTTGCGGACGATACGGCCATCCTGGCAACAGGTGAATCAGTCGAGTCATCAACGAGAAACCTCCAACGAGCATTGGACAGAATTTGTGTCTGGACGAAGACTTGGCGAATCCCTCTTAACGAGAACAAGTCTACGCATGTGAATGTCACTTACAGAAGGGTTAACAATTTACCTCTGTTCATAAATTCTGCACAAATACCTTATGCAAATGAAGCAAAGTATCTAGGGATGACACTGGACGTTAAAGTAAGGTGGAAACCACACGTAAAGAAGAAGCGTGACAAGCTCGAGATTAGGCTCAAGGAAATGTGTTGGCTTATTGGAAGATTTTCGAAACTAAGCATATATAAAAAACTGCTCTTGTACAGGCAGGTGTTAAAGCCGTCCTGGACATACGGTATACAACTTTGGGGTTGTACCAAGCCGAACAACATGTCCATGTTGCAGACTTTCCAAAACAAGACACTAAGAGCAATTGTGAATGCTCCATGGTATATTAGGAATAGTGATCTTTACAGAGATTTAGGATTAGCTACCGTGAGCGAAGAAGTAACAAACTTTGCTCAAAAGCTCAATGCTCGCCTTCATGGTCATTGCAACAATGAAATGATCCGTACTCTAAACAAGACCCTTAACGATGAAAACAACGAGCGACGACTACAAAGAACAAGACCCTTCGATCTAGCGACGTAGGGTGAAGCCGCACGAATGAACGGCTTAGTAGGTGCATTCACTGGAAAGCAACCTATCCAATGCGATTTACACTATGGAAGCGTAAACTACTTGTTAAGTTAACTTAGTTGTAGTCAAGAAGTATTATGAGAGAGCGAAAATTTACTACTATGAAGTCCGTTCTGGCAGTTTCATAGTGTCTCTCATAAAAAGGTGGTTTTTTAGCACGTGGAAATCGGGCATAACCAATATCGGCTACTTCGGTATTATATACCTGCTATAGTGGGCGTATTGGTATCTTTGAAAGATTTTGGAGTTTTAGCCTCTGTCCACCCTAGTATACAAAAAAAAAAAAAATTTCGAATGCCGCTTATCCTTTAAAAGGGTCGCGGAGCGAGGTAGGCTAAATGATCCTTCCATCTTTCTCGATCCTCCGCCACCAACTCAAGAGACACCGGCACAATCCCCAGGCGGGTCTCAGAGAGGTTCTTTACCTGATCCCACGACCTGTTTTTTGGCCTACCAGGGGGGCGACGCGCTTGCATCTCGGCTAGCATGACCTGTCTAGAAAGTCTGTCAGGGAGCATGCGAACAACGTGTCCAAACCATCGAAGAATCGAACGCTCCACTCGGAGAAGTAGCTGCTCAACATTTAGAATTATACGAATACTGACTTTTCTCACTCTGTCTCTTAGAGCAACACCAGCAACGCACCTCAGGAATCTCATTTCGGCAGCTTGTACCCGCGATCTTATTCTTTCGGTCATTACCCAAATTTCATGACCATAGATGAGGGTCGGAACGAACACTGATTTAAGAACTGAGATCTTTGCTTTCAATCCAAGCTCAGCTTTCCTGATGACCGGCCGGCGCAGTTCCCTTACTATTGCTCCAGCTTGGCCAATTCTACAGGACAACTCAGTATCACTCCTCCCATCTTTCGTGAAAAGGACCCCGAGATACTTAAACTTCTCCACCTGTTTTAATGGAACACCATTTATATGCAGGGTACACTGCACAGGAGTTCGGGAAACAACCATCACTTCCGATTTGTTCACGTTCACGCACGGCTGCAAACCTATCCAGTGCTCGTTGAAGTTCCTATTTGGATGATGCAAGGATTGCCAAATTATCTGCGAAAAGCAGATGGCTCATCCTGATGCCAGCCAATTCAAAACATTGCTCGCCAAGACTGCGCTTCACCACCCAGTCCATATATGCTATGAAAAGTAGCGGCGATAGAACACAGCCCTGGCGAAGTCCAACGCGCACATCAAAAGGACGGGATTTGACGCCATTTATCCGTACACAACTTCTGCAGTTTCCAAACAAAGACTGGATGGCTCTCAGAAGAGGCCCCCTCAGCGCACAGTCCTGCAAAACTCTCCACAGTGTATCCCGGGGGACTCGGTCATACGCCTTTTCCAGATCTACAAAACACGCATAGACCGGTTTGGCATATTCCCAGGCCTTCTCAAGAATAACCTTCAGAGTAAAAAGCTGGTCGGTTGTGTCTCTGCCAGGCCGAAAGCCGCACTGTTCTTCTCGTAACAAAGGCTCGATTACAGCTCTGGAACGCGTTTATAACACCTTCGCGAATACTTTTCCCGGAAGACTCAAGAAAGATATGCCCCTATAGTTGGCGCAATCTCTCCTGTTCCCTTTTTTGAAAATGGGCACTATAACTCCCGTTTGCCAATCGCTACGTGCCTTCCCGCTATCCCAGGCCACCTTAATGACACGTGTTAGCCATTTAACACCCTTTTCACCCATTGCCTTGAGCATTTCTGGCCTGATTTCATCATCTACAGCAGACTTGCCAATTTTAAGCGATATAATCGCTTCAATGACTTCGTCTACTGTGGGACTATTCTCCGCCCTTATCTCGTCAGCAGTGGGAATGCCATCTTCAGTGCCCTGTTGGGGGTTGAGCAACTCCGAAAAGTGCTCTCTCCATCTGCGCAAGACATCGCTCTTATTTGAAAGAAGTGTACCGTCCTTGGATTTAATAATCAAGGACGGTACACTTCTTTCAAGTACCGTCCCTTCAAGTAACGCTAAATATCAATCCCTTGAATGATATTTAGCTTCCTTCCTCTGAGCCGGCGAATAGTCTGCCAAAATATCTTGTTTGCAGATCTGTAATCGTGCTCCAACTTCTCACCGAACTTTTTCCATGACTAATCCTTTGCTGTTCTGACTGCCAGATTGGAAGTCCTACACGCCTCATTGTACCGGGCTCGAGAAGTTGAGTTTCTACATTGGATCCACGCAATGCAGGCTCTCTTCTTCTTTCTGATGGCTTCTTGAACTCCAGAGCTCCAGAAGCCGCTACCCCAAGCCGCTTCACTCCACAAGCATTTCCTGCAGAGGCAATGACTGCCGATAAAATCAGCTGCCATTCCTCCTCTACATTCAAAAGGTCAGTTGGAATTTGTTCAAACTTCTCCGAAACATGCTGTGCAAAACGCTCCCTGAAATCAGATTCAGCATCCTGCAACCTTTCCCACCGTATGCGGTTCACCAGTCTTGGTTTTCGCCTGGGTGGCAAAGGAATACTGTCACTGAAAAACATTTTACACAGCACTAAGTGGTGATCAGTTGATAGCAAAAGTCCAACAACTTCCCTCCGTTCCTGTTTTGATCCGGGTCACCGTGCCTCCCAATCACACTCCTCCAAGTACTGTCGTCTGTACCCACATGTGCATTGAAGTCACCCATCAGAGAAAGAAGTCCATTTCTGCCACTCTGTCCAGGGCAGCATTAACTTCGTTCAGAAAGGTCTCATACTCTGACTCTCGATTTGGTGCATATACCTGAACCAGAGCCAGAGTCGATCGTTCAAGCTTAAGCTTTAAGATCAGTATCCTTCCCCCTCTAACGGAATGACATCGAATACATTTTCTGACAACCGGGGGCTTGTGAGTATCCCTGTGCGAGGAGATGCTGAGGAGATGCCAGTTGCATCGAGCTGATACCTTTTGGCCTCCTCAACCAGTTCAAGTTCCTTCCTCGTTAGTGACGAGACATTCCACGTGCCAATTTTGAGTTGGTGCCGTTGTCGATTTGTAGAGTTTCCACCTAAGCCCTCATTTTGACTTGGCGCTGTCCCCCTCCGCCCCTCGTAATGGATAGCGGCACCATTGACGGGCTGCTCGTAACTTCTTCGGGTTAAACCCGGTCGGATACCGAACGGGACCTTCCGACCACCAAGCGCTCGCATGCTGACACCCTAGCTAGGCCTAGCTCCAAAGGGTGCCCTGGATTACCAGGATCAACAAATATCCGAGGCGGTTTTTGTTTTCTTTTCATGGTTTGGGGTGGGAGGGAGGGGGTGTATTTTATACCTAGTTGCCAGGTTTAAATTCGGCCGATCCTAGCCGCACAAGCCGCACAATATGTAATAGACGCTGCTGGATTTTATTTAAACCTTCGGGTTCATCTTTTTCAGCTATAACTTTACTGCCAAGGGTGGCCTCACAAGGAGTTCATACTCCTGGACAGCATAACTTATGCCTGAAGATTACTTCCTCCAGTGGATTGCAGTCGGCTCTTACGACAGGCATACCTTACCTCAAGGCTATTTTTAAACCCGACCTTGCAGGGTTTTGGATGAGGCATTACATAAGCCAATTTTATTGATGAGGCATTACATATGCCAATTTTAAGTTGGTGCCGTTGTCGATTTATAGCCCTCATTGTGGCTTCTTTAACATTCCCGAGTTAAAGTGACATTAGATCGCATACACTCACATGTCGGTACCCAATTTTTTAAGACTTATGCCAAAATAAATCCGTCAATAATTTTTATATGACAACAATTTTATATTTTTTTTCCCCGTGGGTAGGAAAAATTTTCATAGGCACTACGAGGACCGGCCGCGCGTACTCATAGTAGTGTGAGATTCTTACTCACTAAAAAACCTCCCATTTTCCGTCAGACTATGACTAAGTTTCCTTAACAAGTAGTTCAAGCTTCTGTGGTAATCGCGTGTGGCAGGCTGCCTTCCAACGAAGGCAACTACAATACCGTCAATTTATGCGGCTTCATCTTATGCTGCTAGATCTAACGGTCTCATTCGTTGTAGTCGGCGCGTAAGATTTGTCTGATCCAAAAATCGGATAATTTCATTGTTGCAGTGTCTGCGAAGACGAGTACTAAGTTTGCGAGCAAAGTTTGTTACCTCGTCAGACACGGTTGCGATTCCTAGATCTCCATGGTTATGTACCATGGAGCATTAACGATTGCTCTGAGTGTCTTATTTTGAAAAGTTTCTAAAATAGATATATTGCTTGGTTTAGTACAACCCCAGAGTTGTATACCGTACGTCCAAGATGGTTTTAGCACTTGCTTATACAAAAGCAGTTTGTTATATGTGCTTAGTTTCGAAAATCTTCCGATAAGCCAATTCATTTCTCTTAACTTGATTTCGAGCTCGTCGCGTTTCTTTTTAACGTGCGGCTTCCATTTAAGTTTTGCGTCTAGAGTCATTCCTAGATATTTCGCTTCATTTGAGTACGGGATTTGTACCGAGTTAATGAATAAAGGTTTGTTGTTTATCTTTTTATAAGTAAAGTTAACATGCGTTGACTTAGTCTCGTTAAGGACAACTCGCCAGCTCTTCGTCCAGTCGCATATTTTGTCTAAAGCGCGCTGGAGTTTCCCTGTTGATAATTCAACTGTCTTATCAATAGCGAGAATAGCAGTGTCGTCTGCGAACGTAGCTAAAATTGTTCCCTCATCGTGGGGTATGTCTCTTGTATAGAGCAAAAATAATATTGGGCCGAGAACGCTTCCTTGCGGGACACCGGCATTTATCTCTTTGAATTCCGAGTACTCATTTACGTACCTTACGCGAAAGATTCTGTCTTTAAGGTAAGACTCTAAGATTCTATAGAGTTTTTCTGGTAAGCAAAGCCTTAATTTGTACTTCAGGCCTTCGTGCCATACCTTGTCGAAGGCTTGCGATACATCGAGAAAAGCGCTAGTACATATCTTTTTCGCTTCCAGAGCTTTTTCGATTTCGTTTGTTATACGATAGACCTGGTCGATTGTTGAATGTTTTTTTCTAAATCCGAATTGGTGATCCGGAATCAATCGTCTTTCTTCAATGATTGGTTGCAACTTTTTAAGCAACAGTTTCTCGAACACCTTAGCTATTATCGGCAGTAGCGAAATAGGTCTGTATGACTTTTTGTCGTTCGGACATTTTCCTGGTTTCGGAACCATTATGACCTCGGCCACTTTCCATTGCCTTGGAACGTATAAAACTCTCATGGAAGCGTTAATGATATAGAGTAGCTTGACCAAAGCTTTTTTCGGTAGCTCCTTTAGAATTTCGCTAGTAATTAAGTCGTATCCAGGGGCTTTGTTGTTTTTCAGATTATTTATCGTTTGACGAAGTTCAGCCAATGACACGGTTCTTATTCTATAATTATCTTATTAAATATCTTATTGTAATTAAAACTTCGCCGGTCCAAGTACAAAGGGAAAATCATCACTCATCGGCCCAAGATCGTACGCTGAAGTCGCGTCTCACAAAGGCAAACCTCCAGAACCTACCACAGCAGATTCGGTATCTCAAATATTATTTTTGATATTGGAAAAGCTTGAGCAACAAACTAAAGTTAATCAAGTAATATTTGACAAACTGAGCGAGCTAGAGTTCAAACCTCGCAAAACGAATAACAAATCATGAATATGAAGCTCATTAACATACTTACATGGAATGCAAATGGTCTTTTAAAGAAAATCGACGAACTAGAAGTATTTCTACGGAAAAAAAATATTGACCTATGCCTGATTTCGGAAACACACTTTAAGAAGGGATCCGGACCAAAAATTAGAGGTTACATCGACTACCACGCGCATCATCCATCAGAAAATTCGAGAGACGGATCCTCTCTCTACATCAAAGACTGCATTAAGCATTACAAAAACGAAGAAATTGAGCTTGACTCTATGCAAATAACTTCAGTATCGGTAAAAATAGGTCACCTTGATTATAATATTGCCTCGAGTTATTTTCCTCCACAGTATAGGCAGGCGGACGACGATCTTACATCGGCGGGGACTTTAATGCGAAAAACACCTTTTGGGGATCACGGTGCAATTCAACAAGAGGTAGAGTACTCTTTAAAGCTAGCACGAAACGTGGCGTGGTTTTCCTTTCGACGGGAAAGCCAACGTATTGGCCAACCGACAGAAACAAAGTACCTGACCTTGTCGACTTCTTTATCGCAAAAGGGGTTCCTCGCCACCTCACAAATGTAGAAGAAGGCTATGATCTCTGTTCGGATCACTCGGCAGTCGTTTTGAAAATCGGCGGAAGTCTAGCAAAAAATGAGAGAGCGCCTAGGCTAACTAATAACAACACCGACTGGGATGGCTTTAGGAAATACTGCAAAGAAAATGTATCTCTACATGTACCACTTACAACCCCTTTAGAAATAGAAGACGAAGTCGATAAACTCGTTAGAACTATTCAAAACGCTGCTTGGAACAATACTTCTTTCCGGAAGACTGGAGTATGGAAAAGCGGATCAATTTACCCGCGCGAAATTGAAGAGCTCATACGCGAAAAGAGAAAGGCTCGAAAGAGGTGGTATTTGTCTCGAGCTCCTCCTGATAAAACCATTCTGAATGGGCTATCTAACAAATTAAAGCACTTACTTCAAGATTTTAAAAGTCGCGAGACTACCAACTACCTCGAAAACTTGACTGCCGATAGAGGGTCAAACTATTCACTTTGGAAAGCCGTGAAGTCCATTAAAAAGCCCATAGTACACTCGGCGCCAATAAGAAAAGATAACGGTGAATGGGTAAAAGGCGACAAAGAGAAAGCAGATGTATTTGCAGAACATCTAGAAGAAACATTCAAACCTTTTGACGGGGAGCCATTGGTTGACGATCTGTATCGCAATGCGGAACTAGACAATTATCGAATGAAAACCGTGACACTGTCTGAACTTTTTTTTGAAGAATAACAAAGCTCCAGGCTATGACCTAATTACTGGGGAAATTTTGAAGGAGCTTCCGAAAAGAGCATAAGTCAAGCTTCTCTACATCATAAACGCATCAATGAGAATTTCATACGTTCCACGGCAATGGAAAGTCGCAGAGGTAATAATGGTTCCGAAACCAGGGAAATGCCCGAACGACAAAAAATCATATAGACCGATTTCGCTTCTGCCGATTATATCTAAAGTCTTCGAGAAACTTGTGCTCAAATGACTGCAACCAATAATTGAAGAAAGACGATTGATTCCGGATCACCGATTCGGCTTTAGGGTCAAACATTCAACAATTGACCAGTTCTATCGAATAACTAATGAAATTGAGAAAGCCTTAGAAGCGAAAATGATATGCTCTACCGGTTTTCTTGACGTAACCCAAGCCTTTGATAAAGTTTGGTACGAAGGCCGAAAATATAAGCTACGGAAAGTTTTGCCGGAAAAAATGTATGAACTCTTAGAGTCTTATCTTGACAAAAGACTATTTTGAGTGAGATACGGGAGCGAATACTCAGAATTCAAAGAAATACAAGCCGGCGTTCCACAAGGTAGCGTCCTCGGTCCAACACTGTTTTTACTTTTTACAAGAGATGTACCTCAAGTAGAGACAATGACTGTAGCCACGTTCGCTGACGACACGGCTATCCTCGCTACGGATAAGACAGTCGAACTATCAACGGGAAAACTCCAACGCGCTTTGAATAAAATATGCGAATGGACAAAGGCCTGGCAAATCCTAAATGAGACAAAATCAACGCATGTAAATTTTACTTACAAGAGGGTAATCAACTTACCTCTATTTATAAACTCGGTACAAATTCCGTACGCAAACGAGGCGAAATATTTAGGCATGACCCTAGACGCAAAACTTAAGTGGAAGCCACACGTTAAAAAGAAACGCGATGAACTTGAAATCAAGCTTCGAGAACCGAATTGGCTTATCGGACGTTATTCGAAACTAAGCGTATATAAAAAACTGCTATTGTAAAAGCAAGTGCTAATACCATCTGGACGTACGGTATACAACTTTGGGGTTGTACCAAACCAAGCAACATATCCATTTTAGAAACTTTTCAGAATGAGACACTCAGAGCAATCGTAAATGCTTCATGGTATATAAGAAATAGCGATTTACATCGAGATCTAGGCATCGCAACCGTGACCGACGAAGTAAGAAATTTTGCTCGCAAACTTCACACTCGCCTTCACGGCCATTGCAACCACGAAATAATCCGAACTCTGGATCAGACAAATCTTGCACGCCGACTACAACAAACAAGACCGTTGGATCTAGCGTCGTAAGAGGAAACCGCACATTATGACGGTATTGCAGGTGCTTTCGTTGGAAGGTAGCCTGCCAAACGCGATTACTATACAGAAGCATGAACTACTTGTTAAGGAAACTTAGTCGTAGTCTTACAAAGATTGGGAGGTTTTTTAGTGAGTAAGAATCTCACACTACTATGAGCACGCGCGTTCGATTCTCATAGTGCCTATGAAGGTTTTTACCTACCCACGGAAAAAAAAAAATTTTTCAGTTATAACGCATTTTGTCAAGATTTTAACGAAATTCCAATTAATTGTTTTTAATTTTAAGCCCCGGCCCACTTTTAGGGGCGTGGGCTATACAAATATAGATGAATTTTGGACTTAAAATTTTAAAATTTGGTGTTACACGGTAAATAGGGTCGGGCATATAGAAATTTGCCACAGACGAACTATTGCACTTACTAACTTGTTTGTTCAAGCAATGAATGCAATTTTTTTTTTCAAGTCAGAAAAATGTATTAAAATGACATAGTCAGTCAACTTTATTTGTGTTAAAGTTATATTAATAAGGCTGTACATGTATTTTATTATTAGATTGTTGTCAAATAAAAATTATTGACGCATTTATTTTGGCATTAGCCTTCAAAAATTGGGTATCGACATGTGAGTGTATGCGATTTAATGTCATTTTAACTCGGGAATGTTAAGGAAGCCACAATCAGGGCTATAAATCGACAATGGCACCAAATTTAAAATTGGCATATGTAATGCCTCATCGCTAACGGAGAAGGAACTTGAACTGGTTTAGGAGGCTAAAAAGTATCGATGCTACTTGCTCGATGCGACTGGCATCTCCTCAACTTAAGTGGAAAGGTTTCGGAACCAGACTCCGCTGATGGGTGGAGACTTTTCTGGTCTGGCCTCACACATATGACGTCACACATGACTGCACAGGCGGATGTAGGGATACTCACAAGCTCCCGGCTGTTGAAAAAAGTATTGGAGTTAATTCCATTAGGAGGGATGGTTTTGATCTTAGAGTTTAAGCTTGAGCGATCGACTTCAGCTTTGGTGCAGGTGCACGCACCCAACCTGGTAGAGTGATAGATAGAGTGGCAGAAATGGACTTCTTTCTCCTAATGGGTGACTTCAATGCTCATTTGGATACGGACGGAACTCGTTGAACTTTTGCTGTGCTTATGCCTTGTCTATCATGAACATATTTTTCTTACACAAGGACATTCACAAATACGCTTGTTACCGGCACAGTTTAAATCAGAGATCTTTGATTTCTCTGTGCTATTTGATTGTGCTACGATTCGACAAACCATTCTAACCTCAATTTAGCAGCCCGCAACGAGAACAACGCCAGCAGAGTCTGAAGCTGCTCAGAAGGACCAATTAAATGCGAATCAAGTAGTGAAAGCGTGCGTTCTTGTTCCCTGAGACAATCGGATGGGCCGACCAAGTACTTCACATCGATCGCCATCAAATACCACCAGGTCCTCGAGGTCATCTTATAAACTCGAAGTCATCGAAGGCATCTGTGTCAAATCGGTACGAGCTAGAAATGAAAAAAACTGGAAGAAGAAAAAATTCTAGCTGAGTAGGAACACGAAGCCAAGATGAAGGGAGACAGGGAGTTTCTGGAGAGGAAGTATGCATTATTGAGCCAACTTCAGGAGGAGTTATTTGCAGAGGATGAAGTTGAAGATTATCTAGCCGAAATCACAGGTAAGGTAGTGAATTGGTTAAGCTCCAAAAATTCAACCCAGCGGTGCCAGAATCTTGGGGAAGCAGGTCCATCATCACAGCCAGCTACTGTCAACAAACAAACGCACGACAATCATAAGTCGAGTGCTGTAGTTTGTGGTCAGCAGCACACGAAACGGATTGAAACCAACCAAGTGGACCATCAATCGTCGTCGCACCCAGTAGAACGCGAACTTTTTCCACATTCCACTCTACCTCCACAACCGAACCAGTACGTACATCGAAACCATGTCCATTATTCAGCACCAGAAGTACCGCAACCAGAACAGAATAGACAAAATGTTTTTCCATTGATGTCCGGAGAACCACAAGGGGGTGGTTTCCACCTAGCATCGTCACACAATAGCCTGACGAGAAACAACATAGCTGCCCGCTATTTAATCTCACGCGACCTGCAGAGCTTTGACAGTAGCCCTGATTGCTGGCCGCTCTTTATATATAACTTCAACAGATCCACGGAGCTATGTGGATTTTCTGAAGAGGAAAATATTATTCGACTGCAGAAGGTCTTAAAGGGAAACCCTTGGATGCAGTTAGAAGTCGAGAAGAAGCTTTTAGCTCCTTAAAAAAGTGCTGTCTGGATGCTCAGACAGCACTTTTGTACAGACAAAATGTGAAAATTGATTAAATCTGCCAACGACCACGCTCACTACTGGCTTCAATGTAAGACAACCTCTATTTCAAATTTTCTTTTTAAAATGCCTTTTGGTCAAGTAAGACAAGTAAGACAAAAGCGTAGGAACTCAAATTTTCGTATAGAGCAATAATGGCCCAAAAACTCTAAGAAAGCAAAAATAGTACCGCCCACATTATCGACCATGCCCACTTTTAACATGTTAGATCTTTAAAAACCCGATTTATCGGAAAGTTCACTCCAAAACGAAAAAAAAATTATTTGACAAATATCAAAGATATTACTATTTGCTAAGTTTAATTCATACAAAGTTTTGAGTTCCGCACACTTTTAGGGGGCGTTTTTATAAAAAACCCGTTTTCCGGAAACAATTTTCGGTTTTAACGCATTTTGTCATGATTTTAACGAAATTCCGCAATGTCAGAAGGACTGCAATGTCAGCAGTCAGGCCCCCGCAGTTTGCGCCAATTGCAGGGGAAGTCACCCAGCGAGCTACCGAGGTTGCGAAATTGCCATTGAGTTGCAAAAACGACATGAAGCTCCGAAGAAAAATAGTGAAAATAAGGGCCCAAGCCTAAAACCTCCTAAAGTAGATAAGCCCAAAACCCCTAAGTCGACAAGGGATAAGGGTTTGATT
Organism: Neoascia interrupta; assembly: GCA_947623515.1. Taxonomy (NCBI): domain Eukaryota; kingdom Metazoa; phylum Arthropoda; class Insecta; order Diptera; family Syrphidae; genus Neoascia; species Neoascia interrupta. Next base: position 93,007,752 of record OX392463.1, read on the forward strand.
AAAGGCAAAATTCAAAATGCGCAAGAAAACGTCGCTGGTCCTAGTTCCCACCGGAGTCAAAAGGGAGAATTCAGACTTGTTGGTCCAAGATCGGACGCTCAAGTCGCGTCACGTGAAAGTAAGCCACAATCGGCCGCATCGAATTCGGTCTCTCAAATTCTGATTTGCATGACATTCTGATTGGCATGATTTTAGAAAAGTTTGAGCAACAGGCGAAACTTAATCAAGTAATATTCAACAAATTGAGCGAGCTCGAATTTAAACCTCGAAAAGCATTTAATAAAAAAATCATGAATATGGGAAAGTCAATCAAAATAATTACATGGAATGCAAACGGCCTTTTGCAAAAATTTTACGAACTAGAAGTATTCCTACGGAAGAATAACGTAGACATATGCCTGATTTCGGAAACCCAATTTAGCAGGTACATAATACCTAAAAAACCACCCATTTATGAGAGACACTATGAAACTGCCAGAACGCACGTCATAGTAGTAAATTTTCGCTCTCTCATAATACTTCTTGACTACAACTAAGTTAACTTAACAAGTAGTTTACGCTTCCATAGTGTTAATCGCATTGTATAGGTTGCTTTCCAGTGAATGCACCTACTAAGCCGTTCATTCATGCGGCTTCACCCTACGTCGCTAGATCGAAGGGTCTTGGTCTTTGTAGTCGTCGCTCGTTGTTAACATCGTTAAGAGTCTCGTTTAGAGTACGGATCATTTCATTGTTGCGATGAACATGAAGGCGAGCATTTAGCTTTCGAGCGAAGTTTGTTACTTCTTCGCCCATGGTAGCTATTCCTAAATCTCTGTGAATATCGCTATTCCTAATATACCATGGAGCATTCACAATTGCTCTTAGTGTCTTGTTTTGGAAAGTCTGCAACATGGACATGTTGTTCGGCTTGGTACAACCCCAAAGTTGTATACCGTATGTCCAGGACGGCTTTAACACCTGCCTGTACAAGAGCAGTTTTTTATATATGCTTAGTTTCGAAAATCTTCCAATAAGCCAACACATTTCCTTGAGCCTAATCTCGAGCTTGTCACGCTTCTTCTTTACGTGTGGTTTCCACCTTACTTTAACGTCCAGTGTCATCCCTAGATACTTTGCTTCATTTGCATAAGGTATTTGTGCAGAATTTATGAACAGAGGTAAATTGTTAACCCTTCGTTAATTAAATTGTTAGCCGCAGAGCTGATGTCGTTTGGCCACCTCGAAGCTGTGATTTGACACCGTTAAATTATTATTTGTGGGCTGCCGTAAAAGATAAGTGTTACGCCGACAAGCCAGAGACAATTGACGCTTTAAAGGACAATATTCGTGAAGCCATTGGTGAAATATAGCTGCACACAATCGATCATATGCTTAAAAATTGGACCGATCGAGTAGGCTACTGCATGGCCAGCCGAGGCAGCCCTTTGAATGAAATTATTTGCCATTATTAACCGGAAGGATTGTACTTTCAAATAAAAAAAGATATTTGAGAAAATATTCAATAGTTTTTTTTTAGCATATTCGAAAAAAAAGATAGTTGGCGGACCCTTTATATAAAAATGACTTCAATATTTTGTGTGTTAGCGAATATCTAGAGTTCGGTTAGGTGGATTCTTATAGCTCATTTCTAGAATGAAAGGAGACCATCAGCAGATGGTTTAGAAAACGTATATGCATTATATGTATGCAACATTTAGAAAACGTATATGCATTATATATATGCAACACATTTGCATTAATTTGAGAAAGCAAACAACATAAAAGAGTTTCTGGATGACGAATTTTGCAATTCAATAACATTTGATGGATTCAAGCATTTACCGAAGCATAAACAGCAAATATTCATACTTTTACTATGCACATTCTTCTCGAATCAATTTAAGCTTCTACTTCCTCCTGTAAGATTTCTAGCTTCCGGCTTTCAGGGAATTCTGATTAGCGTTAGCACAATGTTCCAAGAGTAAAATGGACAACAAAAGGGGCATTACATAATGAATAAATGTGAGAGTTAACGATTAATGCAATGGGCAACTATTTCATGACGCGCAGCTTCATGTTCTGCTGTCCATTTTCTTATATAATACATATGAGATAAATTTTATGATATATTAAACATCTTCTTCTCTTCCTTCCTGTTAACATACATCGACTTTATTAAAATGTATGCCAAATGCCATAATTAAATACTTTACAGTGCGGTTTCGTCGCGGGCAAATCAACCTTTGACGCCTTTAATGAAGCCTTTAAAGATCTGTATATGGTGATGGTTGATTTTGAAAAAGCTTTCGATGCAGCAAAGACAAGAGTAAGATGTCCTTTCGGAGTCCCTGATGAGTTCCCAAATAAAGTCGGTGTACACCAGGGAAGCGTCCTTTGCTTTTCATTGTAACCATTGATTGTCTACTTGAAGGAAAACTGACTGCAAGACAAACTGGAAGACAAAGTGCCTGTGCTGCCCAATTTCTGACCCACGGAGCCAATTACAGACATTAAATTGAATGGTAATGTGCTTCCCAAGTGTGAAAAGTTTAAGTACTTGGGATCTATGATCAATAGCAAAGCAAACTGTGATGACGATATCAATCATCGGGTAAGCCCGGAGTGGATGTGAAGAAATTAACACACACAGCATACATTGTTGAGAAGTTGGCCCTAGTTCACTTCGAGCTGTAGCACCTCACTATTTATTTTTTATTTACTTAAAGGTGTCTTCCAAAGTTTCGTTTCCGTTGAAACTTATTTCAAATTAAAGAATATTTTTCAATAAAAAAATTGAATACTAGGATGGACGGAGGCTAAAACTCCAAAATCTTTCAAAGATACCAATACGCCCTCTATAGCAGGTACATAATACCGAAGTAGCCGATATTGGTTATGCCCGATTTCCACGTGCTAAAAAACCACCCATTTATGAGAGACACTATGAAACTGCCAGAACGCACTTCATAGTAGTAAATTTTCGCTCTCTCATAATACTTCTTGACTACAACTAAGTTAACTTAACAAGTAGTTTACGCTTCCATAGTGTTAATCGCATTGTATAGGGTGCTTTCCAGTGAATGCACCTACTAAGCCGTTCATTCATGCGGCTTCACCCTACGTCGCTAGATCGAAGGGTCTTGGTCTTTGTAGTCGTCGCTCGTTGTTAACATCGTTAAGAGTCTCGTTTAGAGTACGGATCATTTCATTGTTGCGATGAACATGAAGGCGAGCATTTAGCTTTCGAGCGAAGTTTGTTACTTCTTCGCCCACGGTAGCTATTCCTAAATCTCTGTGAATATCGCTATTCCTAATATACCATGGAGCATTCACAATTGCTTTTAGTGTCTTGTTTTGGAAAGTCTGCAACATGGACATGTTGCTCGGCTTGGTACAACCCCAAAGTTGTATACCGTATGTCCAGGACGGCTTTAACACCTGCCTGTACAAGAGCAGTTTGTTATATGTGCTTAATTTCGAAAATCTTCCAATAAGCCAATACTTTTCCCTGAGCCTAATCTCGAGCTCGTCACGCTTCTTCTTTACGTGTGGTTTCCACCTAAGTTTAGCGTCCAGTGTCATCCCTAGATACTTTGCTTCATTTGCATAAGGTATTTGTGCAGAATTTATGAACAGAGGCAAATTGTTAACCCTTCTGTAAGTGAAATTCACATGCGTAGACTTGTTCTCGTTAAGAGCGATTCGCCAAGTCTTCGTCCAGACACAAATTCTGTCCAATGCTCGTTGGAGGTTTCTCGTTGATGACTCGACTGATTCACCTGTTGCCAGGATGGCCGTATCGTCCGCAAACGTGGCCACGACTGTCTCGTCATCTAGAGGTATGTCTCTTGTGTAGAGCAGGAACAGGGTCGGACCGAGGACGCTTCCCTGGGGTACGCCAGCCCGAATTTGTTTGAAACTCGAGTATTCACTACTACACCTAACACGAAAGAGTCTGCTTTCAAGATAATTTTCCAATATTTTAAGCATGTCTTTCGGCAAGTTTTGCCGTAGCTTATATTTCAAGCCTTCGTGCCATACCTTGTCGAAGGCTTGCGATACGTCGAACCATAATGACTTCAGCAACTTTCCATTGTCTTGGAACGTATAGAAGTCTAAGAGAAGCGTTTATCATATAAAGTAGCTTGACTAATGCCTTTTTTGGTAGCTCTTTTAATATTTCGCCAGTGATCAGGTCGTAACTCGGGGCCTTATTATTTTTAAGTTTGCTAATTGTCTGTCGGAGTTCAGTTAACGAAACTTTTTTCATTCTAAAGCTTTCAGGTTCCCCGTTGTTGTTTAGAACGTCAGCCAACGGCGGACCGTCGAAAGGCTTGAATGTTTCTTCTAAATGTTCAGCAAACAAATTCGCTTTCTCTTTGTCTTCTCTTGCCCATTCGCCGTAAGCTTTTTTATTGGTGCCGAGTGGATTATATGTTTTTTGATAGACTTAACTGCTTTCCACAGTGAGTAGTTTGAGCTCCTATCCGCCGACAAGCCTTCAAGGTATTCAGTGGTCTCACGATTTTTAAGTTCTTGCAACATTCCTTTCAGTTTGTTAGAGAGGTGGTTCAATAGGGTTTTGTCTGGGGGGGCCCTCGTGCCTTGCCATCTCCTACGCGCTCTTCTCTTTTCACGAATTAATTCTTCGATTTCGAGCGGATATGTGTTACGTACATGCCCGTCGGTGCTAACTGCGTTCTTTTGGGACGAAGTGTTTTTCCAAGCATGGCTCTGAATTGCTTCTATGAATTTGTCAACTGCGGTTTCTAACTCGAAAGGAGTTTTCAATGGCACATTCAAGCCAACACCCTCCTTACAGTCCTTTCTGAAGGCGTCCCAGTTCATTTTTTTGTTAGCTAATCTAGGAGCTCTTTTTATTTTCGCCAGTCTTCCACCCATCTTCGAGATTACTCATGAGTGGTCTGAGCAAAGATCATAACACTCTTCAATTCGCGTAAGGTATTTAGGGTACCCTTTAGCGATGAAAAAATTGACAAGGTCAGGCTTTTTATTCCTATCGGTTGGCCAATATGTTGGCTTACCCGTGGAGAAAAAGTCCACCCCACTCTTCATACTATTTTTGTACAGTAATCTGCCTCTTGTTGAATTGCATCGTGAGCCCCAAAAAGTATGCTTCGCGTTAAAGTCACCCCCAATGATAAAATTGGACCCAATGAAGTCATACATACAATCAAGATCGTCTTCCACCAGTCTATATCCTGGCGGGAAATAACAAGATGCAATGTTATAATCTAATCAGTCAATTTTTACAGAAACTGAACTGATCTGCATAGAGTCTAGCTCAACTTCTGTGTTCTTGAAGTGCTTTATGCAGTTCTTAATGTCGAGGGAGGATCCTCCTCTCGAATTTTGCGAAGGATGATGTGCGTGATAGTCATTGTAACCTTTAAGTTTGGGTGTAGACCCGTTTTTAAGGTGAGTTTCCGTAATCATGCAAATATCAATATTGTTTTTCCGTAGAAATACTTCTAGTTCGTCTATTTTATTCAGAAGTCCGTTTGCATTCCATGTTAATATTTTAAATAACTGTTTCATATTCATGTTCTCTTGTAATTTTTTCGAGGCTTAAGCTCGAGCTTGCTCAGTTTGTCAAATATAACTTTGTTGATTTTAGTCTGATCCTCAAGTTTCTCCAAGATTACAGCGAGGATCTGAGACACTGCATCTGTTGTGGGCGATCTTGCCTTGTTTTCGTTTGCCGCAACCTGTGCGTATGATTTCGGTCCGACTAGTGGTGATCGGCTTTGGCGTCTTTGGAGTCTTTGGCTTAGGAGTTTCAGCAGGTTTTGGGCGTCCTAGGCTTTGATTCTGACCTCTAGTATTTTCCTTAAGAGATTCTCGTCTCTTTTGCAGCTCTTTGGCTACTTCGCATCCTCGATAGTTCGCGGGTTGGTTTCCGTGGCAATTGGCGCAAACTGCTGGAGCCTTTATGTCAACTTTGCACTCTGTTGACAGGTGTTTTCCGGCACATTTCACGCAACGTGGTTCTTTTTGGCAGTAGGCACTTGTGTGCCTGAATTCTTGGCATCGCTTACACTGTGGTATCAGTCTATTGCCCCTTCGCATGGGTTCGATTTTAACCCTGATGTTAAGTATCATTTTTATTTTATAAATATGGTTTATGCTCTCAGTTCTTTCAAAGGAGAGCATAAAAATTGGAAGGCCGCGTCTGATCACAGTGTCTCTTTCTCCTTCCGTGCGTTGCTTTTCCTTTTTAATGATATTGACGGCATCAATAATTTTAAGGCCTTTATTTTTTACGTCTTTTACAATGTCTTCTTTTGTGCATGATGGGTGGAGCCCCCTCGCAGTGGTTTTTCGTACTTATTTTGATAAGTATACCACTCGATTCTTTCTGCATTCAGTCTAAGAGACAGTGCGCGATAGGAATCGGCGTTGTCAACATTTACTTTCCACACGTTATTTCGGTGCGAGGTAAGCTTATAGTTTTCTGTTCTCACCGTGTTTGCAAGAAGGTTGCGCAATCTCCCAAAGTCTGCTATCCCGACGATGTTTATTGCGGGAGGTGGACAAATTTTCGCTTCTGGTTAAGCCTTGTTTGAGCCAGAGGGCTTATCTTCTTTTTGTATTACTTCGGGAGAGGAATTCGCCTTTCGCTTCTTGCTAGACCTTTTCCTTAAGACTGAATCGGTCTCAAGTGCAAGTTCGTCCTCGTCCGTGAAGTATTCGACTGCTGGTCGGTTCGGTGTTACACACTCTTTCGTTACCACACAGTCTTTCGTTAAACGAGTATTTTTAATATCCTGGTTTTCTTTTCGCAGAGAGTCAACTCCCATTTTTAGATCTTGGAAGAGTCGCTCCATTTCAGTAAGCTTAGCTCGGAGTTCATTATTCTCCTTTTCTAAGCTCTTAATTTTCACAGAGTCCTGGTTTACCGGTGGACTGCTTTTTCCGGATATGTTCGATCTAGGTGGTGGTGATCGACTTAGTTTTGTCCTTTTCTCAAAAGAATTTATGAGCAATAAAAGGCTCTCCCCAGAATCCGTAGAGCCTGCCTCCGAAGAGGGTGGATTTTCCCGCATAGCTGGGCTGCCACCTGGGGTAATCAAATCTTTCGTTTTGTTCATTGCCATTTTTTTTTTTTAACTTGTCGTTTTTATGAGAAATAGGTAAGTCACTTCTATTTTCATTTTTAAATACAGCCGCCCCTTTGGAGACAGACGCCGACCAGTGAGCCGCACAATGTGTGACAGACGCTTCTGGATTTTAATTTAACCTTCAGATTCGTCTATAAGTTAAAACCTTACTGCCAAAAGTTGCCCCAAATGGAGCAGAATCGACAGCATCCGTTGAAACATTAAAGAATATTTCTTCCGGTGGATTTTAGTCGGCTCTTACGACAGGCATACCTTACCTCAAGGCTATTCTAACCCCGACCTTGCAGGGGCTAAGGGGACCGACGAAGTAAGAAACTTTGCTCGCAAACTTTGCTCGCAAACTTTGCTCGCAAACTTCACACTCCCCTTCACGGCCATTGCAACCACGAAATAATCCGAACTCTGGATCAGACAAATCTTGCACGCCGACTACAACGAACAAGACCGTTGGATCTAGCGTCGTAAGAGGAAACCGCACATAATGACGGTACTGCAGGTGCTTTCGTTGGAAGGTAGCCTGCCAAACGCGATTACTATGCAGAAACTTGAACTACTTGTTAAGGAAACTTAGTCGTAGTCTTACAAAGATTGGGAGGTTTTTTAGTGAGTAAGAATCTCACACCACTATGAGCACGCGCGTTCGATTCTCATAGTGCCTATGAAGGTTTTAACCTACCCACGGAAAAAAAAAATTCTATAATTATCTTGTACCGCATATGGATTGAGCTCCTCGACCAACGGTTCCCCGTCAAACGGTTTGAATGTTTCTTGTAGGTAATCTGCAAATAAATCCGCTTTTTCTTTGTCTTCTCTTGCCCATTCGCCGTTGGCTTTTCTTAATGGCGCAGAGTATGCTATAGGCTTCTTAACGGACTTGACTGCTTTCCAAAGAGAGTAGTTCGAACCTTTATCGGCAGTGAAACTTTCGAGGTAAGCAGTAGTCTCGCGACTTTTAAAATCTTGAAGTTCGTGCTTCAGTTTGTTAGAAAGGTGGTTCAAGATTGTCTTATCCGGGGGTGCTCGCGAACGTTGCCATCTCTTGCGCGCTCTCCTCTTTTCGCATATTAGCTCTTCTATTTCTCGCGGATATATTGTTGCGCTGTTCGATAATTCGGACCTCCGAAAAGAAGTGTTATTCCACGCAGCGCTCTGAACAACTCTCACGAGTTTATCTAATTCTTCTTCTATTTCAAGTCGCGTTTTGATCGGTACATTTAAAGCTATGTTTTCTTTGCAGTATTTTCTAAAGCCGTCCCAGTCGGTGTTGTTGTTAGTTAATCTAGGCGCTCTATTCTTTTTCGCTAGGCTTCCCCGATTTTCAAAAGAACTGCCGAGTGATCTGAACAGAGATCAAAGCATTCTTCCACGTTCGTAAGGTAACGAGGTACGCCCTTGGCGATAAAGAAGTCGACGAGATCAGGTATTTTATTTCTGTCGGTTGGCCAATATGTTGGCTTTCCCGTCGATAAGAAGATCACGCCGCGTTTTGTACTTGCTTTAAAGAGGGCTCTGCCTCTTGTTGAATTGCACCGTAAGCCCCAAAAAGTATTTTTCGCGTTAAAGTCCCCGCCGATGATAAAGTTTGACCCAAGTGAATCAAAGAGCAGAGCAAGATCTTCATCTGCCAGCCGATACTGCGGAGGAAAATAGCTCGTCGCGATGTTGTTATTTATGTGACTTAATTTTACTGAGACTGAGGTTATTTGCATAGAGTCAAGTTCTATTTCTTCGTTTTTGGAGTGCTTTATGCAGTCTTTAATGTAGAGAGAGGATCCACCTCTCGAATTTTCTGAAGGATGATGCGCGTGATAGTCAATGTAACCTTTTATTTTGCGTGCTGAACCCTTTTTAAAGTGGGTTTCCGAAATCAGGCATATGTCTACGTTATTCTTCCGTAGGAATACTTCTAGTTCGTCAAATTTTTGCCAAAGGTCCGTTTGCATTGCATGTAATTATTTTGATTGACTTTCCCATATTCATGATTTTTTATTAAATGCTTTTCGAGGTTTAAATTCGAGCTCGCTCAATTTGTTGAATATTACTTGATTAAGTTTCGCCTGTTGCTTAAACTTTTCTAAAATCATGCCAATCAGAATGTCATGCAAATCATGCAAATCAGAATTTGAGAGACCGAATCCGATGCGGCCGATTGTGGCTTACTTTCACGTGACGCTACTTGAGCGTACGATCTTGGACCAACAAGTCTGGATTCTCCCTTTTGACTCCGGTGGAAACTAGGACCAGCGACGTTTTCTTGCGCATTTTGAATTTTGCCTTTAATCAAACCCTTATCCCTTGTCGACTTAGGGTTTTTGGGCTTATCTACTCTAGGAGGTTTTAGGCTTGGGCCCTTATTTTCACTATTTTTCTTCGGAGCTTCATGTCGTTTTTGCAACTCAATGGCAATTTCGCAACCTCGGTAGCTCGCTGGGTGACTTCCCCTGCGATTGGCGCAAACCGCGGAGGCCTGACTGCTGACATTGCAGTCCTTCTGACATTGCAGAATTTCGTTAAAATCATGACAAAATGCGTTAAAACCAAAAATTGTTTCCGGAAAACGGGTTTTTCATAAAAACGCCCCCTAAAAGTGTGCGGAACTCAAAACTTTTTATGAATTAAACTTAGCAAATAGTAATATCTTTGATATTTGTCAAATAATTTTTTTTCGTTTTGGAGTGAACTTTCCGACAAATCGGGTTTTTAAAGATCTAACATGTTAAAAGTGGGCATGGTCGATAATGTGGGCGGTAATATTTTTGCTTTCTTTGAAAATTTGAGTTCCTACGCTTTTGTCTTACTTGTCTTACTTGACCAAAAAAAAAATTTAAAAAGAAAATTTGAAATAGAGGTTGTCTTACATTGAAGCCAGTAGTGAGCGTGGTCGTTGGCGGATTTAACCAATTTTCACATTTTGTTTGTACAAAAGTGCTGTCTGAGCATCCTAGCACAATTTTAAGGAGCTAAAAGCTTCTTCTCGACTTCTAACTGCATCCAAGGGTTTCCCTTTAAGACCTTCTGCAGTCGAATAATATTTTCCTCTTCAAAAAATCCACATAGCTCCGTGGATCTGTTGAAGTTATATATAAAGAGCGGCCAGCAATCAGGGCTACTGTCAAAGCTCTGCAGGTCGCGTGAGATCAAATAGCGGGCAGCTATGTTGTTTCTCGTCAGGCTATTGTGTGACGATGCTAGGTGGAAACCACCCCCTTGTGGTTCTCCGGACATCAATGGAAAAACATTTTGTCTATTCTGTTCTGGTTGCGGTACTTCTGGTGCTGAATAATGGACTTGGTTTCGATGCACGTACTAGTTCGGTTGTGAAGGTAGAGTGGAATGTGGAAAAAGTTCGCTTTCTACTGGGTGCGACGACGATTGATGGTCCACTTGGTTGGTTTCAATCCGTTTCGTGTGCTGCTGACCACAAACTACAGCACTCGACTTATGATTGTCGTGCGTTTGTTTGTTGACAGTAGCTGGCTGTGATGATGGAGCTGCTTCCCCAAGATTCTGGCACCGCTGGGTTGAATTTTTGGAGCTTAACCAATTCACTACCTTACCTGTGATTTCGGCTAGATAATCTTCAACTTCATCCTCTGCAAATGACTCCTCCTGAAGTTGGCTCAATAATGCATACTTCCTCTCCAGAAACTCCCTGTCTCCCTTCATCTTGGCTTCGTGTTCTTACTCAGCTAGAATTTTTTCTTCTTCCAGTTTTTTTCATTTCTAGCTCGTACCGATTTGACACAGATGCCTTCGATGACTTCGAGTTTATAAGATGACCTCGAGGACCTGGTGGTATTTGATGGCGATCGATGTGAAGTACTTGGTCGGCCCATCCGATTGTCTCAGGGAACAAGAACGCACGCTTTCACTACTTGATTCGCATTTAATTGGTCCTTCTGAGCAGCTTTAGACTCTGCTGGCGTTGTTCTCGTTTCGGGCTGCTAAATTGAGGTTAGAATGGTTTGTCGAATCGTAGCACAATCAAATAGCACAGAGAAATCAAAGATCTCTGATTTAAACTGTGCCGGTAACAAGCGTGTTTGTGAATGTCCTTGTGTAAGAAAAAAAAATGTTCATGATAGACAAGGCATAAGCACAGCAAAAGTTCAACGAGTTCCGTCCGTATCCAAATGAGCATTGAAGTCAGGAGAAAGAAGTCAATTTCTGCCACTCTATCTATCACTCTACCAGGTTGGGTGCGTGCACCTGCACCAAAGCCGAAGTCGATCGCTCAAGCTTAAGCTCTAAGATCAAAACCATCCCTCCTAATGGAATTAACTAACTTAATACGTTTTTCGACAGCCGGGAGCTTGTGAGTATCCCTACACCCGCCTGTGCAGTCATGCTATGTGTGACGCCAGACCAGAAAAGTCTCCACCCATCAGCGGAGTCTGGTTCCGAAACCTTTCCACTTAAGTTGAGGAGATGCCAGTCGCATCGAGCAAGTAGCATCGATACTTTTTAGCCTCCTAAGCCAGTTCAAGTTCCTTCTCCGTTAGCGATGAGGCATTACATATGCCAATTTTAAATTTGGTGCCGTTGTCGATTTATAGCCCTGATTGTGGCTTCCTTAACATTCCCGAGTTAAAATGACATTAAATCGCATACACTCACATGTCGATACCCAACTTTTGAAGGCTAATGCCAAAATAAATGCGTCAATAATTTTTATTTGACAACAATCTAATAATAAAATACATGTACAGCCTTATTAATATAACTTTAAAACAAGTAAAGTTGACTGACTATGTCATTTTAATACATTTTTCTGACTTGAAAAAAAAAATGCATTCATTGCTTGAACAAACAAGTTAGTAAGTGCAATAGTTCGTCTGTGGCAAATTTCTATATGCCCGACCCTATTTACCGTGTAACACCAAATTTTAAAACTTTAAGTCCAAGATTCATCTATATTTGTATAGCCCACGCCCCTAAAAGTGGGCCGGGGCTAAAAATTAAAAACAATTAATTGGAATTTCGTTAAAATCATGACAAAATGCGTTATAACCGAAAAAAATTTTTTTTTCCGTGGGTAGGTAAAAACCTTCATAGGCACTATGAGAATCGAACGCGCGTGCTCATAGTAGTGTGAGATTCTTACTCACTAAAAAACCTCCCAATCTTTGTAAGACTACGACTAAGTCTCCTTAACAAGTAGTTCATGCTTCTGTATAGTAATCGCGTTTGGCAGGGTACCTTCCAACGAAAGCACCTGCAATACCGTCATTATGTGCGGTTTCCTCTTACGACGCTAGATCCAACGGTCTTCAGAGTTCGGATTATTTCGTGGTTGCAATGGCCGTGAAGGCGAGTGTGAAGTTTGCGAGCAAAGTTTCTTACTTCGTCGGTCACGGTTGCGATGCCTAGATCTCGATGTAAATCGCTATTTCTTATATACCATGAAGCATTTACGATTGCTCTGAGTGTCTCATTCTGAAAAGTTTCTAAAATGGATATGTTGCTTGGTTTGGTACAACCCCAAAGTTGTATACCGTACGTCCAAGATGGTATTAGCACTTGCTTTTACAATAGCAGTTTGTTATATACGCTTAGTTTCGAATAACGTCCTATAAGCCAATTCGGTTCTCGTAGCTTGATTTCAAGTTCATCGCGTTTCTTTTTAACGTGTGGCTTCCACTTAAGTTTTGCGTCTAGGGTCATGCCTAAATATTTCGCCTCGTTTGCGTACGGAATTTGTACCGAGTTTATAAATAGAGGTAAGTTGATTACCCTCTTGTAAGTAAAATTTACATGCGTTGATTTTGTCTCATTTAGGAGGATTCGCCAGGCCTTTGTCCATTCGCATATTTTATTCAAAGCGCGTTGGAGTTTTCCCGTTGATAGTTCGACTATCTTATCCGTAGCAAGGATAGCCGTGTCGTCAGCGAACGTGGCTACAGTCGTTGTCTCTACTTGAGGTACATCTCTTGTAAAAAGTAAAAACAGTGTTGGACCGAGGACGCTACTTTGTGGAACGCCGGCTTGTATTTCTTTGAATTCTGAGTATTCGCTCCCGTATCTCACCCGAAATAGTCTGTTGTCAAGATAAGACTCTAAGAGTTCATACATTTTTTCCGGCAAAACTTTCCGTAGCTTATATTTTAGGCCTTCGTGCCTAACTTTATCAAAGGCTTGGGATACGTCAAGAAAAGCGGTAGAACATATCATTTTCGCTTCTAAGGCTTTATCAATTTCATTAGTTTTTCGATAGACCTGGTCAATTGTTGAATGTTTGACCCTAAAGCCGAATTGGTGATCCGGAATCAATCGTCTTTCTTCAATTATTGGTTGCAGTCGTTTGAGCACAAGTTTCTCGAAGACTTTAGATATAATCGGCAGAAGCGAAATCGGTCTATATGATTTTTTGTCGTTCGGGCATTTCCATGGTTTCGGAACCATTATTACCTCTGCGACTTTCCATTGCCGTGGAACGTATGAAATTCTCATTGATGCGTTTATGATGTAGAGAAGCTTGACTAACGCTCTTTTCGGTAGCTCCTTCAAAATTTCCCCAGTAATTAGGTCATAGCCTGGAGCTTTGTGCTTATGTTTGACGAAGTTCAGACAGTGTCACGGTTTTCATTCGATAATTGTCTAGTTCCGCATTGCGATACAGATCGTCAACCAACGGCTCCCCGTCAAACGGTTTGAATGTTTCTTCTAGATGTTCTGCAAATACATCTGCTTTCTCTTTGCCGCCTTTTACCCATTCACCGTTATCTTTTCTTATTGGCGCCGAGTGTACTATGGGCTTTTTAATGGACTTCACGGCTTTCCAAAGCGAATAGTTTGACCCTCTATAGGCAGTCAAGTTTTCGAGGTAGTTGGTAGTCTCGCGACTTTTAAAATCTTGAAGTAAGTGCTTAAATTTGTTAGATAGCCCATTCAGAATGGTTTTATCAGGAGGAGCTCGAGACAAATGCCACCTCTTTCGAGCCTTTCCCTTTTCGCGTATGAGCTCTTCAATTTCGCGCGGGTAAATTGATCCGCTTTTCCTTACTCCGATCTTCCGGAAAGAAGTATTGTTCCAAGCAGCGTCTTGAATAGTTCTAACGAGTTTATCGACTTCGTCTTCTATTTCTAAAGGGGTTGTAAGTGGTACATGTAGAGATACATTTTCTTTGCAGTATTTCCTAAAGCCATCCCAGTCGGTGTTGTTATTCGTTAGCCTAGGCGCTCTCTCATTTGTTGCTAGACTTCCGCCGATTTTCAAAACGACTGCCGAGTGATCCGAACAGAGATCAAAACCTTCTTCTACATTTATGAGGTGGCGGGGAACCCCTTTTGCGATAAAGAAGTCGACAAGGTCAGGTACTTTGTTTCTGTCGGTTGGCCAATACGTTGGCTTTCCCGTCGAAAGGAAAACCACGTCACGTTTCATGCTAGCTTTGAAGAGTACTCTACCTCTTGTTGAATTGCACCGTGATCCCCAAAAGGTGTTTTGCATTAAAGTCCCCGCCGATGATAAAATTCGACCCAAGTAAGTCAAAGAGGGGAGTAAGATCGTCGTCCGCTAGCCTATACTGTGGAGGAAAATAACTCGAGGCAATATTATAATCTAGGTGACCTATTTTTACCGATACTGAAGTTGCATAGAATCAAGCTCAATTTCTTCGTTTTTGTAATGCTTAATGCAGTCTTTGATGTAGAGAGAGGATCCGCCTCTCGAATTTTCTGATGGATGATGCGCGTGGTAGTCGATGTAACCTCTAATTTTGGGTCCGGATCCCTTCTTAAAGTGTGTTTCCGAAATCAGGCATAGGTCAATATTTTTTTCCCGTAGAAATACTTCTAGTTCGTCGATTTTCTTTAAAAGACCATTTGCATTCCATGTAAGCATGTTAATGAGCTTCATATTCATGATTTGTTATTCGTTTTGCGACGTTTAAACTCTAGCTCGCTCAGTTTGTCAAATATTACTTGATTAACTTTAGTTTGTTGCTCAAGCTTTTCCAATATCATAAATAATATTTGAGATACCGAATCTGTTGTGGTAGGTTATGGATGTTTGCTTTTGTGTGACGCGACTTCAGCGTACGATCTTGGGCCGATGAGTGATGATTTTCCCTTTGTACTTGGACCGGCGACGTTTTCTTGCGGAGTTTGTATATTTTTCCTCATCAATCTCGTATTTTTGACCGATTTTGGAGTTTTCGGCTTGTCAGCTCTAGAATGTTTTGGGGTTGTGTTGTGGCCCTATCTACAATATGTTGCTTAACAGTTTCGTGACGTTTTTGTAGCTCTATTGCGATTTCGCAACCTCGGTAGCTCGCCGGGTGACTTCCATTACAATTGGCGCAAGTCGCTGGGGCCTGACTGCTTACGTTGCAATCTTTTGAAAGATGTCCACCGGCGCATTTGACACATCGCGGCTCTTTTTGGCAGTACGCTTGAGTATGTCGGAAGCCTTAGCATCGCTTACATTGAGGTACTAGTCTATTGCCCTTTCGCTTAGGCTCAATTTTTACCCTGATATTTAGGATTGCTTTTATTTTATATATTTCGTTTATGTTTTCAATCCTATCGAACGTCAGCATGAAAATAGGAAGACCGCGCTTGACCACGGTGTCTTTTTCTCCTTCCGTACGTTGTTTTTCTTTCTTAAGTATGTTCACGGCATCAAGAATTTTAAAACCTTGGGCTTGAACATCTTCAACAATTTCTTCCTTCGTGCAGGTTGGGTGTGCATATGAGAAAATTTTAATCAATAATGTGTGAAACATTATTTCGAAGAGAAATTAAATTATACTTCGTTCCCAGAGTATTTTTTAAGATATTTCGCAGCTTTCCGTAGTCTGCGACCCCAACGACATTTATTGCAGGCGGTCGGCGAATTTTTTCTTCATTTTTCGCTGTCGCTTTTTTTGACACGGTTGGTGTTTCAACGTGTTTATATACGGCCTCAACTACTGGCGAAGACCCAATTTTTCGTTTTTTGGTAGATCTTTTCTTAAGAGCCGGATTAGTTTCACGTGCAAGCTCTTCTTCGTCCGTCACGTATTCGCTTTGACGCTTCGGCGTGTCCTCACGTTTTGTAATATCACGGGGATTCCTAAGAGCCTCGTTTTCTTTTTGTAACGAGTCTACTTCATTTTTGAGCTCATGGTAGAGACGTTCCATATCTTTAAGCTTAGCGCGGAGTTCGTTGTTTTCCGCTTCAAAGCATTTAGTTTTCGCTGAGTCCCGATTAACCGGCGGACTTCCTTTCCCGGAGATGATCGATCTAGGTGGTGGTGATCGAGGTACCCTTGGTTTCTTCATAAAGGGATTTGAAAGCAATAAATGGCTCTCCCCAGAATCCGTAGGGCCTGCCTCGGAAGAGGGTGGATTTGCCAGTGATGCTGGATTACCACCAGGGGAATTACTTCCGTTCGTTTTTTCCATTGCATGGTTTGTATGCGCTACGCGCTCGGCATACGGAGGGTGGATTTTAGTCGCCTCTTACGACAGGCAGGCCTTACCTCGGGTATATTCTAACCCCTACCCGAAGGGGGTCGAACCGAAAATTATTTCCGAAAAACGGGTTTTTCCTAAAAACGCCCCCTAAAAGAGGGCGGAACTCAAAACTTTGTATGAATCAAACTTAGCAAATAGTTATGTCTTTGATATTTGTCAAATAATTTTCTAACATGTTAAAAGTGGGCATGGTCGATAATTTGGGCGGTACTATAGAGTTTTCTATAGAGCTTTCTTAGAGTTTTTGGGCCATTATTGCTCTATACGAAAATTTGAGCTCCTAAGCCTTGTCTTACTTGACCAAAAGGCATTTTGAAAGAAAATTTGAAATAGAGGTTGTCTTACATTCAAGCCAGTAGTGAGCGTGGTCGTTGGCGGATTTAACCAATTTTCACATTTTGTCTGTACAAAAGTGCTGTCTGAGCATCCTAGCACAACAAGGAGCTAAAAGCTTCTTCTCGACTTCTAACTACATCCAAGGCCTTTCCCTTTAAGGCCTTCTGCAGTCGAATAATATTTTCCTCTTCAGAAAATCCACATAGCTCCGTGGATCTGTTGAAGTTGCATATAAAGAGCAGCCAGCAATCAGGGCTACCGTCAAAGCTCTGTAGGTCGCGTGAGATCAAATAGCGGGCAGCTATGTTGTTTCTCGTCAGGCTATTGTGTGACGATGCTAGGTGGAAACCACCCCCTTGTGGTTCTCCGGACATCAATGAAAAAACATTTTGTCTATTCTGTTCTGGTTGCGGTACTTCTGGTGCTGAATAATGGACATGGTTTCGATGTACGTGCTGGTTCAGTTGTGAAGGAAGAGTGGAATGTGGAAAAAAAAAAGTTCGCATTCTACTGGGTGCGACGACGATTGATGGTCAACTTGGTTGGTTTCAATCCGTTCCGTGTGCTGCTGACCACAAATTACAGCACTCGACTTATGATTGCGTTCGTTTGTTGACAGTCGCTGGCTGTGATGATGGAGCCAAGATTCTGGCACCGCTGGGTTGAATTTTTAGAGCTTATCTCATCAGATCATCTTTCACTTCATCCTCTGCAAATGACTCCTCCTGAAGTTGGCTCAATATTGCATACTTCCTGTCCAGAAACTCCCTGTCTCTCTTCATCTTGGCTTCGTGTTCTTACTCAGCTAGAATTTTTTCTTCTTCCAGTTTTTTAATTTTTAGCTCGTAACGATTTGACACAGATGCCTTCGATGATTTCGAGTTTATAGATGACCTCGAGGACTTGGTGGTATTTGATGGCGATCGATGTGAAGTACTTGGTCAGCCCATCCGATTGTCTCGGGGAACAAGAACGCACGCTTTCACTACTTGATTCGCATTTAATTGGTCCTTCTGAGCAGCTTCAGACTCTGCTGGCGTTGTTCTCGTTGCTAAATTGAGGTTACTATGGTTTGTCGAATCGTTTGCACTACAACAAATACTGCACATCCAATCTCTTTGGTTGATGGAGACACTGACGCCAGCGCATGTGAAGTTGTACCAATATTTGCAGCCATCGCATACCACCATGTCCGATTCTGAGTGTGGCACTGAGCAGGCCTTGCAATTGTACTCTTCGTCCGCGTTTTTTGACATCGAAGTGGTAATCTTTAAACTTGATTACACGATAAAGAATTTCTTAAAATGTTGCCTTCAGTGCAACTTACTTTCAAATGAGATAAATTTCAACAACTTTAACTACTCAAATTTTGCGATTTTATTCAATTAATTCCAAAATGATATTTTAAAGTTACAAAATTCAGTCTTTTCTCTCATCTCCGCGTGCTCAAAGTCTGCCCTTGTCAAATCGACTTATCTGTTAGACCTTAGTTTTTCTTCTCTTCCGGTTGAGATGTCCGGGTTGTTACAACTTCTCTGGTGTTCATGAAAAGAGCTTGGGTAAACTTCGTGAGAAAATCGTTTATGTATATTGCGGTTCCGATGCGTACACCAGTGATGTCAATAGAGTTTTTAAGTAGGTGCTGTTGCTGCCAGTTTAATTCCGCCTCCAGATGGTTGACCTTCAGTTTAAGCTCAGCAATCACCTCCAAAACCTCGTTCAGATGTTGTAGGAACCGATCATTTTTTTCCTCTAAAATTGAGAGCTTTGCGTATATCATATCGAGGTTGACATTATTTCCGCAATGTTTAGAACGATAACATCCAGCGTCAGAAACATCGTTGTTTTGTTGCTTAGGTGTTGCTGCAGTTGGTTGTGAGCAGACTGATCCCGCTTGGTTTGTATTTGTATTCTCCTGTGCCGGCGCGGTGTTTTTGCTAAGCCTTTGCGCGGTTTTTGTCGAAGGAGGTTAAATGCATAGAGCGACGTCGTAGAATACTACAATTTTCACACCGAAAAGGATTGCCACTTGCTTTTATCAACGTCTTGTTCAGTAATATTAACACTAGATTAGTGAAAGAATGCATCACAGTCTCAACATCTTTTTTAAAGAGCAGTTGCGTTCAATTTTTTGACAACAAATAGAACAATTCATTTCAAGGGTTATAGATATTAGTTTGAATAGATGCACACCCCACGATAAATCCAGACCAGGCTTAATAATAACTGGAGGTAAATTGTTTTGAGCTACTCCTTAAATCACTTTTTTCATTTAACACATCTTTTTCGGTTAGGAGCTTAACACATCTCAAAATCTCTTTACTTTCTTTTCCTTGCTGATTTAGGGCAGATTGATTTAGGTTTACCACTGCTAATGTATTATTCAATTTTCCTTTAATGTAATGTATGTATAATTTACACTCATCACACATAAACACAATGTTCTTAGTTTTGTTTATTTCCTTGAGTTCATACTCTCCCACTCCAGAGCATTTTTTGCAGAAGACTTTGTTACAGAACGCTGAGCATGTTGCTCCGACCTCATTTCGTGACTACAAATGTCTGCAATAGTTACAATTTTTGTATATGTTAAGTGCACTCACTCAGATTATTAACACACTTGAATTAGAATGTTCTTTGTTGGGTAACGGGTAGATCGCCACTAAATAAAAAAAAACTCTTTAGCTTCACGAGAAATGCAATTGAACATTCTTCGCACATAAGTAGATGGGATAGATATTTCTTGGTAATATATTCAGCAGGCTATTGCACATAAACCTTACCTTCGATGTAAATAATGACTGCCGATGAAAACAGCTGCCATTCTTTCTCTACACTTAAATCTTCAGTCGGAATTTGTTCAAACTCCTCCGAAACGTGCCGTGCAAATCGGCCCCTGTAATCAGATTCAGCATAATGTAACCTTCTCCATCGTATGAGGATCACCCGTCTTGGATTTTGCCTGGGTGGCAAAGAAATACTGTCGCTAAAGCGCAATTTGCACAACACTAGGTGGTGAACAAGTGACAGCTTAACTCGTCTCAAAATGCGAACATCACAAATCATTTTCTGAACACACGATGGTAGCACAGAGAAATCAAAGATCTCTGATTTAAACTGTGCCAGTAACAAGCGTATTTGTGAATTTCCTTGTGTAAGAAAAATATGTTCATGATAGACAAGGCATAAGCACAGCAAAAGTTCAACAAGTTCCGTCCATACCCACATGAGCATTGAAGTCACCCATCAGGAGAAAGAAGTCCATTTCTGCCACTCTATCTATCACTCTACCAGGTTGGGTGCGTACACCTGCACCAAAGCCGAAGTCGATCGCTCAAGCTTAAGCTCTAAGATCAAAACCCTCCCTCCTAATGGAATTAACTAACTTAATACGTTTTTCGACAGCCGGGAGCTTGTGAGTATCCCTACACCCGCCTGTGCAGTCATGCTATGTGCGACGCCAGACCAGAAAAGTCTCCACCCATCAGCGGAGTCTGGTTCCGAAACCTTTCCACTTAAGTTGAGGAGATGCCAGTCGCATCGAGCGAGTAGCATCGATACTTTTTAGCCTCCTTACCCAGTTCAAGTTCCTTCTCCGTTAGCGATGAGGCATTCATCATCATCATCATTTTTGAATGCCTCCCCCTGCAAGGTCGGAGTTAGAATAGCCTTGAGGTAAGCTATACCTGTCGTAAAAGCCGACTAAAATCCACCGGAAGAAGTATTCTTTAATGTTTCAACGGATGCTGTCAATGCTGCTCCATTTGGGGCAACTTTTGGCAGTAAGGTTTTAACTTATAGATGAATCTGAAGGTTAAATTAACGCTTCTGGATGCGTCTGTCACACATTGTGCGGCTCACTGGTCGGCGTCTGTCTCCAAAGGGGCGGCTGTATTTAAAAATGAAAATAGAAGTGACTTACCTATTTCTCATAGAAACGACAAATTAAAAAAAAAAATGGCAATGAACAAAACGAAAGATTTGATTACCCCAGGTGGCAGCCCAGCTATGCTGGAAAATCCATCCTCTTCGGAGGCAGGCTCTACGGATTCTGGGGAGAGCCTTTTATTGCTTATAAATCCTTTTGAGAAAAGAACAAAACTAAATCGCCACCACCTAGATCGAACATATCCGGAAAAAGCAGTCCACCGGTAAACCAGGACTCTGTGAAAATTAAGAGCTTAGAAAAGGAGAATAATGAACTCCGAGCTAAGCTTACTGAAATGGAGCGACTCTTCCACGATCTAAAAATGGAAGTTGACTCTCTGCGAAAAGAAAACGAGGATATTAAAAATACTCGTTTAACGAAAGACTGTGAGGTAACGAAAGAGTGTGTAACACCGAACCGACCAGCAGTCGAATACTTCACGGGACGAACTTGCACTTGAGACCGATTCAGTCTTAAGGAAAAGGTCTAGCAAGAAGCGTAAGGCGAATTCCTCTCCCGAAAAAATACAAAAAGAAGATAAGCCCTCTGGCTCAAACAAGGCTAAACCAGAAGCGAAAATTCGTCCACCTCAAGCAATAAACATCGTTGGGATAGCAGACTTCGGGAGATTGCGCAACCTTCTTGCAAACACGGTGAGAACAGAAAACTATAAGCTTACTTCGCACCGAAATAACGTGTGGAAAGTAAATGTTGACAACGCCGATTCCTATCGCGCACTGTCTCTTAGACTGAATGCAGAAAGAATCGAGTGGTATACTTATCAAAATAAGTACGAAAAACCACTGCGAGTCATTGTAAGGGGGCTCCACCCATCATGCACAAAAGAAGACGTTGTAAAAGACGTAAAAAATAAAGGCCTTAAAATTATTGATGCCGTCAATATCATTTAAAAGGAAAAGCAACGCACGGAAGGAGAAAGAGACACTGTGATCAGACACGGCCTTCCAATTTTTATGCTCTTCTTTGAAAGAACTGAGAGCATAAACGATATATATAAAATAAAAATGATACTTAATATCAGGGTTAAAATCGAACCCATGCGAAAGGGCAATAGACTAATACCACAGTGTAAGCGATGCCAAGAATTCAGGCACACAAGTGCTAACTGCCAAAAGCAGCAGTTTGCGCCAATTGCCACGGAAACCACCCCGCAAACTATCGAGGATGCGAAGTAGCCATAGAGCTGCAAAAGGGACGAGAACCTCTTAAGGAAAATACTCGAGGTTAGAATCCAAGTCTAGGACGTCCAAAAACTCCTAAGCCAAAGACTGCAAAGACGCCAAAGCCGATCAAAAGTGCGAGATTGGCAAAGGAGGCGTCGACAAAAGGCGTAAAAGCTCCACAAAAGAGCGGCGCCAGCTCAAGTCAAGCGGAGAAACCACCACTGTTCGGACCAAAATTATACGCAAAGGTTGCGGCAAACGAAAACAAGGTAAGATCGCCCACACCAGACGCAGTGTCTCAGATCCTCGCTGTAATATTGGAGAAACTTGAGGATCAGACTAAAATCAACAAAGTTATATTTGACAAACTTAGCAAGCTTGAGTTTAAGCCTCGAAAAAATTACAAGAGAACATGAATATTAAACAGTTCTTAAAAATACTTACTTGGAATGCAAACGGCCTTCTGAATAAAATAGACGAACTAGAAGTATTTCTACGGAATAATAATATTGATATTTGCATGATTACGGAAACTCACCTTATAAACGGGTCTACACCCAAACTTAAGGGTTGCAATGACTATCACGCACATCACCCTTCGCAAAATTCGAGAGGAGGATCCTCCCTCTACATTAAGAACTGCATAAGGCACTTCAAGAACACAGAAGTAGAGCTAGACTCTACGCAGATCAGTTCAGTTTCTGTAAAAATTGACTGCTCAGATTATAACATTGCATCTTGTTATTTCCCGCCAGGATATAGACTGGTGGAAGACGATCTTGATCGTATGTATGACTTCATTGGGTCCAATTTCATTATTGAGGTGACTTTAACGCGAAGCATACTTTTTAGGGTTCACGATGCAATTCAACAAGAGGCAGATTACTATACAAAAATAGTATGAAGCGTGGGGTGGACTTTTTCTCCACGGGTAAGCCAACATATTGGCCAACCGATAGGAATAAAAAGCCTGACCTTGTCGATTTTTTCATCGCTAAAGGGTACCCCAAATACCTTACGCGAATTGAAGAGTGTTATGATCTTTGCTCAGACCACTCATGAGTAATCTTGAAGATGGGTGGAAGACTGGCGAAAATAAAAAGAGCTCCTAGATTAGCTAACAAAAAAATGAACTGGGACGCCTTCAGAAAGGACTGTAAGGAGGGTGTTGGCTTGAATGTGCCATTGAAAACTCCTTTCGAGTTAGAAACCGCAGTTGACAAATTCATTGAAGCAATTCAGAGCCATGCTTGGAAAAACACTTCGTCCCAAAAGAACGCAGTTAGCACCGACGGGCATGTACGTAAAACATATCCGCTCGAAATCGAAGAATTAATTCGTGAAAAGAGAAGAGCGCGTAGGAGATGGCAAGGCACGAGGGCTCCCCCAGACAAAACCCTCTTGAACCACCTCTCTAACAAACTGAAAGGAATGTTGCAAGATCTTAAAAATTGTGAGACCACTGAATACCTTGAAGGCTTGTCGGCGGATAGGAGCTCAAACTTCTTGCTGTGGAAAGCAGTTAAGTCTATCAAGAAACCTATAATCCAATCGGTCTTTTCTCTCATCTCCGCGTGCTCAAAGTCTGCCCTTGTCAAATCGACTTATCTGTTAGACTTTAGTTTTTCTTCTCTTCCGGTTGAGATGTCCGGGTTGTTACAACTTCTCTGGTGTTCATGAAAAGAGCTTGGGTAAACTTCGTGAGAAAATCGTTTATGTATATTGCGGTTCCGATGCGTACACCAGTTATGTCAATAGAGTTTTTAAGTAGGTGCTGTTGCTGCCAGTTTAATTCCGCCTCCAGATGGTTGACCTTCAGTTTAAGCTCAGCAATCACCTCCAAAACCTCGTTCAGATGTTGTAGGAACCGATCATTTTTTTCCTCTAAAATTGAGAGCTTTGCGTATATCATATCGAGGTTGACACTATTTCCGCAATGTTTAGAATGAGAACATCCAGCGTCAGAAACATCGTTGTTTTGTTGCTTAGGTGTTGCTGCAGTTGGTTGTGAGCAGACTGATCCCGCTTGGTTTGTATTTGTATTCTCCTGTGCCGGCGCGGTGTTTTTGCTAAGCTTTTGCGTGGTTTTTGTCGAAGGAGGTTAAATGCATAGAGCGACGTCGTAGAATACTACAATTTTCACACCGAAAAGGATTGCCACTTGCTTTTATCAACGTCTTGTTCAGTAATATTAACACTAGATTAGTGAAAGAATGCATCACAGTCTCAACATCTTTTTTAAAGAGCAGTTGCGTTCAATTTTTTGACAACAAATAGAACAATTCATTTCAAGGGTTATAGATATTAGTTTGAATAGATGCACACCCCACGATAAATCCAGACCAGGCTTAATAATAACTGGAGGTAAATTGTTTTGAGCTACTCCTTAAATCACTTTTTTCATTTAACACATCTTTTTCGGTTAGGAGCTTAACACATCTCAAAATCTCTTTACTTTCTTTTCCTTGCTGATTTAGGGCAGATTGATTTAGGTTTACCACTGCTAATGTATTATTCAATTTTCCTTTAATGTAATGTATGTATAATTTACACTCATCACACATAAACACAATGTTTTTAGTTTTGTTTATTTCCTTGAGTTCATACTCTCCCACTCCAGAGCATTTTTTGCAGAAGACTTTGTTACAGAGCGCTGAGCATGTTGCTCCGACCTCATTTCGTGACTACAAATGTCTGCAATAGTTACAATTTTTGTATATGTTAAGTGCACTCACTCAGATTATTAACACACTTGAATTAGAATGTTCTTTGTTGGTCTCTTTCCACTCTTAACGGGTAGATCGCCACTAAATAAAAAAAAACTCTTTAGCTTCACGAGAAATGCAATTGAACATTCTTCGCACATAAGTAGATGGGATAGATATTTCTTGGTAATATATTCAGCAGGCTATTGCACATAAACCTTACCTTCGATGTAAATAATGACTGCCGATGAAAACAGCTGCCATTCTTTCTCTACACTTAAAAGGTCAGTCGGAATTTGTTCAAACTCCTCCGAAACGTGCCGTGCAAATCGGTCCCTGTAATCAGATTCAGCATAATGTAACCTTCTCCATCGTATGAGGATCACCCGTCTTGGATTTTGCCTGGGTGGCAAAGAAATACTGTCGCTAAAGCGCAATTTGCACAACACTAGGTGGTGAACAAGTGACAGCTTAACTCGTCTCAAAATGCGAACATCACAAATCATTTTCTGAACACACGATGGTAGCACAGAGAAATCAAAGATCTCTGATTTAAACTGTGCCAGTAACAAGCGTATTTGTGAATTTCCTTGTGTAAGAAAAATATGTTCATGATAGACAAGGCATAAGCACAGCAAAAGTTCAACAAGTTCCGTCCATACCCACATGAGCATTGAAGTCACCCATCAGGAGAAAGAAGTCCATTTCTGCCACTCTATCTATCACTCTACCAGGTTGGGTGCGTACACCTGCACCAAAGCCGAAGTCGATCGCTCAAGCTTAAGCTCTAAGATCAAAACCCTCCCTCCTAATGGAATTAACTAACTTAATACGTTTTTCGACAGCCGGGAGCTTGTGAGTATCCCTACACCCGCCTGTGCAGTCATGCTATGTGCGACGCCAGACCAGAAAAGTCTCCACCCATCAGCGGAGTCTGGTTCCGAAACCTTTCCACTTAAGTTGAGGAGATGCCAGTCGCATCGAGCGAGTAGCATCGATACTTTTTAGCCTCCTTAACCAGTTCAAGTTCCTTCTCCGTTAGCGATGAGGCATTCATCATCATCATCATTTTTGAATGCCTCCCCCTGCAAGGTCGGAGTTAGAATAGCCTTGAGGTAAGCTATACCTGTCGTAAAAGCCGACTAAAATCCACCGGAAGAAGTATTCTTTAATGTTTCAACGGATGCTGTCAATGCTGCTCCATTTGGGGCAACTTTTGGCAGTAAGGTTTTAACTTATAGATGAATCTGAAGGTTAAATTAACGCTTCTGGATGCGTCTGCCACACATTGTGCGGCTCACTGGTCGGCGTCTGTCTCCAAAGGGGCGGCTGTATTTAAAAATGAAAATAGAAGTGACTTACCTATTTCTCATAGAAACGACAAATTAAAAAAAAAAATGGCAATGAACAAAACGAAAGATTTGATTACCCCAGGTGGCAGCCCAGCTATGCTGGAAAATCCACCCTCTTCGGAGGCAGGCTCTACGGATTCTGGGGAGAGCCTTTTATTGCTTATAAATCCTTTTGAGAAAAGAACAAAACTAAATCGCCACCACCTAGATCGAACATATCCGGAAAAAGCAGTCCACCGGTAAACCAGGACTCTGTGAAAATTAAGAGCTTAGAAAAGGAGAATAATGAACTCCGAGCTAAGCTTACTGAAATTGAGCGACTCTTCCACGATCTAAAAATGGAAGTTGACTCTCTGCGAAAAGAAAACGAGGATATTAAAAATACTCGTTTAACGAAAGACTGTGAGGTAACGAAAGAGTGTGTAACACCGAACCGACCAGCAGTCGAATACTTCACGGGACGAACTTGCACTTGAGACCGATTCAGTCTTAAGGAAAAGGTCTAGCAAGAAGCGTAAGGCGAATTCCTCTCCCGAAAAAATACAAAAAGAAGATAAGCCCTCTGGCTCAAACAAGGCTAAACCAGAAGCGAAAATTCGTCCACCTCAAGCAATAAACATCGTTGGGATAGCAGACTTCGGGAGATTGCGCAACCTTCTTGCAAACACGGTGAGAACAGAAAACTATAAGCTTACTTCGCACCGAAATAACGTGTGGAAAGTAAATGTTGACAACGCCGATTCCTATCGCGCACTGTCTCTTAGACTGAATGCAGAAAGAATCGAGTGGTATACTTTTCAAAATAAGTACGAAAAACCACTGCGAGTCATTGTAAGGGGGCTCCACCCATCATGCACAAAAGAAGACGTTGTAAAAGACGTAAAAAATAAAGGCCTTAAAATTATTGATGCCGTCAATATCATTTAAAAGGAAAAGCAACGCACGGAAGGAGAAAGAGACACTGTGATCAGACACGGCCTTCCAATTTTTATGCTCTTCTTTGAAAGAACTGAGAGCATAAACGATATATATAAAATAAAAATGATACTTAATATCAGGGTTAAAATCGAACCCATGCGAAAGGGCAATAGACTAATACCACAGTGTAAGCGATGCCAAGAATTCAGGCACACAAGTGCTAACTGCCAAAAGCAGCAGTTTGCGCCAATTGCCACGGAAACCACCCCGCAAACTATCGAGGATGCGAAGTAGCCATAGAGCTGCAAAAGGGACGAGAACCTCTTAAGGAAAATACTCGAGGTCAGAATCCAAGTCTAGGACGTCCAAAAACTCCTAAGCCAAAGACTGCAAAGACGCCAAAGCCGATCAAAAGTGCGAGATTGGCAAAGGAGGCGTCGACAAAAGGCGTAAAAGCTCCACAAAAGAGCGGCGCCAGCTCAAGTCCAGCGGAGAAACCACCACTGTTCGGACCAAAATTATACGGAAAGGTTGCGGCAAACGAAAGAAAGGTAAGATCGCCCACACCAGACGCAGTGTCTCAGATCCTCGCTGTAATATTGGAGAAACTTGAGGATCAGACTAAAATCAACAAAATTATATTTGACAAACTTAGCAAGCTTGAGTTTAAGCCTCGAAAAAATTACAAGAGAACATGAATATTAAACAGTTCTTAAAAATACTTACTTGGAATGCAAACGGCCTTCTGAATAAAATAGACGAACTAGAAGTATTTCTACGGAATAATAATATTGATATATGCATGATTACGGAAACTCACCTTATAAACGGGTCTACACCCAAACTTAAGGGTTGCAATGACTATTACGCACATCACCCTTCGCAAAATTCGAGAGGAGGATCCTCCCTCTACATTAAGAACTGCATAAGGCACTTCAAGAACACAGAAGTAGAGCTAGACTCTACGCAGATCAGTTCAGTTTCTGTAAAAATTGACTGCTCAGATTATAACATTGCATCTTGTTATTTCCCGCCAGGATATAGACTGGTGGAAGACGATCTTGATCGTATGTATGACTTCATTGGGTCCAATTTCATTATTGAGGTGACTTTAACGCGAAGCATACTTTTTAGGGTTCACGATGCAATTCAACAAGAGGCAGATTACTATACAAAAATAGTATGAAGCGTGGGGTGGACTTTTTCTCCACGGGTAAGCCAACATATTGGCGAAATGATAGGAATAAAAAGCCTGACCTTGTCGATTTTTTCATCGCTAAAGGGTACCCCAAATACCTTACGCGAATTGAAGAGTGTTATGATCTTTGCTCAGACCACTCATGAGTAATCTTGAAGATGGGTGGAAGACTGGCGAAAATAAAAAGAGCTCCTAGATTAGCTAACAAAAAAATGAACTGGGACGCCTTCAGAAAGGACTGTAAGGAGGGTGTTGGCTTGAATGTGCCATTGAAAACTCCTTTCGGGTTAGAAACCGCAGTTGACAAATTCATTGAAGCAATTCAGAGCCATGCTTGGAAAAACACTTCGTCCCAAAAGAACGCAGTTAGCACCGACGGGCATGTACGTAAAACATATCCGCTCGAAATCGAAGAATTAATTCGTAAAAAGAGAAGAGCGCGTAGGAGATGGCAAGGCACGAGGGCCCCCCCAGACAAAACCTCCTTGAACCACCTCTCTAACAAACTGAAAGGAATGTTGCAAGATCTTAAAAATTGTGAGACCACTGAATACCTTGAAGGCTTGTCGGCGGATAGGAGCTCAAACTTCTTGCTGTGGAAAGCAGTTAAGTCTATCAAGAAACCTATAATCCAATCGGCACCAATAAAAAAAGCTAACGGCGAATGGGCAAGAGAGGACAAAGAGAAAGCGATTTAACTGAACATTTAGAAGAAACATTCAAGCCTTTCGAAGGTCCACCGTTGGCTGACATTCTAAACAACAACGCGGAACCTGATAGCTTTAGAATGAAAAAAGTTTCGTTAATTGAACTCCGACAGACAATAAGCAAACTTAAAAATAATAAGGCCCTGGGTAACGACCTGATCACTGGCGAAATATTGAAAGAACTACCAAAAAAAGGCACTAGTCAAGCTACTTTATATGGTAAACGCTTCTCTCAGACTTCTATACGTTCCAAGACAATGGAAAGTTGCTGAAGTCATGATGGTTCCAAGACCGGGGAAATGCGCAAATGATAAAAAGAATTTATAGGCCCATATCGCTTCTACCGATAATATCGAAAGTATTCGAGAAACTTCTGCTGAAGCGATTACAACCAATAATTGCAGAAAGACGCTTGATCCCGGATCATCAATTCGGTTTCAGACCTAACCATTCCACAATAGATCAAGTTTACAGGATAACGCATGAAATTGAAAAAGCCTTAGAGGGGGAAAAAATATGTTCAAGTGCTTTCCTCGACGTATCGCAAGCCTTCGACAAGGTATGGCACGAAGGCTTGAAATATAAGCTACGGCAAAACTTGACAGAAGACATGCTTACAATATTGGAAAATTATCTTGAAAGCAGACTCTTTCGTGTTAGGTGTAGTAGTGAATACTCGAGTTTCAAGCAAATTCGGGCTGGCGTGCCCCAGGGAAGCGTCCTCGGTCCGACCCTGTTCCTGCTCTACACAAGAGACATGCCTCTAGATGACGAAACTGTCCTGGCCACGTTTGCGGACGATACGGCTATCCTGGCAACAGGTGAATCAGTCGAGTCATCAACGAGAAACCTCCAACGAGCATTGGACAGAATTTGTGTCTGGACGAAGACTTGGCGAATCCCTCTTAACGAGAACAAGTCTACGCATGTGAATGTCACTTACAGAAGGGTTAACAATTTACCTCTGTTCATAAATTCTGCACAAATACCTTATGCAAATGAAGCGAAGTATCTAGGGATGATACTGGACGCTAAAGTAAGGTGGAAACCACACGTAAAGAAGAAGCGTGACGAGCTCGAGATTAGGCTCAAGGAAATGTGTTGGTTTTTTGGAAGATTTTCGAAACTAAGCATATATAACAAACTGCTCTTGTACAGGCAGGTGTTAAAGCCGTCCTGGACATACGGTATACAACTTTCGGGTTGTACCAAGCCGAACAACATGTCCATGTTGCAGACTTTCCAAAACAAGACACTAAGAGCAATTGTGAATGCTCCATGGATTATTAGGAATAGTGATCTTTACAGAGATTTAGGATTAGCTACCGTGAGCGAAGAAGTAACAAACTTTGCTCAAAAGCTCAATGCTCGCCTTCATGGTCATTGCAACAATGAAATGATCCGTACTCTAAACAAGACCCTTAACGATGTAAACAACGAGCGACGACTACAAAGAACAAGACCCTTCGATCTAGCGACGTAGGGTGAAGCCGCACGAATGAACGGCTTAGTAGGTGCATTGGAAAGCAACCTATCCAATGCGATTTACACTACAGAAGCGTAAATTACTTGTTAAGTTAACTTAGTTGTAGTCAAGGAGTATTATGAGAGAGCGAAAATTTACTACTATGAAGTCCGTTCTGGCAGTTTCTAGTGTCTCTTAAATGGGTGGTTTTTAGCACGTGGAAATCGGGCATAACCAATATCGGCTACTTCGGTATTATATACCTGCTATAGTGGGCGTATTGGTATCTTTGGAAGATTTTGGAGTTTTAGCCTCCGTCCACCCTAGTATACAAAAAAAAAAAAATTCGAATGCCGCTTATCCTTTAAAAGGGTCGCGGAGCGAGGTAGGCTAAATGGTCCTTCCATCTTTCCCGATCCTGCGCCACCAACTCAAGAGACACCGGCACAATCCCCAGGCGGGTCTCAGAGAGGTTCTTTACCTGATCCCACGACCTGTTTCTTGGCCTACCAGGGGGGCGACGCGCTTGCATCTCGGCTAGCATGACCTGTCTAGAAAGTCTGTCAGGGAGCATGCGAACAACGTGTCCAAACCATCGAAGAATCGATCGCTCCACTCGGAGAAGTAGCTGCTCAACATTTAGAATTATACGAATACTGACTTTTCTCACTCTGTCTCTTAGAGCAACACCAGCAACGCACCTCAGGAATCTTCATTTCGGCAGCTTATACCCGCGATCTTATTCTTTCGGTCATTACCCAAATTTCATGACCATAGATGAGGGTCGGAACGAACACTGATTTAAAAACTGAGATCTTTGCTTTCAATCCAAGCTCAGCTTTCCTGATGACCGGCCGGCGCAGTTCCCTTACTATTGCTCCAGCTTGGCCAATTCTACAGGACAACTCAGTATCACACCTCCCATCTTTCGTGAAAAGGACCCCGAGATACTTTAACTTCTCCACCTGTTTTAATGAAACACCATTTATGTGCAGGGTACACTGCACAGGAGTTCGGGAAACAACCATCACTTCCGATTTGTTCACGTTCACGCACGGCTGCAAACCTATCCAGTGCTCGTTGAAGTTCCTGTTTGGATGATGCAAGGATGGCCAAATCATCTGCGAAAAGCAGATGGTTCATCCTGATGCCAGCCAATTCAAAACATTGCTCGCCAAGACTGCGCTTCACCACCCAGTCCATATATGCTATGAAAAGGAGCGGCGACAGAACACAGCCCTGGCGAAGTCCAACGCGCACATCAAAAGGACGGGATTTGACGCCATTTATCCGTACACAACTTCTACAGTTTCCATACAAAGACAGGATGGCTCTCAGAAGAGGCCCCTTCAGCGCATAGTCCTGCAAAACTCTCCACAGTGTATCCCGGGGGACTCGGTCATACGCCTTTTCCAGATCTACAAAACACGCATAGACCGGTTTGGCATATTCCCAGGCCTTCTCAAGAATAACTTCAGAGTAAAAAGCTGGTCGGTTGTGTCTCTGCCAGGCCGAAAGCCGCACTGTTCTTCTCGTAACAAAGGCTCGATTACAGCTCTGGAACGCGTTTCCAACACCTTCGCGAATTCTTTTCCCGGAAGACTCAAGAGAGATATGCCCCTATAGTTGGCGCAATCTCTCCTGTTCCCTTTTTTGAAAATGGGCACTATAACTCCCGTTTGCCAATCGCTACGTGCCTTCCCGCTATCCCAGGCCACCTTAATGACACGTGTTAGCCATTTAACACCCTTTTTACCCATTGCCTTGAGCATTTCTGGCCTGATTTCATCATCTACAGCAGACTTGCCAATTTTTAGCGATATAATCGCTTCAGTGACTTCGTCTACTGTGGGACTATTCTCCGCCCTTATCTCGTCAGCAGTGGGAATGCCATCTTCAGTGCCCTGTTGGGGGTTGAGCAACTCCGAAAAGTGCTCTCTCCATCTGCGCAAGACATCGCTCTTATTTGAAAGAAGTGTACCGTCCTTGGATTTAACCCCTTGAATGATATTTAGCTTCCTTCCTCTGAGCCGGCGAATGGTCTGCCAAAATATCTTGTTTGCAGATCTGTAATCGTGCTCCAACTTCTCACCGAACTTTTTCCATGACTAATCCTTGGCTGTTCTGACTGCCAGATTGGAAGTCCTTCACGCCTCATTGTACCGGGCTCGAGAAGTTGAGTTTCTACATTGGATCCACGCAATGAAGGCTCTCTTCTTCTTTCTGATGGCTTCTTGAACTCCAGGCGTTTTAAACCAAGCAGTTCTTTTCTCACCACCAGCCGCTACCCCAAACCGCTTCACTCCACAAGCATTTCCTGCAGAGGCAATGACTGCCGATAAAATCAGCTGCCATTCCTCCTCTACATTCAAAAGGTCAGTTGGAATTTGTTCAAACTTCTCCGAAACATGCTGTGCAAAATGCTCCCTGAAATCAGATTCAGCATCCTGCAACCTTTCCCACCGTATGCGGTTCACCAGTCTTGGTTTTCGCCTGGGTGGCAAAGGAATAATGTCACTGAAAAACATTTTACAAAGCACTAAGTGGTGATCAGTTGACAGCAAAAGTCCAACAACTTCCCTCCGTTCCTGTTTTGATCCGGGTCACCGTGCCTCCCAATCACACTCCTCCAAGTACTGTCGTCTGTACCCACATGTGCATTGAAGTCACCCATCAGAGAAAGAAGTCCATTTCTGCCACTCTGTCCAGGGCAGCATTAACTTCGTTCAGAAAGGTCTCATACTCTGACTCTCGATTTGGTGCATATACCTGAACCAGAGCCAGAGTCGATCGTTCAAGCTTAAGCTTTAAGATCAGAATCCTTCCCCCTAACGGAATGACATCGAATACATTTTCTGACAACCGGGGGCTTGTGAGTATCCCTGTGCGAGGAGATGCTGAGGAGATGCCAGTTGCATCGAGCTGATACCTTTTGGCCTCCTCAACCAGTTCAAGTTCCTTCCTCGTTAGTGACGAGACATTCCACGTGCCAATTTTGAGTTGGTGCCGTTGTCGATTTGTAGAGCTTCCACCTAAGCCCTCATTTTGACTTGGCGCTGTCCCCCTCCACCCCTCGTAATGGATAGCGGCACCATTGACGGGCTGCTCGTAACTTCTTCGGGTTAAACCCGGTCGGATACCGAACGGGACCTTCCGACCACCAAGCGCTCGCATGCTGACACCCCTCAGGCCTAGCTCCAAAGGGTGCCCTGGATTACCAGGATCAACAAATATCCGAGGCGGTTTGTGTTTTCTTTTCATGGTTTGGGGTGGGAGGGAGGGGGTGTATTTTATACCTAGTTGCCAGGTTTAAATTCGGCCGATCCTAGCCGCACAAGCCGCACAATATGTAATAGACGCTGCTGGATTTTATTTAAACCTTCGGGTTCATCTTTTGCAGCTATAACTTTACTGCCAAGGGTGGCCCCACAAGGAGTTCATACTCCTGGACAGCATAACTTATGCCTGAAGATTACTTCCTCCAGTGGATTTCAGTCGGCTCTTACGACAGGCATACCTTACCTCAAGGCTATTTTTAAACCCGACCTTGCAGGGTTTTGGATGAGGCATTTGCCAATTTTAAGTTGGTGCCGTTGTCGATTTATAGCCCTCATTGTGGCTTCTTACATTCCCGAGTTAAAGTGACATTAGATCGCATACACTCACATGTCGGTACCCAATTTTTTAAGGCTTATGCCAAAATAAATCCGTCAATAAATTTTATATGACAACAATTTTATATTTTTTTCCCCGTGAGTAGGAAAAACCTTCATAGGCACTACGAGGACCGGCCGCGCGTGCTCATAGTAGTGTGAGATTCTTACTCACTAAAAAACCTCCCATTTTCCGTCAGACTATGACTAAGTTTCCTTAACAAGTAGTTCAAGCTTCTGTGGTAATCGCGTGTGGCAGGCTGCCTTCCAACGAAGGCACCTACAATACCGTCAATTTATGCGGCTTCATCTTATGCTGCTAGATCTAACGGTCTCATTCGTTGTAGTCGGCGCGTAAGATTTGTCTGATCCAAAAATCGGATAATTTCATTGTTGCAGTGTCCGCGAAGACGAGTACTAAGCTTGCGAGCAAAGATTGTTGCCTCGTCAGACACGGTTGCGATTCCTAGATCTCGGTGTAGATCGCTATTTCTTATATACCATGGAGCATTAACGATTGCTCTGAGTGTCTTATTTTGAAAAGTTTCTAAAATAGATATATTGCTTGGTTTAGTACAACCCCAGAGTTGTATACCGTACGTCCAAGATGGTTTTAGCACTTGCTTATACAAAAGCAGTGCGGCTTCCATTTAAGTTTTGCGTCTAGAGTCATTCCTAGATATTTCGCTTCATTTGAGTACGGGATTTGTACCGAGTTAATGAATAAAGGTTTGTTGTTTATCTTTTTATAAGTAAAGTTAACATGCGTTGACTTAGTCTCGTTAAGGACGACTCGCCAGCTCTTCGTCCAGTCGCATATTTTGTCTAAAGCGCGCTGAAGTTTCCCTGTTGATAATTCAACTGTCGTATCAATAGCGAGAAAAGCAGTGTCGTCTGCGAACGTAGCTAAAATTGTTCCCTCAGCGTGGAGAATGTCTCTTGTATAAAGCAAAAATAATATTGGGCCGAGAACGCTTCCTTGCGGGACACCGGCATTTATCTCTTTGAATTCCGAGTTCTCATTTTCGTACCTTACGCGAAAGATTCTGTTACGCGAAAGATTTAAGGTAAGACTCTAAGATTCTATAGAGTTTTTCTGGTAAGCTAAGCCTTAACTTGTACTTGTCGAAGGCTTGCGATACATCGAGAAAAGTGCTAGTACATATCTTTTTCGCTTCCAGAGCTTTTTCGATTTTCGAAATCGAAATAGTAATAATAATAACAAATACAACGCAAGTTTACTGCGTTTTAAAAGTTTCGATATTGCCGTTTCCAACCTTAAACAAACGAAATTTATTTAAACAAATGAAGTAGAAAACAACATGTTTTACCGTTTTCTCAGAAATCCAGCTGATTTTAAAATTGAAAAAAGCGTAACGGTAATTGAAAAAAATTTAATTGCCGTTTTCTGGATTATCAATTTTAAAAATGGGCAAAAAGGCCAAGAAAATATGTCCCTTCCTCTATTTTCATACTTCAGTTAATTTTAACTTTTTTCGCAAGTTGTCACTATTAAACTAAGTCTTATGTTACAAATATTACCTTCTCAACTAATATTATAATCTTGTAACATTATTAAATTAATTGAGTATTTACCTTGCGTACGATGAACAGTTTTAGAAGAAATTGGATGCTTATTTGAAGTTTGATTGATCTGCATAGACATAGTTGGTTGCGGTATTGAGACAGGATTCTTCCTTAATACAAAGTTCCTAAAATAAAAGTAAATTTTGAAGTTTTATCATAAATAAAATAACAATAGAATATTTGAAAAGAGATTATTAAGTCTACGTAGGTATATATAAAAAATTCGAATAAACAACAAGGGAAACGGGTTACAACCCCGGTTTAAAATATTAGTCAGCCCCTTTCAAGTATAGCGAATCATGTTATACAATGTGTTTTTCCAATTCAATGGCAACACTGGTAAATTATTATTATTTGGGAGTGCGGAGAATTAGAGAAAACACCTACTTTGGTATACCTTGACTAACACAAATATCTCCCTTAATACTAAGTATATTCCGTCATCATCATCATCATTTATAAATCCTTATATGAGAAAAGGACAAAACTAAATCGCCACCACCTAGATCGAACATATCCGGAAAAAGCAGTCCACCGGTAAACCAGGACTCTGTGAAAATTAAGAGCTTAGAAAAGGAGAATAATGAACTCCGAGCTAAGCTTACTGAAATGGAGCGACTCTTCCACGATCTAAAAATGGAAGTTGACTCTCTGCGAAAAGAAAACGAGGATATTAAAAATACTCGTTTAACGAAAGACTGTGAGGTAACGAATGAGTGTGTAACACCGAACCGACCAGCTGTCGAATACTTCACGGGACGAACTTGCACTTGAGACCGATTCAGTCTTAAGGAAAAGGTCTAGCAAGAAGCGTAAGGCGAATTCCTCTCCCGAAAAAATACAAAAAGAAGATAAGCCCTCTGGCTCAAACAAGGCTAAACCAGAAGCGAAAATTCGTCCACCTCAAGCAATAAACATCGTTGGGATAGCAGACTTCGGGAGATTGCGCAACCTTCTTGCAAACACGGTGAGAACAGAAAACTATAAGCTTAATTCGCACCGAAATAACGTGTGGAAAGTAAATGTTGACAACGCCGATTCCTATCGCGCACTGTCTCTTAGACTGAATGCAGAAAGAATCGAGTGGAATACTTATCAAAATAAGTACGAAAAACCACTGCGAGTCATTGTAAGGGGGCTCCACCCATCATGCACAAAAGAAGACGTTGTAAAAGACGTAAAAAATAAAGGCCTTAAAATTATTGATGCCGTCAATATCATTTAAAAGGAAAAGCAACGCACGGAAGGAGAAAGAGACACTGTGATCAGATACGGCCTTCCAATTTTTATGCTCTTCTTTGAAAGAACTGAGAGCATAAACGATATATATAAAATAAAAATGATACTTAATATCAGGGTTAAAATCGAACCCATGCGAAAGGGCAATAGACTAATACCACAGTGTAAGCGATGCCAAGAATTCAGGCACACAAGTGCTAACTGCCAAAAGCAGCAGTTTGCGCCAATTGCCACGGAAACCACCCCGCAAACTATCGAGGATGCGAAGTAGCCATAGAGCTGCAAAAGGGACGAGAACCTCTTAAGGAAAATACTCGAGGTCAGAATCCAAGTCTAGGACGTCCAAAAACTCCTAAGCCAAAGACTGCAAAGACGCCAAAGCCGATCAAAAGTGCGAGATTGGCAAAGGAGGCGTCGACAAAAGGCGTAAAAGCTCCACAAAAGAGCGGCGCCAGCTCAAGTCCAGCGGAGAAACCACCACTGCTCGGACCAAAATTATACGCAAAGGTTGCGGCAAACGAAAACAAGGCAAGATCGCCCACATCAGACGCAGTGTCTCAGATCCTCGCTGTAATATTGGAGAAACTTGAGGATCAGACTAAAATCAACAAAGTTATATATGACAAACTTAGCAAGCTTAGTTAAGCTTAGCTAAGCCTCGAAAAAATTACAAGAGAACATGAATATTAAACAGTTCTTAAAAATACTTACTTGGAATGCAAACGGCCTTCTGAATAAAATAGACGAACTAGAAGTATTTCTACGGAAAAATAATATTGATATTTGCATGATTACGGAAACTCACCTTAAAAACGGGTCTACATCCAAACTTAAGGGTTACAACGACTATCACCCACATCGCCCTTCGCAAAATTCGAGAGGAGGATCCTCCCTCTACATTAAGAACTGCGTAAGGCACTTCAAGAACACAGAAGTAGAGCTAGACTCTACGCAGATCAGTTCAGTTTCTGTAAAAATTGACTGCTCAGATTATAACATTGCATCTTGTTATTTCCCGCCAGGATATAGACTGGTGGAAGACGATCTTGATCGTATGTATGACTTCATTGGGTCCAATTTCATTATTGGGGTGACTTTAACGCGAAGCATACTTTTTAGGGTTCACGATGCAATTCAACAAGAGGCAGATTACTATACAAAAATAGTATGAAGCGTGGGGTGGACTTTTTCTCCACGGGTAAGCCAACATATTGGCGAACCGATAGGAATAAAAAGCCTGACCTTGTCGATTTTTTCATCGCTAAAGGGTACCCCAAATACCTTACGCGAATTGAAGAGTGTTATGATCTTTGCTCAGACCACTCATGAGTAATCTTGAAGATGGGTGGAAGACTGGCGAAAATAAAAAGAGCTCCTAGATTAGCTAACAAAAAAATGAACTGGGACGCCTTCAGAAAGGACTGTAAGGGGGGTGTTGGCTTGAATGTGCCATTGAAAACTCCTTTCGAGTTAGAAACCGCAGTTGACAAATTCATTGAAGCAATTCAGAGCCATGCTTGGAAAAACACTTCGTCCCAAAAGAACGCAGTTAGCACCGACGGGCATGTACGTAAAACATATCCGCTCGAAATCGAAGAATTAATTCGTGAAAAGAGAAGAGCGCGTAGGAGATGGCAAGGTACGAGGGCTCCCCCAGACAAAACCCTCTTGAACCACCTCTCTAACAAACTGAAAGGAATGTTGCAAGATCTTAAAAATTGTGAGACCACTGAATACCTTGAAGGCTTGTCGGCGGATAGGAGCTCAAACTACTTGCTGTGGAAAGCAGTTAAGTCTATCAAGAAACCTATAATCCACTCGGCACCAATAAAAAAAGCTAACGGCGAATGGGCAAGAGAGGACAAAGAGAAAGCGATTTTACTGAACATTTAGAAGAAACATTCAAGCCTTTCGAAGGTCCACCGTTGGCTGACATTCTAAACAACAACGCGGAACCTGATAGCTTTAGAATGAAAAAAGTTTCGTTAATTGAACTCCGACAGACAATAAGCAAACTTAAAAATAATAAGGCCCCGGGTAACGACCTGATCACTGGCGAAATATTGAAAGAACTACCAAAAAAGGCACTAGTCAAGCTACTTTATATGGTAAACGCTTCTCTCAGACTTCTATACGTTCCAAGACAATGGAAAGTTGCTGAAGTCATGATGGTTCCAAAACCGGGGAAATGTGCAAATGATAAAAAAATTTTATAGGCCCATATCGCTTCTGCCGATAATATCGAAAGTATTCGAGAAACTTCTGCTGAAGCGATTACAACCAATAATTGCAGAAAGACGCTTGATCCCGGATCATCAATTCTGTTTCAGACCTAACCATTCCACAATAGATCAAGTTTACAGGATAACGCATGAAATTGAAAAAGCCTTAGAGGGGGAAAAAATGTGTTCAAGTGCTTTCCTCGACGTATCGCAAGCCTTCGACAAGGTATGGCACGAAGGCTTGAAATATAAGCTACGGCAAAACTTGCCAGAAGACATGCTTACAATATTGGAAAATTATCTTGAAAGCAGACTCTTTCGTGTTAGGTGTAGTAGTAAATACTCGAGTTTCAAGCAAATTCGGGCTGGCGTGCCCCAGGGAAGCGTCCTCGGTGTGACCCTATTCCTGCTCTACACAAGAGACATACCTCTAGATGACGAAACTGTCCTGGCCACGTTTGCGGACGATACGGCCATCCTGGCAACAGGTGAATCAGTCGAGTCATCAACGAGAAACCTCCAACGAACATTGGACAGAATTTGTGTCTGGACGAAGACTTGGCGAATCCCTCTTAACGAGAACAAGTCTACGCATGTG
The DNA here is from genome assembly GCA_947623515.1 of Neoascia interrupta. Lineage (NCBI taxonomy): Eukaryota > Metazoa > Arthropoda > Insecta > Diptera > Syrphidae > Neoascia > Neoascia interrupta. Next base: position 93,047,427 of record OX392463.1, read on the forward strand.
AATGTCACTTACAGAAGGGTTAACAATTTACCTCTGTTCATAAATTCTGCACAAATACCTTATGCAAATGAAGCGAAGTATCTAGGGATGACATTGGACGCTAAAGTAAGGTGGAAACCACACGTAAAGAAGAAGCGTGACGAGCTCGAGATTAGGCTCAAGGAAATGTGTTGGCTTATTGGAACATTTTCGAAACTAAGCATATATAAAAAACTGCTCTTGTACAGGCAGGTGTTAAAGCCGTCCTGGACATACGGTATACAACTTTGGGGTTGTACCAAGCCGAACAACATGTCCATGTTGCAGACTTTCCAAAACAAGACACTAAGAGCAATTGTGAATGCTCCATGGTATATTAGGAATAGTGATCTTTACAGAGATTTAGGATTAGCTACCGTGAGCGAAGAAGTAACAAACTTTGCTCGAAAGCTCAATGCTCGCCTTCATGGTCATTGCAATAATGAAATGATCCGTACTCTAAACAAGACCCTTAACGATGTAAACAACGAGCGACGACTACAAAGAACAAGACCCTTCGATCTAGCGACGTAGGGTGAAGCCGCACGAATGAACGGCTTAGTAGGTGCATTGGAAAGCAACCTATATAATGCTATTTACACTACGGAAGCGTAAACTACCTGTTAAGTTAACTTAGTTGTAGTCAAGAAGTATTATGAAAGAGCGAAAATTTACTACTATGAAGTCCGTTCTGGCAGATTCTAGTGTCTCTTAAATGGGTGGTTTTTAGCACGTGGAAATCGGGCATAACCAATATCGGCTACTTCGGTATTATATACCTGCTATAGTGGGCGTATTGGTATCTTTGGAAGACTTTGGAGTTTTAGCCTACATCCACCCTAGTATACAAAAAAAAAAAAAAATTCGAATGCCGCTTATCCTTTAAAAGGGTCGCGGAGCGAGGTAGGCTAAATGGTCCTTCCATCTTTCTCGATCCTGCGCCACCAACTCAAGAGACACCGGCACAATCTCCAGGCGGGTCTCAGAGAGGTTCTTTACCTGATCCCCGACCTGTTTCTTGGCCTACCAGGGGGGCGACGCGCTTGCATCTTGGCTAGCATGACCTGTCTAGAAAGTCTGTCAGGGAGCATGCGAACAACGTGTCCAAACCATCGAAGAATCGATCGCTCCACTCGGAGAAGTAGCTGCTCAACATTTCGAATTATACGAATACTGACTTTTCTCACTCTGTCTCTTAGAGCAACACCAGCAACGCACCTCAGGAATCTCATTTCGGCAACTTATACCCGCGATCTTATTCTTTCGGTCATTACCCAAATTTCATGACCATAGATGAGGGTCGGAACGAACACTGATTTAAAAACTGAGATCTTTGCTTTCAATCCAAGCTCAGCTTTCCTGATGACCGGCCGGCGCAGTTCCCTTACTATTGCTCCAGCTTGGCCAATTCTACAGGACAACCCAGTATCACTCCTCCCATCTTTCGTGAAAAGGACCCCGAGATACTTTAACTTCTCCACCTGTTTTAATGAAACACCATTTATGTGCAGGGTACACTGCACAGGAGTTCGGGAAACAACCATCACTTCCGTTTTGTTCACGTTCACGCACGGCTGCAAACCTATCCAGTGCTCGTTGAAGTTCCTGTTTGGATGATGCAAGGATGGCCAAATCATCTGCGAAAAGCAGATGGCTCATCCTGATGCCAGCCAATTCAAAACATTGCTCGCCAAGACTGCGCTTCACCACCCATTCCATATATGCTATGAAAAGGAGCGGCGACAGAACACAGCCCTGGCGAAGTCCAACGCGCACATCAAAAGGAAGGGATTTGACGCCATTTATCCGTACACAACTTCTACAGTTTCCATACAAAGACTGGATGGCTCTCAGAAGAGGCCCCCTCAGCGCATAGTCCTGCAAAACTCTCCACAGTGTATCCCGGGGGACTCGGTCATACCCCTTTTCCAGATCTACAAAACACGCATAGACCGGTTTGGCATATTCCCAGGCCTTCTCAAGAATAACCTTCAGAGTAAAAAGCTGGTCGGTTGTGTCTCTGCCAGGCCGAAAGCCGCACTGTTCTTCTCGTAACAAAGGCTCGATTACAGCTCTGGAACGCGTTTCCAACACCTTCGCGAATACTTTTCCCGGAAGACTCAAGAGAGATATGCCCCTATAGTTGGCGCAATCTCTCCTGTTCCCTTTTTTGAAAATGGGCACTATAACTCCCGTTTGCCAATCGCTAGGTGCCTTCCCGCTATCCCAGGCCACCTAAATGACACGTGTTAGCCATTTAACACCCTTTTCACCCATTGCCTTGAGCATTTCTGGCCTGATTTCATCATCTACAGCAGACTTGCCAATTTTTAGCGATATAATCGCTTCAGTGACTTCGTCTACTGTGGGACTATTCTCCGCCCTTATCTCGTCAGCAGTGGGAATGCCATCTTCAGTGCCCTGTTGGGGGTTGAGCAACTCCGAAAAGTGCTCTCTCCATCTGCGCAAGACATCGCGCTTATTTGAAAGAAGTGTACCGTCCTTAGATTTAACCCCTTGAATGATATTTAGCTTCCTTCCTCTGAGCCGGCGAATGGTCTGCCAAAATATCTTGTTTGCAGATCTGTAATTGTGCTCCAACTTCTCACCGAACTTTTTCCATGACTAATCCTTGGCTGTTCTGACTGCCAGATTGGAAGTCCTTCACGCCTCATTGTACCGGGCTCGAGAAGTTGAGTTTCTACATTGGATCCACGCAATGTAGGCTCTCTTCTTCTTTCTGATGGCTTCTTGAACTCCAGGCGTTTTAAATCAAGCAGTTCTTTTCTCACCACCAGCCGCTACCCCAAGCCGCTTCACTCCACAAGCATTTCCTGCAGAGGCAATGACTGCCGATAAAATCAGCTGCCATTCCTCCTCTACATTCAAAAGGTCAGTTGGAATTTGTTCAAACTTCTCCGAAACATGCTGTGCAAAACGCTCCCTGAAATCAGATTCAGCATCCTGCAACCTTTCCCACCGTATGCGGTGCACCAGTCTTGGTTTTCGCCTGGGTGGCAAAGGAATAATGTCACTGAAAAACATTTTACACAGCACTAAGTGGTGATCAGTTGACAGCAAAAGTCCAACAACTTCCCTCCGTTCCTGTTTTGATCCGGGTTACCGTGCCTCTCAATCACACTGCTCCAAGTACTGTCGTCTGTACCCACATGTGCATTGAAGTCACCCATCAGAGAAAGAAGTCCATTTCTGCCACTCTGTCCAGGGCAGCATTAACTTCGTTCAGAAAGTCTCATACTCTGAGTCTCGATTTGGTGCATATACCTGAACCATAGCCAGAGTCGATCGTTCAAGCTTAAGCTTTAAGATCAGAATCCTTCCCCCTAACGGAATGACATCGAATACATTTTCTGACAACCGGGGGCTTGTGAGTATCCCTGTGCGAGGAGATGCTGAGGAGATGTGCTGAGGAGATGCCAGTTGCATCGAGCTGATACCTTTTGGCCTCCTCAACCAGTTCAAGTTCCTTCCGAGTGACGAGACATTCCACGTGCCAATTTTGAGTTGGTGCCGTTGTCGATTTGTAGAGTTTCCACCTAAGCCCTCATTTTGACTTGGCGCTGTCCCCCTCCGCCCCTCGTAATGGATAGCGGCACCATTGACGGGCTGCTCGTAACTTCTTCGGGTTAAGCCCGGTCGGATACCGAACGGGACCTTCCGACCACCAAGCGCTCGCATGCTGACACCCCTCAGGCCTAGCTCCAAAGGGTGCCCTGGATTACCAGGATCAACAAATGTCCGAGGCGGTTTTTGTTTTCTTTTCATGGTTTGGGGTGGGAGGGAGGGGGTGTATTCGGTTTAAATTCAGGTTTAAATTCGGCCGATCCTAGCCGCACAATATTGAATAGACGCTGCTGGATTTTATTTAAACCTTCGGGTTCATCTTTTGCAGCTATAACTTTACTGCCAAGGGTGGCCCCACAAGGAGTTCATACTCCTGGACAGCATAACTTATGCCTGAAGATTACTTCCTCCAGTGGATTTCAGTCGGCTCTTACGACAGGCATACCTTACCTCAAGGCTATTTTTAAACCTGACCTTGCAGGGTTTTGGATGAGGCATTTGCCAATTTTAAGTTGGTGCCGTTGTCGATTTATAGCCCTCATTGTGGCTTCTTTAACATTCCCGAGTTAAAGTGACATTAGATCGCATACACTCACATGTCGGTACCCAATTTTTTAAGGCTTATGCCAAAATAAATCCGTCAATAAATTTTATATGACAACAATTTTATATTTTTTTCCCCGTGGGTAGGAAAAACCTTCATAGGCACTACGAGGACCGGCCGCGCGTGCTCATAGTAGTGTGAGATTCTTACTCACTAAAAAACCTCCCATTTTCCGTCAGACTATGACTAAGTTTCCTTAACAAGTAGTTCAAGCTTCTGTGGTAATCGCGTGTGGCAGGCTGCCTTCCAACGAAGGCACCTACAATACCGTCAATTTATGCGGCTTCATCTTATGCTGCTAGATCTAACGGTCTCATTCGTTGTAGTCGGCGCGTAAGATTTGTCTGATCCAAAAATCGGATAATTTCATTGTTGCAGTGTCCGCGAAGACGAGTACTAAGTTTGCGAGCAAAGATTGTTGCCTCGTCAGACACGGTTGCGATTCCTAGATCTCGGTGTAGATCGCTATTTCTTATATACCATGGAGCATTAACGATTGCTCTGAGTGTCTTATTTTGAAAAGTTTCTAAAATAGATATATTGCTTGGTTTAGTACAACCCCAGAGTTGTATACCGTACGTCCAAGATGGTTTTAGCACTTGCTTATGCAAAAGCAGTTTGTTATATGTGCTTAGTTTCGAAAATCTTCCGATAAGCCAATTCATTTCTCTTAACTTGATTTCGAGCTCGTCACGTTTCTTTTTAACGTGCGGCTTCCATTTAAGTTTTGCGTCTAGAGTCATTCCTAGATATTTCGCTTCATTTGAGTACGGGATTTGTACCGAGTTAATGAATAAAGGTTTGTTGTTTATCTTTTTATAAGTAAAGTTAACATGCGTTGACTTAGTCTCGTTAAGGACGACTCGCCAGCTCTTCGTCCAGTCGCATATTTTGTCTAAAGCGCGCTGAAGTTTCCCTGTTGATAATTCAACTGTCGTATCAATAGCGAGAAAAGCAGTGTCGTCTGCGAACGTAGCTAAAATTGTTCCCTCAGCGTGGAGAATGTCTCTTGTATAAAGCAAAAATAATATTGGGCCGAGAACGCTTCCTTGCGGGACACCGGGATTTATCTCTTTGAATTCCGAGTTCTCATTTTCGTACCTTACGCGAAAGATTCTGTCTTTAAGGTTAGACTCTAAGATTCTATAGAGTTTTTCTGGTAAGCTAAGCCTTAACTTGTACTTCAGGCCTTCGTGCCGAACCTTGTCGAAGGCTTGCGATACATCGAGAAAAGTGCTAGTACATATCTTTTTCGCTTCCAGAGCTTTTTCGATTTTCGAAATCGAAATAGTAATAATAATAATAAATACAACGCAAGTTTACTGCGTTTTAAAAGTTTCAATATTGCCGTTTCCAACCTTAAACAAACGAAATTTATTTAAACAAATGAAGCAGAAAACAACATGTTTTACCGTTTTCTCAGAAATACAGCTGATTTTAAAATTGAAAAAAGCGTAACGGTAATTGAAAAATTTTAAAATTTTAAAAATGGGCAAAAAGGCCAAGAAAACATGTCCCTTCCTCTATTTTCATACTTCAGTTAATTTTAACTTTTTTCGCAAGTTGTCACTATTAAACTAAGTCTTATGTTACAAATACTACCTTCTCAACTAATATTATAATCTTGTAACATTATTAAATTAATTGAGTATTTACCTTGCGTACGATGAACAGTTTTAGAAGAAATTGGATGCTTATTTGAAGTTTGATTGATCTGCATAGACATAGTTGGTTGCGGTATTAAAACAGGATTCTTCCTTAATACAAAGTTCCTAAAATAAAAGTAAATTTTGAAGTTTTATCATAAATAAAATAACAATAGAATATTTGAAAAGAGATTATTAACTCTACGTAGGTATATATAAAAAATTCGAACAAACAACAAGGGAAACGGGTTACAACCCCGGTTTAAAATATTAGTCAGCCCCTTTCAAGTATAGCGAATCATGTTATACAATGTGTTTTTCCAATTCAATGGCAACACTGGTAAATTATTATTATTTGGGAGTGCGGAGAATTAGAGAAAACACCTACTTTGGTATACCTTGACTAACACAAATATCTCCCTTAATACTAAGTATATTCCGTCATCATCATCATCATTTTCTGTAACCGCTTATCCTTAGAAGGGTCGCGGAGAGAGGGCGGCTTAATGGTCCTTCCACAGCTCCCGATCCTCCGCCACCAACTCAAGACAGGCGGATCCCACCACCTGTTTTTTTGGCTTACCACGGGGGCAACGCGCTCGCATCTTGGCTAAGATGACCTTTCTAGGAATTCTGTCGAAACCATCAAAGGATCGTTCCACTCGGAGAAGTAGCTGCTCAACCTCAAGATTTCTACGAATACTGACGCTTCTCACTCTATCCCTAAGAGTAACACCAGCAACGCACTTAAGAAATCTCATTTCGGGAGCTTGTACCCATGACCAAATTCTTTCCAGTAACCTATCGAGTAATCGCTGAAGTCCTCCTCGGGGAATGGCAGGATAGCTTAATCATCTGCGAGAAGCAGATGGCGTTGTAAAGTCTCGCGGAAGGAATCTGCGCAGAATCTGAAAAATATTCCCTACGACACAAAATATTAATGTCCCAGCTCTTAGACTCCGCTTTGGCGCAGGCGTCTATACTTACCAGCAGCAAAGCTGCTAGACTAGGTAAGTGAGTGGGCGAGGAGAGTGTTTGTCCGTCAGTTGAACAAAATAAAAACGACAATCTCCTTAGCTGGGGTTCAAAGACTGAACATTTATTGAAACTTTGCTTGGGCTATTTATACAAAAATTATGGTTTTCGATTTCCATTCGATTACCCAATTCCTCTTCTCGATATTCGATAACCGCAGCGTCATCATTTATGAGTTTCTTTACCCTTGCATTTGACCGAACGGCAATAGCCATAGAATCTGCTTGGTCAAGGCAATAGTGCATCGACCTGCACTTTGCTCCCTTTAGGCTACACATGCATTCATACATTTGTACAGTTTCGGTAATTTAACTCCCAACTCATTTACGTGTGCAAAGCGCATTCCGAATGCCCTGCGCTATGCTTTCAGCTGGCAATGGTATAGGGACATGGTATCGTTATATGTAACAGCGCATGGCTGGGTTGTTTACTATATTTTTAATGCCATGAGTGGGCACCGAAATATTATATGGTACGTGTGCCAGGGTGACTCAAGTTCATAGTGGTAAATGGTTCATGCATTTATAGGTTTTGCTTTAATAGTTTATTAATTGCCTGAGTTATGACGCGGCTTGTGATTGAATATCGGAAGTGGAATGGGAATGGAAATAAACGAACACTGGCATTTCTCACAGCGTATCCTGACGCCAGCCATTTCGAAAGATTCATTCCTCACCAAGACTGCGCTTCACCGTCCAGTACATATATGCTATCAAAAGGAGAGGCGATAGAACACGGTCCTGGCGAAGTCCAACGCACACATCAAAAGGATAGGATTTGACGCCATTTATCCGAACACAGCTCGCGCAGCTCCCATACAAAGACTGAATGGCTCTCAGAAGCGGCCCACTCAGTAAATAGTAACGCAAAACTCTCCAGAGTTTATCCCGAGGAACCCGGTCATAAGCCTTTTCCAAATCTACAAAACACGCGTAGACCGGTTTGGCATATTCAGAGGATTTCGCAAGAATAAGCTTCAGAGTAAAAAGCTGGTCACTTTTGCCTCTTCCAGGCCGAAAGCTGCATTACAGCTCGATTACAGCTCTTGAATGTGGCAGTGAGGGAATCTATGTCTCTCGCCTCTCGGCTCTCGCTTATTGTGTTTATTTACAAAAAAAAAACACATTGATTCAGAGTTACCTACCATTATTCCTTTGATGGAAATTATAATGAATTTTCTATGGTTCTTCTTGCAAGCTTTCAGAATTGAAGCTTTTTTGAGCTTTCCGTAGCATATATTCAAAGTAAGGAAAATATATCGTTGCATATTTTACTGCTACAATATTTGTTGGCTTTTGACTGAATTACTCTTTAAGCAAGTTTTTGATGGATTGCGGCGCACTAATCAACTGGAATTTTATGTGCCTATGATTTTTATGTGCAAAATAGTTTTTTTTGTTCATGAAAAAAAAAATATACTGACAAGGGTATCGTGTGCAATAAACATTCTATACATTTAAATTCGAGTTTTGAGAGGGTATAATTATTACGGGAAACTGCGCAATCTTCTTGCCAGCATGGTGGTGATAACAAAATATAAGCTTACTTCGTACCGAAATAACGTGTAGAAAGTAAATGTACACGACACCGTGTCTGGATGGAATAATATTGGCCTGGGTGGAATAATATTGTCCAATATTATTTTTGCGAAACCCACTGGTCAAATCTGGGGCTTAAGACCTTATGATCTTGATGATTTATTATCATACACCCATTATCATTACATGCAAATGCTAGAAATAGCTGCTGCAAATTCATTTTTTAATAAATTTTTGTTTAATTACATGCTGGTCACCGCATAAAAATCCATTCACTGATTAATATGTTCAAATTGAGCGTCCGTGCTTGGTATTCTTATAATTCATGCTGTGTTTTTACAGAAAAGTTTATAAGTTTATCGTCGACGTTAGTCGAAAAATGTGTGTCTATTGACTGATGAGCAATCATTAGCCAATATTATTCTTGCAAAGCAAAAAATCTGGGGCTTAAGACCTTATGATCTTGATGATTAATTATCATCATACACCCCATGACCACGCATGCTAGAAATAGCTGCTGCAAATGCATTTTTTATTAACTTTTTTTTATAAATACAAAGTTTAAAGCTCCGCCCACTTTTGAGGGGCATTTTTAGAAAAAAAAACAGTTTTTTTTTTAATAATTTTCGCTTTTTTACACCCGACTGAGGGTATATTAATTTGAATGCATAGTTTGTAACACAGTGAAATAATCACCGTAGACCCCTAATGATGGGAGATGATATGATGGAGACCGACAGGTAAGTCGATTAAGCGATGTCCGTCCGTCCGTCCGTCTGTCCATATGTAAGCAGTTTTAAGGTCCTTAAAATTGAGCAAGGAAGCTGAAAGTATGAAAATTGGGAAAATCCGCCTACAGCCACGCCCACAATCGGCGTGAATGCCAGACAACCTCAATATTACATTTTATTTCAAAATGCCTTTTGGTCAAGATAGACAAAACATATGAACTCAAATTTTGGTGGAGAGCAATATCGACCAGAAGCCTTAAATTAGACAAAAATTGGACCGCCCACTCTTTTGACCATGCCCACTTTTAACATCTGAAGTCTTTGAAAACCTGATTTCTCGGGAAATTCATTCTAAATTGAAAAAAAATTATATTACAAATATTAAAGATATTACCATTTGCAAAGTTTGTTGCATACAAAGCAATGAGCTCCGCCCACTCAAAGGGGCGTGTTTTTTTAAGCATAAATATTCGCTTTTAATGCATTTTCTCGTGACTCCAACGAATTAGAGTTCATTGATTTAAATTTTCAGTATACGCCCTCCTTATCTAGGGGCGTGGCCAACACAATAATTGACATTCAGTATATGAAACAGACCAAAAAATTTTAAATTTGGTTTTAATGGGCAAAGAGGGTCGGGTATTTAGAAGTTCGTTACAGACGAACTCTTGCACTTACTTACTTGTTTTTTTCTCATTTTCTCATGATTCTAACGAAATTAAAATTAATTGAATTTAATTCTAAGCCCATGCCCACTTTTGGGGGCGTGGCCTATACAAATAAGATATGAATTCGGGCCAAAAAACTTTCAGATTAAGTGTTACACGGCATAAAGGGTCGGGTATACAGAATTTTGTCAAAGACGAACTCTTGCACTTACGCACTTATTTTTTTTTTTCTATTTAAAATGAATTTCTCGAGAAACAAGGTTTTTAGAGATCTAACATAACTGCCAATGCATCCGTCTATAGTGGCCTTAGATCGTTAATTAATGGCCTTGAGTTCGCCTGCATTAATGACACAGATCTTGTTGAGTGCTTATTGTCGGTTAAATCGAACGCCGGCCGTTTGTTTTGACTAAATACATCCTAGGTTTGTGAAAAAATTTCTACCAGTCCTTCTTCCGTTCTTGGTGCATGTCTTAAGTTTCACAATTACAACCGGTGTTTACCCTGAGCAATAAAAAATTGCAAAAATTATACCTATTCTGAAAAATTCAAATAGTAAAGATTATCGGCCCGCCTCTATTCTACCATATTTCTCCGAAGTCTTTAAGAGGGTGCTGCAAAAACAAATAAGCTCGCACGTTCATAACAACAACTAACTCACCCCAATGCAATCCGGTTTTAGAAAAAAAAACATAGCTGCATCACACCGATTATTAAGACTGTGGACGACATTAGGGTATCATTGGACAATGATATGGTGACCTTTTTAGTACTTCTTGATTTCTCAAGAAGTACACCGTAGATCATGCTAGTTTGTGCAATAAATTGTCAACGCTCTTTGGTTTCTCTAGTTCAGCAATTACCCTAATTTCTTGATACTTCCAGTCTCGAGAACAAGCCGTTTCAATGGGTCATCATACGTCTGACTTCCTTCAAAATTGTAGGGGACTTCTACAAGGCTCAATTCTTGGACCCCTTCTGTTCTCCCTTTATGTAAATGAGATACCCTTATTAATTTTATGTTCATCACCAGTTCATATACATGCTGATGACGTCCAGCTGTATCGAAGCTGTCCTCTTGGTATGATTGGAGATTGCGTAAACTCTTTGAATATAGATCTGAGGAAGATAGCCACATGATCAGAGAAAAATTGACTTTTTTTCAACTCCGTTAAATCAACATGCATTGTGTCATTAGTAAAAAGCCACTCAACCTTTCCTACTTTCCGGATATAATGCTCAATGGTGATTAAAACTTGAAACTTGATATTTGTTCTTTTTTAGGTCCCGGAGCAGTACAAGAGTAAAATTTTTTTGAAATCCGCCCACTGACACGCCCACTTTACTTAATAGCATGAAATATCAAAGTTTTCGTAGGAAGCTGAAATTTGGTATGCAATATCCTCGCTTAAGTGTATTGTGATTGGCATTTAAAAAAAAAAGCGAAAACTGGCCCCATGTAGGCGTAGTCATATTTAATGTGCGTTCTAATAAACGGTTTTTATGTCATCATCATCATCATTTTCGAATGCCGCTTATCCTTTAAAAGGGTCGCGGAGCCCGGGTGGCCAAATGGTCCTTCCATCTTTCTCGATCCTCCGCCACTAACTCAAGGGACTCAGAGAGGTTCTTTACCTGATCCCACGACCTGTTTCTTGGCACACTAGGGGGCCGACGCGCTTGCATCTCGGCTAGCATGACCTGTCTAGAAAGTCTGTCAGGGAGCATGCGTACAACGTGTCCAAACCATCGAAGAATCGATCGCTCCACTCGGAGAAGTAGCTGCTCAACATTTAGAATTATACGAATACTGACTTTTCTCACTCTGTCTCTTAGAGCAACACCAGCAACGCACCTCAGGAATCTCATTTCGGCAGCTTATACCCGCGATCTTATTCTTTCGGTCATTACGCAAATTTCATGACCATAGATGAGGGTCGGAACGAACACTGATTTAAAAACTGAGATCTTTGCTTTCAATCCAAGCTCAGCTTTCCTGATGACCGGCCGGCGCAGTTCCCTTACTATTGCTCCAGCTTGGCCAATTCTACAGGACAACTCAGTATCATTCCTCCCATCTTTAGTGAAAAGGACCCCGAGATACTTAAACTTCTCCACCTGTTTTAATGGAACACCATTTATGTGCAGGGTACACTGCACAGGAGTTCGGGAAACAACCATCACTTCCGATTTGTTCACGTTCACGCACGGCTGCAAACCTATCCAGTGCTCGTTGAAGTTCCTGTTTGGATGATGCAAGGATGGCCAAATCATCTGCGAAAAGCAGATGGTTCATCCTGATGCCAGCCAATTCAAAACATTGCTCGCCAAGACTGCGCTTCACCACCCAGTCCATATATGCTATGAAAAGGAGTGGCGACAGAACACAGCCCTGGCGAAGTCCAACGCGCACATCAAAAGGACGGGATTTGACGCCATTTATCCGTACACAACTTCTGCAGTTTCCATACAAAGACTGGATGGCTCTCAGAAGAGGCCCCCTCAGCGCATAGTCCTGCAAAACTCTCCACAGTGTATCCCGGAAGACTCGGTCATACGCCTTTCCCAGATCTACAAAACACGCATAGACCAGTTTGGCTGGGAATACCCATCAGAGAAAGAAGTCCATTTCTGCCACTCTGTCCAGGGCAGCATTAACTTCGTTCAGAAAGTCTCATACTCTGACTCTCGATTTGGTGCATATACCTGAACCATAGCCAGAGTCGATCGTTCAAGCTTAAGCTTTAAGATCAGAATCCTTCCCCCTAACGGAATGACATCGAATACATTTTCTGACAACCGGGGGCTTGTGAGTATCCCTGTGCGAGGAGATGCTGAGGAGATGTGCTGAGGAGATGCCAGTTGCATCGAGCTGATACCTTTTGGCCTCCTCAACCAGTTCAAGTTCCTTCCTCGTTAGTGACGAGACATTCCACGTGCCAATTTTGAGTTGGTGCCGTTGTCGATTTGTAGAGTTTCCACCTAAGCCCTCATTTTGACTTGGCGCTGTCCCCCTCCGCCCCTCGTAATGGATAGCGGCACCATTGACGGGCTGCTCGTAACTTCTTCGGGTTAAACCCGGTCGGATACCGAACGGGACCTTCCGACCACCAAGCGCTCGCATGCTGACACCCCTCAGGCCTAGCTCCAAAGGGTGTCCTGGATTACCAGGATCAACAAATATCCGAGGCGGTTTTTGTTTTCTTTTCATGGTTTGGGGTGGGAGGGAGGTGGTGTATTTTATACCTAGTTGCCAGGTTTAAATTCGGCCGATCCTAGCCGCACAAAATGTAATAGACGCTGCTGCATTTTATTTAAACCTTCGGGTTCATCTTTTGCAGCTATAACTTTACTGCCAAGGGTGGCCCCACAAGGAGTTCATACTCCTGGACAGCATAACTTATGCCTGAAGATTACTTCCTCCAGTGGATTTCAGTCGGCTCTTACGACAGGCATACCTTACCTCAAGGCTATTTTTAAACCCGACCTTGCAGGGTTTTGTATGAGGCATTACGGCTTATGTAATTTTTTATTTTATTGATGAGGCATTACATATGCCAATTTTAAGTTGGTGCCGTTGTCGATTTATAGCCCTCATTGTGGCTTCTTTAACATTCCCGAGTTAAAGTGACATTAGATCGCATACACTCACATGTCGGTACCCAATTTTTTAAGGCTTATGCCAAAATAAATCCGTCAATAATTTTTATATGACAACAATTTTATATTTTTTTTCTCCGTGGATAGGAAAAACCTTCATAGGCACTACGAGGACCGGCCGCGCGTGCTCATAGTAGTGTGAGATTCTTACTCACTAAAAAACCTCCCATTTTCCGTCAGACTATGACTAAGTTTCCTTAACAAGTAGTTCAAGCTTCTGTGATAATCGCGTGTGGCAGGCTGCCTTCCAACGAAGGCACCTACAATACCGTCAATTTATGCGGCTTCATCTTATGCTGCTAGATCTAACGGTCTCATTCGTTGTAGTCGGCGAGTAAGATTTGTCTGATCCAAAAATCGGATAATTTCATTGTTGCAGTGTCCGCGAAGACGAGTACTAAGTTTGCGAGCAAAGTTTGTTACCTCGTCAGACACGGTTGCGATTCCTAGATCTCGGTGTAGACCGCTATTTCTTATGTACCATGAAGCATTACCGATTGCTCTGAGTGTCTTTTTTTAAAAAGTTTCTAAAATAGATATATTGCTTGGCTTAGTACAACCCCAGAGTTGTATACCGTACGTCCAAGATGGTTTTAGCACTTGCTTATACAAAAGCAGTTTGTTATATGTGCTTAGTTTCGAAAATCTTCCGATAAGCCAATTCATTTCTCTTAACTTGATTTCGAGCTCGTCGCGTTTCTTTTTAACGTGCGGCTTCCATTTAAGTTTTGCGTCTAGAGTCATTCCTAGATATTTCGCTTCATTTGAGTACGGGATTTGTACCGAGTTAATGAATAAAGGTTTGTTGTTTATCTTTTTATAAGTTAAGTTAAGTCGTCCAGTCGCATATTTTGTCTAAAGCGCGCTGAAGTTTCCCTGTTGATAATTCGACATTCGTATCAAAAGCGAGAATAGCAGTGTAGTCTGCGAACGTAGCTAAAATTGTTCCCTCATCGTGGGGAATGTCTCTTGTATAAAGCAAAAATAATATTGGGCCGAGAATGCTTCCTTGCGGGACACCGGCATTTATCTCTTTGAATTCCATTAATTAATATAATTTTCGTACCTTACGCGAAAGATTCTGTCGTTAAGGTAAGACTCTAAGATTCTATAGAGTTTTTCTGGTAAGCTAAGCCTTAACTTGTACTTCAGGCCCTCGTGCCACACCTTGTCGAAGGCTTGCGATACGTCGAGAAAAGCACTAGTACATATCTTTTTCGCTTCCAGAGCTTTTTCGATTTCGTTTGTTATTCGATAGACCTAGTCGATTGTTGAATGCTTTTTCCTAAATCCGAATTGGTGATCCGGAATCAATCGTCTTTCTTCAATGATTGGTCGCAACCTTGTAAGTAACAGTTTCTCGAATACCTTAGATATTATCGGCAGTAGCGAAATAGGTCTGTATGACTTTTTGTCGTTTGGACATTTTCCTGGTTTCGGAACCATTATGACCTCGGCCACTTTCCATTGCCTTGGAACGTATAAAACTCTCATGAAAGCGTTAATAATATAGAGTAGCTTGACCAAAGCTATTTTCGGTAGCTCCTTTAGAATTTCGCTAGTAATTAGGTCGTAGCCAGGGGTTTTCTTGTTCTTCAGATTACTTATCGTTTGACCAAGTTCAGCCAATGACACGGTTTTTATTCTATAATTATCTTGTACCGCATAAGGATTGAGCTCCTCGACCAACGGTTCCCCGTCAAACGGTTTGAATTTTTCTTGTAGGTAATCTGCAAATAAATCCGCTTTTTCTTTGTCTTCTCTTGCCCATTCGCCGTTGGCTCTTCTTAATGGCGCAGAGTATGCTATAGGCTTCTTAACGGACTTGACTGCTTTCCAAAGAGAGTAGTTCGAACCTTTATCGGCAGTCAAACTTTCGAGGTAAGCAGTAGTCTCGCGACTTTTAAAATCTTGAAGTTCGTGCTTCAGTTTGTAAGAAAGGTGGTTCAAGATTGTCTTATCCGGGGGTGCTCGCGAACGTTGCCATCTCTTGCGCGCTCTCCTCTTTTCGCATATTAGCTCTTCTATTTCTCGCGGATATATTGTTCCGCTGTTCGATAATTCGGATCTCCGAAAAGAAGTGTTATTCAACGCAGCGCTCTGAACAACTCTCACGAGTTTATCTAATTCTTCTTCTATTTCAAGTCGCGTTTTGAGCGTTACATTTAAAGCTATGTTTTCTTTGCAGTATTTTCTAAAGCCGTCCCAGTCGGTGTTGTTGTTAGTTAATCTAGGCGCTCTATTCTTTTTCGCTAGGCTTCCGCCGATTTTCAAAAGAACTGCCGAGTGATCTGAACAGAGATCAAAGCGTTCTTCCACGTTCGTAAGGTAACGAGGTACCCCCTTGCCGATAAAGAAGTCGACGAGATCAGGTATTTTATTTCTGTCGGTTGGCCAATATGTTGGCTTTCCCGTCGATAAGAAGATCACGCCGCGTTTTGTACTTGCTTTAAAGAGGGCTCTGCCTCTTGTTGAATTGCACCGTGAGCCACAAAAAGTATTTTTCGCGTTAAAGTCCCCGCCGATGATAAAGTTTGACCCAAGTGAATCAAAGAGCAGAGCAAGATCTTCATCTGCCAGCCGATACTGCGGAGGAAAATAGCTCGTCGCGATGGTGTAATTTATGTGACTTAATTTTACTGAGACTGAGGTTATTTGTATAGAGTCAAGTTCTATTTCCTCGTTTTTGGAGTGCCTTATGCAGTCTTTAATGTACAGAGAGGATCCACCTCTCGAATTTTCTGAAGGATGATGCGCGTGATAGTCAATGTAACCTTTTATTTTGCGTGCTGAACCCTTTTTAAAGTGGGTTGTCGAAATCAGGCATATGTCTACGTTATTCTTCCGTAGGAATACTTCTAGTTCGTCAAATTTTTGCAAAAGGCCGTTTGCATTCCATGTAATTATTTTGATTGACTTTCCCATATTCATGATTTTTTATTAAATGCTTTTCGAGGTTTAAACTCGAGCTCGCTCAATTTGTTGAATATTACTTGATTAAGTTTCGCCTGTGGCTCAAACTTTTCTAAAATCATGCCAATCAGAATGTCATGCAAATCATGCAAATCAGAATTTGAGAGACCGAATCCGATGCTGCCGATTGTGGCTTACTTTCACGTGACGCGACTTGAGCGTACGATCTTGGACCAAAAAGTCTGGATTCTCCCTTTTGACTCCGGTGGGAACTAGGACCAGCGACGTTTTCTTGCGCATTTTGAATTTTGCCTTTAATCAAACCTTTATCCCTGTCGACTTAGGGGTTTTGGGCTTATCTACTTTAGGAGGTTTTAGGCTTGGGCCCTTATTTTCACTATTTTTCTTCGGAGCTTCATGTCGTTTTTGCAACTCAATGGCAATTTCGCAACCTCGGTAGCTCGCTGGGTGACTTCCCCTGCAATTGGCGCAAACCGCGGGGACCTGACTGCTGACATTGCAGTCCTTCTGACATTGCAGAATTTCGTTAAAATCATGACAAAATGCGTTAAAACCGAATATTGTTTCCGGAAAACGGGTTTTTCATAAAAACGCCCCCTAAAAGTGTGAGGAACTCAAAACTTTGTATGAATTAAACTTAGCAAATAGTAATATCTTTGATATTTGTCAAATAATTTTTTTTCGTTTTGGAGTGAACTTTCCGACAAATCGGGTTTTTAAAGATCTAACATGTTAAAAGTGGGCATGGTCGATAATGTGGGCGGTACTATTTTTGCTTTCTTAGAGTTTTTGGGCCATTATTGCTCTATACGAAAATTTGAGTTCCTACGCTTTTGTCTAACTTGTCTTACTTGAAAAAATTTGAAATAGAGGTTGTCTTACATTGAAGCCAGTAGTGAGCGTGGTCGTTGGCGGACTTAACCAATTTTCACATTTTGTCTGTACAAAAGTGCTGTCTGAGCATCATAGCACAATTTTAAGGAGCTAAAAGCTTCTTCTCGACTTCTAGATGCATCCAAGGCCTTTCCCTTTAAGGCCTTCTGCAGTCGAATAATATTTTCCTCTTAAGAAAATCCACATAGCTCCGTGGATCCACATAGCTCCGTTGGCTCTTCTTAATGGCGCAGAGTATGCTATAGGCTTCTTAACGGACTTGACTGCTTTCCAAAGAGAGTAGTTCGAACCTTTATCGGCAGTCAAACTTTCGAGGTAAGCAGTAGTCTCGCGACTTTTAAAATCTTGAAGTTCGTGCTTCAGTTTGTAAGAAAGGTGGTTCAAGATTGTCTTATCCGGGGGTGCTCGCGAACGTTGCCATCTCTTGCGCGCTCTCCTCTTTTCGCATATTAGCTCTTCTATTTCTCGCGGATATATTGTTCCGCTGTTCGATAATTCGGATCTCCGAAAAGAAGTGTTATTCAACGCAGCGCTCTGAACAACTCTCACGAGTTTATCTAATTCTTCTTCTATTTCAAGTCGCGTTTTGAGCGGTACATTTAAAGCTATGTTTTCTTTGCAGTATTTTCTAAAGCCGTCCCAGTCGATGTTGTTGTTAGTTAATCCAGGCGCTCTATTCTTTTTCGCTAGGCTTCCGCCGATTTTCAAAAGAACTGCCGAGTGATCTGAACAGAGATCAAAGCGATCTTCCACGTTCGTAAGGTAACGAGGTACCCCCTTGGCGATAAAGAAGTCGACGAGATCAGGTATATTATTTCTGTCGGTTGGCCAATATGTTGGCTTTCCCGTCGATAAGAAGATCACGCCACGTTTTGTACTTGCTTTAAAGAGGGCTCTGCCTCTTGTTGAATTGCACCGTGAGCCCCAAAAAGTATTTTTCGCGTTAAAGTCCCCGCCGATGATAAAGTTTGACCCAAGTGAATCAAAGAGCAGAGCAAGATCTTCATCTGCCACCCGATACTGCGGAGGAAAATAGCTCGTCGCGATGTTGTTATTTATGTGACTTAATTTTACTGAGACTGAGGTTATTTGCATAGAGTCAAGTTCTATTTCTTCGTTTTTGGAGTGCTTTATGCAGTCTTTAATGTAGAGAGAGGATCCACCTCTCGAATTCTCTGAAGGATGATGCGCGTGATAGTCAATGTAACCTTTTATTTTGCGTGCTGAACCCTTTTTAAAGTGGGTTTCCGAAATCAGGCATATGTCTACGTTATTCTTCCGTAGGAATACTTTTAGTTCGCCAAATTTTTGCAAAAGGCCGTTTGCATTCCATGTAATTATTTTGATTGACTTTCCCATATTCATGATTTTTTATTAAATGCTTTTCGAGGTTTAAACTCGAGCTCGCTCAATTTATTGAATATTACTTGATTAAGTTGCGCCTGTTGCTCAAACTTTTCTAAAATCATGCCAATCAGAATGTCATGCAAATCATGCAAATCAGAATTTGAGAGACTGAATCCGATGCGTCCGATTGTGGCTTACTTTCACGTGACGCGACTTGAGCGTACGATCTTGGACCAACAAGTCTGGATTCTCCCTTTTGACTCCGGTGGAAACTAGGACCAGCGACGTTTTCTTGCGCATTTTGAATTTTGCCTTTAATCAAACCTTTATCCCTGTCGACTTAGGGGTTTTGGGCTTATCTACTTTAGGAGGTTTTAGGCTTGGGCCCTTATTTTCACTATTTTTCTTCGGAGCTTCATGTCGTTTTTGCAACTCAATGGCAATTTCGCAACCTCGGTAGCTCGCTGGGTGACTTCCCCTGCAATTGGCGCAAACCGTGGGGGCCTGACTGCTGACATTGCAGTCCTTCTGACATTGCAGAATTTCGTTAAAATCATGACAAAATGCGTTGAAACCGAAAATTGTTTCCGGAAAGCGGGTTTTTCCTAAAAACGCCCCCTAAAAGTGTGCGGAACTCAAAACTTTGTATGAATTAAACTTAGCAAATAGTAATATCTTTGATATTTGTCAAATATTTTTTTTTCGTTTTGGAGTGAACTTTCCGACAAATCGGGTTTTTAAAGATCTAACATGTCAAAAGTGGCATGGTCGATAATGTGGGCGGTACTATTTTAGTTTTCTTAGAGTTTTTGGGCCATTATTGATCTATACGAAAATTTGAGTTCCTACGCTTTTGTCTTACTTGTCTTACTTGACCAAAAGGCATTTTAAAAAGAAAATTTGAAATAGAGGTTGTCTTACATTGAAGCCAGTAGTGAGCGTGGTCGTTGGCGGATTTTACCAATTTTCACATTTTGTCTGTACAAAGTGCTGTCTGAGCATCCTAGCACAATTTTAAGGAGCTAAAAGCTTCCTCTCGACTTCTAACTGCATCCAAGGGTTTCCCTTTAAGACCTTCTGCAGTCGAATAATATTTTCCTCTTCAGAAAATCCACATAGCTCCGTGGATCTGTTGAAGTTATATATAAAGAGCGGCCAGCAATCAGGGCTACCGTCAAAGCTCTGCAGGTCGCGTGTGATCAAATAGCGGGCAGCTATGTTGTTTCTCGTCAGGCTATTGTGTGACGATGCTAGGTGGAAACCACCCCCTTGTGGTTCTCCGGACATCAATGGAAAAACATTTTGTCTATTTTGTTTTGAATGCGGTACTTCTGGTGCTGAATAATGGACATGGTTTCGATGTAAGTACTGGTTCGGTTGTGAAGGAAGAGTGGAATGTGGAAAAAAAATCGCGTTCTACTGGGTGCGACGACGATTGATGGTCCACTTGGTTGGTTTCAATTCGTTTCGTGTGCTGCTGACCACAAACTACAGCACTCGACTTATGATTGTCGTGCGTTCGTTTGTTGACAGTAGCTGGCTGTGATGATGGAGCTGCTTCCCCAAGATTCTGGCACCGCTGGGTTGAATTTTTGGAGCTTAACCAATTCACTACCTTACCTGTAATTTCGGCTAGATCATCTTCCACTTCATCCTCTGCAAATGACTCCTCCTGAAGTTGGCTCAATATTGCATACTTCCTCTCCAGAAACTCCCTGTCTCTCTTCATCTTGGCTTCGTGTTCTTACTCAGCTAGAATTTTTTCATCTTCCAGTTTTTTCATTTCTAGCTCGTAACGCTTTGGCACAGATGCCTTCGATGATTTCGAGTTTATAGATGACCTTGAGGACTTGGTGGTATTTGATAGCGATCGATGTGCAGTACTTGGTCGGCCCATCACGCTTTTACTACTTGATTCGCATTTAATTTGTCCTTCTGAGCAGCTTCAGACTCTGCTGGCGTTGTTCTCGTTGCGGGCTGCTAAATTGAGGTTAGGATGGTTTGTCGAATCGTAGCACAATCGAATAGCACAGAGAAATCAAAGATCTCTGATATAAAATGTGCCGGTAACAAGCGTATTTGTGAATGTCCTTGTGTAAGAAAAATATGTTCATGATAGACAAGGCATAAGCACAGCAAAAGTTCAACAAGTTCCGTCCATACCCGAATAAGCATTGAAGTCACCAATCAGGAGAAAGAAGTCAATTTCTGCCACTCTATCTATCACTCTACCAGGTTGGGTGCGTGCACCTGCACCAAAGCCGAAGTCGATCGCTCAAGCTTAAGCTCTAAGATCAAAACCATCCCTCCTAATGGAATTAACTAACTTAATACGTTTTTCGACAGCCGGGAGCTTGTGAGTATCCCTACACCCGCCTGTGCAGTCATGCTATGTGTGACGCCAGACTAGAAAAGTCTCCACCCATCAGCGGAGTCTGGTTCCGAAACCTTTCCACTTAAGTTGAGGAGATGCCAGTCGCATCGAGCAAGTAGCATCGATACTTTTTAGCCTCCTAAATCAGTTCAAGTTCCTTCTCCGTTAGCGATGAGGCATTACATATGCCAATTTTAAATTTGGTGCCGTTGTCGATTTATAGCCCTGATTGTGGCTTCCTTAACATTCCCGAGTTAAAATGACATTAAATCGCATACACTCACATGTCGATACCCAACTTTTGAAGGCTAATGCCAAAATAAATGCGTCAATAATTTTTATTTGACAACAATCTAATAATAAAATACATGTACAGCCTTATTAATATAACTTTAAAACAAGTAAAGTTGACTGACTATGTCATTTTAATACATTTTTCTGACTTGAAAAAAAAAATGCATTCAAGGCCTTCTGCAGTCGAATAATATTTTCCTCTTAAGAAAATCCACATAGCTCCGTGGATCCACATAGCTCCGTTGGCTCTTCTTAATGGCGCAGAGTATGCTATAGGCTTCTTAACGGACTTGACTGCTTTCCAAAGAGAGTAGTTCGAACCTTTATCGGCAGTCAAACTTTCGAGGTAAGCAGTAGTCTCGCGACTTTTAAAATCTTGAAGTTCGTGCTTCAGTTTGTAAGAAAGGTGGTTCAAGATTGTCTTATCCGGGGGTGCTCGCGAACGTTGCCATCTCTTGCGCGCTCTCCTCTTTTCGCATATTAGCTCTTCTATTTCTCGCGGATATATTGTTCCGCTGTTCGATAATTCGGATCTCCGAAAAGAAGTGTTATTCAACGCAGCGCTCTGAACAACTCTCACGAGTTTATCTAATTCTTCTTCTATTTCAAGTCGCGTTTTGAGCGTTACATTTAAAGCTATGTTTTCTTTGCAGTATTTTCTAAAGCCGTCCCAGTCGGTGTTGTTGTTAGTTAATCTAGGCGCTCTATTCTTTTTCGCTAGGCTTCCGCCGATTTTCAAAAGAACTGCCGAGTGATCTGAACAGAGATCAAAGCGTTCTTCCACGTTCGTAAGGTAACGAGGTACCCCCTTGCCGATAAAGAAGTCGACGAGATCAGGTATTTTATTTCTGTCGGTTGGCCAATATGTTGGCTTTCCCGTCGATAAGAAGATCACGCCGCGTTTTGTACTTGCTTTAAAGAGGGCTCTGCCTCTTGTTGAATTGCACCGTGAGCCACAAAAAGTATTTTTCGCGTTAAAGTCCCAATCGATGATAAAGTTTGACCCAAGTGAATCAAAGAGCAGAGCAAGATCTTCATCTGCCAGCCGATACTGCGGAGGAAAATAGCTCGTCGCGATGTTGTAATTTATGTGACTTAATTTTAATGAGACTGAGGTTATTTGCATAGAGTCAAGTTCTATTTCCTCGTTTTTGGAGTGCCTTATGCAGTCTTTAATGTACAGAGAGGATCCACCTCTCGAATTTTCTGAAGGATGATGCGCGTGATAGTCAATGTAACCTTTTATTTTGCGTGCTGAACCCTTTTTAAAGTGGGTTGTCGAAATCAGGCATATGTCTACGTTATTCTTCCGTAGGAATACTTCTAGTTCGTCAAATTTTTGCAAAAGGCCGTTTGCATTCCATGTAATTATTTTGATTGACTTTCCCATATTCATGATTTTTTATTAAATGCTTTTCGAGGTTTAAACTCGAGCTCGCTCAATTTGTTGAATATTACTTGATTAAGTTTCGCCTGTGGCTCAAACTTTTCTAAAATCATGCCAATCAGAATGTCATGCAAATCATGCAAATCAGAATTTGAGAGACCGAATCCGATGCTGCCGATTGTGGCTTACTTTCACGTGACGCGACTTGAGCGTACGATCTTGGACCAAAAAGTCTGGATTCTCCCTTTTGACTCCGGTGGGAACTAGGACCAGCGACGTTTTCTTGCGCATTTTGAATTTTGCCTTTAATCAAACCTTTATCCCTGTCGACTTAGGGGTTTTGGGCTTATCTACTTTAGGAGGTTTTAGGCTTGGGCCCTTATTTTCACTATTTTTCTTCGGAGCTTCATGTCGTTTTTGCAACTCAATGGCAATTTCGCAACCTCGGTAGCTCGCTGGGTGACTTCCCCTGCAATTGGCGCAAACCGCGGGGACCTGACTGCTGACATTGCAGTCCTTCTGACATTGCAGAATTTCGTTAAAATCATGACAAAATGCGTTAAAACCGAATATTGTTTCCGGAAAACGGGTTTTTCATAAAAACGCCCCCTAAAAGTGTGAGGAACTCAAAACTTTGTATGAATTAAACTTAGCAAATAGTAATATCTTTGATATTTGTCAAATAATTTTTTTTCGTTTTGGAGTGAACTTTCCGACAAATCGGGTTTTTAAAGATCTAACATGTACTATTTTTGCTTTCTTAGAGTTTTTGGGCCATTATTGCTCTATACGAAAATTTGAGTTCCTACGCTTTTGTCTTACTTGTCTTACTTGAAAAAATTTGAAATAGAGGTTGTCTTACATTGAAGCCAGTAGTGAGCGTGGTCGTTGGCGGACTTAACCAATTTTCACATTTTGTCTGTACAAAAGTGCTGTCTGAGCATCATAGCACAATTTTAAGGAGCTAAAAGCTTCTTCTCGACTTCTAGATGCATCCAAGGCCTTTCCCTTTAAGGCCTTCTGCAGTCGAATAATATTTTCCTCTTAAGAAAATCCACATAGCTCCGTGGATCCACATAGCTCCGTTGGCTCTTCTTAATGGCGCAGAGTATGCTATAGGCTTCTTAACGGACTTGACTGCTTTCCAAAGAGAGTAGTTCGAACCTTTATCGGCAGTCAAACTTTCGAGGTAAGCAGTAGTCTCGCGACTTTTAAAATCTTGAAGTTCGTGCTTCAGTTTGTAAGAAAGGTGGTTCAAGATTGTCTTATCCGGGGGTGCTCGCGAACGTT
Organism: Neoascia interrupta; assembly: GCA_947623515.1. Classification (NCBI taxonomy): domain Eukaryota; kingdom Metazoa; phylum Arthropoda; class Insecta; order Diptera; family Syrphidae; genus Neoascia; species Neoascia interrupta. The sequence continues at coordinate 93,071,432 of OX392463.1, forward strand.
GCCATCTCTTGCGCGCTCTTTTCGCATATTAGCTCTTCTATTTCTCGCGGATATATTGTTCCGCTGTTCGATAATTCGGATCTCCGAAAAGAAGTGTTATTCAACGCAGCGCTCTGAACAACTCTCACGAGTTTATCTAATTCTTCTTCTATTTCAAGTCGCGTTTTGAGCGTTACATTTAAAGCTATGTTTTCTTTGCAGTATTTTCTAAAGCCGTCCCAGTCGGTGTTGTTGTTAGTTAATCTAGGCGCTCTATTCTTTTTCGCTAGGCTTCCGCCGATTTTCAAAAGAACTGCCGAGTGATCTGAACAGAGATCAAAGCGTTCTTCCACGTTCGTAAGGTAACGAGGTACCCCCTTGCCGATAAAGAAGTCGACGAGATCAGGTATTTTATTTTTGTCGGTTGGCCAATATGTTGGCTTTCCCGTCGATAAGAAGATCACGCCGCGTTTTGTACTTGCTTTAAAGAGGGCTCTGCCTCTTGTTGAATTGCACCGTGAGCCACAAAAAGTATTTTTCGCGTTAAAGTCCCCGCCGATGATAAAGTTTGACACAAGTGAATCAAAGAGCAGAGCAAGATCTTCATCTGCCAGCCGATACTGCGGAGGAAAATAGCTCGTCGCGATGTTGTAATTTATGTGACTTAATTTTACTGAGACTGAGGTTATTTGCATAGAGTCAAGTTCTATTTCTTCGTTTTTGGAGTGCCTTATGCAGTCTTTAATGTACAGAGAGGATCCACCTCTCGAATTTTCTGAAGGATGATGCGCGTGATAGTCAATGTAACCTTTTATTTTGCGTGCTGAACCCTTTTTAAAGTGGGTTGTCGAAATCAGGCATATGTCTACGTTATTCTTCCGTAGGAATACTTCTAGTTCGTCAAATTTTTGCAAAAGGCCGTTTGCATTCCATGTAATTATTTTGATTGACTTTCCCATATTCATGATTTTTTATTAAATGCTTTTCGAGGTTTAAACTCGAGCTCGCTCAATTTGTTGAATATTACTTGATTAAGTTTCGCCTGTGGCTCAAACTTTTCTAAAATCATGCCAATCAGAATGTCATGCAAATCATGCAAATCAGAATTTGAGAGACCGAATCCGATGCTGCCGATTGTGGCTTACTTTCACGTGACGCGACTTGAGCGTACGATCTTGGACCAACAAGTCTGGATTCTCCCTTTTGACTCCGGTGGGAACTGGGACCAGCGACGTTTTCTTGCGCATTTTGAATTTTGCCTTTAATCAAACCTTTATCCCTGTCGACTTAGGGGTCTTGGGCTTATCTACTTTAGGAGGTTTTAGGCTTGGGCCCTTATTTTCACTATTTTTCTTCGGAGCTTCATGTCGTTTTTGCAACTCAATGGCAATTTCGCAACCTCGGTAGCTCGCTGGGTGACTTCCCCTGCAATTGGCGCAAACCGCGGGGACCTGACTGCTGACATTGCAGTCCTTCTGACATTGCAGAATTTCGTTAAAATCATGACAAAATGCGTTAAAACCGAATATTGTTTCCGGAAAACGGGTTTTTCATAAAAACGCCCCCTAAAAGTGTGAGGAACTCAAAACTTTGTATGAATTAAACTTAGCAAATAGTAATATCTTTGATATTTGTCAAATAATTTTTTTTCGTTTTGGAGTGAACTTTCCGACAAATCGGGTTTTTAAAGATCTAACATGTTAAAAGTGGGCATGGTCGATAATGTGGGCGGTACTATTTTTGCTTTCTTAGAGTTTTTGGGCCATTATTGCTCTATACGAAAATTTGAGTTCCTACGCTTTTGTCTTACTTGTCTTACTTGACCAAAAGGCATTTTAAAAAGAAAATTTGAAATAGAGGTTGTCTTACATTGAAGCCAGTAGTGAGCGTGGTCGTTGGCGGACTTAACCAATTTTCACATTTTGTCTGTACAAAAGTGCTGTCTGAGCATCATAGCACAATTTTAAGGAGCTAAAAGCTTCTTCTCGACTTCTAGATGCATCCAAGGCCTTTCCCTTTAAGGCCTTCTGCAGTCGAATAATATTTTCCTCTTAAGAAAATCCACATAGCTCCGTGGATTTGTTGAAGTTGCATATAAAGAGCGGCCAGCAATCAGGGCTACCGTCAAAGCTCTGCAGGTCGCGTGAGATCAAATAGCGGGCAGCTATGTTGTTTCTCGTCAGGCTATTGTGTGACGATGCTATTGGAAACAACCCCCTAGTGGTTCTCCGGACATCAATGGAAAAACATTTTGTCTATTCTGTTCTGGTTGCGGTACTTCTGGTGCTGAATAATGGACATGGTTTCGATGTACGTACTGGTTCGGTTGTGAAGGAAGAGTGGAATGTGGAAAAAGTTCGCGTTCTACTGGGTGCGACGACGATTGATGGTCCACTTGGTTGGTTTCAATCCGTTTCGTGTGCTGCTGACCACAAACTACAGCACTCGACTTATGATTGTCGTGCGTTCGTTTGTTGACAGTAGCTGGCTGTGATGATGGAGCTGCTTCCCCAAGATTCTGGCACCGCTGGGTTGAATTTTTAGAGCTTAACCAATTCACTACCTTACCTGTGATTTCGGCTAGATCATCTTCCACTTCATCCTCTGCAAATGACTCCTCCTGAAATTGGCTCAATATTGCATACTTCCTCTCCAGAAACTCCCTGTCTCTTTTCATCTTGGCTTCGTGTTCTTACTCAGCTAGAATTTTTTCTTCTTCCAGTTTTTTCATTTCTAGCTCGTAACGATTGACAGATGCCTTCGATGTTTTCGAGTTTATAGATGACCTCGAGGACTTGGTGGTATTTGATGGCGATCGATGTGAAGTACTTGGCCGGCCCATCCGATTGTCTGGGGGAACAAGAACGCACGCTTTCACTACTTGATTCGCATTTATTTGGTCCTTCTGAGCAGCTTCAGACTCTGCTGGCGTTGTTCTCGTTGCGGGCTGCTTATTATAGTTAGTATGGTTTGTCGAATCGTTTGCACCACAACAAATACTGCACATCTCTTTCGCTGATGGAGACACTGACGCCAGCGCATGTGAAGTTGTACCAATATTTGCAGCCATCGCATACCACCATGTCCGATAATGAGTGTGGAACTGAGCAGTCCTTGCAAGTGGTAATCTTTAAACTTGATTACGCGATAAAGAATTTCTTAAGATGTTGCCTTCAGTGCAACTTACTTTCAAATGAGATAAATTTCAACAACTTTAACTATTCAAATTTTGCGATTTTATTCAATTAATTCCAAAATGATATTTTAAAGTTACAAAATTCTGTCTTTTCTCTCATCTCCGCGTGCTCAAGGTCTGCCTTCTTAAATCGACTTATCTGTCAGACCTTAGTTTTTCTTCTCTTCCGGTTGAGATGTCAGGGTTGTTACAACTTCTCTGGTTTTCATGAAAAGAACTTGGGTAAACTTCGTGAGAGAATCGTTTATGTATATTGCGGTCCCGATGCGTACACCAGTGATGTCAATAGAGTTTTTAAGTAGGTGCTGTTGCTGCCAGTTTGATTCCGCCTCCAGATGGTTGACCTTCAGTTTAAGCTCAGCAATCACCTCCAAAACCTCGTTCAGATTTTGCAGGAACCGATCATTTGTTTCCTCTAAAATTGAGAGCTTTGCGTATATCATATCGAGGTTGATATTATTTCCGCAATGTTTAGAATGAGAACATCCAGCGTCAGAAACATCGTTGTTTTGTTGCTTAGGTGTTGCTGCAGTTGGTTGTGAGTAGACTGATCCCGCTTGGTTTGTATTTGTATTCTCCTGCGCCTGCGAAGTGTTTTTGCTAAGCTTTTGCGCGGTTTTTGTTGAAGGAGGTTAAATGCATAGAGCGACATCGTAGAATACTACAATTTTCACACCGAAAAGGATTGCCACTTGCTTTTATATAGTCAACGTCTTGTTCAGTAATATTAACACTAGATTATTGAAAGAATAAATCACAGTCTCAACGTATTTTTTTAAAAGCAGTTGCGTTAAATTTTTTTACAAATAGAACAATTCATTTCAAGGGTTATAGATATAAGTTTAAATAGATGCACACCCCACGATAAATGCAGACCAGGCTTAATAATAACTGGAGGTAAATTGTTTTGAGCTACTCCTTATATCACTTTGTTCAATTAAGAACGGGTGATTTTTTAGCTGGTTTGGTTTTGGCAACACTGGTTTTGACAGCTGACGTGTGTTTAGTACCTTGTGTCACTGTCAAACAGCTTCAGTTTGGTTTGCAATTTAACCATGGATCGTCTTACAAATGAACAACGCTTGCAAATTATTGTATTTTACTATCAAAATTCGTGCTCGGTTCAAAATGTTCATCGCGCGCTGCTTCCATTTTATGGTCGGCATTCTCGACCTTCTGAGCAGTCTATTCGGAAGATTGTGACCAAATTTCGCACCAAATTTAATTTGTTGGACATTAAACCACCAACACGTTTACGTACTGTGCGTAGCGAAATGTCGATTCAGCGCCGTTTCCAGCAGTTAGGCCTTTTTTACAGCACTACGTGGAAAATTTCGCGGAAGGATTTGGGCGTAAAGCCTTTTAAGATACAGCTGGTGCAAGAACTAAAGCCAGCCGACCTACCACAACGCCGAAGACGGTGCCACATGCCACACAGCACGCGAAACAATGGCGCGATTGCGAGGCGAGTTTGGTGAACAGTTAATTTCACGTTTCGGGCCGGTCAATTGGCCGCCTAGATCGTGCGATTTGACACCATTAGATTATTTTTTGTGGAGGTATGTCAAGGCTAATGTCTATAGGGACAAGCCCGCTGCGATTGACGCACTGGAAGCCAACATCCATGCATTCATTCGTGAGATACCGGCCGATATGTGTGAAAGAGTATGCCAAAATTGGACTCAGCGGATGCCGCGCGGTCAACACTTGCATGAAATTATCTTTAAACATTAAATTGCAAGGTTCAAACTATTGATTCAAATAAATATTTCATTAATTTTTTCGAACTTTTTGTGTTTTTTTTTTTATAAAGTTCTCAACCTTTTAAAAAATCACCCGTAACATCTTTTCCGGTTAGGAGTTTAACACATCTCAAAATCCCTTTACTTTCTTTTTCTTGCTGATTTAGGGCAGATTGTTTTTGGTTTACCACTGCTAATGTATTGTAATGTTTTCGGCCTGGTGTTCGTCGAATAAAACTCAATTTCACTTTTATAATCACACAATGAAACACTTTATTTATCAAACAAACTTATTTAAACTCAGATCACACTGTTATTCAACTTTACTATTTAGAATTCAACACTTTATTCCAACTCAATCACTTTTCACTTTATAACCGATTTTCACAAGTCCACGTTTAAAATATAACTGTCCGTACGAGCCTGTCACCCGTGTATTTATACAAAACTAAGCACCTTCTAGTACGTTCCATACTTCCCCTTTGGCAACTTCCCACTGGTACTCCTCCGCTGAATTCCAAGGAGGGGAAATCGAAATTCGAACTTCGAGTATGACAGCTGCTGTCATATGACTGGAATGACAGTTGAGTATGTTCGTTTAGAAAATCGAGTGGGTGCGTTTGTAGAGTGAATCGATGGGTGCATTCAGGGACTCTTGCGAGTTGTTTTATTTCTTGTCGCCACATAACATTGCCCCCCTCTTAGTTTTGTTCGTCCCGAACAAGTACGTCATCATTGCTTCCGTGGTAGCGATGTAGGCGATCAACATGGACAACTTTCATCTTCGCTCTTGGTCCTCTTTGGATTCGGAATACGACATCATTAATTCGCGTTACAACTTGATAGGGACCTTCCCAGTCCTTCTGAAGCTTTGGCGATCTTCCCTTTTTACGATGTGGGTTGTAGAGCCATACCAGATCTCCCTCGTTGAAATCGGGTGCCATTGCTCGCGCATCGTATCTCGTCTTCATGCGGTCGCTTGCAGCTTTTATATTGCTTCTGGTTCTCTGGTGGATGTCATTAATCCTTTCCCTAAGGTCAACCACGTAGTCCTCCTCGCATGTTGGTTCTTCAGTGGGAAATCCGACTTCAAGCTCACTGGGTAGCCTGGCAGTTCGTCCGAATAAAACTTCAGATGGAGTATATCCAGTTGTACTGTGAATGGCATTTCGGTAAGTCATGAGGAATAAAGGTATTCGCCGATCCCAATCCCGTTGAGTCTCGTCGACGACTTTAGAGAGATGTTCCTTCAGCGTCTTGTTGAAGCGTTCCATCATTCTATCTGATTGTGGGTGAAGAGTTGTGGTCTGTGTCTTCTGTAGCCCGATTGCTGCGCATACTTCCTGGAATATCTTCGACTCGAAGTTTCTTCCCTGGTCGGAATGTCATTCCATTGGCACTCCAAACCTGCACACCCAGTGGTCCACTATCTGATCGACAACGGTTTTCGCTTCTTGATTTGGGATCGCAAATGATTCGGGATACTTGCTGAAGTAATCGGCAATAACCAGGATGTAACGATTACCGCTTTCAGTTTCCGGAAACGGTCCTGCGATGTCGATCCTTTCAAAGGGAGCATTTTACCCCTGGTAAAAGTGGCACAAGTAATACACTTTCGACACCAGCTCTCAACGTCGCTTCTTGCACTCAGCCAATAAAAATGTTCCCGTACCTTTTCCAGGGTTTTGTTGGGTTTTGTTGATGCCCAAGTGCCCACCAGATACTCCATCGTGCATTTCCCGCAAAATTTCCTGCACTTTGGACCATGGAACCACAAGCTGCATTTTAAAGGATTTTCCATCCGGCATTTCCCATTTTCTTCGCAGAACGCAATCTTGTACATGGAAAGAGTCCCACTGCGCCCAATATGCTTTTAACGTGGGATTTCTGTCGGATATATCCCTTGCGCTCGGTTTCTCCATAGATTCCTTCCATGCAAGGATTGGCTAAATGTCAGGGTCTTCTTGTTGTGCGTTGCGAAGTTCCTCAGTACTCCAGCCTTCTGCAGGTCCAGAGAATAAGAGCCGACTCTTATTCTCTGGACAGAAACACTTTCGTCCTTTTCCTCTTGTCGCACACAATGCTTACAATTGGGCTCACATGGTCTCCGGGATAACGCGTCCGCGTTGCAGTGCAGTCTTCCTTTGCGATGTTGTGTCTCGAAGTCAAAAGCCTGCAATCGCTCGATCCATCTTGCGACTTGTCCCTCAGGACTTTTGAACTGAAGTAACCATTTAAGAGCGGCGTGGCATCTGTACGCGGCATGAACTTTTGGCCACTCAGGTACTTTTGGAAATGTTTCGTTGCCAATATTAGAGCAAGGAGTTCTCGCCTGGTAACGCAGTAATTTCTCTCTGGTCTGGTTAAAACTTTGCTGAAGTATTCAACCACTTTCTCGTGCCCATCGTGTAACTGCGACAATACTGCGCCAACAACCACATTGCTAGCGTCTGCGTCCACAATAAATGTCTTGCCGGCGATGGGGTAAGCTAGTACCGGTGCTTCGCAAAGTCGCTGCTTCAGATGCTGAAAGCTTCTTTCGCACTCCCCTGACCATTTAAATTGTCTTCCTTTCTCAGTGAACTGGTGCAGACACTTCGCAATCCCGGCGAAATCTTTGACGAACCTCATGTAGTACGTAGCAAGACCGCGCATGTGAAGTTGCGGGGAGAAAGCTCCTTAGCTGGTGTTTGTCCTTGGGAACTGGCCAACTTTTCACAGCTTCGATTTTCTCTGGATCCGTCTTCACTCCATCCGTCGATATCACATGCCCCAGATACTTTACTTCTGCTCTGAAGAGCGCACACTTCTTCGGATTCAGCTTCAAGTGTGCTGATTGAAGTCGTGGGATCACTTGCCTCAAGTTGTAGGACACGTTCCATAAAACGCTCAAAGGTGGCCGGAGCGTTACACAGACCAAATGGCATTACTGTAAACTGCCATAGTCCATTGCCAGTTGTGAAAGCGGTCTTCTCTTTGTCTTCTGGATAGATCTGTACCTGCCAGTAGCCACTTTTCAGGTCAAGGGTGGAAAACCATTTCGCTCCAGAGAGTGTGTCCAATGTGTGTCGATTCGAGGTAAAGGGTAGCTGTCCTTCCTTGTGACATTGTTAAGCCTCCGGTAGTGCACGCAGAATCGAGTACTGCCGTCCTTCTTTTTCACCAGTACAACAGGCGACGCCCACGGACTTTTCGAGCTTTCGATCAAACCTTTTTTTTCCATGGTCGGTATCATCTCGGCGGCCTCGTCCAGTTTAGCCAACGGAAGTCGTCTGACAGGTTGGCGGATTGGGTAGCATCACCGGTGTCTATGCGGTGTTGTACTAAGTGTGTTCGACCATAGTCTCCATCCTGTGAGGCAAATATATCAGCAAACTCGCCAATGAGATTTTCCGCTATGGTTTGCTGCTCCTGATTTAGCTCACAGTCTCCGAGTGTAGTCTTACATACCTATGCAAATTTTGATGGAGAGACAGGACTTGCAGGCTCACTCTCAGCTATTGTCGAAATGGCTGCAACCGGGACACATCTTCCGATCACCTCTCCTTGTCTGAGCTTAACGGTGCGCTTTTTTGGGTTCATCAGTCTTACCGGCACCATGTTATTCCTGGGCTCTGCAAGAATTTTACTTTTGGCCGCTTCTCCTGTAGCTGTCTTCAGAATGTAGCAGCTGGTGTTATGTAGCCAGGACGTCTGAACAAGGTCTCTTTGGATGATGGAGGCCGTGGCACCTGAATCAATAGTGGCCACGCATTTTCTCTTGGCGATTATTGCCTCTACTGTCAGACTCTTGTTGCAGCGTTTTGCTTGCGAGACTTGGATGATGGTCCTGGGGGTGTCAATTCCATCAACCAACTTCTGCCCCGACATCCTGCCAGATGCTTCTTCATTCTGTCTCCTTCTAGGGCAATGTGGGCAGCCCGCTTGTCTAGCTGAGGCTCGGCACTGTCGCTGCAGGTGTCCCAGTTTGTTACAATTCCAGTATCTCATATGTCACCGAGTGGTGTTCGTGTTTTGCCTTTCGATGTCGATGCGTTGACATGAGCACTCTAGAGCAGCCATTTTCCTTATGCGATGGCAACCTTGGCTACCTGCGAAGCTTGGTCGGCTGTTTCCATTGCCAGAGCAAATGCTAGTGCTTCAGCGAGAGTCTTCTTACCTGCCATTCTTACAGCCATTTGTAGCTTTCCATCCGCAATGGCATTAGTAAACGCATCGGTTGCCAACTCGTTTATTATCTCCCTGCTGGTGTTGGGATAGGACAAACTCGCTTATCGCTCGATGTCGGCTTGAAACTGTTGAAGCGTATCACCCCTTGTCTGAACTCTTCGGCGCAACTGGACCCGGTAAACTTGCTGCATGTGGTCGTCGCCAAATCTCATCTCAATGGCTTTTACTATGGCGTCATAGTCCCTTTGTTTTTCTTCAGGCATGATCTGCAGCAACTCGGCAGCTGCTCCCCTGAGCGCAAGCGAAAGAGCAATAGACTTATCTTCGTTGTCCCAGTCGTTCGTCAACGCGGTGGCCTCAAACTGCCTCTTGTATATCGGCCACGATGTTTGACTATCGAACACAGGCGGCTGCATTTCTTTGCGTCGTGGTCTGTCGATGGAATTTTCCCGAACTTTCTGCTTCTTGACGTAGTCGAGCTCTTTAGCTAGTTGTTCGTACTGTTGCTCCACTTTTTTTACTTGCACTTTGACATCGCCGACTTTTTCTTCCACCATTTCTATTTTTCTTTCAAATTTTTGGTCAATGGCTTTAAATCTTACGTCGAAGAAAGTGCACTGTGCGTCAAGTTTACCCTCAATACCCTTCTGGAGATATTCTAATGAGTTCTTTTGCCCCTCGAGAGTATTCTTTTGTTCTTTCTGGCCGCTCTCCAGCTTCTCGAATTTTTCCAACAGCAACTTCATGAAAGGGGGCATTTCATCGGCAGTACTTACTATGCTTTGTTGCTGTTCTTCTTGAACTTCAAACAGCATCGTGTCTGGGTCTCCACCTTCCTCGGTAATAGCGTCCTGGAGTCGGAGCAACAATTCCCTTTTGAGTCTGGAGGTTTCTTTTACCCAATTCTGCTTTTAACTCAGCTGTTGTCAATTGTTCAATTTTTTGACCCATTTTGAATTGTCTTCACACAATTTTCACAACACAACCAGTTTATGCTTTAATAATAATAAACAAATCACGACACCGTATTTATAACTTATTTAATTATAGTTATTATATTATATATTATTAATATATTATATAATACAATCAGTTTCAATATATCCGGAACATTCCACAATCAAATTTGTATGAGTCACGACACTGTTTACACACACGATATCTCTGGAAAATTCCACTGCAAAAATAAATCGTTTTAGTCACCGACGCTATTAACGCGCACTTTTTCTAGAAATCTCCACTTAGAACTGTTATTTCTTGTCGCCACATAACAGTATTATTCAATTTTCCTTAAATGTAATGTATGTATAATTTACACTCATCACACATAAACATAATGTTCTTAGTTTTGTTTATTTCTTTGAGTTCATATTCTCCCACTCCAGAGCATTTTTTGCAGAAAACTTTCCCTCTAAACAAGGCGAACCGAATGCGAAACGAAAAATTACTCATCTGCCCATACTCTCTTCGCTTGCGTATCGCCTTGGCGAATTACAATCTCAATCATTTCCTTTCTTTCGCCATATGAAAATTAGAATCACGAAACGAACTCTTTACGCCAAAGCAGAGCGCTTTCTTAACGTGAAAGCGTAAAGAATGCGTAAAGTTTGAACGAAATGTTTCAAAGTACTATAGCGAAACAGTGCAGAATCTTTTCGCAACACCCATTTGTTTTTGTAATTCCCATATAAAATGCTTTAACATATATTCAAAAAACAGAAAATTTATTTTTTTGAGTCTTTTCACAATAGCATAGAAAATATGGCAGTTGAAAAAAAGACTTGGAACAAAATAAGTAGTTCTTTTTAAAAATATTATAAAATGTAGACTGTGAACAGGAAGTACGCAATTAATTTTTTTTTTTTCATTTTCACAAATAAGATTTATTTCTCTTCGAATATTGTAATAATTTTTCTTGTCCATTCTTGCAACTTAAATTTCTTGTTCTAAAACTCACGTAAATCGACAAATTACCTACCATATCGAAGAACGCCTGTGCTTTAACCGAAAAAATAGCTCGCACTATCAGACCAGCCAATAGACTTCTGCGTTTACACTTGAGATTGTATTTGTTTACTGAAACAACCCCATCGTCTTTGAGTTCTAAAACGTCGTGCTGATATTTCAGCGTAACAAAAGCATAAAGTTTGCGTAAAGAATAAAGCGATTCGCTTTTTTGCTTGCAGGGTTGTTACAGAACGCTGAGCATGTTGCTCCAACCTCATTTCGTGATAGCTCTTTATTGCACTCACCACAGTCTGCATAAATTACAATTTTTGTATATGTTAAGTGCACTCACTCAGATTACTAACACACTTGAATTAGAATGTTCTTTGTTGGTCTTTATCCACTCATAACGGCTAGATCGCTACTGAATAAAAAAAAACTCTTTAGCTTCACGAGAAATGCAATTGAACATTCTTCGCACATAAGTAGATCGGATAGATATTTCTTGATAATATATTCAGCAGGCTATTGCACATAAACGATATTTTTGCATTTGAACTGCTCTGCATTAAGATTGACATTTGTATTTAGGCTTTTGATACACAAGAACTTTTTAAACGTCTTTTCACACCGAAGGTTCACTCTAACCTTCGATAAGAATAATGACTGCCGATGAAAATAGCTACCATTCTTCCTCTACACTTAAAAGGTCAGTCGGAATTTGTTCAAACTCTTCCGAAACGTGCCGTGCAAATCGGTCCCTGTAAGCATCATGTAACCTTCTCCATCGTATGAAGATCACCCGTCTTGGATTTTGCCTGGGTGGCAAGGAAATACTGTCGCTAAAGCGCAATTTGCACAACACTAGGTGGTGAACAAGTGACAGCTCAACTTGTCTCATAATACGAACATCACAAATCATTTTCTGAACACACGATGGTAGCACAGAGAAATCAAAGATCTCCGATTTAAACTGTGCCGGTAACAAGCGTATTTGTGAATGTACTTGTGTAAGAAAAATATGTTCATGATTGGATTGAATTAAATTGAATGTATATGGTGCGAGTATAATACCCACGTGTACTGCGACCTACAAGATCTATTGTACCCCTTTACTTTGATCTAGGTTTTTAGAGCTATCTTTACAAATCTGATAACCTCCCTCGATGGGATGTTTTCATAGTCTTTCCCTGTTAAATTGGGTATCCCAGTAGTTTTAAATCTGTGGAGAGCAAGAGCAGGACACTCTATCAAAAGGTGTTCGCTTTCTTAACGTGAAAGCGTAAAGAATGCGTAAAGTTTGAACGAAATGTTTTCAAAGTACTATAGCGAAACAGTGCAGAATCTTTTCGCAACACCCATTTGTTTTTGTAATTCCCATATAAAATGCTTTAACATATATTCAAAAAACAGAAAATTTATTTTTTTGAGTCTTTTCGCAATAGCATAGAAAATATAGCAGTTGAAAAAAAGACGGAACAAAATAAGTAGTTCTTTTTAAAAATATTATAAAATGTAGACTGTGAACAGGAAGTACGCAATTAATGTTTTTTTTTTTTTTCATTTTCACAAATAAGATTTATTTCTCTTCGAATATTGTAATAATTTTTCTTGTCCATTCTTGCAACTTAAATTTCTTGTTCTAAAACTCACGTAAATCGACAAATTACCTACCATATCGAAGAACGCCTGTGCTTTAACCGAAAAAATAGCTCGCACTATCAGACCAGCCAATAGACTTCTGCGTTTACACTTGAGATTGTATTTGTTTACTGAAACAACCCCATCGTCTTTGAGTTCTAAAACGTCGTGCTGATATTTCAGCGCAACAAAAGCATAAAGCTTGCGTAAAGAATAAAGCGATTCGCTTTTTTGCTTGCAGGGTTGTTACAGAACGCTGAGCATGTTGCTCCAACCTCATTTCGTGATAGCTCTTTATTGCACTCACCACAGTCTGCATAAATTACAATTTTTGTATATGTTAAGTGCACTCACTCAGATTACTAACACACTTGAATTAGAATGTTCTTTGTTGGTCTTTATCCACTCATAACGGCTAGATCGCTACTGAATAAAAAAAACTCTTTAGCTTCACGAGAAATGCAATTGAACATTCTTCGCGATAATATATTCAGCAGGCTATTGCACATAAACGATATTTTTGCATTTGAACTGCTCTGCATTAAGATTGACATTTGTATTTAGGCTTTTGATACACAAGAACTTTTTAAACGTCTTTTCACACCGAAGGTTCACTCTAACCTTCGATAAGAATAATGACTGCCGATGAAAATAGCTACCATTCTTCCTCTACACTTAAAAGGTCAGTCGGAATTTGCTCAAACTCTTCCGAAACGTGTCGTGCAAATCGGTCCCTGTAAGCATCATGTAACCTTCTCCATCGTATGAAGATCACCCGTCTTGGATTTTGCCTGGGTGGCAAGGAAATACTGTCGCTAAAACGCAATTTGCACAACACTAGGTGGTGAACAAGTGACAGCTCAACTTGTCTCATAATACGAACATCACAAATCATTTTCTGAACACACGATGGTAGCACAGAGAAATCAAAGATCTCCGATTTAAACTGTGCCGGTAACAAGCGTATTTGTGAATGTACTTGTGTAAGAAAAATATGTTCATGATTGGATTGAATTAAATTGAATGTATATGGTGCGAGTATAATACCCACGTGTACTGCGACCTACAAGATCTATTTACTTTGATCTAGGTTTTTAGAGCTATCTTTACAAATCTGATAACCTCCCTCGATGGGATGTTTTCATAGTCTTTCCCTGTTAAATTGGGTATCCCAGTAGTTTTAAATCTGTGGAGAGCAAGAGCAGGACACTCTATCAAAAGGTGTTCCATAGTTTCTTTTGTTTCTCCACAGTGTCTACAGATTTCAGTGGTGCTGTGGCCTAATTTGGATAGGTAATAGTTACATGCTGCATGTCCAGTGAGAGCTCCATATAACAATCTTAGATCGGATCTGTTGAGTCCTAGGGCTTCCTTAGCTCTTTTGGGGTTGTACCTGAGGAATTTTTTTTGAGTGTTTGAGGCCTTCCAGATTATTCCACTTTTGTAGAATCCAGTTTTTAATTTGATGATAAATGTCTGCCTTAGTGAACCAAAGAGGGGAAAAGGCCCTAAAAAAGGAATCTCAGCTCCATATTTGGCTTGAATGTCGGCTTTTTCATTACCCTCATAGTTTTCGTGTCCCGGCACCCAAATCAGCTTCTCACTGTTTTTGGTAGCCAGTTTATTTAGAATCTGGTGACATTCCCAAACAGCCTTGGAGTCATATCTGTCGCTCCTTAGAGCTTTTAGGACTGCCTGGCTGTCCGAGAATAGTGAGATCTTCACATTTTTGAGATTTCTATTATAAATGCAATGGGCTGCTTCGTTAATCGCAAGGAGTTCGGCTTGAAAAATTGTGGCTTCTTTACAGAGTGGTATGTGTTTATGGCACCTCGGTCCTACTATACCAGCCCCAACTTCACTGCTTGACTTCGACCCATCCGTGTACCACTTTTGGGCGCGTCATTTAGCCAATGTGGATTGCTAGTCCATTCCCTTCTTTTTGGGATTAAGATTTTGTAGTTTTTGCTAAAGCTTACAATAGGTTCTATGATATCGCTGAAAAATGTCAGTTCCCTGACTCCACTTTCTTCAGTATCTCTAGATGGCCTTGTAGATAACCTTCTTTGTATGTATATTTGGTTTGAAGTCTTATAGCCTGTCTTGCTGCTTCTGCCTGAACAGCTATATGTAGCGGTGGAAGGTTTAGGAGGACTTCCATACCAGCTGTGGGAGTGGTTCGCGTAGCTCCAGTGGTACACATGCACGCTAGTCTTTGCAGTTTGCTTAGCTTTTCTATTACTGTCCGCTGCTCACACCTTTTCCACCATATGGCAGCGCCGTAGAAAATAACTGGTCTGATCATTTGAGTATAGACCCACAGGCTCATTTTGGGATTGAGTCCCCATGTTTTACCAACGAGCTGTTTTATTGTCCATAAAGCTTTCGTTGGTTTTTTGCATATTGAATTTAAATGTGGATTCCAGGTGAGTTTGTTGTCTAGAGTTATCCCTAGAAACTTAACCTCTTCACTGGTTGTAAGAGGAATATCTTTAATTTTTAGGGTTTGAAGCTTGTTCTGTCTCCTTCTTGTAAAGCGAATAATTTTGGTCTTGTTGGGATTTATAGAGAGTCCTTCACCCTCACACCATTCCCAAGTTATTTTCAAGGCTTTTTGCATAAGATTACCAATTGTATCCTCATGTTTGCCTCTTAAAAGAATGGCTAGATCATTAGCCTATCCAATGGTATAGAAGCCATTGTTGTTTAGTACAGTGAGTAGCTCGTCCACAAGTATTGAACGTAAAAGTGGGGAAAGAACTCCTCCCTGAGGACACCCTTTGATGGTTTTTATTACTACTTCCACGTTACCCAAGTTGGCTATTATGAGCCTTTCTTTTAGCATATTGCTAATCCATTTAATAATGAGAGGATTAACGTTTTTCCTCTTTAGAGCATTGGTCAAGGAGTTGTGATTTGCATAATTGAAGGCTCCTTCTATGTCCATAAAGGCCCCTACAGCAACCTCCTTAGCCATAAGGGATTTTTCAACCATTCCTGTTAATTTATGGAGGACAGTGGTTGTGGATAGCCCTTTCTGATAGGTGAATTTTAGTCTTTGCAGTGGCGCTATTTGAAGAGCATCACTTTTGATGTCTAGCTCAATAAGCTTTTCCGTTACTTTAAGAAGTACAGACGATAAGCTTATTGGCCTGTATGATTTGGGAAGGTCGGGTGGTTTGTTTCCTCCTTTCGGAATGAATACCACCCTTACTTCCCTCCATTTTTGGGGAATATAGCCTGACAGTAGGCATTATCTAATAATTTTAACTAGACACGCCTTTAGTCTGTTGGGGGAATAAAGGAGAAGGGCTGGAAAAATACCATCCATTCCAGGAGCCTTATATGGCTTAAAGCCCCTGATCGCCCACTCAACCTTATCAAACGTAATATTTTTATATATAGCAGAGTCTCTACCTTTATTGTAGGGAAAGTTGATTGGGTTCCTTCCAGAATCATTACCATCCTTTAAAGTGCAACCCGGGAAATGAGTCTTTAGCAGTAATTCTAAAGTATTTTTGAAGTTTTGTGTGAGGTTTCCCTCAGAGTCTTTGAGTAGTCCAATAAAGTACTTAACTCTTGAGAGCGCCTTATGAACTCTTGCCGTTTCCGGTGAGTCTTTGAGGTTCTCACAAAAGTTTTCCCACGACCTCCGTTTAGATTTCCTCAACTCTTGCTTATAGTAAGTTAGGGATTCTTTGTACTTGTTCCAGTCGCCTGCTCTTTTGGCTTTGTTAAACTCATCTCTGGCAGCTTTCCTGAGCTTTTGCAGTTCAGTATTCCACCAGGGTACCGATTTATTTGTGATTTTTTCTTTGAGCGGGCAGCTTGAGTGGTATGAGGATAGGAATTATTCAGTGAGATTCACGACTGAGTTATCCAGTTCCTCTGGAGTATTTGTGCTCAGATGAAACCCAATCAGCTCATTGCTGAGCGAATTTCTGTATAGTTCCCAGTCAGTGGTCCTAGAAGATCTGTACCTGATAACTCTTTTGGCTTGGGAGTTGATCTTAAGGTTAAACAAGATGTGTTTGTGGTCTGAAAATGAGTTGTAGATTAAGTTAAGGTATTTGTTAGTAATAAGTGTAAGGTCTAACACCTCCGTCCTGGTCGCATTTTGAAAAGTGGGTGTTTTGCCTTTGTTTACTAATGCTAGGTTAGTGCTAAGTAAAAATTCAGTTAAAGACTCACCTCTTGAATTGCTGTTGCTACTACCCCATAGCACACTATGGGCGTTGGCATCGCAGCCAATGAGGAGGATCTTATTCGTCCTTTGGGAGTACTGCACCAGTCGTTCAATCATCCTGGGAGGTACTTCTAAATCCTCCCCTAGAAAGTAGGCTAAGGTTACCACTACCTCTACACTATCTTCACCAGGCAGATTGATAAGAACGCTGGCCGTGTCCCTGTTTGTGAATTCTGGAATGAGAATGTAGGTTAAAGTTTCTTCTATGATTATAGCTGCTCTTGGAGACTCAGCTGTAGTGTCATATTCCAACTTACACCTCTTAATGTCGAGCCCTCTTATAAGGCCTCTGTTAGTCCAAGGTTCTTGAATTAGCCCTAGATTAAATGATCCTGCAGCATACTTCTGGCATATCTCTGCAGAAGCAGCCTTTGCATGCTGCAGGTTGGCTTGTATTGTCTTAATCATATTGAGGCAAAGGGCTCTTCATCGCCCTTGGTAACCTCTTTGGCCGCCTTCTGCGAGAGCTGCTTCCCCCGTTGTCTTATCATTCTGAGCTGGTTTCCTCAGGGTGACTTGACCAAATCTGTCCAGATTTTATTATTTCCGGATTCAAGCCGTTTTGATATTGTTTGGTCCATAGATAAGACCATCATAACTGAGGTGCCCTTATTCACCCTCTTAAGTATCCTCCAGGACTCTACCATAAGGCCTTCGTTTTGTCCTTGAATTGTGCCAAGTATTCTCTTTGACTCTGAGCCAGCAGCGTTCGGAAAGTATCCAACTAGGGTACATGGCTGAGGAACTGAACCCTCATCAGTGGCCCTTAAGTCGGCTCCCTCCCACGGCTTCAGCTGTGGTGTGGTTATTTTCAACCATTCTGCAGTCTGCTCATTTTCGCATGTTCATGATAGACAAGGCATAAGCATAGCAAAAGTTAAACAAGTTCCGTCCATACCCACATGAGCATTGAAGTCACCCATCAGCAGAAATTAGTCTATTTCTGCCACTCTATCTATCACTCTTCCAGGTTGGGTGCGTACACCTGCACCAAAGCCGAAGTCGAGTGCTCAAGCTTAAGCTCTAAGATCTAAACCCTCCCTTCTAATGGAATTAACTCCAATACTTTTTTTCGACAGCCGGGAGCTTGTGAGTATCCCTACACCTGCCTGTGCAGTCATGCTATGTGCGACGCCAGACCAGAAAAGTCTCCACCCATCAGCGGAGTCTGGTTCCGAAACCTTTCCACTTAAGTTGAGGAGATGCCAGTCGCATCGAGCGAGTAGCATCGATACTTTTTAGCCTCAAGTTCAAGTTCCTTCTCCTTCAAGGTTTTAATCATACAATCGTTACTATAAAGTCGAACTGGATTGGTTGCAATGGGTGTTGGAATTAAACTGGGGTAATTGAATCTCCCCACCACTGCCGTCTTCACAAGCCACGCTGCCTGTACCTTTGTCTTCACCTTGTTGCCGGGACGAGTACGACTTTCCATTTTCCTTCTCATTGTTGTGCAGGAGCGGGTGATGCTTGAATTTGCAATTGTTAATTCCACACTCTTGTGAAGACTTGCACTGAAAATACGCATGTTTGAGAAGACAACGTCTACAAAGCTGATGTTCTTTGACTGCTGGCCACTTCGCCGCTCGAGTTGCATCTTTAAACATCTGGCACTTCGATACAACTGCACAAGACCTTCGACAGAAGCAACACTAATGTTTAGCAAATTTTTTATTATTTTTTGCTGTCGACCGCAGAAGCATGAATGTTCAGAAAACCCCTATCTTTTGTACCTCTATTGTGTGCCTTGTTGTCTGCCGTACATGCTGCCGTTGGTAGGAGCACACTGTAAGCAGCCTCTGCTACGCTGTTAGCCGAGCTACTAAACTCCGATAGTGTGCACATAGACAATGTTTGTTTGTGGAATGCCCAGTTGAGACTTAGAGATGGCGGAAGTTTGTCCGTCAGTTCCTGTAATAGTATAGGATTGTACTGGACTTTCCAATCCAGATCCCTCTATTGTAGCGCAAAGATTCTGCACTGCTACAGCATAGCTTACTACCGTGTCAAATCGGTCAGCTTTTGGTGCGGGTGTGGCATGTACCTTCTGCAGCAGTGTGTGCACCACTAGTTCTGGCCTATCTTACAGCATCTTGGGGGTAGCGATTGCCCTGTCCAGGCAGTTCGGCTGCGTTAACAGACTTCTAAGTGCATTCAAGGCCTTTCCCTTTAAGGCCTTCTGCAGTCGAATAATATTTTCCTCTTCAGAAAATCCACATAGGTCCGTGGATCTGTTGAAGTTGCATATTAAGAGCGGCCAGCAATCAGGGCTACCGTCAAAGCTCTGCAGGTCGCATGAGATCAAATGGTGGGCAGCTATGTTGTTTCCCGCCAGGCTATTGTGTGATGATGCTAGGTGGTAACCACCCCCTTGTGGTTCTCCGGACATCAATGGAAAAATATTTTGTTTATTCTGTTCTGGTTGCGGTACTTTTGGTGCTGAATAATGGACATGGTTTCGATGTACGTACTGGTTCGGTTGTGAAGGAAGAGTGGAATATGGAAAAAGTTCGCGTTCTACTGGGTGAGACGACGATTGATGGTCAACTTGGTTGGTTTCAATCCGTTTCGGGTGCTGCTGATCACAAACTACAGCACTCGACTTATGATTGTCGTGCGTTTGTTTGTTGACATTGGCTGGCTGTGATGATGGAGCTGCTCCCCCAAGATTCTGGCACCGCTGGGTTTTATTTTTAGAGCAAACCCAATTCACTACCTTACCTGTGATTTGGCTGGATCATCTTCCACTTCATCCTCTGCAGATGACTCCCTCTGAAGTTGGCTCAATATTGCATACTTCCTTCCCAGAAATTCCCTGTCTCTCTTCATCTTGGCTTCGTGTTCTTGCTCAGCTATAATTTTTTCTTCTTCCAGTTTTTTCATTTCTAGCTCGTAACGATTTGACACAGATGCCTTCGATGATTTCGAGTTTATAGATGACCTCGAGGACTTGGTGGAATTTGATGGCGTTCGATGTGAAGTTCTTGGCCGGCCCATCCGATTGTCTGGGGGAACAAGAACGCACGCTTTCACTACTTGATTCGCATTTATTTGGTCCTTCTGAGCAGCTTCAGACTCTGCTGGCATTGTTCTCGTTGCGGGCTGCTTATTATGGTTAGTATGGTTTGTCGAATCGTTTGCACCACAACAAATACTGCACATCCAATCTCTTTCGCTGATGGAGACACTGACGCCAGCGCATGTGAAGTGGTACCAATATTTGCAGCCATCGCATACCACCATGTCCGATACTGAGTGTGGAACTGAGCAGTCCTTGCAATTGTACTCTTCGTCCGCATTTTCTGACATCAAAGTGGTAATCTTTAAACCAGTACAACTTACTTTCAAATGAGATAAATTTCAACAACTTTAACTATTTAAATTTTGCGATTTTATTCAATTAATTCCAAAATGATATTTTAAAGTTACAAAATTCAGTCTTTTCTCTCATCTCCGCGTGCTCAAGGTCTGCCCTTGTAAAATCGACTTATCTGTCAGACCTTAGTTTTTCTTCTCTTCCGGTTAAGATGTCAGGGTTGTTACAATTCGTCTTACTTCGTGAGAGAATCGTTTATGTATTTTGCGGTCCCGATGCGTACACCAGTGATGTCAATAGAGTTTTTAAGTAGGTGCTGTTGCTGCCAGTTTGATTTCGCCTCCAGATGGTTGACCTTCAGTTTAAACTCAGCAATCACCTCTAAAACCTTGTTCAGATGTTCTATGAACCGATCATTTTTTTCCTCTAAAATTGAGAGCTTTGCGTATATCATATCGAGGTTGACATTATTTCCGCAATGTTTAGAATGAGAACATACAGCGTCAGAAACATCGTTGTTTTGTTGCTTAGGTGTTGCTGCAGTTGGTTGTGAGCAGACTGATCCCGCTTGTTTTTCCCGCGATGTTTTTGCTAAGCTTTTGTGCGGTTTTTGTCGAAGAAGGTTAAATGCATAGAGCGACGTCGAAAAATACTACAATTTTCACACCGAAAAGGATTGCCACTTGCTTTTATATAGTCAACCTCTTGTTCAGTAATATTAACACTAGATTAGTGAAAGAATGCATCACAGTCCCAACATCTTTTTTTAAGAGCAGTTGCGTTCAATTTTTTGACAACAAATAGAACAATTCATTTCAAGGGTTATAGATATTAGTTTCAATAGATGCACACCCCACGACAATTCCAGACCGGGCTTAATAATAACTGGAGGTAAATTGTTTTGAGCTACTCCTCATATCACTTCTATTCATTTAACACATCTTTTTCGGTTAGGAGTTTAACACATCTCAAAATCTCTGTACATTCTTTTTCTTGCAGATTGATTTTGGGTTACCACTGCTAATGTGCTATTCAATTTTCCTTTAATGTAATGTATGTATATCACTCATATCACTCATCACACATAAACATAATGTTCTTAGTTTTGTTTGTTTCTATGAGTTCATACTCTCCCACTCCAGAGCATTTTTTGCAGAAGACTTTGTTACAGAACGCTGAGCATGTTGCTCCGACCTCATTTCGTGATAGCACTTTATTGCATTCACCACAGTCTGCAATAGTTACAATTTTTGTAAATGTTAGGTGCACTCACTCAGATTATTAACACACTTGAATTAGAATGTTCTTTGTTGGTCTCTACCAACTCATAACGGCTAGATAGCCACTAAATAAAAAAAAACTCTTTAGCTTCACGAGAAATGCAATTGAACATTCTTCGCACATAAGTAGATCGGATAGATATTTCTTGATAATATATTCAGCAAGCTATTAAACGCACATAAACGATATTTTCGCGTTTGCACTGCTCTGCATTAGTATTGACATTTGTATTTTTTTTTAGTATTGACATTTGTATATACACAAGAACTTTTTAAACGTCTTTTCACACCGAAGGTTCACTCTTACCTTCGATGTGAATAATGACTGCCGATGAAAACAGCTGCCATTCTTCCTCTACACTTAAAAGGTCAGTCGGAATTTGTTCAAACTCCTCCAAAACGTGCCGTGCAAATCGGTCCCTTTAATCAGATTCAGCATCATGTAACCTTCTCCATCGTATGAGGATCACCCGTCTTGGATTTTGCCTGGGTTGCAAAGAAATACTGTCGCTAAAGCGCAATTTGCACAACACTAGGTGGTGAACAAGTGACAGCTTAACTCGTCTCAAAATGCGAACATCACAAATCATTTTCTGAGCACACCAAGGTAGCACAGAGAAATCAAAGATCTCCGATTTAAACTGTGCCGGTAACAAGCGTATTTGTGAATGTCCTTGTGTAAGAAAAATATGTTCATGATAGACAAGGCATAAGCACAGCAAAAGTTCAACAAGTTCCGTCCATACCCACATGAGCATTGAAGTCACCCATCAGGAGAAAGAAGTCCATTTCTGCCACTCTATCTATCACTCTTCCAGGTTGGGTGCGTACACCTGCACCAAAGCCGAAGTCGAGCGCTCAAGCTTAAGCTCTAAGATCAAAACCCTCCCTCCTAATGGAATTAACTCCAATACGTTTTTCGACAGCCGGGAGCTTGTGAGTATCCCTACACCCGCCTGTGCAGTCATGCTATGTGCGACGCCAGACCAGGAAAGTCTCCACCCATCAGCGGAGTCTGGTTCCGAAACCTTTCCACTTAAGTTGAGGAGATGCCAGTCACATCGAGCGAGTAGCATCGATACTTTTTAGCTTCCTTAACGAGTTCAAGTTGCTTCTCCGTTAGCGATGAGGCATTACATATGCCAATTTTAAATTGGCGCCGTTGTCGATTTATAGCCCTCATTGTGGCTTCCTTAACATTCCAGTGTGAAAGTGACATTAGATTGCATACACTCACATGTCGATACCCAATTTTTGAAGGCTAATGCCAAAATAAATCCGTCAATAATTAATTTTTATTTGACAACAATCTTATAATAAAATACATGTACAGCCTTATTAATATAATTTTAACACAAGTAAAGTTGACTGACTATGTCATTTTAATACATTTTTCTGACTTGAAAAAAAAATTGCATTCATTGCTTGAACAAACAAGTTAGTAAGTGCAATAGTTCGTCTGTGGCGAATTTCTATATGCCCGACTCTATTTACCGTGTAACACCAAATTTTAAAATTTTAAGTCCAAATTTCATCTATATTTGTATAGCCCACGCCCCCAAAAGTGGGCCGGGGCTAAAAAATAAAAACAATTAATTGGAATTTCGTGAAAATCATGACAAAATGCGTTAAAACCGAAAATTTTTTCCGAAACACGGGTTTTTCCTGAAAACGCCCCCTAAGAGTGGGCGGAAATCAAAACTTTGTATGAATTAAACTTAGCAAATAGTCATATCTTTGATATTTGTCAAATAATTTTTTTTCGTTTTAGAGTTAACTTTCCGACAAATCGGGTTTTTTAAGATCTAAAAAGCTCGTTGATACTTGATACTTGCAACACACAATCAATTTTTACATGCAACTTAAACCGAAATAAGCTGACAGCGAAAAAGGCTAGCTAGCGGGAATGCATTATAATTTCCGGCAGCTAGATTTGCTTTCGAAATGCAATTGGTGAAATGAAGTTGTTTGGTTAAATAAGAAATTGTGGTAAAAACTCGAGTGTTTTTCTCAGCTTCCAGTGTTATCTGTGCGGTAGTTTGAAATACGAAAAAGGTGGTTGAATTAAAGCAGAGGGTGGTAGGTTGCTGAAAACTCTGCAAGGTGGTTGAAATACCACTAAAGTGGTAGAAGTCCCAACACTGATAAAGAGAAAATGAACCGCTTTGTGGGCTTGAGTCGAAATGTTGCTGATATACGTAGGTTGAAATTACAACCAGAGCATTTAGCTTTAAATATGCATAATTTGCCATTTGTTTGGTACTTGTATGCTTTTTCGTGTTGATTCGGCACAGTTGCAGCTTCAATATGCAAAAAATTAGCTAAATTGCTTCAGTTTCATTTCTGTTATTTCAATAACTCGACTCAACTCATCCTTCTTCGTTATGTGCCCAAAAACTAGGTAAAATTCCAACTCACTAATTCATTCCAACTCAAACCCTCAACTTTTGCATATAAATTAAGCTAATGTCAAGTTATATTTTGTGCTGAACTTGGGGCAAATTGCGTTTTCATGCCAATTTGCTAAGCCTTAAATGTCTAGACGCAAGTTTGATCCTCACCTTGTACTCTTTGTTCATAATCTGGATCTTAGTTTTAGTCTTTCAGATAAGAGGTTGTGCGGTGTGTCGTGCGTGTAAGATTCAGAGCAAGACAACTGCTTCCAGAGTTAAGAGTGGTTTATGTAACCGAAGTTTGACGAAGAAATAAGAGAATAAATTCTTGAAACGTGAGTTAATTACCAATATGTATTATATAAGTTGTTTTCTATTTGCATGCAATTGATGTTTCGAACGAATCGTCTCATTTAAGAAATGTCGTTCTCAATCACAATAAATCGACAACTATTTGAAATCATTTCGACTAAATTCCTTTATTGTCTGTTGTAGTAAAAAATTTTGTGGGTTTTAAATACCTCTAAATCAGAAGCTGGTTTGAAAGGAAGTTTTGCCTTTGTAGCATGCGGTTAATGGCATTTCGTTCAAACACGTGCTTCAAACTGAAATTGCTGTAGCAGAAGACTGTTGTTTGGTAACATCTACAACGATCTGGTTTCTTTTTTTCATTTGCTCGACCAACGAGTATTAATGGCTTGTCTACATATGTATCTAAATTAGCGCTTGCTAAATTGCTAAGGGGCCGGACGTCATACGACCGCCTTAAAACGTGGTGGGTGTGTTATTTCAATTTTATCAATTCGCAGAAGAAAAAAAAAGAATTTTCTTCGAGCAGTTTCTCATGATGACAGCAACGTTTGAAATCGAATGTCGAACTTGAGAAACCTTCCTTCCCAAAAAGCCTTTCAAATGTTCTAGAATGAAAAAAAACTAGACGATTTGTTCGGAATATTCCGATGAATAATATACGTGAACTCCACACTTGGATAGGCTTACTAGTCGGAATTTAAAAAAGAAACATGGTTTGTATATGAAAGTTTTTATTATTAATGCCGTCATACAAATATAAACTGTAATATGCGAAAATACATGTTTTACACTTCGACGTTTCGTATTACATTTATGTACCTACATACATATACTGTTATAAATGAACTTTGAACTTCAAATTACGTCTGCACGAAAATGAAAACTCGATTGGCAACACCTGAAGAGGATAGTTCGATACCTTAGGCACACTAAGAATACGAGACTGAAATAACAACAGGCTTTTGCCAAGTATCGTAAAATCTTTTTTCAGCGTTTTTCAGTTACCTTGTTGCAGCAGCTTTTGTTAAGTATTGCTAGGTTCACCGAAAAAAAAAATTACCGATATGTTTATAACGTATTTTTTGCAAGAAAAGTGACATCAAAAATATGTCATGGGCAAGCCATCAATTTTATTTTAACACAGTTAAAAGAAGTACTATTTCTTCTAAAATTTAAATCCTAAATTAAGTTCCTGTTAATTTCATTTCATTTATTGAATATAACAACATACACCTAAGAACAAAAATCTTTAAAACTGGTGCAGTTAAGGACAAGCTTATTCAAATTAGTAGCAATAAGTAATACTAAGTAACAATAATAATAATACAAAACTAAACATAAAGAGCAAGTTAAAATTAAATAAAACAAATTATTTTGAATTAATATTCGTAAGAAAAGTAAACATTTGTGAACTAAATATTTGCAAGAAAATTAAACAAAGCGTTATGAAAGTCCCCCCTATCAGATCTCCTTCGCAGTGAAATTGGCAAAGAATTCCAATGCTTAACAGTGGACCAAAAGAACTGCATCTGTGCGGCTCTTGATAATGAGCGTTGAACTATAAAGCTCTGCGCTCGGGCTGATTGAGTTAATTGCAAATTGATGTAAAGATAGTTTGGTTCTTTTAGCTTGATAACTCTGTGCAGCAAAAGAATCGACCAGTACTTAAGGAAGGTGTCAAGGGTACAGCCAACTATATTTCGTCTGTAATTAGATATGTGGTCATACTTCCTTAGGTTATAAACATATCTGATTGCAGAATTAAAGGCAACATTAAGCTTGCGATTGCTGCTGAAATCGCGTTGCGAAAACAGTTCACAACCGTAAGTAATGATAGGCAGAATTAGTGCTTTAACTAACATAAGCCTAGTTAGTATAGGTGTGTAAGATTTGCGACAAGTAAAGAGTGCTTAGACAAAAGTAGATCCTTGAGCAAATATAGTTTATGTGAAGATCCCACTTTAGGGTGCAGTCGAACACAATACCTAAATTTTTAACCTTCTCTACATAGCTTAATTCGGTACGACCGATTTTAACTTTGGGTAAAATTGATGTGTCTACTCTTCGGTGGTAAATAGTGATACACTGACATTTACTAGTATTGAGAGAGAGTTCATTAAGCTCAGCCCAATTAGAGATTGCTAGAAGGTCGCAGTTTAAATCGTCAATGGCAGAGTTTGTTTGACCTATATGGCCTCCCACGTAAACTTGCACGTCATCTGCGAACATGTGTACTTGACTGTGTTGAAGTACATTTGGCAGGTCATTGATGTACATCATAAATACAAAATAGGCCTACATAATCACAAAATAGGCCCAAGAATAGACCCTTGTGGAACACCTCTTGTAAGAGAAATTGGAGCCGATGTTCTGTCTTTGGCACTGACTACTTGGTCTCTGCCCGATAAATAGGATTTAATCAGTTAAGCTGCGGAGTGCGAGAAAGAAAATAGTTCTAACAGCTTCCTTGTAAGATGATCATGGTTGACCATGTCAAATGCTTTAGAAAAATCTAATAGCGTTAGCAGCGTTACCTTCTTAGAGTCCATAAGAAGCCTTATATCGTCTGTAACCTTCAGAAGAGCCGTTGTGCAACTATGTTTTTTCCTAAAGCCTGACTGGAATGAAGATAAGCATTGTTGTTTATCCAAAAATGCGGATATTTGCCAAAGCACTAACCTTTCAAAAACTTTCGAAGAATTGCAACAGGTCTGTATTCCAAGGGTGCTGTAGAGGATGTTCGTTTTTTCGCTATCGGAATTACTTTAGCATATTCCCACTGAGATGGGAACTTACAACATACCTGTTGTAAGTATAAGCGGGGATGTTTGTGTTAGTATGGGTCAAGGTACCCCAAAGTAGGTGTTTTCTTAAATTCCCAACAAATGATATCAAAAGTAGAGATAGGCCCATACTGTGGAACGATATTATTCTTCAATTATACCCAAGAATTATATCCCAAAGTATTGGAATCGAATTAGTAAACACCCTGTACATAAAGTTGGTACCTATGAAGTGAAAAATATTAAGTTTCTCGAATTAATATTTGGGAAGAGGCAGAGGGAAGCTGGCAGAGGCACAACCGACCAGATTTTTACTCTGAAGGTTATTCTTGAGAAGGCCTGGGAATATGCCAAACCGGTCTGTGCGTGTTTTGTAGATCTGGAAAAGGCGTATGACCGAGTCTCCGGAATACACTGTGGAGAGTTTTGCAGGACTATGCGCTGAGTGGGCCTCTTCTGAGAGCCATTCAGTCTTTGTATGGAAACTGCAGAAGCTGTACGGATAAATGGCGTCAAATCCCGTCCTTTTGATGTGCGCGTTGAACTTCGCCAGGGCTGTGTTCTGTCGCCGCTCCTTTTCATAGCATATATGGACTGGATGGTGAGGCGCTGTCTTGGCGAGCAATGTTTCGAATTGGCTGGCATCAGGATGAGCCATCTGCTTTTCGCAGATGATTTGGCCATCCTTGCAACATCCAAAGAGGAACTTAAACGAGCACTGGATAGGTTTGCAGCCATCTGTGGTGATGCTGGGATGAAAGTAAACGTGAACAAATCGGAAGTGATGGTTGTTTCCCGAACGCCTGTGCAGTGTACCCTGCACATAAATAGAGTTCCATTAAAACAGGTGGAGAAGTTTAAGTATCTCAGGGTCTTTTTCACGAAAGATGGGAGGAGTGATACTGAGTTGTCCTGTAGAATTGGCCAAGCTGGAGCAATAGTAAAGGAACTGCGCCGGCCGGTCATCAGGAAAGCTGAGCTTGGAGTGGAAGCAAAGATCTCAGTTTTTAATTCAGTGTTTGTTCCGACCCTCATCTATGGTCATGAAATTTGGGTAATGACCGAAACAATTAGATCGCGGGTACAAGCTGCCGAAATGAGATTCCTGAGGTGCGTTGCTGGTGTTACTCTAAAGGATAGAGTGAGAAACGTCAGTATTCGTGGGAATCTTAATGTTGAGCTGCTACTTCTCCGAGTGGAGCGATCGATTTTTCGATGGTTTGGACACGTTGTTCGCTACCCCCTGACAGACTTCCTAGACAGGTCATGCTTGCCGAGATGCGAGCGCGTCGCCCCCCTGGTAGGCAAAGAAACAGGTGGTGGGATCAGGTAAAGAACCTCTCTGAGTCCCGCCTGGGGATTGCGCCGGAGTCTCTTGAGTTGGTGGCGGAGGATCGAGAAAGATGGAAGGACCATTTAGCCACCCTCGCTCCGCGACCCTTTTAAAGGATAGGCGGCATTCGAAAATGATGATGATGATGAATTAATATTTTTCTGTATACAGTTTTGTATTATCAAAGGAAACACATTGTTCCTTATTATTTTTCATAATAAACAAATTACAATAGTTTTTAAGTATCTAAATTTTTTATATAAAAATACAATCAACACGTGTATACCGCATCTCATAAAAAGTATGGACACAAAAAAACGATGTTATTGAAAAGGGGTTGATACCATGTCCCTTTATTAAGGAAGGACACTCTTAACTGATACATTCTAAACCCAAATAAAAGTAAATAGAAACTAAAATTTAACAACTAAGATTTATGACGCAATTTGGAGCTTGACGGTAGTCAAATGGGATGGGGTATCCAATCAGAGTTGTGAAGACTGCAGTCAATTGACTTAATAGATTTAATTTATAAGTCTTTTGACTTGCTCAAAGACTTTAACTTAAAAATTGCAGTCGCTAGTCATTTCGAGTATTCTGACTGGAAAGTTAACTAAAGCAGTTAATTGACTGCAAGTTAAGAGACTGCAGTACTTTTTAACTTACTCAAGACTTGCAGTCAATTGTAAGTTTTCTATAAATCTTAGTCATTTTTACAGTCAGTAAGTCTTTTGACTGTAAGTCAATTATTGCCTGCTTCAACCTATAGTTCCTAGTCATAACGCGAATCTTGTTTCAAAATTCAATATTTAGACTAAAATAATCCGTTGCTATAGAAAACTGAAATATATTTAAATTGAAAAGTGAAAAATTACAACAATTTAAAATTCTACAACATTATAATAATGGCTAGTCCTATGATCATTTCAAACGCTCCCAGGCGAACATCGTCAGGAACCTTCATATTATAATGATGCTGACATTTAGTGACAACTCTTCCTACGGCTTCCCATAGGAGAACAAGTATTTGAAAAACAAATAAATGCAGCAAACAGTATCAAAACACACAAGTGTGGCTACCAATACTGCGAGCTACCGACTGCAAACTTAAGAAACAAGGAAGACAATGACAGGCGAAAGCAATAATGAAAAATTATAACACTGCTGCAGTTTTTCGGTCTTTGATCCATTTCTTTCTCTTCGAAACTCAAGTCGGAGTATTTTCCCAATCAGTGAGAAGAAGGAGAATACTAAATATTTTTTGGTACTACATGTATATTTTGATACTGATATTTATCTTATATATATATAAAACAAGGTCGTGTGTGTTACACTTATTATAACTCAAGAACGGCTGAACCGATTTTAATGAATTTTTAATTGTTGTATTCGTCTCCACCAAGAATTTGTTGTGGGCAATTAAAATTTAAGAAAAGTTCATGGAGAAAAATAAACAGTCAATTTTCACCTGTACATAAAAATTAAACAAAGTGTACAGCCTGTCAGTAAAAATGGAAAATCGGGAAATTTTTTGTTTCGTGTTTGCATTTCAAATAAAGCGGCGCTCGAAGCTCGATGCAGTGAGATAACAAAAACCTAGGGTGGGATTGTGCCAACCAGAGCTGTCAGCTTTTCCAGACTTCAATGAAACTGTAAAAACTAGCCGGAATGCCGTTGGACTCATTGCATCTAGAAAATGCCCAAGGCTTTTTTATCCAGAAAAAGTGCGTTTATTATAATATACATATGTATGCAGATTTTTTTGCTGTTGAGTGTGGTCTATATAAAATGTTGTGGAGTCGCTATACTTATACTGGTTAGTTCGCTATATCGAGCGTCTATTGTAGTGTGTATGGTACACTTGGTATAGCAAACCGAGCCCATCGCGAATGCAAAAGATCGTAGGGGGTAGTAGTTATGTAATTTTAAAAATTTGTACGTAGTATATTTGTAATTTTTTATACACTATCCAAGGAAGGTATAATAACCATTGACATACTACATATGGACTGCTAGTCAAGCGTCATTTTCATAGTAATTTGCCCAAAATACGAGTCGCAAGATCTGTCGCGCCTCGATAATGCAAGCGGAAAAAAATTATAACAAAATGTCTGTCAGCTTGAAAAACTCACATAGAAAGCTAGGTCATCTATTAGGAAAAAATGGTGGAAAAACAAATTCTCACACCGGGTTCTTGAAAAAATAGAAAAATTCGCATAGATTAGTGCGTCATCTATGTAAAACTGATGCAAGCTTTTTATGTTTGCAAAACAAGGTCGACGTTACCAACCTCATGATTTTTGCAGCATCAAACGTTTTTTGTATTCTTTTTACTTGCATGATATCTAAGTGTTATAAATTGATAAAAATATATAATTACATGATAACGAACAAATAATAATGTGGTTGTTTAAAATTTTCTTCTTAAAATTTGGAAAATCCGTATGTCACCTAACAAAAGGTAAAGGTAAATTTCATAAATAGTAACAATTATTGTCGATTAAAGGGAGAAAAAATTAGTTGCTCTCTCTTAGTTAATCTTAATTGACATTTGAAAAAGCTATGTCCATTCCATCCGTCTCTCTATATGTTACCAATCTTCAAGGCTTATTTGTGTTACAGGATACTCTTACTTTATAATTAAAATTACATGGCTAAATTAGACATTATTGAATACAATTTTACTTTCTGAATGTATTTTTTTGATTTTTACGAGTCAAATAATAATAATAACAATTAGTTATAACCGTTTTCTTGAGGCTTGAATAGTTTGACTCTGAAATGCTGTTCTTTGTGTTCCTATACTTTTCCGCTTTGTATTTTGACTCCGGTTCCTTGTATTTGACAGTCCGTATAATATTATGTCAATAGTATAGCATATAGTTCACCAGCATTGAACAGGGGTACATAAATAATGCAACTTAAGAGGAAAGACCTAAGTAAAATTTTGGCGAAAATATTTTGAAACTGCGGTTTCGAAAAAACTTGTGCTCCCCTTTAACCCTCCTATGCAACTGGCAGAAAACATTTGGGAAAGTCCCACGTCGTTATTATAACAAAAATTTAAATAAAAAATAGCCTGAACTTTGAAGATAAAAAACTACTGACATTTGAAACGATAACATACAAACGTTTTCAAACACAATTATTAAAAGTTTCTAGAATCTTAAACGAACTTGTTTAAAATTTATTAGCCTTAGGCCTTATAGGCCTTAGTTTTAGCAATACAAAAAGTAGATAAGGAATAGTAAATTTTTATACGTACCTATTTTCCGTATCACAATAAATTGACCCTTAATGCAAAGTGTGTACAAAACAAGTAAATGTATAGGTACACTCGAAAAACGACATTTGAGCAGAATTTAGAATGACTCGAAGTCCTTTGCTTGTTTTTCTTATGCGAACAGTTAACTGACACTTAGGAGAGACAATAGTTGCAAGAGTCGAAGATTTCGATAACTTTATTGACGGAGTTAGTGTACTGGAAAACCGCACTCGTTTGGTTAAGCCGAGACTCGTTTTCTTTAAAATAACAGATCGGACTTAAAACGAATGCACCTATTGAAAAT
Source organism: Neoascia interrupta (assembly GCA_947623515.1). NCBI lineage: Eukaryota > Metazoa > Arthropoda > Insecta > Diptera > Syrphidae > Neoascia > Neoascia interrupta. The sequence goes on from OX392463.1 coordinate 93,103,339, forward strand.
AGTTTAAAACTTTTACTTTGTCTTTATTTCAATGTCAAATGACAGTAGTTTTGTGTGTTTCCGTGAAAACTGCAATCGAGCAGTCCAATGAACAACTCGAAATTCTTTGCCTTTTTTCCGATGAGAAGTGACATTGGAAGTCTTATTCTAAAATTCAAATTGTATTATGAGAGCAAAAGTCCACAAGGGAAAAAATGTATGTGGCTTATAGGTACAATTTAAATTATCTACTTCAAATAAAAAAATGCTCGAATAGTTTGAACTGGCAATGCTTGTTTTTTGCGTTTCTGTATTTTTCCGCTTGCATTTTGGCGTCGTTACTTATGTTTCGACTAGATAAAAATAGGCAACTGGCAGTCCATATGGTAACGTCCTCGCCCGGGTTGAATGGTTCGTTCTGCCTGACAGCGGTATTTGGTTCGTCCTCGCCGTTATACAGTCTGCAGAAAGGAGAAGAAAGGAGACCCTCTGAGTTGTGCCAACTACAGAGGCATAAGTCTTCTTAACATCGCATACAAGATCTTTTCTGCTGTACTGTGTGAACGCCTGAAGCCGTTTGTCAACAATCTGATAGGCACATATCAGTGTGGCTTTAGGCCGGGAAAGTCCACCATCGATCAAATATTCACACTGCGGCAGATCTTGGAGAAAACCCAGAAATTCCAAATCGATACACACCACCTCTTCATCGATTTCAAGGCCGCGTATGACAGCATCTATAGAGACGAGCTATATAGCGCAATGTCTAGTTTTGGCATCCCTGTCAAACTCGTCAGTCTGTGCAGGATGACGATGGAAAACTCACGCTGTTCCGTCAACGCCGTTCCGTACCCCAACCTATAATTTCCATCACATTAAAGAATTTGGGCGGGACGAAGTTCGCCGGGCCAGTAAGTTTGACACAAAACTGAATACAGAAAAATATTAATTCGAGAAACCTTTTTCACTTCATAGGTACCTACTTTATATACAGGGTGTTTACTAATTCGATTCCAATACTTTGGGATATGATTTTTGGGTATAATTGAAGAAAAATATCGTTCCACAGTATGGGCCTATCTCTACTTTTGATATCATTTATTGGGAATTTAAGAAAACATCTACTTTGAGGTACCTTGACCCATACTAACACAAATATATCCGCTAATACTGAAAACAGGAACTTAGTTTATGATTTAAATCTTAGAAGAAAAAGTATTTCTTTTAACTGTGTTAAAATAAAATTGACCTGCCCATGACATATTTTTGATTTAAGTCACTTTTTTGCGCAAAATACGTTATAAACATATCGGTAATTTTTTTTTCCGGTAAACCTAACAATACTTAACAAAAATTGCTGCAACAAGGTACCTCACAAACGCTGAAAAAAGATTTTACAATACTTGGGAAAAGCCTGTTGTTATTCCAGACTCGTATTCTTGGTGTGTCTAAGGTATCGAACTATCCTCTTCAGGTGTTGCCAATGAGTTTCATATGGGGCATTCTGATATCTTCCCATGTATGCAACATGATAACACAAATCAGGTCTAGAACACAACATAATATCTATCAGGCTCCCAAGCAGCTCACGGTAAGGTTTCTCTGTTGTTATTCCACTGTCGTTAGGTTGAAGTTGCAGACCCTTTTCCATTGGACTTTTTACCTCGTTACATTCCGACATACCAAATTTTTGAAGCAGCTTCTTAATAATTGATATATGCGACCATTCGAGATGTTGATCACTGCAAGGCACTTTAATGCCAAGAAAGTAATTCAGTTTCCCACAATCGTATATTTCAAACATTTTAGACAAGTCGATCTTGAATTTCTCGATTGTATCTAACTTGTTACCCACAATTAGCTGGTCAACTACATAAAGAATTATGATTAAGACATATTTTTGTTGTTTGCTAAATTTAGTACATAAGCAGTCGTGTTTCGAACGCTCAATTCGTTAATTTTTTCATTCCAGCAACGCGGAGACTGGTTGAGACCATAAAGTGACTTCACAAGCTTATATGCCAACCCATTTTTGCCTTTCATTCCTTCATGTGTATCTATGTATATATATCGCCTCCTTAAGGTCTCCATACAAAAACGCTGTTTTGACATCCATCTGATGAAAAAAGTATTTCCATTTAACACCCACAGCTAATAAGATACGTATTGTGGGTGGCAGTTTGATGGGACCGATTAGGTTGTTTCCAATTACACCTGCCCACAAATTGATGCTAAATTTGCGTGTGGGTTTTCCTCAAATTTGTGATCCCATCCCTAGTGAATTAAGATTCGTCCGTCCAAGGGATTCTGCTAATAAAACCGTTGTCATTGAAGCTCCGCTCTAACAACCAGTTGCAAAACTCAAGCCTCGGCTCCAAATCATTCGGAAGCAGTTTCTGCACAGGTGTATGGGGGGTATGGATACAAATTTTCGTATGCAAAAATTTTATGTGTTGAAACGTTGAATCGCAAAGATAAGTGCCTGATGCTGATTGATGGATCATTTGTAACAGATTCCAGTATTCTTTCATCAACCGCAACTCTTCAACTGCTTTTCCCAAACAGATCCCGTTTCCCGAAGCATTCAAAACGAATTTCTAAATACACGGGCATTAGGAATTTTTCGGTTAGGTTAGAGCTCATGGTATCTTTGCCGTGCACTAGAACTCCCGTTGCACATCGCATATACGTAGATAATATCCGCGTATTCTTTGTTTGTAAAAATGTCACTTCAAGTAGGGTTTCTAAACAACTGTTGTGTAACCTCGGCTTCAAAAATTAAACTGATGGATTTAATTTTGGTTTCTAAACTTTTATATAATTTTCGTTAGGTAAATTTTCGAACTGGGCGCCCATCCCAAAATTAATCCTTTTTAAGATTAAACAGAAAAACGGTAAGGAAATTTCGGTTTTATCAGATAGTTTAATAAAAATGCATTCTCCAAAAACCTACGTAAATTATAAATACGAAGTCAAAAAATCGTTCTTATTGTAAACGGTCATAAAAGTAGATAACAAATCATATTTCCAACTTATACCTACCGAAAATAATTTTTCTAAATTTTACCTGCTACGGCTTTTCCCAAGTATCTAAAAGTCTGTGCATATTGCAGGTACCTTGTTGCAGCGATTTTTGTTAAGTATTGTTAGGTTCACCAGAAAAAAAATTTACCGATTTGTTTGTAACAAATATTTTGCAAAAATGTGACTCCAAAGTCAAAAAAATGTCATGGGCAGGGAAAAAGGATCCGACTTAAGAGCAAATATCTCGAAAGTTAAAAAAGCCGTTAATTTAATTTAAACGCAGTTAAGAGAAGTGCTATTTGTTCTTAAATTTAAATCCTAAATTCCTGTTGTAAGTATTAGCGGAGATGTTTGTGTTAGTATGGGTCAGGGTACCTCAAAGTAGGTGTTTTCTAAAATTCCCAATAAATGATATCAAAAGTAGAGATAGGCCCATACTGTGGAACGATATTTATACCCGACCCAGGGTATATTAAGTTTGATGTATAGTTTGTAACGCAGTAAAATAATCCCCTAAGACCTTTTAGAGATATGAATGGGACCGACAGGAGAATCGATTAAGCCGTGTCCGTCCATCCGTCCGTATGTAAACAACTTTTAGGCCTTAAATTTTAAGGCAGAGAACTGAAATTTCGTAGGTTGGTTGGAAGTCCAGTCCTTCAGATCAAGTTTCGCCCACTACAGGCCTGTATGTTCGACCATCTCTAATTTAAAAAATTACATTTTGCAAATTTTAGCTATGTTACAATGGCGCTAGCGCATTCATTTTTGGTACGTAACATTGCCTTATAATTGTCTTTAAGGTAGCCAAAAAATTTTAGCTTTTTCATTGACCACGCCCACTTTTTAAGGGATTTTCGCTTAAAATGACTGTTTTTCAATAAATATATATGAAATTTGACAAAAAATTATGTGACAAAAGCTGTAGATACTAGCATTTTCCAACTTTTATGTATATATTCATAATATATCAACATTCACAAATCCGCTGGTCCGGATGGAATATCCCCATAGTTCTGAAGAGGTGTTCTTCCACGCTGGCAAAACCATTGTGTAAGCTTATCCATCGGTCCTACTCCTCAGGTCTCTTTCCGAGTAGATGGAAAACAGCATTTGTCCAGCCCGTCCCTAAAAAAGGCGATACTTCTTCTCCCTCTAACTATCGTCCAATTGCACTAACTTCCCTTCTTTCTAAGGTCATGGAAACGCTGATTAATTATCAGCTTATGAAATATCTTGAATCACGAAAACTCCTTAATGACCGGCAATACGGTTTTCGTAGCAAAAGGTCCACTGGTGATTTGATGGCATATCTCACTGAAAAGTGGAACCATTCCTTGCTTATTCATGGTGAAAGCAAGATTGTTGCGCTTGATATTTCAAAAGCATTTGACAGAGTTTGGCATCAAGCTCTTTTGTCGAAAATGCGTGCATTTGGAATCGACGAATCTCTTATTCAATGGATTAGTAATTACCTTTCGGACCGTTCAATTCAAGTTGTTTTGGATGGGTTCAAGTCTGCAATTCACAAAATAAACGCTGGGGTTCCCCAGGGCTCTGTTTTGTCTCCGACTCTCTTTTTAATCTTCATAAATGATCTTTTGTCTGCTACTACTAAGCCAATTCATTCCTTTGCCGATGACAGCAACCTCAGTTTTTCATATTCGTTTTCAACTCCTCGTCCCTTCGAGTTTCCTCGTCTTCGGACGTTGAACTGGAACGGCAGCGTATGTCAAACTCATTAAACTCTGACCTTAACAGCATTGTATCATGGGGATCTCAAAATAGAGTAGAGTTTAATGCTTCTAAAACTCAATGCTGTCTTCTGTCATTGAAGCAAAACCGAAACACCCAGCCATTGTCCATGAATGGCACTTGCATCGACGAAACCGAAACGCTTTCCATTCTCGGTATGTGTGTCAATAACAACCTTAGTTGGAATGACCACATATTCGACGTCGCCAAGAACGCTGCGAAATGCCTAGGTTTCCTTAAAAGATGCAAGAAATATTTCACCCCTTCCGATTTGGCTATTTTATATAAGGCCTATATCCGCCCTAAAATGGAATATAACTCCCATGTCTGGGCTGGAGCGCCTAAAACAACACTCCACCTGCTCGATAGGATCCAGAAACGCGCGATAAAACTCATAGGTGACAGAAATATTGCAAAGTCTATCGACTCACTCGAAAATCGACGCAATGTCTCTTGCTTGTCACTGTTTTACCGTTTTTTTTACAAACAGTGTTCCAACGAAATAGCCATTTGCATTCCACCCCTCAAATTATTCAACCGTAATACTCGCCAACGATCGAATGCTCATCAGTTCACCCTTGAGCCGACTTTCGGGCGTACTGTAAAGTTTAGAGGTTCTTTCATAAGCCGTACAACGCGAATGTGGAATGTCCTACCACGACAACTCTTTCCTACGCAATACAACCCACAACTGTTTAAAACAAGAGTGCACCGGTACCTCTTATCCCTTTCCCCTTCTTCTAATCCTTTCCGCTCGTGAGATGCTAAACATTAAAAGGGTAGCCAATCCCTTGTTCGCGAGTACATTATAAAAAAAAAAAAAAAAAATGTATATATTGTATGTGCCTCCGCCCACTTTTGTGGGCGTGGCGTTAAAAAAAGTGATTTTTTTAGTTAAAAAGGCGGAGTTTTAGGCCGAAATGTATGCAACCACCTAGTATAAAGCATTCAACAGTTATATTTTTGCATACCGCCCACTTTTTGGATGCGTGGCAGTTTTCTTTTTGGTTTGGTCGGGTATTTTGCGATCCGTCGTAGATGGATTGAAGCTTTTGCATACCCCCTGTTGCACTTTCCCACTTGTTTTCTTCAATTATACCCAAGAATCATATCCCAAAGTATTGGCATCGAATTAGGAAACACCCTGTATATAAAACTTAATAAGTGTTTTCTGTGCAAAGCAACGATTAGCTTTTTCAACACCCCCTCTTAAGCGTTCAATCAAAGGCTGAGTCTCAGTCTTTTAAATCTGGATGCATCTAGACTCTTGGAAAATATATCTGCCAACTGCTCAGCGGTTCCTATAGCCTCAATTCTTAGGATTCTTTTTGCAACATTATCTATTACAAAGTGATATTTTACGTCTATGTATTTTGCTCTTTTACTCTTTAAGTTGCCTGCCATTCCGATACAGCCGCCGTTGTCTTCAATAAATTCTTGTGGATCCATTGGTAAGCTCATTTAGGTGTTGTAGTATGCCCCTTAACCACAATGCTTCGGCAACGGCTGGGCTTAATGCAATATACTCGGCCTCACTGGAAGAAGGGGCACGGGAAAGTTTGCCTTGTACTGAATTGGTGTGCCGTGTTCGTCCTCCTTAATTCGAAAAACCCATTGCGATTTCATTAGCTTTACACCAGGCGGCGGTTTTTCAGTACGCCAGACGCTGTTTTTTTTCTAAGGAGTTTATTTCTTCTTCGATTGCCTTCATCCAAAACTGCGTATCATTTCTTCCAAAGATATCAGCATATGTTTCAGGAACGCTAGTGGAAATACAGAACGCGGCAGTTTGCTTTTCAATGAATCAAATAGTTAAGAAACTTAATTGGCATTCGGGGCTCCTTTTCGCTTCGCCTTACAGTAACCTCTCTAAGGTCAATGCTATTGTCTTGCGAAGGAAGCGCTAGTTCATTGATACTTATGTCACCAGACTGCATCTTCGAATCCACAAGATCCATCATCTTCTTCGTTGACTCATATTAATCCGTCACATTCTGCTTCCACCTTTGTTGAACAATCCACGGTTTTATCTTCATTCACAGCGTACTGGCTCGTGCTCGTTTTATCTTTATCGCTCTCCCCCTCTTGCTCGTGGATCGGATCAATCATTGTTTGGGGCGCTATTTCTTTTTGCATATTTTCGTTTTTTAAGGGGAAATAATTCATCGAACTTGACATCCCTTGATATCTTTTGCTTCTCCATATCCCACAAGTGGTAGCCATTTGGCGCATAACCAACCATCACTGCTTTCTTACTTTTCGAGTCCAATTTTCCTCTGCACTGTTTTGGAATCCAGGCGTAAGATTTACAACCAAATACTTGGTAGTTTGTCTAGTTGGGGTCTTTTCTTATACCAATATTCTACCTGAGTTGCCTAAGGCTGCCTCAACCCAACTTCTGCCTAACTCAACTTCTTCGGTACGCTTGACTCGTATCAACATGGTTCTTATCTCTTAAACTAGAGTTGTATTATACCTTTCTGAAACTCTATTCTGTTGAGGTGAGTAAGCTATAATAGGGTCTACTTGAATGCCCTTACATTTGTACCAATCTTCTTGCTCTCTGGAAAAGTATTTTCCGCCTTGGTCAATGGTTAGTTTTGAAATGGATATTTGAAACATTGCAGAAACCATCGCTTCATACTCCTTGAAACAATCAAAAACTTGAGACTTCCTTTTGAGGGGATATATTATTGCGAAATGACTGTAGTCATCAATGAATGGAATGAAATATTTTGAGCCATCCCAGGCAATAGGATCAATCGGTCCACATATATCTGAGTAAGTTCGCTTGAGAGGTCTCGTCGCCCTTACACGAGTTCCATTAAAGGGATCACGGCATTGCTTATCCCCTACGCAAACGTCACAGAAGCCTATTTTTTGATTCTTTGGTCCTTATATTCTGTATCAAGTTGTTTTTGATAAGCTTTTCAAATCCTTGCTAACCTATATGGCCCAAGCGTTTATGCCACAAAATAGCTTCATTGGTTTCGCACAGATGTACAGCTGGCTCCGGAATTCTTATTTCTTTTTCATATAGATTTCCATGCAAATAAGCTGTTGCAATCAGTTCGTCACCTTTTAGGATGACTGCCTTGTTATGCATAAAATTGACTCTGATTCCAAAATTAGTGAACTTTCGAACCGACAAGGAGTTATCTCTTAATTCTGGCAAGACATCTTTTACGAGCAATCTCACGCCCTTGTTACTTAACCCACGAATTGTTTCAGAATGTTTGGCAATAAGGGCTTGTTCACTCTTCGCGACATTTATTTCAACCTGTGTATTTAATTGTATAAGGTCTTCAAAATACCAGCTCTCATTCGCTATGTGGTCGCTTGCTCCAGAATCTAGCCTGAAAACAACAAGTTTACTAGCATTCAGCTCTTGGAACTTTTGGCTGACGTTTGTTTTCTCCGCAACAAAACACACACTTCTGGTTTCTACGCTTCTCCTTTTTTACACTCTCGCTTGGTGTTCAAATTTCCCACACTTGAAGCATTTTCTTGAAATTTCTTCGTAGGATTCTTTTTCTGAAAATGTTTCTTGCCAAAAATGCTGTTCTTTCTTGAACTACTCCTTCTAGACGATCTGCAAACTTTATCTGCTCTGATATAAGCCTATCCTTTACCATATTAAGCTTAAGCTTTCCGACGTCTATGTTTTGTAAAGCTGTTACTAAAGGGTCGAACTTTTGTGGCAAAGTCAGAAATAGTTGTGCTAGCAAATCGCTCTCTTCTAGTTTGCCTCCTGCGAGCTTAAGTTTTCGTATTAAATTTTCAAAATTTGTCAAATGCGAAATTACAGACTCATCGGTAGTCAAACGCATCATCATCATTTTAGAATGCCGCTTATCCTTTAAAAGGATCGCGGAGCGAGGGTGGCTAAATGGTCTTTCTATCGTTCTCGATCCTCCGCCACCAACTCAAGAGAATCCGACGCAATCCCCAGGCGGGACTCAGAAAGGTTTTTTACCTGATCCCACCACCTGTTTCTTGGCCTACCAGGGGGCGACGCGCTCGCATCTCGGCTAGCATGACCTTTCTAGGAAGTCTGTCAGGGGGCATGCGAAGTCCAAACGTGTCCGAACCATCGAAGAATCGATCGCTCCACTCGGAGAAGTAGCTGCTCAACATTAAGATTCTCACGAATACTGACGTTTGCCACTCTATCCCTTAGAGCAGTGTTTTTCAATCTGTGGGTCGCGACCCCCTAGGGGGTCGCCAAGAAAAGCTAGGGGGGTCGTGGGCTCAAAACTCCTTAAGGATATGTGTGTTCAAAAAGGTAAGAAGTGGCGAGTTCCGCAAGCAAGAAAGCTCTGACCACAAACGAAAATTTAAGAAGAGTCACTAATTTGTCGTATCTTTTCAATAAGACAGTTTTCATCCGTCCCTTGAAGCTTTTAAGAGAGCTTAAATTTCAAAAATAAATAAGCGTGAAACTAAAAGCGAAAAATGGTCCAGAAAATTGCTCCTTTTCAGCTTTTAGAGTTCAAAAATTTTAAAAACTTTCCATAATCTCAATAATTTGTCCTTCCGTACTCAACTGACATCGTTGAATTTTGATGAGACCCACCCAAATGATTAAGCGGCATATACACACATCAAAATCTCATCAAGCATGCGAGAGTGTATAAGTGAAAACGAAACACCTATACGTTGTGTGCATGCTTGAAGCGAAATCAAAATGTTTTGATTTTTCTTCAATCAAGTGTCTATGCTTGATAAGTGTATGTTCGTGATTGACTGCTGTATCAAGCATTCATTCAGTTTGGAGGATATTTTATAAACGGAGCGGGGTTTATTTGTGAAAAAATTGAGGAAAAATTTAAAATTATATGAATGCTTGAAGACTCAAGCTTGATGTGTGTATAGGATGCGTAAAAACAAATGCGTAAAAACAAATTTCGGAACTCCATTTATGTGCAGGGTATACTGCACAGGAGTTCACAGGAGCATCACCACAGACGGCTGCAAACCTATCCAGTGCTCGTTGAAGTTCCTCTTTGGATGATGCAAGGATGGCCAAATCATCTGCGAAAAGCAGATGGCTCATCCTGATGCCAGCCAATTCGAAACATTGCTCGCCAAGACTGCGCTTCACCATCCAGTCCATATATGCTATGAAATGGAGCGGCGACAGAACACAGCCCTGGCGAAGTCCAACGCGCACATAAAAAGGACGGGACTTGACGCCATTTATCCATACACAGCTTCTGCAGTTTCAATACAAAGACTGGATGGCTCTCAGAAAAGGCCCACTCAGCGCATAGTCCTGCAAAACTCTCCACAGTGTATCCCGAGGGACTCGGTCATACGCCTTTTCCAGATCTACAAAACACACATAGACCGGTTTGGCATATTCCCAGGCCTTCTCAAGAATAACCTTCAGAGTAAAAAGCTGGTCGGTTATGCCTCTGTAGGCCGAAAGCTGCAACTGTTCTTCCCAAATACTCGACTACAGCTCTGGAACGCGTTTACAACACCTTCGGAATTACTTTTCCCGGAAGACTCAAGAGAGATATGCCCCTATAGTTGGCGCAATCCTGTTCCCTTTTTTGAAAATGGGCACTATAACTCCTGTTTGCGAATCGCTAGGTGCCTTACCGCTATCCCACGCCACCTTAACGACACGTGCTAGCCATTTAACACATTAGTCATACGCATTCTAGATAATTGTTTACGCAACAACAATTACAATAGACTTCTTCTCAAATGCGGACTTCAAGCTATCCCACATTTCCCTCGCTGTATCCTTTCCTCGAATATAGCTCAAGCAGCTTAAATGTATGAATGTATTTACTAGGCGCTCCTTGGCCTTCTGTTGGTAGATTGCCGGTTAGAACGTCAAGAAGGAATAATCCTTGTCCGTCCAAATGAATTTTCACCCTTAACTGCCCATCATCATAGCCTTGTCCATCGACCTTGGCCATTGTTTATTATGAACAGAATTAGGAACAATGTGTTTCCTTTGATAATACAAAACTGAATACAGAAAAATATTAATTCGAGAAACTTAATATTTTTCACATCATAGGTACCTACAAACAAAAACGCCCCCAAAGTGGGCGTGGCAAACATTTATTCATTTCAGATGATAGAATACGCAAATTATCTGAACATTTTATAGTGCAAGTTTTTTGGATTTAAAGCAAATACATATATTAAATAAAAAATTTACTAGAATGGGCGGTTTTCGCTATTTTGTGAAATGCCAATAGAGCTTTTAAGTTCGCCGCCTCTTTTTACTAGCGCGCCATCTCTTTTTTGAGCAAAAACCATTTTGTAGGGATGGCAAACGTCAAAGTCAATCGGTTTTGTATGTGAATCGCACCGTTTTTTTTACAACATTTGATTTTTTATTAAATTTATGCAATTTAGACAAACTGATGTGTTTCAAAAGGTGTTCGTAATTATCCGCGGTATACGAGTGATATAAAATTTATAAGAAATTCGTTGAATTTTGGACGAAAAACGATCCTAATAATAGTATTTTTCTTCGAATTCGGCCATCAATTCTGCCACCTGAAAAAAAGACTTGTTCTTTTTCGCGAGTGAGGTCGTGAAAATAGCACTAGACCCAAAACTGTTAAATAGTCTTCAATACAGACTAAACTCTATTCCTCAATTGACTTCTGATTAAAAATTTAGAAACCGAAAAAGCAACCCAACTATTACCCATTATCGGAAACTAACCATTGCATATAAAGGCAACCCATGAACTTTGAAAATTGGCTCCTGATCCTGGCATTCAATATAAAAAGTAAATACTAGTAAATTTTTAAGTTGCTATGTAGCAACTTGAACAATTCCCAGTAAATACTAGATAAAAGAAGTATTTACTAGGTTTTTATGCATATCATTATAAGTATTTGATCTTATGATCCTATGATCAATACATAACAATTGTATTTAGTACAGGTAGTAACGATTCCATATTAGTATACAGGTGTCACCAATACTCCTTTTTATCGGGAAGCTGTTACTGAACACCCATTGCCTTCCGGAAATGTCTCAGTTTTCTTTTGTCAAGAGGTTTTGTAAGTATACCAGCAACTTGTTGATCTGTGCTGACGTAGTCTACGGTGATTTCGTTCCGAGCTAAGGTATCTTGACGAACTGGTGTCGTATATCAATATGTTTCGTTCTAGGATGAAATCCAATTTGAGAAGCAATGAATATAGCACTTTGTTTGTCGCAAAGAATTTGCAAGGGTTCTTGCTTTCTGGAAAGTTGGAACTTTACTCCATTCCACCAAAGGGCCTCTAGTACAGCTGCTGATAACGCAATATATTCAGCTTCACAAGAAGAAAGTGCAACGGTTTGTTGCTTCTTGGAACACCAGAATATGGCTCCTCCTTGAGATATAAAGAGATAACCGGTAATTGACTTGCGATCATCGATGTTTGTGCCCAATCTGCATCAGCGTATCCTAAGATACTTTCAGTGCCTTTCCTCATAAAACGAAGTTTGAATGTAGAGGTTCCCCTTATGTAGCGGAGAAGATGTTTAACAGCTGACCATTGACGGGGTCCTGGGTTCGAGTTAAAACGACTAAATTTGTTTACGGCAAAACAAATATCGGGTCTCGTACACTGGCATAAGTACATCAAACATCCTATTGCTTCCTGGTACGGAATGTCCTGCATTTGCTTAATGTCTTCCTGTGTAGTCGCGCAATCATTTTCTGATAATTATTTACTGGAATTCATAGGTGTTCTGACTGCTTTTGCATCTTTCATACCAAATTTCTTTAAAATGTTCTCAATGTCTAGATCTAGCGCAATTGAATCACCTTATCACGTGTTATCCGCATTCCAAAATTTGCGCTGCTTCACCAAGCTCCTTTATGTAAAATTTTCTATTGAGATGGTCTTTAATGTTTTTAAGCCAATTGTCATCATTGCAGAACAAGAGTAAATCATCAACGTAAATAGCCATCATCAAAATGTTGGTGCCTTCAAGTTTGTAGTACAGGCAAGAATCGTATTGCGACTGTACTAATCCGAATTCTTTAAGAGCTTTGCTTAACTCCTGATTCCAAACTCTACTCGATTGTTTAAGTCCATACAATGCTTTGTTTAGACGACATGACTTGGCTGAGTTCTTTTGGTCTTCGAAAAACTGTGGCTGTTCCATCTTCAAATTTAGCTTAGCGGCGATTGCAAAAAGGTATCGCAGAGAACTATGACATACGACAGGTAAGTACCCCCTTTCGCTGTGAATATCCTTTGATAACTAATCGCGCTTTGTAACGAGATATACAACCAGTAGCATCACGTTTTGTTCGGAAAACCCATTTGCATTTGATAGCCTTGCGATTTTTGGGTAAATCAGTCAAGGTCCATGTTTCTTTATCGAATAGCGAGTGGTATTCTTCTTCCATGGCCAGCTTCCACTGATTTGCATCTGGACGTGATAACGCTTCTTCTGGAGTAGTTGGATCGTCCATGGGTTCCTGTGGAAAATCTAGAGCAGTATTTTGTTCTTGTTTCTTCAATTTGACAGAATTCTTGCCTTGGGGTATACGCCCCTCATCACTTGGCTTGAACACTTGTTGACTTTTGGTCAAACCTGGTCCATTTAATCGCGATGGAGGCGCTGCAAGTCCTGAGAATCCAAGAGAATCAGACATAGAGTCATCGGCGCTCAAATAGGGCTCGTTTTCCAGTACGGTCGATTGATATTATACGTAATGACATATTGACGACATCTTTCACTGCGTCTTGGAGCCTGAGATTGCGTACTGTCAATGTTATTTGTCTCGTCCGAGTTGTTGGTCACATCTGAGTTGTTGGTCATATCTGAGTTGTTGGTCACATCGGAGTTGTCTTCATCCCGTAGTAAAAAAAAATCTATGTTACACTGGCTATATTTTGGGGTTATCACTTTAACTGCTTGCTCCAGCGGGGATTCAGCAACACCGTTATTTTCGTTGACAAACGACACATTTCGGCTTTTAAATACAACGTTTTTCTTCGGATCAAAGACCCGGTAAACCTTTGTGTGCTCACCGAAACCCACCAAGAAACATTCGTGCGCTTTAGGATCCCATTGTCGACGATTTTGTTTTGGTATATGTACCATAGGCATTGTGCCAAAAACTCTTATCTGTGATAGGTCTGGTATTCTTCCGCTCCAAGCCTCCTCTGGTGTTGTTTCTATACCCTTCGATGGAGATCGATTCAGTGGGTACAACGAATATGCTACAGCTTCAGCCCAAAAATTTTTTAGACATATTGGTATCGGCAAGCATGCACCTTGCTCTCGCATATGGTTCGATTATTTCTTTCAGAAACACCATTCTGTTCCGGGGTGTAAACATTTGTCGTCTGGTGATTTATGCCTTTCTTATTTCTATTATTATAATTATTATTATTATTATTATAATTTATTGGCAAGTAATAAAATTACATGACAATATTCTATATTATCGAGCATAGTTGCGATAATATATTTATCGCATCATCATATTTAAATAATTTAAAAAATGATTTACTTTCGTAATGTTTTCATAACTTGGGTTTTTAAGGAGTTCTAGAAACGATACATTTTTAAAATAACTTTTTACTTTTATACAATTTACTAATAAGTGAGGAATATCTAAAATTACGTTGCTGGATTGGCACAGCGGAGGGGTATCTTTTTTAAGAATATGTTGATGTGTGGCAGAGGTGTGCCCCAGTCGTAACCGGACGTAGTTAGAGATGTGGTTTCTTGACATGTTGGTTGGATAGATTTACTTCTTTGTAGTGGTGTTGGTATAAACTCGAGTCGTTCAACAATTTTTTTTGTTGCAATGAATACAAGATTCGTTTTAGATCTTCTTTGCTGTAGATGTTAAAATTGTAAACTGGGGCGGTTTTGGCTGAATTTGCAGCGGCTTCTGCTAGTTCGCTGCATTGTATTAATTTTCTTTGGCTACTCAATAAGCTGGTCCCTTATGCATGAAATTGGATATGTTTTGTTGTTGGTATTGCTGATGGCCTTGAGTACAGATAGGCTGTCGGTGCAAACGATATATTTTTCGCGAGTATTGGATACTGTTTTTGTAGCTTTTAAAATGCTTCTGCAGTAAAGACTGAAGAGCATTCGGGAAGGTTGCCAATATTAAGAATGTTCCCATCTTTTTCCGTTACTGCGAATGAAGTGGTTTCCTTGGTTTTAGAGCCGTCGGTAAAAATAAACTTCCATCCAATTTGAGGTCGGAGGAAATGGCAGAGAAAAGGCTACGGTATATCGTGTTACTTGTATTTGCTTCGCTGTATTTGGTTAGGTCCATTATGAATGATTCGGCGGATCGGAGCCATGGTGGAGCAGAGGCTCCGCTCTTGGAAATTTGCAGCGATGGGAGTTTTACTTGCTCGGCTTTTTGAAGGATAATGGCAATAGCAGATGGAATCCGTTTTGATGTTTGCGCCATTGCTTTTTTGACATCATTATCAATTATGGAACCCTTTGATTAGATTTAGATTTTAGGTTAAGTAGACTTTTATTTCGTTGAAGTTTACATTTGTTTTCTTACCAAAAAAAAATTTGGATAACAAGTCTTTTTGGATCTAGCCTTAGGCCGTCTACCAGATTGATAAAAAAAAAAATTACAAAGCTCATATAAATTCATTAAAGCATGTAAACTTCTACAGGGTTTCTTCAATTATACTTTTTCTGTAGTAAGAGGCATTGACAGTATATTTGTACAACATGTCCCAGCCGTATGCACCGTTAAGTATGTTCATCGCTAGATCTTTCTACAATGTACTTGCGCCAAAAAACCTTATACGAAATTCTCTTAGCAGAAGACATACCGCGAGGAAATGGAAGACGTCTTCTCTCGTCCGCTAAAACACCACTTTAGCATTAGGTGTTTTTTCATATCCAAATTAGCAGTAATAAGAACTCCAAGATATTTGTATTCACGTACGATTTCGATGCTCTCTCCCTCGTAGTTCCACTTCTCGTCTCTACAATACCTTCCACCACCATTTCTGAGAATCATCATTTTCGATTTTTCAAGATTAACAGAAAGATTCCAGGTTTTGCAGTTAACACCAAGTCGGTTTATCATCATCTGCATAACTTATACAGAGTCTGCCAGAAAAACTATGTCATCTGCATACTTAAGTCCAGGAATTCTTTTCTGTCCCAAGGCAATACCACCTTTTACACTATCTATTATATCATTTATAAAAACGATGAAGAGTAGCGTGAGAATACATCCCTGTCTTACCCCCATTGTCGTTTCAAATTCATCTGATATGCACTCTCCATCCCAAACAAGGCTACGTTTTCCGCGTACATAGATCTTAAGATGTTGATCACTTTGTTGAACAGTCCAATAAGGTGAAGCTTATAAAAGAGCGCTTCACGGGCGATGGAGTCGAATGCTGAGCGAAAATCTACAAAAAATGCATACAGCTTCTTACGCTTTCTTTTGTATAACTCAGCAATGTTGACAAGTGAAAAAAATTGGTCCACAGTCAAGTAGTTTTTTCGGACTCCAGCTTGGAATTCATTCAAAATCTTTTTTTCTTCTGCCCACCGAGAGATCCTGTTATACATCAAAACACCAAACAACTTAGCAGATGTATTCAAAAAAGAGATTCCTCTGTAATTCGGAGAGTCCCCATAGCTTCCTTTCTTGTGTAGCGGAAATATTATGGATTTCTTAAAACTTTTGGGAACGTCAACTGCTTCAAATATGCGGTTGAACTCAGCAGTAAGGGCATTCAAAAATTCCGACGAACAGTTCTTATACATTTCAAAGGGAACACGATCCTCTCCTGGAGCTTTCTTCGCTTTTAGAATTTTCGATGACCTGCTGCATTTCCTGCAACGAAAAAGGTGCATTCAACAGCTCGTCGAAAATCATGGGTTCAGCATAATGAAAAGCCGGAGCGGTTTGCGGTGCGTTAAACAGCCCATGAAAGTAATTTTTTGGCTCTGGAGCCCTTAAAAATCGCGCAATCATAGTTGTCTGTCCATTAACATACCTTACCTTGTTTAATATGGCAGTCTTCTGTCGCTCGAACGCACTCCTTTTCTCGTAACAAATACGCTTAAATTCTTTGTTCGCTTTTCCGTAAAATGTTTTAAAGATGCTGATGTATTAAAAGATCTCAAAAGCTTTAGAAATCCAAACGACTTTTTTCTAGCTAAAGAGCACTCTTTGTCGAACCACTGCTGCTTTCCAAATAAAGTTTTGGTCTGACTGACCGGGGGCAAAGCTCTTTTAATTATTTCCGTTAATTCCTCTATACTGGGGGAAGAATTTGATAACTATAAATTGTTGAGCTCTATGCTTAGATTGTTTTGCAACAAATCACGAAAGCTATCTTTCCATTACATTTTTGGCGGAAGTCCTGCAACCCTTAAAATATTGTCCTCACTTGTAGTTGACATCTTACACGTTACTTCCAAAGGCATATGGTCAGATTAGGGCTTCATACCTATTCGAAAATCATCTAGTAGTAGGTGCCATTTCCCTGCGATGGAACCCTTTCAAAAGATCAGTTTCGCCAAAAGTTTTGTTAAAATTGCTTCACGTTGTTCTTCGATACTTGGAAGTCCGGCTTCCACCAAGATATTTTTAATTGGGGTCGTACAGGGCGTTAAAACTTCTCCTCACTGCCTTATGGTAAGAAGACTTGATGATATTAAGCGTTGATTTTGGGCAGTTACCACATACTTAAGACTAACATATTACATATATTGCAAAGCGTATTAATATGTGCACAACTATTTTTACTAGCTAAGTAACTAATTATATTTGTCCTCGCAACTAGCGCTTTTTTAATTTCTATGCAGTGTTGCTTCCAACTGTACTTATTACTAAAAGTTAAACCTAGAATTTTAAAATTATTTACATTTTCAATACTTAGGTTATTTAAAGTTAGAGTAGGCTGCGAGCAGAGACGTTTAAGACAAACATGTAACAATTTGCATTTTTGGACCGAGAGCTTTGCGCCAGAGATGGTACACCATTTTAAAATATCCTTAAGTGCATTTTTAAGTAAATTGTGGGCTACTTTTAGATCAGTAATCTTACACAAGATGTAAATATCATCCGCATACAGGCAATGATCCAAGGATTTGTATTTTAAATAAATCTGACTTATTTTATCAAAGGCTATGATGACAAGGATTGCTATTTTTTTTAATCGTTTTATTTAAATATTCTTTACCATTATCTGTGCGAATAGTTTTAATCTTATATCCGTTTTTTTTTCGGCAAAACGATAAAAATCATTATGGGGAGTACACCTAGAAAAAGCTTCGAATCCTGACGTCACATATTCTGTTAAAAAATTGAAAAGTTATATTCGATATGAATATTTTTGAAGAGTTATATTTGATATATTCATATGAAGTTATATTTGATATATTCATATCAAAAGCTCTCTCTCACGTTATCGTTGATTTCGTTATTCCGGAAAATTAAATTCAAAATTTGTTTTTGTAACTCTTAAAAATTCGAAAATTGTACTGTTCATAGAAAAAATATTCAATATTTTGTTCAGTTAGACGGTGACTGCCGGCGGGTATTGAACAAACGCTTGCCAGTACGCCCCGGAACTATGATTATTATTTATTTTTATTTATAAAAAGAAGCAAATAAAAGCGAATAGGATAAGTGTGCATACACGAAATATTTATTTGTCGGAGAACTATTGAGGGTGTGCGTATTTTAAAGCAAAATTTTGAGGATAAATTTCGTTTTCAATAATTTTTTTAGATTGGCAGCTAATACATTAGCTTCAACGTACTGTTTTCTGTACATTATATTCCGAAGGGCATAGAAGTGATTAGATTATGTTTAAAAAGGATGGAATTGGTATTTAAGAATTTAATAAGAAAGTTATTTAAAGGTCTGAATTCAGCTCCAATGGGATGATAATAGGTACTCATATAATAAAAAGGGTTTAAGCTAAATAACAAAGTGGTTACATATGTAGTTATGAAGTGAATTATATGAATTATTAATTAAAAGGCTAAGAGAACGTATAGTTCTGTTCCTCAATATAAGCATTGAGGCGCTTGTCATAGGGGCCGTACAATTTTTTCACTTTTTATACCCCATCCCTTAGGACAGGAGGTATATTAAGTTTGTTACATAGCTCGTAACACGGTGAAATACTAATGGTAGACCCCCAAGGCCTTAAGGGCATATGATCGAGACCGAAATCTGAATCGAATGAGCCGTGTCCGTCCGTCCGTCTTTATGTCACATGTTTTTAGGCCTTAAATTTTGAGCTAGGGTGCTGAAACTTTGTACGTAAGGTCCACGTCATGCAGTACAAGTGTAAACATTTTTGAAATCCGCCCAAAGACACACGCCCACAATCGGTCTAAATGTGCAACTGCCTCCAGAGTGTTCAAAACTGTAAGACGTTCTTAAAGGCTGAAATTTGACATTTAGCATCTCCTAATAAATGTAAGACACAAAAAAGACAAATTTAGTTGGTAAACCTCCTCTAGTGGGCGTGGCATCTATTTTAAGGGTAAATTTTCAAATGCAGTTAACTCAATATTTTTGATCGAAATTGAAAAAAATTTACTTAATTTTTTATGTAGAAAACGCTTAGTTTCACATTTTGTTTATACAAGACTTTGGGCCACGCCCACATTTGGAGGCAGAATTGAAAAAAAAAAGCTAAAATTTTCCAGAAAAACTAAATTTCGACTGGCCTTGAGCCTAATTGAGGAAAGCATGAAACAAAAAAAGGTAGCAGGTTAGGTAAAGGAGACTTTATCCAGATTTCGTTCATATAAAGTTTTTAGCCACGCCCCCTTTTAAGGGGCGATTTTTCAAAAATATTGAATGTGAACCAAAAAATTGCATTTTTGTGTACATTGAACTAGTAAATATCTTATATTTAATAGTTTGTAAAAAGGGGCGGTTGGACCACGCCCCTTTTCGAAGTTTGCATTACTTATAAAATGTCAAAAAATAGCTATGCCATCAGCATTTTACAATGTGGGATAGGATGGGGTATTCAACGGTCCGTTTTACGGACTGTAACTTCTGCGTACACACTGTAGCACTTACTCACTGGTTTATATAACTTATTGATACCTATTGCATGTGCATGTTAAGATGTTTTGCTGCAGAGCGTCATTAAAGATCACTTCGTTGGTTTGTGAAATGTGCGGACTGAGCTACACTGTCAGGGTTACCGATGGGCGACATATGTCGCGAAATGGCGACATTTCTACTATCGGGACGCTAGGCAACCACATTTTGAAATTATCGGTTTTTGGACCCTTTTTCAAAAACAGGCGACATTGGGACGCATTTTTAATTTTCAAATCAGTTATGCATACAACAGCCACAAATTGAAAAAAGTAATTGCATCTGCCTCTTGCTAAACTAATTTCACTAAACGAAATAGGTAAATGAGTCGAATAAATTTTCTAGTCAACAGTAAATCAGTCTAGTGTTTTCTTTGCGTAGCCGGGAAGTAACCCCAATACCTGGAGGAACAGATCCTTTTTAATTACTCGAGTGCGGAGAGTGGGATAACTCCTCCTTAGGGCCCGTTTTTCAGTTCGATATCATCAGATTTTCCGAGTTAAACTGAGACTTACCCCAGAATTGAGTTTTTCAGTGAATTTATATCTGGAATTGATCTCGGCTAAACTCACTAAATTTGGTGAGTTAATCCCGGATCAACACTGGAGCTTCTTTGAATGTTTTTTCTGTGTGGAATGGCAGTTGCGTGTTTCTATGCAAAATGACATCTTAGAACAACTCGAACTTCTTTTCCTGTGTTTTTCTATGTGAAGTGAGATTTGGGAGAGTTAATAATTTTCGAGAGTCGAAGTTTTTGACAACTTAACTGACGGAGCTAACTCAAGAGATACAGACTGTCCTCGGAGATGTTCTTTACCTGATCTCACCCCCTGTTTCTTAGCCTACCAGGCGGGCGACGCGCTCGCATTGAGTCGCATGCTCAACTCAATATTTTTATATGTATGCAGAAGTTGAAGGTCGCTATTAAAAGATTTTGCAACAAGTAAGTTTTTATTCGACATTTAACTTCTTGTTCTTTTTCACTTTTATGGCTATCAAGTAGTGGCGGTTCTTAGACTACAAATTTAAGCTGCATCGCTAAGGATGTCAACTTTTGCTTTTTATCTATTTGTAATTTTTTTTCCATCGTGTCACGAATCTTTTTCTCTGTAAAATTTAAACATTAGTGTATTTTTTTAAGTGGGACGCATTTTTTGGCTCGGGTTACTTCTTTTGGCGACATTTTCAAATTGTCCATCGGTAACGCTGTACACAGCTGCTGACCATGTGCTGCTGACTGACTATAAAAAGTAATATTTTTGAGGTTTCTAAAAACCCTTGGCTAAAGCTGGTAAATACAAACGTCGGAAAAAAATGGAATAAGGTGATTTCTTTTTTTCGCATTTAAAAAAACAACGACCTTAAAGCCCATTTTAAACACTACAATGTGTTTGCTAAAACGCACTTTTTGTTGTATGCAGGGTTTTGAACTAATAAATCAATAACTACAATAACTACAATCAATAACTATTGAACTTTAAAAAAACTTAATTATTGATTAATCGATGTAGTAGTCCATCGCCTTTTGTTGCAGTTGAAGGTCAATCTAATTGTAAGACTTGTGGTGTTATATTACGATACCTTCCCTTCTAACATGTGACATACAGATGGGGTATCAAAACCTTTGTAACATACAGAAATAACGTTTATAGACCCCCAATACGTTAAGGGGGTCTATATCTATGTTACCATAAATATCAACATTGTCGCAGGATGCTGAAATTTTGTTAACTGCATTCTTTCTTGAGTGTATTATGATTGGCAGTTCAAGAAAAGCAAAAAACGCATTTGGGCGTAATTTGAGCATAATCTTAAAGTAAGAAGTCCTTGTAACGAACAAGTTGCACGTCAAGAAAAGTCTCGATGTATATAATACATCTCCTTTACCAACAAAATTATTCACTGATAATTTATACTGAAAATATTATTAGACCAGGGGTGGAATCGGCTATGGTGATCTGTGATTTTCACATTTTGTGACAGTCAATATGATCAAACAAAATAATCCGTCTGCGTAAGGTGATCACAAAAATATTGTTCCGAATCGTTGCTTTATTTAGGGTTGGGATGTAAGAACACTGATCTTTATTCGTACATGCGGAGAGTCAGCCTAAGGGTAGGCAAAAATACCACCTTACCAGAAAGTTTCAAAACTGGTGACCAGCTAATTTTGACGGTGATTGATCGGGAACTGTCACAAGAAAATTGTGATGATCACAACTTACGCAGACGAATTTTTGTGATTTGTGACATCACTTATCATAGATCACCATAGCCGATTCCACCCGAGTTCAATATCTAAAATGTTTTAATTTCAGGCATTAAATAAAGATTCTCTCATTATTAGGTTTTGGTAAACGCTGACGTTTTGTAATTGCGACTATCATGTCACATGGTGTCTGCATGGTAGGGCAAAAGACTAGTTTTCCTTGCGTCTAGGTGCTCCATTGAATAGAATCAACTCTGCAAAATAAATTAAACCCAGATCTTGATTTTATTGACATGTTAAATAGTCTAGGAAGATACATGAAGAGAACGACTTAACCGTTACTGTTTGAAAGCATATAAACAACTATTATCAAAACATCTTCACGTTTGACTTCAAAGCAAAACATGTAGGTACCCCTTAGTAAAATTAAAATAATTAAACACCTATAAACCTTTTCAATACAAACAAAATAATCAAAATATATTTCTAATCAAATTCTTAGTCTGTTGTTTCTTTCAATTCGTTGTCAGGACGACAAAAATAACAAACTTTCCTCACTGGGAACCTAGCAAGGCTTTCTTTCGGTTTTTGTTTTGCGACATTATTTATCAGAATTCGCTCTCATTTAAAGAGCATGAGAAGAGCTTTCATATAAAAGCTTTAATTTGTATTTTTTTTTAAACGGCGCCAACAAATGATTATGAATTTTTGGGGAACTATTTTGTATGGAAATTGTATCGAATTTTTAATGGCAGTTGCTATTAAAGTTAATTTAAAATATACCTGGACAGAAAATCGAAAATATGGCTAGTTAATTTCGGATAAAAATATATGTAGTTTCTTATAAAAATTTAAAAAATCTAAAAAAGTCTATAACTTCGCTGTAAAGTGCGCAATAAATTGCCAAAGTTTGTGGCCTTCGTACACAGAACCAAAGCCCTTTTTCGAAAATCGGTTTCGTTCATTTCGGAATTTTGGAAATTCTCTCCGTCAGAAGAGGAGAGGAGGCTCCACCCACAGCCAAAAAATCTTGGAGAAATGTACCACCGTAAAATGCGCAAAAATGCCTCTAAAATCATCATTCTAGGTAGACTCCCCTCTTAAAAGCTTCAGAAACTTCCCCTTCGGTTTTCGTTTTCAAGAAATAGACAAATATTTTACGCGTTTATCATCAATGAACGTCAAGAAATAGCGACTTCCACCAACAGATGTAACTTCACTTGGACCACAAATATCCGAGTGCACTATATCCAAAATTGTCGATGCTCTGTTTCCACATTTATTAAAAGGCTATCTTATTTGCTTACCAATTGGACATATTTTACAGTCATTATTATTCTTGTCACTGAAATGAATACCAATAGCTAGACCTTTATTAAGCTTTTCTAAGTTTTTGTAGCTTACGTGTCCCATCCTTCTGTGCCATAAGTTCTGAGTAGCCGTCATACCACATGCGAGAACTTTATCTGATGGTGCCAGGTCTAATTTCAACAAGCCGTTTATATGAGATCCGGTAGAAATTACCTTTTTATTGGGGTTTATTACCTTTACCCCACTGTTCTTAAACACAACAGTATGAGCTTTTCTTACAATTTGGCTTATCGAAAGTAGATTTGTTAACAGCTCGGGAATATATTGAATATTGTTCATCTCAACATGATTATCGTTGCGTGCTTAAGTGCAGCTTTTCCGGATGCCTTAACTTTCATGGTTCCCTTGTTTGCAGCTGTAACAACACCTGTATCCATCTGCACGTTATGTAAAATATCATAATTTAGCGTCATGTGGGACGTGGCACCAGAGTCAAAATACCAATCATTTTTATTCGTGATGCCTGTCGAAGAAAGTGCAACGAATAGTGCATCCGATTTTTTTCACCGTGGTCAAAGTTTTTAGAATGCATTTTCGTTCTACAATTTTTCGCTATATGCCCGAAGTTATGACCCTTTCTGCATTTAGGACCTTTTTTACCTGGTTTAAACGATGCTTTACGTGCACCTGCGGTAAATGCAGAACCTTCATCTCCGGTTTGCACTTCTTGCAACAGTTTTGTTTTTATATGGTCGCCGGTTATGCGTGTACCGGAGTTTTCCAACGCCATGATCTAGTTTAGTTTAGTTTAGTATAGTGCCCCCCAGGGGTCAATTTATTGAGCTTAATACAAGCAAACTTAAAACTAGTTACAAATTCTTACACTAATCTTAAAGCTAGGGGGGAAAAGCAGAGGATGAGACAGTAGGGGTTGCTGAATCTAAGGATGGATAGAGTGTAGGAGAATATTTTTAAGCAATGGTTTGGGGCAGTTAAGATCAAAAACTTCGGCGTACTTATTAGTTAATCGTAGCATTCTGGTAATTGGCTCGAAATGACCATAATTAGTGCGGTGAGTAGATAGGCGAAACAAGGGTACAGATCTGAGATTGAGAGGGTTAGGTGAAAAGGAAATCAATTGTAGAAGTTGCGGGCTATCGATGTTTCTGTTTAAAAGCTGGTGAATGAGAGGATGTCAGCCACATCTCGACGTTTTTTTTAGTGATTGCATGCCAACTAAGTTTAGTCGATGTTCATACGGCGGCAACACGAAAGGATCAGTCCAACCGAGACCACGAAGAGCGAAACGGAGAAACCGTCACTGGACTGCCTCAATTCTTTGGATATGAGTTTGCTCGTATGGAGACCAAACTTGACAGGCATATTCAAGAAGAGGTCTAACGAAACTGATATAGAGGGCTTTGGTTACATACGGGTCAGAGAATTCTTTAGACCATATCTTTACAAAACCTAGAGCAGAATTTGCGCGGCTTATGATATTATCAATGTGGGGACGGAAGGTAAGTTCCTTGTCACAAATAACTCCTACATCGCGAATCTCGGTAGTTATTGGAACAGGCTCATCATTGATGAAGTAGGTTCTTATAAGTTGGGGGGAACGTTTACGGGAGTAGGTAATTGCCTGACATTTGCTGACGTTAAGGTCTAAATAATTTTTTATTAGACCGTCAGGACCGGGTGAATAATCATCTTTGAGCCTACTGATTTTATCTGTTACTTGGGCTAGTGTTATGTCCACGGAGAAAGGGGTTGCCTGCGGACAGTTTACCATGTAACTAAAGTAGTTGAATGTGGTGGAGGTAATCATGGTACAAAGATTCACAGAGCTCGGAGAAGCAATTATATAAATGTTGATAATTCAGGTAATCAATTTCGGAACGGATTTTAGGAATGTTTGCCAAAGCTTGTTTCTATTATTTCGTAGAGAGCGTAACTCCTTGTTATACCATGGCGGGGATGATGACAAATCTTTGCGCATTGAGTAGGGAACCGATTGTTGGAAACATGAGAAAATAATGGAGTAGAAAATGGAGAGTGCTAGGTCAATATGGATGTTATCGCTTATAAAATCAAAGTTAACATTGCTGAGAAGACTATTGAGTTTGTTGAAATTTGCTCGTCGGAAGTTAAAAACTTGTGAATTTACCGGAGCAATCTGAGGACTCGTGTTTTGAAATGAAAAGTTTAAGGACAGAGGGGAATGTAAGGAATCAAGTGTGGATAAGAGGTGAGCACTCTTGGAGACGAGAAAGTTATCACAATCGGACGTAAAAAAAGGTCGAGATATACCTTATCGACCTCGAGGTCGAGGTATGCCACTCCTTTAGTAGAGGCCGGAATTCGATAGACAATCAATGAACATTAACTCAGTTTGAGACGTCGCGTTTAATGTGACGTAGTGGGATTCATCTTCTGATAAATTCCATTTTAATCCCGGGAGATTAAAGTCACCCAACAAGATAACACTATCTTCGGGGTTTATCACGTCGGTCAAATAATCCAAAGTATCAATTATTGGCGTATAAGACTCAGTTGGTTAGGAGGGGTCAATATAACAACAGAGTATGTATAAGCAATGTCTGGGGAAAGTGTACTTGCCACACACTAATTCAAGATTCTCAATGTTGGGAATTGGAAAGGGAGACGAATCGAGGCGATTGTTGATTGCTAACAAAACTCCTCGGTCGTTAGGATTTTCCAATCTCACGGGGCCATCCTTGCGGATAACGTTGAAATCGGTGGTGAAGATTTCGGAGTTTTTGATTTTACCAATGAGGTTGGTTTCAGTTAAGGCAAAAATGTCGTAAGGGAGTTTTTGCGAGTTTAAATATACCGCGGAAAGCTTGGTACGAAGTCCTCTTACGTTTTGATAGTAGAGGGACCATTCTAAAGGGTGATTTTTTAGCTGGTTTGGTTTTGGCAACACTGGTTTTGACAGATGATGTGTGTTTAGTACCTTGTGTCACTGTCAAACAGCTTCAGTTTGGTTTGCAATTTAACCATGGATCGTCTTACAAATGAACAACGCTTGCAAATTATTGAATCTTACTATCAAAATTCGTGCTCGGTTCGAAATGTTCATGGCGCGCTGCTTCCATTTTATGGTCGGCGAGTTTGGTGAACAGTTAATTTCACGTTTCGGGCCGGTCAATTGGCCGCCTAGATCGTGCGATTTGACACCATAAGATTATTTTTTGTGGGGGTATGTCAAGGCTAATGTCTATAGGGACAAGCCCGCTTCGATTGACGCACTGGAAGCCAACATCCATGCATTCATTCGTGAGATACCGGCCGATATGTGTGAAAGAGTAAGCCAAAATTGGACTCAGCGGATGGGCTACCTGAGACGCAGCCGCGGTCAACATTTGCATGAAATTATCTTTAAACATTAAATTGCAAGGTTCAAACTATCGATTCAAATAAATATTTCATTAATTTTTTCGAATTTTTTGTGTTTTTTTTTTAAAAAAAGTTCTCAACCTCTTAAAAAATCACCCGTTATAGGACTGATAGGGGGTTGGTTAGGAGCGATATCAGTTTTTGTAATCGGAACGAGATCTTTGAAGGTGGGAGATCCGCTTAGAGCTAACATGAGAGGCAAATGTAGAAAGGTCATTTGCTACATCGGAAGCCGACATATCAAAGCACTCATGAAAACTAATCGAAAATTTTTCGTAATTCAACAGGTATAGTTGTAAGACCCTCTTAAAGTAGTGATACCATGACATATGTTTTTGTTTTACCATCGACACAGATATTGTTTGTTTTACCATGTAAGTAGGCTAGGTAGAGACGCACATTTTCATATGTTCGGCGATCTCTTAAACGAGATAGAACATAACGACTTTCAGTGCTGTGATCAGCAAGATGTTTAGTTAGTTTTACTGTAGGGGGAAACAATGGATCTAAAAATGCAGGGGATGGAGTGGGATTGGTTTAGGTCGACGAAACGGTTGTGGTGATTGAATTAAGTGGGGCGATGGAGGGTGCCGTATGAGGATTGAGAACATATGAGCGAATAAAGTTAGGGCAGTACGGAGTAGAAGATGGGGTATGGGTTGTTGCTGAAGAGGAAGAAGGTGTCAAATTAAAAGATGCTCGCTGACGCTGAGGTTTGGTGTTAGAGTTAGCGGGGACAGAAGTAATTGCAGGAGTTGTTTGAGTGTTGGGGCAGGATTTGGGGTAGGTATTTAACTGCCTTGAAAAATTAAAGTTGGGAAGGATTCCTTGTTTAAAGCTCCAGTTTGAGCTTGGTTCATTGTTCACTTTTAGTTTGTTTAATTTAGAGATAGAACTGTTTTGATTTTTATTACATTCCCATTTAGTCATCTTCATCTTGCCTAGGGGGTGAGCACATCATTCGAGGGGTTGGTAAATAGCCAGTCGTATTTAGATGGGATTGCAAATTTGAAACTTGATGTGGTTCGTTTGAGTTTTTCGCATTGCTGAATAACTATAGAGAAACGCTGGAGAAATAATTTGTTTAACCAGGATACGTTCGCATGCCGTGGAACATCCTTTACTACGTAGAAAGTAAGATTTGTGGAGTTACTTATTGAAAGCCTGTTAAGCCTATTGGTTCACTCAGCATGTGTCCATGAAGTTTCTAGTTTTACAATCGGCTCGGGTATAACAGGTTGCGGTGTTGAAGAGGGTAGCGCGGCGGCAGCATCGGTGATTTGAGGTTCAGACGTCTTATATCCTATTTCGATATCTGCTTGAGAAGGAACAGAATTAACTGAAAGAGAGGAGAGCGAAAGATATCTATGGGCGGTATTCGTCAGGAAGTCCTATTAGCAGGAGTGAACCAACCTATTCTTCGTTTATTGGAAAATCAATTCCATTCAACGCTTGTGCTGTAGTGACTATTTCCTTCTCGTAAATTTCCATCGAACCGCGATTTCCATAAAGGAAATTAACATAATGGGCCAATGAGCAATGCTATTTTGCTTCTTGTTCTCCTATCTTTGTCGGCATCGACTGGGGTCTCCGGATTTCCAGACTCGTCCTCCTAGTATTCGATCGCGGTAGTCCATAAATTATCCAAATCCAGGAACGCTTCTGCGGCCACCTTCCATGTCGGGCAGTTTTCCCTACCAAGCAGTCTATCGATGGATAAACCACTTCCACTGCTTTCCGGCTTAGACATTATGCTGAAAAAGTTTTAAATTATTTAAATTTTTTTATTATTTTTAACCAACGGTCTTATATTTATCTTAGTGAGCTGGGCCCATAACCTATAGCAGAAGTATTCAAAAGTGTCCTTACTTATACGGTGTTAAAGGAAAAGTGAAAATTTTATTTTTGTAATTATAAATAAACAGATACCATGATCCTATGATCAATACATAACAAGGTGGTCAATACAGGTGTCACCAATACCTCCGAGAGTATCATTTGTCTTGAAAAACTTCTTAAAATGCCGTTCGGATTCTGCAAAAAATTGTAGGTCCCCTTGTATGTGAAGAAATTAACACACACAGCATACATTGTTGAGAAGTTGCCCCTGGTTCACCTGGAGCTGTTGCGCCACTCTATTTTATAATAGTATTATTCTGGACTGCACAACATTATGGCAAAAAACTCTTTAGACGAACAAAATATATTAGTTAGTTTGTGTTTTATGAAAAATAAGTGTGCTGTGAAATTATATTCATTAATTTAATTTAGCTTGATAAATGGTTTCTGAGTGACTAACTCCAGTGCCTTGTTGTCTGCGCGCGCAGTGTTGGAAGCACAAAACACTGTCGTACGTACAAACAACAAAGGAGATATATAGTCAATTATTTCATTGGACATGAGTTTTTTTTTATTAACACAGTGCGTTTTATGATTTGCAAAAAGAAAACTTACTAATATTGTTCCACAACACATAAAACACATTGTTTTAATAAAAAAGAAAAATCACGTCCAATGAAATAAATGATTATATATCTTCTTTGTTGTTGGTACGTACGAGGGCGTTACACAAACGAACCAACATGCGTACGAGGGTGTCTTGTGCTTCCAACACAGCGCAACTAATAAAGCACTGGAGTTATTAAGAAACCGTTTTGAACAAACAAAAACAAATTAATGAATATAATTTCACAGCATACAATACACTTATTTTCCTTAAAACACAAACGAACTGATAGATTTTGATCGTAATAGATTTGATCGTCTAAAAAGTTTGTCGCCATAATGTTGTGCAGTACAGGAAAATGCTTTTTTTTATCCTTTTTCGTCGAAAATTCAACGAATTTCTCATACATTTTATGACACTCGTATACCGCAGATAACCGCTTTATTTTCCGGGCAAACATAAAGTTCTTGCCCTTTCCTGCACTATTAAACATATTTTCTTTCCATTTTTTTTTAACGCTCGATTAATTATACTTCAATAAATGTACAGGTTGAACCATTTTTTTTTTTTTTTTTAGATGTTTCGCCTTTCAGCAGCAGTTCCTTGCCTTCGTTTTGTTCAAAAGCACCAGCTTCGCAATTTTTCTTCCAAGGATGTAAGGTTTGGAGCCGAAGTTCGAGCTCTAATGTTACAAGGTGTCGATATATTAGCCGATGCCGTGGCTGTTACAATGGGTCCTAAGGGACGTAATGTTATTATTGAACAGTCATGGGGTTCACCAAAAATTACAAAAGATGGTGTAACTGTAGCCAAGTCCATTGAGTTAAAAGATAAATTCCAAAATATTGGAGCCAGACTAGTTCAAGATGTAGCCAATAACACAAATGAAGAAGCTGGGGATGGTACCACAACAGCCACCGTATTGGCACGTGCTATTGCAAAGGAAGGATTTGACAAAATTTCAAAAGGAGCCAACCCAGTTGAAATTCGTCGCGGTGTAATGATTGCTGTCGAGGCTGTTAAGGATAACCTTAAAGAAATGTCCCGCCCAGTCAGCACACCAGAAGAAGTCGCTCAGGTTGCCACTATTTCTGCAAACGGTGATATAGCCGTTGGTAACCTTATCAGTGAAGCTATGAAAAAAGTGGGGCAAGATGGCGTCATTACTGTGAAAGACGGCAAAACTTTACATGACGAGCTAGAGGTTATCGAGGGAATGAAATTTGACCGAGGTTATATATCACCGTATTTTATTAACTCATCAAAAGGAGCAAGGGTTGAATTTCAAGACGCCCTAGTTTTATTCTCCGAAAAAAAAATATCATCCGTTCAATCAATCATTCCAGCACTAGAATTGGCTAATGCCCAGAGAAAACCTTTAGTAATAATTGCGGAAGATATCGATGGCGAAGCCTTGAGCACTTTGGTAGTAAATCGTTTAAAAATTGGTCTGCAAGTGGCAGCTGTTAAAGCTCCAGGCTTTGGCGACAACAGAAAATCCACCTTAACGGATATGGCGATATCTTCGGGAGGAATCGTATTTGGCGATGACGCTAATTTAGTAAAGTTAGAAGATGTGCAAATCGGGGATCTGGGCAAAGTTGGTGAAGTCGTAATTACTAAAGACGACACTCTTCTTCTTAAGGGCAAGGGTAAAAAAGAGTCAATTGAGAAGCGTGTTTCGGAAATAAGAGATCAAATTGAAGAAACCTCGTCTGAATATGAAAAGGAAAAATTGCAAGAACGCTTAGCTCGCTTAGCATCTGGAGTTGCCTTATTACGCATTGGTGGTTCAAGTGAGGTCGAGGTAAACGAAAAAAAAGACCGCGTGAATGACGCTCTGAATGCCACTCGCGCAGCTGTTGAAGAAGGTATTGTTCCAGGCGGTGGGACTGCTTTGCTGCGTTGCATCCCTAAATTGGATAATCTTAAGGGACTAAATGAAGACCAGGTAATAACTATACCATACAATTGATCTTTCGTACTGACGTATAAATCCATACTCATACATAGCGGAACTGTAATTTAAGAAAATTAACAGAAATTTAAATTACCGAATTTAAAATTGTATCATATGTAATTTTGGCCAAAAAAGCAACACACTGCCTCATAGTCAACCTAATATTAGCTAAATACCCTCAGTCAGCTTTCAGCTAGAATCGCAATGCTGCGTTAATGTGCGCTGCCATGCTTTTCCAAAACTTTACGTCAAAGTACGCATCTAACGAATTTGCAAAACGAAATGCCGCTTTGCGTTTTGGGGTAGCAAATTGGAAAGTATTTGCTCAAGCACATTCAATTTCTGTTGAGTTATTTTAAAAGATATTTTCAAAAGAAAAAGCAGAAAAGATGCTTTTTAAAAACAAACCAAGTTGCCTAGCAATGAAAATAAAATTATTTCTGTTGATTTGATCACAACTATATACAAGGTGGTACACTCGTGTCTTTTTGCGTGCTAAAAACCAACACATTGCGAGTTGTCGCGAAAAACTGAAAACAGAAATAATACCAAAAAACATCACATTCTCTACTCAAACCTGTTTTTATTCTGACTATAAACAGAAACAAGCCCACAACCACTGATCAGATATAATGAGATAGACGACTTGCGAACCCCTTGCCTGAAACACCCGCAAAAAAAGTAACGGGATCAGTCTCTGAACCCTTTTTGTGAATACATGTGAAGTGAGCAATGGAAGTGTTCAGTGAATCAATTTAAAAATGGGGGAAGGTGACTTTGACTTCTCAGTCATTAAAAAAATATAAACAAAGTAGTCCGACTCCATTTGGCTTTGGTTTATTTTGCAATTAAATATTGTTTTAAATCAGTTGCAAACAATATAATCCTTCAATGCAATGCTAAGAGCTTTGAAGGGGAATACACATTTTTAATTGGCTTACCCAATCTCTTTGGGCATGTCGATTTCCTGCTGTGGCCCTGGCCACTAACAAGTTCTTACAGATAAATCTATCGGCTTCAAGCACTGCATAAATGCGTCTTGCACATAGATTAGCATTATTGGTAGATAAGCACCATTGCATATAGATTAGCGCCAACAATAATTATATGCCTTTGTTGAAGCAAAACGGCCTAGCCAAGCTATTTCAACGTGTGCTAAATCGCAGCACAGATATAAGAGCGGAACGCTACCATATCGTACAGCCTCCTTCTCATTGGCTGAGCGAGAATGCCGGAAACCAGTTTGGAACTGCAACATTAAACAGTCAGTCGTCACCATTTTTGAGTAGAGAAGCAACATCGGCAACAGCAGCAACACCCGTAAAACATTCACAATTTTTAAACAATCAATCTATAAATAAAGTCCAAAGTCAAGGAACATAGTGTCGTCCTTCTATAACAGCCTTTTAGGAAAGGAAAAAGCTGCCTTCCAAGCGAGTTCCCATTTGGATTAAGTTTTTTGCGAAATGAAAATCGAATTTGTTTTGATTACACAAATGTCAAAAGGCAGCTGATTCTTGTTTGGTGAGTTCAGTTCATAGGTAGAGTTCAGCAAAATTGAGGTGCAAATCTTTGCTATGTGGAGTTTTTTCCTTTTTGTCTATTTTTTGTTTGGATACATTTTATTAATTTATGCGTTTTGTAAGAAAAAAATTACTTGCGACTTTTTGGTTTAAACTTCTTAAAAAAATTAGTTGCGAAAAGAATTTGATAAATTTTTTAGTAGTGCAGAACTTATTTTGAATTTTTTTTAATGAATATGTACATTTTAGATTGGAGTTGAACTGCTTAATTATTTATTTGTCATCGAATTTTATGAATAATTTTGTTTTAATAATTACTAATTTATTTATCCAATTACAAAAAGTAATCAAAATAAATAAATTGACGTCTCAAGCCGAAAAGAAATAAAGGATCAAACGTAGGGTCTGGACATGGATAACGTTAATATTCACATGAAACAAACTAAGCCGCGTTGTCACAAGTAACGTAAAACAGGAACAGAAACAGAATAATCACATACATTAGCAACTGAAACCTAAATTCGATGAATGCTTTTTGCGCTGCTAATGTATGAAATTCTGTTATGGTTTCTGTTCCTGTTCCTTGTGACAACGCGGCTTTGTCACTGACAAAGTCACTAGAATTCTAAAGCAATACACAGTGAAACAGATGTTACCGCCAGAAAAGGTGGTCTTTTAAGAAAGAGTAAGGCTAGGGACACACGGCGACAAAAAACGCGCGACAACAAACAGCTCGATTTTCTGCAGCAAGCACACTCAACACACGAATAATAATTTTCCGTGCGGCTCCTGTCAGTTTTGAGGAAGATTTAATTTTCATAGTTGAAAAAATAAAAGCTATAAAGCTTTTTGTGGTAAACTAGGTACACAAACAATAATTTTCTGTGTGGCTCTTGTGAATTGTGGTGAAAATTGTGGTTTTCATCGTTGAAAAAAACAGAAATTAAATGTTTTGTTGTGCGGTTTGAAAGTGTCGCAAAGCGGAAAATTGTCGCAAATCGAGTCTCACGACTAATCGCCGCCGACACAGTCGTGTGTTGTCTACAATATAAACGGTTAAGGTTCTAGCCGGGCTGCAATTAGTCGCATGTGTTTCTGTCGCCGTGTGTCTCTGGCCTCACATTCACCCAAAGATCGGTTCCAATTCTAGACACCAGTATTGTATAGAAACTAAATGAA
This sequence comes from Neoascia interrupta, assembly GCA_947623515.1. Classification (NCBI taxonomy): domain Eukaryota; kingdom Metazoa; phylum Arthropoda; class Insecta; order Diptera; family Syrphidae; genus Neoascia; species Neoascia interrupta. Next base: position 93,137,215 of record OX392463.1, read on the forward strand.
GACCAGGTAATAACTATACCATACAAATTGATCTTTAATACTGACGTATAAATCCATACTCATACATAGCGGAACTGTAATTTAACAAAATTAACAGAAATTTAAATTACCGAATTTAAAATTGTGTCATATGTAATTTTGGCAAAAAAAGCAGCACACGGCCTCATAGTCAACCTAATAACGGGTGATTTTTTAAGAGGTTGAGAACTTTTTAAAAAAAAAAACATAAAAAATTCGAAAAAAATTAATGAAATATTTATTTGAATCGATAGTTTGAACCTTGCAATTTAATGTTTAAAGATAATTTCATGCAAATGTTGACCGCGGCTGCGTCTCAAGTAGCCCATCCGCTGAGTCCAATTTTGGCATACTCTTTCACACATATCGGCCGGTATCTCACGAATGGATGTTGGCTTCCAGTGCGTCAATCGAACGCACAGTACGATTTTTTTTATTTTCTTCACTACGCACAGTACGTAAACGTGTTGGTGGTTTAATGTCCAACAAAGTAAACTTGGTGCGAAATTTGGTCACAATCTTCCGAATAGACTGCTCAGAAGGTCGAGAATGCCGACCATAAAATGGAAGCAGCGCGCGATGAACATTTCGAACCGAGCACGAATTTTGATAGTAAAATTCAATAATTTGCAAGTTTTGTTCATTTGTAAGACGATCCATGGTTAAATTGCAAACCAAACTGAAGCTGTTTGACAGTGACACAAGGTACTAAACACACGTCAGCTGTCAAAACCAGTGTTGCCAAAACCAAACCAGCTAAAAAATCACCCGTTATAAGCTAAATTCCCTAAGTCAGCTTTCAGCTAGAATCGCAATGCTGCGTTAATGTGCGGTGCTGTGCTTTTCCAAAACTTTACGTCAATGTACGCATCTAACAAATTTGCAAAACTAAATGCCGTTTTGGGGTAGAAAACTGGAAAGTATCTCACTTTCAATTTCTGTTGAAAGTTTTTTTAAATGATATTTTCAAAAGAAAGAGCAGAAAACATGCTTTTTAAAAACAAACCAAGTTGCCTAGCAATGAAAATAAAATTATTTCTGTGGATTCTCATAGTGCCTATGAAGGTTTTTACCTACCCACGAAAAAAAAAAAAATTTCTGTTGATTTGATCACAACTATATACAAGGTGGTGCACTCGTGTGCATGCCAAGCACCAACACATTGCGAGTTGTCGCGAAAAACTGAAAACAGAAATAATACCGAAAAACATCATATTCTCTACTCAAACCTGTTTTTATTCTGACTATAAACAGAAACAACCCCACAACCACTGATCAGATATAACGAGATAGGCGACTTGCAATCCCCTTGCCTTGTCTCTGGACCCTTTTTGTGAATACATGTGAAGTGAGCAATGGAAGTGTTCAGTGAATCCATTTAAAAATGGCGGAAGATGACTTTGACTTCTCAGTCATAAAAAAAATGTAAACAAAGTAGTCCGACTCCATTTGGTTTTGGTTTATTTTGCAATTAAATATTGTTTTAAATCAGTCGCAAACAATATAATCCTTCAATGCAATGCTAAGAGCTTTGAAGGGGAATACACATTTTTAATTGGCTTACCCAATCTCTTTGGGCATGTCGATTTCCTGCTGTGGCCTGGCCACTAACAAGTTCTTACAGATAAATCTATCGTCTTCAGGCACTGCATAAATGCGTCTTGCACATAGATTAGCATTATTGGTAGATAAGCACCATTGCATATAGATTAGCGCCAACAATAATTATATGCCTTTGTTGTAGCAAAACGGCCTAGCTAAGCTATTTCAACGTGTGCTAAATCGCTGCACAGATATAGGAGCGGAACGCGGCCACGCACCGGAACGCTACCATATCGTGCAGCCTCATTCTCTTTGGCTGAGCGAGAATGCCGGAAACTAGTTTGGAACTGCAACTTTAAACAGTCAGTCGTCACCATTTTTGAGTAGAGAAGCAACATCGGCAACAGCAGCAACACCCGTAAAACATTCACAATTTTTAAACAATCAATCTATAAATAAAGTCCAAAGTCAAGGAACATAGTGTCGTCCTTCTATAACAGCCTTTTAGGAAAGGAAAAAGCTGCCTTCCAAGCGAGTTCCCATTTGGATTAAGTTTTTTGCGAAATGAAAATCGAATTTGTTTTGATTACACAAATGTCAAAAGGCAGCTGATTCTTGTTTGGTGAGTTCAGTTCATAGGTAGAGTTCAGCAAAATTGAGGTGCGAATCTTTGCTATGTGGAGTTTTTTCCTTTTTGTCTATTTTTTGTTTGGATACATTTTATTAATTTATGCGTTTTGTAAGAAAAAAATTACTTGCGACTTTTTGGTTTAAACTTCTTAAAAAAATTAGTTGCGAAAAGAATTTGATAAATTTTTTAGTAGTGCAGAACTTATTTTGAATTTTTTTTAATGAATATGTACATTTTAGATTGGAGTTGAACTGCTTAATTATTTATTTGTCATCGAATTTCATGAATAATTTTATTTTAATAATTACTAATTTATTTATCCAATTACAAAAAGTAATCAAAATAAATAAATTGACGTCTCAAGCCGAAAAGAAATAAAGGATCAAACGTAGGGTCTGGACATGGATAACGTTAATATTCACATGAAACAATCTAAGCCGCGTTGTCACAAGTAACGTAAAACAGGAACAGAAACAGAATAATCACATACATTAGCAACTGAAACCTAAATTCGATGAATGCTTTTTGCGCTGCTAATGTATGAAATTCTGTTATGGTTTCTGTTCCTGTTCCTTGTGACAACGCGGCTTTGTCACTGACAAAGTCACTAGAATTCTAAAGCAATACACAGTGAAACAGATGTTACCGCCAGAAAAGGTGGTCTTTTAAGAAAGAGTAAGGCTAGGGACACACGGCGACAAAAAACGCGCGACAACAAACAGCTCGATTTTCTGCAGCAAGCACACTCAACACACGAATAATAATTTTCCGTGCGGCTCCTGTCAGTTTTGAGGAAGATTTAATTTTCATAGTTGAAAAAATAAAAGCTATAAAGCTTTTTGTGGTAAACTAGGTACACAAACAATAATTTTCTGTGTGGCTCTTGTGAATTGTGGTGAAAATTGTGGTTTTCATCGTTGAAAAAAACAGAAATTAAATGTTTTGTTGCGCGGTTTGAAAGTGTCGCAAAGCGGAAAATTGTCGCAAATCGAGTCTCACGACTAATCGCCGCCGACACAGTCGTGTGTTGTCTACAATATAAACGGTTAAGGTTCTAGCCGGGCTGCAATTAGTCGCATGTGTTTCTGTCGCCGTGTGTCTCTGGCCTCACATTCACCCAAAGATCGGTTCCAATTCTAGACACCAGTATTGTATAGAAACTAAATGAAGACCAGGTAATAACTATACCATACAAATTGATCTTTAATACTGACGTATAAATCCATACTCATACATAGCGGAACTGTAATTTAACAAAATTAACAGAAATTTAAATTACCGAATTTAAAATTGTGTCATATGTAATTTTGGCAAAAAAAGCAGCACACTGCCTCATAGTCAACCTAATAACGGGTGATTTTTTAAGAGGTTGAGAACTTTTTAAAAAAAAAAACATAAAAAATTCGAAAAAAATTAATGAAATATTTATTTGAATCGATAGTTTGAACCTTGCAATTTAATGTTTAAAGATAATTTCATGCAAATGTTGACCGCGGCTGCGTCTCAAGTAGCCCATCCGCTGAGTCCAATTTTGGCATACTCTTTCACACATATCGGCCGGTATCTCACGAATGGATGTTGGCTTCCAGTGCGTCAATCGAACGCACAGTACTATTTTTTTTTTATTTTCTTCACTACGCACAGTACGTAAACGTGTTGGTGGTTTAATGTCCAACAAAGTAAACTTGGTGCGAAATTTGGTCACAATCTTCCGAATAGACTGCTCAGAAGGTCGAGAATGCCGACCATAAAATGGAAGCAGCGCGCGATGAACATTTCGAACCGAGCACGAATTTTGATAGTAAAATTCAATAATTTGCAAGTTTTGTTCATTTGTAAGACGATCCATGGTTAAATTGCAAACCAAACTGAAGCTGTTTGACAGTGACACAAGGTACTAAACACACGTCAGCTGTCAAAACCAGTGTTGCCAAAACCAAACCAGCTAAAAAATCACCCGTTATAAGCTAAATTCCTAAGTCAGCTTTCAGCTAGAATCGCAATGCTGCGTTAATGTGCGGTGCTGTGCTTTTCCAAAACTTTACGTCAAAGTACGCATCTAACAAATTTGCAAAACTAAATGCCGCTTTGCGTTTTGGGGTAGAAAACTGGAAAGTATCTCACTTTCAATTTCTGTTGAAAGTTTTTTTAAATGAAATTTTCAAAAGAAAGAGCAGAAAACATGCTTTTTAAAAACAAACCAAGTTGCCTAGCAATGAAAATAAAATTATTTCTGTGGATTCTCATAGTGCCTATGAAGGTTTTTACCTACCCACGAAAAAAAAAAAATTTCTGTTGATTTGATCACAACTATATACAAGGTGGTGCACTCGTGTGCATGCCAAGCACCAACACATTGCGAGTTGTCGCGAAAAACTGAAAACAGAAATAATACCGAAAAACATCATATTCTCTACTCAAACCTGTTTTTATTCTGACTATAAACAGAAACAACCCCACAACCACTGATCAGATATAACGAGATAGGCGACTTGCAATCCCCTTGCCTTGTCTCTGGACCCTTTTTGTGAATACATGTGAAGTGAGCAATGGAAGTGTTCAGTGAATCCATTTAAAAATGGCGGAAGATGACTTTGACTTCTCAGTCATAAAAAAAATGTAAACAAAGTAGTCCGACTCCATTTGGTTTTGGTTTATTTTGCAATTAAATATTGTTTTAAATCAGTCGCAAACAATATAATCCTTCAATGCAATGCTAAGAGCTTTGAAGGGGAATACACATTTTTAATTGGCTTACCCAATCTCTTTGGGCATGTCGATTTCCTGCTGTGGCCTGGCCACTAACAAGTTCTTAAAGATAAATCTATCGTCTTCAGGCACTGCATAAATGCGTCTTGCACATAGATTAGCATTATTGGTAGATAAGCACCATTGCATATAGATTAGCGCCAACAATAATTTTATGCCTTTGTTGTAGCAAAACGGCCTAGCTAAGCTATTTCAACGTGTGCTAAATCGCTGCACAGATATAGGAGCGGAACGCGGCCACGCACCGGAACGCTACCATATCGTACAGCCTCATTCTCTTTGGCTGAGCGAGAATGCCGGAAACCAGTTTGGAACTGCAACTTTAAACAGTCAGTCGTCACCATTTTTGAGTAGAGAAGCAACATCGGCAACAGCAGCAACACCCGTAAAACATTCACAATTTTTAAACAATCAATCTATAAATAAAGTCCAAAGTCAAGGAACATAGTGTCGTCCTTCTATAACAGTCTTTTAGGAAGGGAAAAAGCTGCCTTCCAAGCGAGTGCCTATTTGGATTAAGTTTTTTGCGAAATGAAAATCGAATTTGTTTTGATTACACAAATGTCAAAAGGTAGCTGATTCTTGTTTGGTGAGTTCAGTTCATAGGTAGAGTTCAGCAAAATTGAGGTGGAAATCTTTGCTATGTGGAGTTTTTCCTTTTTGCCTATTTTTTGTTTGGATACATTTTATTAAATTATGCGTTTTGTAAGAAAAAAATTACTTGCGACTTTTTGGTTTGGTTTAAACTTCTTAAAAAAATTAGTTGCGAAAAGAATTTGATAAATTTTTTAGTAGTGCAGAACTTATTTCGAATTTTTTTTTTAATGAATATGTACATTTTAGATTGGAGTTGAATTGCTTAATTACTTATTTGTCATCGAATTTCATGAATAATTTTGTTTTAATAATTACTAATTTATTTATCCAATTACAAAAAGTAATCGAAATAAATAAATTGACGTCTCAAGCCGAAAAGAAATAAAGAAACAAACGAAGGGTCTGGACATGGATAACGTTAATATTCGTTGGAAGAACTGCCATTATATTTGAGAGTGGATGGATAGCCATCAACTTTTCTTTTAGAGTTAACAAACTTCCAAAATTCCCTGGGATTAGTTTTAAAATCTGAACAAATTTGAGAAACATAGTTGTAATACAAACGCTCTGCGAGAGCATTGAATTCACTGAAATGAAACATGAAATTATCAAGGTCAAATGTACTCAAATTCGTGATGTACTTTTTCCATGCTTTTTTGCGTTTATTACGTAAGACTTTCAGTTCCTTGGTATACCATGGGTGGCTGAAGTTAGAGTTCTTGCTTTTCTTTATAGGTATAGTATTACTGATACAGGTATTGAGAATAGAATAAAATTTATCTACAGAGTGCTCAAGGTCACTGGAGCAAACTATATTAGAAATACCGGATTTATTCAGTTCGTCAGATAGTGTGCGAAAGTTAGCCTTTCGGAAGTCAAAAGTGTATGAACAGTCAAATGATTGGACATTCTCATGTATGTGACAGTTCAAGTCAAGAAAAACATCCAACGGGGGATGGTGAGTATCTATCTTAGTAATGTTGCACTTGGATTTACAAGCAAAAGTACTAATTGCGTCAGAAGTAAAGACCAAATCAAGTATTCGATTATTAATGTTTTTTATACAGCTTACTTGCTGTAAGTCAAAAGAAATAATGTTATCTAACTTGTTAAGTGCTGCATGTGGTGACGAAATATGAGGAATGAAATGCGAAACATCATCAGATAAGACCCATTTCAAAGCAGGAAGGTTAAAATCCCCAAAGAGCAATACCGTACTTTGTCCAGAGGCTAAATAAAATATAAACTCAAGGGCCTTAGCAAGCTCAGAATAAATTTCAACGGGAATATCGGGGGGATGTACACATTAACAACATATACGAATTTGGGTAAAATGTCAAGTTTGACACATACAACTTCGGCATTAACAGTAAATGGAAATTTAACTTTGTCCGAGGTGATATGATCCCGAAAAGCAATTAAAACTCCACCGCCTAACGCTTCGAGATCATCTTTATAACGATCTCTTCTATATACAAGAAACTCTTTGGTGAAGAGTTCTGCAAAAGTAGTGCTAGCATTAAGCCATGTTTCAGTCAAAATAATGACATCATGCGGAAAAACCATAGAATTTTTAAATATATAATCTGTTTTATGTTTGATACGGATGGATCTTACATTTTGATAAAAAAAACATAGTCTACTATTTAGTTTTTTGAAATATTATTTGGTTGCTTAGATTTTGAGGGCCTGTATGCAAACTCTTTGACTAGAGTGTTAGACGGCCAAAGCCTATGATCACAGATTGACTCAAAGATAGAAGGAGAAACAACTATTTTGAATGAAGATACGAAACTATCAGGCTTGCTAAGTTTCATACAGTTGACCAAGTTTACGTTAGCAACGACCTTTTGAGATATCAGATAATGAATAATGTCACCAGGTGTGGTCTCGGGTTTCAGTCTTGAAATAAATACAATTTTTGGTCTGGGGACAGATTCTAAGGTGTTGGTAGACGGTTCGATTGTAGTTTGAGGAACAACAATCGTTGAAGTGTGAGACGAAACAATCTCTTTATTGTTGTTTTTATGACGCCTCAGATTAACACGCTTAGGGTGAGATAAGGTATGGTTAGACGAATCATCTTAAGCAGCAGTACTAGTCCTAGACAAGTGAATTTCGGACGGACCTGGGATGGACGAAGTACCTTGGTCAGGGCAAACTTCAGAAGACAAATCTGAGGGTTGAAAGTCGGTAGAAGTCGAAGCGTTCGATTTGTCTACAGAACTAACGTAAGACTGATTCTCAAAATCTGTCGAAGTGGAAGCGTCACACGAGTAATTGTACTCATAGAATGAGGCAACGTTTTTTACTACACAATTAAAACTCTGAAGTAAATCACTGAAGTTATTAGACAACTTAGTGATATCCTGCTTGAAGGAAGATGGCTTAAAAGCTAACTGGGAGAGCGATATCCTTTTGCATGGAGGGCAGTACCAAAAGGCTACGTCGGAGGAATTTACCTTCTCAAGAAATGCAGTGGTAGAGCCAACGCATTTAGCATGAAATAAGTTGCCGCAAGGACCATAACAAGAAAAAAGAGGGATGTTAGTCACTAGAACTCTAAAGCAATACAGAGTGAAACAAATGTTACCGCCAGAAAAGGTGGTCTTTTAAGAAAGAGTAAGGCTAGGGACACACGGCGGCAAAAAAACGCGCGACAAAAAACAGCGCGGTTTTCTGCAGCAAGCGTACTCAACACACGAATAATAATTTTCCGTGCGGCTCCTCCCAGTTTTGAGGAAGATTTAATTTTAATAGTTGAAAAAATAAAAGCTTTAAAGCTTTTTGTGGTAAACTAGGTACACAAACAATAATTTTCTGTGTGGCTCTTGTGAATTGTGGTGAAAATTGTAGTTTTCATCGTTGAAAAAAAACAGAAATTAAATGTTTTGTTGTGCGGTTTGAAATTGTCGCAAATCGGGTCTCACGACTAATCGGCGCCGACACAGTCGTGTGTCGTTTACAATATAAACGGTTAAGGTTCTAGCCGGGCTGCAATAAGTTGCACGTTTTTCTGTCGCCGTGTGTCTCTGGCCTAACATTCAGCCAAAAATCGGTTCCAATTCTAGACACCAGTATTGTATATGCTGTGCCTTTTAGCTGCCATCGGCATTCATTGAACAACGTAGACTTTTCAAAATAGACTCAAACTTTTCTTATAAATTTAATCACTTCTTAACAAAATCAAACATAAAAATATATGCTCTCATACTTTTGAAATATGGAGAAAATAAAATATTTGATTTGCAAATTAGTATTGATTCGCAAAGAGATACTTACTTTATTTTTACGCATTTTTTTTTTTTTTTTTGAATACTAGGATGGACGGAGACTAAAACTCCAAAATCTTTCAAAGATACCAATACGCCCACTATAGCAGGTACATAATACCGAAGTAGCCGATATTGGTTATGCCCGATTTCCACGTGCTAAAAAACCACCCATTTATGAGAGACACTATGAAACTGCCAGAACGCACTTCATAGCAGTAAATTTTCGCTCTCTCATAATACTTCTTGACTACAACTAAGTTAACTTAACAAGTAGTTTACGCTTCCATAGTGCATTGGATAGGTTGCTTTCCAGTGAATGCACCTTCTAAGCCGTTCATTCCACCCTACGTCGCTAGATCGAAGGGTCTTGTTCTTTGTAGTCGTCGCTCGTTGTTAACATCGTTAAGAGTCTCGTTTAGAGTACGGATCATTTCATTGTTGCAATGAACATGAAGGCGAGCATTTAGCTTTCGAGCGAAGTTTGTTACTTCTTCGCCCACGGTAGCTATTCCTAAATCTCTGTGAATATCGCTATTCCTAATATACCATGGAGCATTCACAATTGCTCTTAGTGTTTTGTTTTGGAAAGTCTGCAACATGGACATGTTGCTCGGCTTGGTACAACCCCAAAGTTGTATACCGTATGTCCAGGACGGCTTTAACACCTGCCTGTTCAAGAGCAGTTTGTTATATGTGCTTAGTTTCGAAAATCTTCCGATAAGCCAATACATTTCCCTGAGCCTAATCTCGAGCTCGTCACGCTTCTTCTTTACGTGTGGTTTCCACCTTAGTTTAGCGTCCAGTGTCATCCCTAGATACTTCGCTTCATTTGCATAAGGTATTTGTACAGAATTTATGAACAGAGGCAAATTGTTAACCCTTCTGTAAGTGAAATTCACATGCGTAGACTTGTTCTCGTTAAGAGCGATTCGCCAAGTCTTCGTCCAGACACAAATTCTGTCCAATGCTCGTTGGAGGTTTCTCGTTGATGACTCGACTGATTCACCTGTTGCCAGGATAGCCGTATCGTCCGCAAACGTGGCCACGACTGTCTCGTCATCTAGAGGTATGTCTCTTGTGTAGAGCAGAAACAGGGTCGGACCGAGGACGCTTCCCTGGGGTACGCCAGCCCGAATTTGCTTGAAACTCGAGTATTCACTACTACACCTAGCACGAAAGAGTGCTTTCAAGATAATTTTCCAATATTTTAAACATGTCTTCCGGCAAGTTTTGCCGTAGCTTATATTTCAAGCCCTCGTGCCATACCTTGTCGAAGGCTTGCGATACGTCGAGGAAAGCACTTGAACATATATTTTTCCCTTCTAAGGCTTTTTCAATTTCATGCGTTATTCTGTAGACTTGATCTATTGTGGAATGGTTAGGTCTGAAACCGAATTGATGATCCGGGATCAAGCGTCTTTCTGCAATTATTGGTTGTAATCGCTTCAGCAGAAGTTTCTCGAATACTTTCGATATTATCGGCAGAAGCGATATGGGCCTATAAGATTTTTAATCATTTGCGCATTTCCCCGGTTTAGGAACCATAATGACTTCAGCAACTTTCCATTGTCTTGGAACGTATAGAAGTCTAAGAGAAGCGTTTATCATATAAAGTAGCTTGACTAATGCTAGAGAAAAGAGTAAGGCTAGGGACACACGGCGGCAAAAAAACGCGCGACAAAAAACAGCGCGATTTTCTGCAGCAAGCGTACTCAACACACGAATAATAATTTTCCGTGCGGCTCCTCCCAGTTTTGAGGAAGATTTAATTTTAATAGTTGAAAAAATAAAAGCTTTAAAGCTTTTTGTGGTAAACTAGGTACACAAACAATAATTTTCTGTGTGGCTCTTGTGAATTGTGGTGAAAATTGTAGTTTTCATCGTTGAAAAAAACAGAAATTAAATGTTTTGTTGTGCGGTTTGAAATTGTCGCAAATCGGGTCTCACGACTAATCGGCGCCGACACAGTCGTGTGTCGTTTACAATATAAACGGTTAAGGTTCTAGCCGGGCTGCAATAAGTTGCACGTTTTTCTGTCGCCGTGTGTCTCTGGCCTAACATTCAGCCAAAAATCGGTTCCAATTCTAGACACCAGTATTGTATATGCTGTGCCTTTTAGCTGCCATCGGCATTCATTGAACAACGTAGACTTTTCAAAATAGACTCAAACTTTTCTTATAAATTTAATCACTTCTTAACAAAATCAAACATAAAAATATATGCTCTCATACTTTTGAAATATGGAGAAAATAAAATATTTGATTTGCAAATTAGTATTGATTCGCAAAGAGATACTTACTTTATTTTTACGCATTTTTTTTTTTTTTTTTAATACTAGGATGGACGGAGACTAAAACTCCAAAATCTTTCAAAGATACCAATACGCCCACTATAGCAGGTACATAATACCGAAGTAGCCGATATTGGTTATGCCCGATTTCCACGTGCTAAAAAACCACCCATTTATGAGAGACACTATGAAACTGCCAGAACGCACTTCATAGTAGTAAATTTTCGCTCTCTCATAATACTTCTTGACTACAACTAAGTTAACTTAACAAGTAGTTTACGCTTCCATAGTGTTGATCGCATTGGATAGGTTGCTTTCCAGTGAATGCACCTTCTAAGCCGTTCATTCCACCCTACGTCGCTAGATCGAAGGGTCTTGTTCTTTGTAGTCGTCGCTCGTTGTTAACATCGTTAAGAGTCTCGTTTAGAGTACGGATCATTTCATTGTTGCAATGAACATGAAGGCGAGCATTTAGCTTTCGAGCGAAGTTTGTTACTTCTTCGCCCACGGTAGCTATTCCTAAATCTCTGTGAATATCGCTATTCCTAATATACCATGGAGCATTCACAATTGCTCTTAGTGTTTTGTTTTGGAAAGTCTGCAACATGGACATGTTGCTCGGCTTGGTACAACCCCAAAGTTGTATACCGTATGTCCAGGACGGCTTTAACACCTGCCTGTTCAAGAGCAGTTTGTTATATGTGCTTAGTTTCGAAAATCTTCCGATAAGCCAATACATTTCCCTGAGCCTAATCTCGAGCTCGTCACGCTTCTTCTTTACGTGTGGTTTCCACCTTAGTTTAGCGTCCAGTGTCATCCCTAGATACTTCGCTTCATTTGCATAAGGTATTTGTACAGAATTTATGAACAGAGGCAAATTGTTAACCCTTCTGTAAGTGAAATTCACATGCGTAGACTTGTTCTCGTTAAGAGCGATTCGCCAAGTCTTCGTCCAGACACAAATTCTGTCCAATGCTCGTTGGAGGTTTCTCGTTGATGACTCGACTGATTCACCTGTTGCCAGGATAGCCGTATCGTCCGCAAACGTGGCCACGACTGTCTCGTCATCTAGAGGTATGTCTCTTGTGTAGAGCAGAAACAGGGTCGGACCGAGGACGCTTCCCTGGGGTACGCCAGCCCGAATTTGCTTGAAACTCGAGTATTCACTACTACACCTAGCACGAAAGAGTGCTTTCAAGATAATTTTCCAATATTTTAAACATGTCTTCCGGCAAGTTTTGCCGTAGCTTATATTTCAAGCCCTCGTGCCATACCTTGTCGAAGGCTTGCGATACGTCGAGGAAAGCACTTGAACATATATTTTTCCCTTCTAAGGCTTTTTCAATTTCATGCGTTATTCTGTAGACTTGATCTATTGTGGAATGGTTAGGTCTGAAACCGAATTGATGATCCGGGATCAAGCGTCTTTCTGCAATTATTGGTTGTAATCGCTTCAGCAGAAGTTTCTCGAATACTTTCGATATTATCGGCAGAAGCGATATGGGCCTATAAGATTTTTAATCATTTGCGCATTTCCCCGGTTTAGGAACCATAATGACTTCAGCAACTTTCCATTGTCTTCTAAGTCTAAGAGAAGCGTTTATCATATAAAGTAGCTTGACTAATGCTAGAGAAAAGAGTAAGGCTAGGGACACACGGCGGCAAAAAAACGCGCGACAAAAAACAGCGCGATTTTCTGCAGCAAGCGTACTCAACACACGAATAATAATTTTCCGTGCGGCTCCTCCCAGTTTTGAGGAAGATTTAATTTTAATAGTTGAAAAAATAAAAGCTTTAAAGCTTTTTGTGGTAAACTAGGTACACAAACAATAATTTTCTGTGTGGCTCTTGTGAATTGTGGTGAAAATTGTAGTTTTCATCGTTGAAAAAAAACAGAAATTAAATGTTTTGTTGTGCGGTTTGAAATTGTCGCAAATCGGGTCTCACGACTAATCGGCGCCGACACAGTCGTGTGTCGTTTACAATATAAACGGTTAAGGTTCTAGCCGGGCTGCAATAAGTTGCACGTTTTTCTGTCGCCGTGTGTCTCTGGCCTAACATTCAGCCAAAAATCGGTTCCAATTCTAGACACCAGTATTGTATGTGCTGTGCCTTTTAGCTGCCATCGGCATTCATTGAACAACGTAGACTTTTCAAAATAGACTCAAACTTTTCTTATAAATTTAATCACTTCTTAACAAAATCAAACATAAAAATATATGCTCTCATACTTTTGAAATATGGAGAAAATAAAATATTTGATTTGCAAATTAGTATTGATTCGCAAAGAGATACTTACTTTATTTTTACGCATTTTTTTTTTTTTTTTTTAATACTAGGATGGACGGAGACTAAAACTCCAAAATCTTTCAAAGATACCAATACGCCCACTATAGCAGGTACATAATACCGAAGTAGCCGATATTGGTTATGCCCGATTTCCACGTGCTAAAAAACCACCCATTTATGAGAGACACTATGAAACTGCCAGAACGCACTTCATAGTAGTAAATTTTCGCTCTCTCATAATACTTCTTGACTACAACTAAGTTAACTTAACAAGTAGTTTACGCTTCCATAGTGTTGATCGCATTGGATAGGTTGCTTTCCAGTGAATGCACCTTCTAAGCCGTTCATTCCACCCTACGTCGCTAGATCGAAGGGTCTTGTTCTTTGTAGTCGTCGCTCGTTGTTAACATCGTTAAGAGTCTCGTTTAGAGTACGGATCATTTCATTGTTGCAATGAACATGAAGGCGAGCATTTAGCTTTCGAGCGAAGTTTGTTACTTCTTCGCCCACGGTAGCTATTCCTAAATCTCTGTGAATATCGCTATTCCTAATATACCATGGAGCATTCACAATTGCTCTTAGTGTTTTGTTTTGGAAAGTCTGCAACATGGACATGTTGCTCGGCTTGGTACAACCCCAAAGTTGTATACCGTATGTCCAGGACGGCTTTAACACCTGCCTGTTCAAGAGCAGTTTGTTATATGTGCTTAGTTTCGAAAATCTTCCGATAAGCCAATACATTTCCCTGAGCCTAATCTCGAGCTCGTCACGCTTCTTCTTTACGTGTGGTTTCCACCTTAGTTTAGCGTCCAGTGTCATCCCTAGATACTTCGCTTCATTTGCATAAGGTATTTGTACAGAATTTATGAACAGAGGCAAATTGTTAACCCTTCTGTAAGTGAAATTCACATGCGTAGACTTGTTCTCGTTAAGAGCGATTCGCCAAGTCTTCGTCCAGACACAAATTCTGTCCAATGCTCGTTGGAGGTTTCTCGTTGATGACTCGACTGATTCACCTGTTGCCAGGATAGCCGTATCGTCCGCAAACGTGGCCACGACTGTCTCGTCATCTAGAGGTATGTCTCTTGTGTAGAGCAGAAACAGGGTCGGACCGAGGACGCTTCCCTGGGGTACGCCAGCCCGAATTTGCTTGAAACTCGAGTATTCACTACTACACCTAGCACGAAAGAGTGCTTTCAAGATAATTTTCCAATATTTTAAACATGTCTTCCGGCAAGTTTTGCCGTAGCTTATATTTCAAGCCCTCGTGCCATACCTTGTCGAAGGCTTGCGATACGTCGAGGAAAGCACTTGAACATATATTTTTCCCTTCTAAGGCTTTTTCAATTTCATGCGTTATTCTGTAGACTTGATCTATTGTGGAATGGTTAGGTCTGAAACCGAATTGATGATCCGGGATCAAGCGTCTTTCTGCAATTATTGGTTGTAATCGCTTCAGCAGAAGTTTCTCGAATACTTTCGATATTATCGGCAGAAGCGATATGGGCCTATAAGATTTTTAATCATTTGCGCATTTCCCCGGTTTAGGAACCATAATGACTTCAGCAACTTTCCATTGTCTTGGAACGTATAGAAGTCTAAGAGAAGCGTTTATCATATAAAGTAGCTTGACTAATGCTAGAGAAAAGAGTAAGGCTAGGGACACACGGCGGCAAAAAAACGCGCGACAAAAAACAGCGCGATTTTCTGCAGCAAGCGTACTCAACACACGAATAATAATTTTCCGTGCGGCTCCTCCCAGTTTTGAGGAAGATTTAATTTTAATAGTTGAAAAAATAAAAGCTTTAAAGCTTTTTGTGGTAAACTAGGTACACAAACAATAATTTTCTGTGTGGCTCTTGTGAATTGTGGTGAAAATTGTAGTTTTCATCGTTGAAAAAAAACAGAAATTAAATGTTTTGTTGTGCGGTTTGAAATTGTCGCAAATCGGGTCTCACGACTAATCGGCGCCGACACAGTCGTGTGTCGTTTACAATATAAACGGTTAAGGTTCTAGCCGGGCTGCAATAAGTTGCACGTTTTTCTGTCGCCGTGTGTCTCTGGCCTAACATTCAGCCAAAAATCGGTTCCAATTCTAGACACCAGTATTGTATATGCTGTGCCTTTTAGCTGCCATCGGCATTCATTGAACAACGTAGACTTTTCAAAATAGACTCAAACTTTTCTTATAAATTTAATCACTTCTTAACAAAATCAAACATAAAAATATATGCTCTCATACTTTTGAAATATGGAGAAAATAAAATATTTGATTTGCAAATTAGTATTGATTCGCAAAGAGATACTTACTTTATTTTTACGCATTTTTTTTTTTTTTTTTTAATACTAGGATGGACGGAGACTAAAACTCCAAAATCTTTCAAAGATACCAATACGCCCACTATAGCAGGTACATAATACCGAAGTAGCCGATATTGGTTATGCCCGATTTCCACGTGCTAAAAAACCACCCATTTATGAGAGACACTATGAAACTGCCAGAACGCACTTCATAGTAGTAAATTTTCGCTCTCTCATAATACTTCTTGACTACAACTAAGTTAACTTAACAAGTAGTTTACGCTTCCATAGTGTTGATCGCATTGGATAGGTTGCTTTCCAGTGAATGCACCTTCTAAGCCGTTCATTCCACCCTACGTCGCTAGATCGAAGGGTCTTGTTCTTTGTAGTCGTCGCTCGTTGTTAACATCGTTAAGAGTCTCGTTTAGAGTACGGATCATTTCATTGTTGCAATGAACATGAAGGCGAGCATTTAGCTTTCGAGCGAAGTTTGTTACTTCTTCGCCCACGGTAGCTATTCCTAAATCTCTGTGAATATCGCTATTCCTAATATACCATGGAGCATTCACAATTGCTCTTAGTGTTTTGTTTTGGAAAGTCTGCAACATGGACATGTTGCTCGGCTTGGTACAACCCCAAAGTTGTATACCGTATGTCCAGGACGGCTTTAACACCTGCCTGTTCAAGAGCAGTTTGTTATATGTGCTTAGTTTCGAAAATCTTCCGATAAGCCAATACATTTCCCTGAGCCTAATCTCGAGCTCGTCACGCTTCTTCTTTACGTGTGGTTTCCACCTTAGTTTAGCGTCCAGTGTCATCCCTAGATACTTCGCTTCATTTGCATAAGGTATTTGTACAGAATTTATGAACAGAGGCAAATTGTTAACCCTTCTGTAAGTGAAATTCACATGCGTAGACTTGTTCTCGTTAAGAGCGATTCGCCAAGTCTTCGTCCAGACACAAATTCTGTCCAATGCTCGTTGGAGGTTTCTCGTTGATGACTCGACTGATTCACCTGTTGCCAGGATAGCCGTATCGTCCGCAAACGTGGCCACGACTGTCTCGTCATCTAGAGGTATGTCTCTTGTGTAGAGCAGAAACAGGGTCGGACCGAGGACGCTTCCCTGGGGTACGCCAGCCCGAATTTGCTTGAAACTCGAGTATTCACTACTACACCTAGCACGAAAGAGTGCTTTCAAGATAATTTTCCAATATTTTAAACATGTCTTCCGGCAAGTTTTGCCGTAGCTTATATTTCAAGCCCTCGTGCCATACCTTGTCGAAGGCTTGCGATACGTCGAGGAAAGCACTTGAACATATATTTTTCCCTTCTAAGGCTTTTTCAATTTCATGCGTTATTCTGTAGACTTGATCTATTGTGGAATGGTTAGGTCTGAAACCGAATTGATGATCCGGGATCAAGCGTCTTTCTGCAATTATTGGTTGTAATCGCTTCAGCAGAAGTTTCTCGAATACTTTCGATATTATCGGCAGAAGCGATATGGGCCTATAAGATTTTTAATCATTTGCGCATTTCCCCGGTTTAGGAACCATAATGACTTCAGCAACTTTCCATTGTCTTGGAACGTATAGAAGTCTAAGAGAAGCGTTTATCATATAAAGTAGCTTGACTAATGCTAGAGAAAAGAGTAAGGCTAGGGACACACGGCGGCAAAAAAACGCGCGACAAAAAACAGCGCGATTTTCTGCAGCAAGCGTACTCAACACACGAATAATAATTTTCCGTGCGGCTCCTCCCAGTTTTGAGGAAGATTTAATTTTAATAGTTGAAAAAATAAAAGCTTTAAAGCTTTTTGTGGTAAACTAGGTACACAAACAATAATTTTCTGTGTGGCTCTTGTGAATTGTGGTGAAAATTGTAGTTTTCATCGTTGAAAAAAACAGAAATTAAATGTTTTGTTGTGCGGTTTGAAATTGTCGCAAATCGGGTCTCACGACTAATCGGCGCCGACACAGTCGTGTGTCGTTTACAATATAAACGGTTAAGGTTCTAGCCGGGCTGCAATAAGTTGCACGTTTTTCTGTCGCCGTGTGTCTCTGGCCTAACATTCAGCCAAAAATCGGTTCCAATTCTAGACACCAGTATTGTATATGCTGTGCCTTTTAGCTGCCATCGGCATTCATTGAACAACGTAGACTTTTCAAAATAGACTCAAACTTTTCTTATAAATTTAATCACTTCTTAACAAAATCAAACATAAAAATATATGCTCTCATACTTTTGAAATATGGAGAAAATAAAATATTTGATTTGCAAATTAGTATTGATTCGCAAAGAGATACTTACTTTATTTTTACGCATTTTTTTTTTTTTTTTTTTTAATACTAGGATGGACGGAGACTAAAACTCCAAAATCTTTCAAAGATACCAATACGCCCACTATAGCAGGTACATAATACCGAAGTAGCCGATATTGGTTATGCCCGATTTCCACGTGCTAAAAAAACCACCCATTTATGAGAGACACTATGAAACTGCCAGAACGCACTTCATAGTAGTAAATTTTCGCTCTCTCATAATACTTCTTGACTACAACTAAGTTAACTTAACAAGTAGTTTACGCTTCCATAGTGTTGATCGCATTGGATAGGTTGCTTTCCAGTGAATGCACCTTCTAAGCCGTTCATTCCACCCTACGTCGCTAGATCGAAGGGTCTTGTTCTTTGTAGTCGTCGCTCGTTGTTAACATCGTTAAGAGTCTCGTTTAGAGTACGGATCATTTCATTGTTGCAATGAACATGAAGGCGAGCATTTAGCTTTCGAGCGAAGTTTGTTACTTCTTCGCCCACGGTAGCTATTCCTAAATCTCTGTGAATATCGCTATTCCTAATATACCATGGAGCATTCACAATTGCTCTAAGTGTTTTGTTTTGGAAAGTCTGCAACATGGACATGTTGCTCGGCTTGGTACAACCCCAAAGTTGTATACCGTATGTCCAGGACGGCTTTAACACCTGCCTGTTCAAGAGCAGTTTGTTATATGTGCTTAGTTTCGAAAATCTTCCGATAAGCCAATACATTTCCCTGAGCCTAATCTCGAGCTCGTCACGCTTCTTCTTTACGTGTGGTTTCCACCTTAGTTTAGCGTCCAGTGTCATCCCTAGATACTTCGCTTCATTTGCATAAGGTATTTGTACAGAATTTATGAACAGAGGCAAATTGTTAACCCTTCTGTAAGTGAAATTCACATGCGTAGACTTGTTCTCGTTAAGAGCGATTCGCCAAGTCTTCGTCCAGACACAAATTCTGTCCAATGCTCGTTGGAGGTTTCTCGTTGATGACTCGACTGATTCACCTGTTGCCAGGATAGCCGTATCGTCCGCAAACGTGGCCACGACTGTCTCGTCATCTAGAGGTATGTCTCTTGTGTAGAGCAGAAACAGGGTCGGACCGAGGACGCTTCCCTGGGGTACGCCAGCCCGAATTTGCTTGAAACTCGAGTATTCACTACTACACCTAGCACGAAAGAGTGCTTTCAAGATAATTTTCCAATATTTTAAACATGTCTTCCGGCAAGTTTTGCCGTAGCTTATATTTCAAGCCCTCGTGCCATACCTTGTCGAAGGCTTGCGATACGTCGAGGAAAGCACTTGAACATATATTTTTCCCTTCTAAGGCTTTTTCAATTTCATGCGTTATTCTGTAGACTTGATCTATTGTGGAATGGTTAGGTCTGAAACCGAATTGATGATCCGGGATCAAGCGTCTTTCTGCAATTATTGGTTGTAATCGCTTCAGCAGAAGTTTCTCGAATACTTTCGATATTATCGGCAGAAGCGATATGGGCCTATAAGATTTTTAATCATTTGCGCATTTCCCCGGTTTAGGAACCATAATGACTTCAGCAACTTTCCATTGTCTTGGAACGTATAGAAGTCTAAGAGAAGCGTTTATCATATAAAGTAGCTTGACTAATGCTAGAGAAAAGAGTAAGGCTAGGGACACACGGCGGCAAAAAAACGCGCGACAAAAAACAGCGCGATTTTCTGCAGCAAGCGTACTCAACACACGAATAATAATTTTCCGTGCGGCTCCTCCCAGTTTTGAGGAAGATTTAATTTTAATAGTTGAAAAAATAAAAGCTTTAAAGCTTTTTGTGGTAAACTAGGTACACAAACAATAATTTTCTGTGTGGCTCTTGTGAATTGTGGTGAAAATTGTAGTTTTCATCGTTGAAAAAAACAGAAATTAAATGTTTTGTTGTGCGGTTTGAAATTGTCGCAAATCGGGTCTCACGACTAATCGGCGCCGACACAGTCGTGTGTCGTTTACAATATAAACTGTTAAGGTTCTAGCCGGGCTGCAATAAGTTGCACGTTTTTCTGTCGCCGTGTGTCTCTGGCCTAACATTCAGCCAAAAATCGGTTCCAATTCTAGACACCAGTATTGTATATGCTGTGCCTTTTAGCTGCCATCTGCATTCATTGAACAACGTAGACTTTTCAAAATAGACTCAAACTTTTCTTATAAATTTAATCACTTCTTAACAAAATCAAACATAAAAATATATGCTCTCATACTTTTGAAATATGGAGAAAATAAAATATTTGATTTGCAAATTAGTATTGATTCGCAAAGAGATACTTACTTTATTTTTACGCATTTTTTTTTTTTTTTTTTAATACTAGGATGGACGGAGACTAAAACTCCAAAATCTTTCAAAGATACCAATACGCCCACTATAGCAGGTACATAATACCGAAGTAGCCGATATTGGTTATGCCCGATTTCCACGTGCTAAAAAACCACCCATTTATGAGAGACACTATGAAACTGCCAGAACGCACTTCATAGTAGTAAATTTTCGCTCTCTCATAATACTTCTTGACTACAACTAAGTTAACTTAACAAGTAGTTTACGCTTCCATAGTGTTGATCGCATTGGATAGGTTGCTTTCCAGTGAATGCACCTTCTAAGCCGTTCATTCCACCCTACGTCGCTAGATCGAAGGGTATTGTTCTTTGTAGTCGTCGCTCGTTGTTAACATCGTTAAGAGTCTCGTTTAGAGTACGGATCATTTCATTGTTGCAATGAACATGAAGGCGAGCATTTAGCTTTCGAGCGAAGTTTGTTACTTCTTCGCCCACGGTAGCTATTCCTAAATCTCTGTGAATATCGCTATTCCTAATATACCATGGAGCATTCACAATTGCTCTTAGTGTTTTGTTTTGGAAAGTCTGCAACATGGACATGTTGCTCGGCTTGGTACAACCCCAAAGTTGTATACCGTATGTCCAGGACGGCTTTAACACCTGCCTGTTCAAGAGCAGTTTGTTATATGTGCTTAGTTTCGAAAATCTTCCGATAAGCCAATACATTTCCCTGAGCCTAATCTCGAGCTCGTCACGCTTCTTCTTTACGTGTGGTTTCCACCTTAGTTTAGCGTCCAGTGTCATCCCTAGATACTTCGCTTCATTTGCATAAGGTATTTGTACAGAATTTATGAACAGAGGCAAATTGTTAACCCTTCTGTAAGTGAAATTCACATGCGTAGACTTGTTCTCGTTAAGAGCGATTCGCCAAGTCTTCGTCCAGACACAAATTCTGTCCAATGCTCGTTGGAGGTTTCTCGTTGATGACTCGACTGATTCACCTGTTGCCAGGATAGCCGTATCGTCCGCAAACGTGGCCACGACTGTCTCGTCATCTAGAGGTATGTCTCTTGTGTAGAGCAGAAACAGGGTCGGACCGAGGACGCTTCCCTGGGGTACGCCAGCCCGAATTTGCTTGAAACTCGAGTATTCACTACTACACCTAGCACGAAAGAGTGCTTTCAAGATAATTTTCCAATATTTTAAACATGTCTTCCGGCAAGTTTTGCCGTAGCTTATATTTCAAGCCCTCGTGCCATACCTTGTCGAAGGCTTGCGATACGTCGAGGAAAGCACTTGAACATATATTTTTTCCTTCTAAGGCTTTTTCAATTTCATGCGTTATTCTGTAGACTTGATCTATTGTGGAATGGTTAGGTCTGAAACCGAATTGATGATCCGGGATCTAGCGTCTTTCTGCAATTATTGGTTGTAATCGCTTTAGCAGAAGTTTCTCGAATACTTTCGATATTATCGGCAGAAGCGATATGGGCCTATAAGATTTTTAATCATTTGCGCATTTCCCCGGTTTAGGAACCATAATGACTTCAGCAACTTTCCATTGTCTTGGAACGTATAGAAGTCTAAGAGAAGCGTTTATCATATAAAGTAGCTTGACTAATGCTAGAGAAAAGAGTAAGGCTAGGGACACACGGCGGCAAAAAAACGCGCGACAAAAAACAGCGCGATTTTCTGCAGCAAGCGTACTCAACACACGAATAATAATTTTCCGTGCGGCTCCTCCCAGTTTTGAGGAAGATTTAATTTTAATAGTTGAAAAAATAAAAGCTTTAAAGCTTTTTGTGGTAAACTAGGTACACAAACAATAATTTTCTGTGTGGCTCTTGTGAATTGTGGTGAAAATTGTAGTTTTCATCGTTGAAAAAAACAGAAATTAAATGTTTTGTTGTGCGGTTTGAAATTGTCGCAAATCGGGTCTCACGACTAATCGGCGCCGACACAGTCGTGTGTCGTTTACAATATAAACGGTTAAGGTTCTAGCCGGGCTGCAATAAGTTGCACGTTTTTCTGTCGCCGTGTGTCTCTGGCCTAACATTCAGCCAAAAATCGGTTCCAATTCTAGACACCAGTATTGTATATGCTGTGCCTTTTAGCTGCCATCGGCATTCATTGAACAACGTAGACTTTTCAAAATAGACTCAAACTTTTCTTATAAATTTAATCACTTCTTAACAAAATCAAACATAAAAACATATGCTCTCATACTTTTGAAATATGGAGAAAATAAAATATTTGATTTGCAAATTAGTATTGATTCGCAAAGAGATACTTACTTTATTTTTACGCATTTTTTTTTTTTTTTTTTAATACTAGGATGGACGGAGACTAAAACTCCAAAATCTTTCAAAGATACCAATACGCCCACTATAGCAGGTACATAATACCGAAGTAGCCGATATTGGTTATGCCCGATTTCCACGTGCTAAAAAACCACCCATTTATGAGAGACACTATGAAACTGCCAGAACGCACTTCATAGTAGTAAATTTTCGCTCTCTCATAATACTTCTTGACTACAACTAAGTTAACTTAACAAGTAGTTTACGCTTCCATAGTGTTGATCGCATTGGATAGGTTGCTTTCCAGTGAATGCACCT
This sequence comes from Neoascia interrupta, assembly GCA_947623515.1. Taxonomy (NCBI): domain Eukaryota; kingdom Metazoa; phylum Arthropoda; class Insecta; order Diptera; family Syrphidae; genus Neoascia; species Neoascia interrupta. Next base: position 93,160,160 of record OX392463.1, read on the forward strand.
TCTAAGCCGTTCATTCCACCCTACGTCGCTAGATCGAAGGGTCTTGTTCTTTGTAGTCGTCGCTCGTTGTTAACATCGTTAAGAGTCTCGTTTAGAGTACGGATCATTTCATTGTTGCAATGAACATGAAGGCGAGCATTTAGCTTTCGAGCGAAGTTTGTTACTTCTTCGCCCACGGTAGCTATTCCTAAATCTCTGTGAATATCGCTATTCCTAATATACCATGGAGCATTCACAATTGCTCTTAGTGTTTTGTTTTGGAAAGTCTGCAACATGGACATGTTGCTCGGCTTGGTACAACCCCAAAGTTGTATACCGTATGTCCAGGACGGCTTTAACACCTGCCTGTTCAAGAGCAGTTTGTTATATGTGCTTAGTTTCGAAAATCTTCCGATAAGCCAATACATTTCCCTGAGCCTAATCTCGAGCTCGTCACGCTTCTTCTTTACGTGTGGTTTCCACCTTAGTTTAGCGTCCAGTGTCATCCCTAGATACTTCGCTTCATTTGCATAAGGTATTTGTACAGAATTTATGAACAGAGGCAAATTGTTAACCCTTCTGTAAGTGAAATTCACATGCGTAGACTTGTTCTCGTTAAGAGCGATTCGCCAAGTCTTCGTCCAGACACAAATTCTGTCCAATGCTCGTTGGAGGTTTCTCGTTGATGACTCGACTGATTCACCTGTTGCCAGGATAGCCGTATCGTCCGCAAACGTGGCCACGACTGTCTCGTCATCTAGAGGTATGTCTCTTGTGTAGAGCAGAAACAGGGTCGGACCGAGGACGCTTCCCTGGGGTACGCCAGCCCGAATTTGCTTGAAACTCGAGTATTCACTACTACACCTAGCACGAAAGAGTGCTTTCAAGATAATTTTCCAATATTTTAAACATGTCTTCCGGCAAGTTTTGCCGTAGCTTATATTTCAAGCCCTCGTGCCATACCTTGTCGAAGGCTTGCGATACGTCGAGGAAAGCACTTGAACATATATTTTTCCCTTCTAAGGCTTTTTCAATTTCATGCGTTATTCTGTAGACTTGATCTATTGTGGAATGGTTAGGTCTGAAACCGAATTGATGATCCGGGATCAAGCGTCTTTCTGCAATTATTGGTTGTAATCGCTTCAGCAGAAGTTTCTCGAATACTTTCGATATTATCGGCAGAAGCGATATGGGCCTATAAGATTTTTAATCATTTGCGCATTTCCCCGGTTTAGGAACCATAATGACTTCAGCAACTTTCCATTGTCTTGGAACGTATAGAAGTCTAAGAGAAGCGTTTATCATATAAAGTAGCTTGACTAATGCTAGAGAAAAGAGTAAGGCTAGGGACACACGGCGGCAAAAAAACGCGCGACAAAAAACAGCGCGATTTTCTGCAGCAAGCGTACTCAACACACGAATAATAATTTTCCGTGCGGCTCCTCCCAGTTTTGAGGAAGATTTAATTTTAATAGTTGAAAAAATAAAAGCTTTAAAGCTTTTTGTGGTAAACTAGGTACACAAACAATAATTTTCTGTGTGGCTCTTGTGAATTGTGGTGAAAATTGTAGTTTTCATCGTTGAAAAAAACAGAAATTAAATGTTTTGTTGTGCGGTTTGAAATTGTCGCAAATCGGGTCTCACGACTAATCGGCGCCGACACAGTCGTGTGTCGTTTACAATATAAACGGTTAAGGTTCTAGCCGGGCTGCAATAAGTTGCACGTTTTTCTGTCGCCGTGTGTCTCTGGCCTAACATTCAGCCAAAAATCGGTTCCAATTCTAGACACCAGTATTGTATATGCTGTGCCTTTTAGCTGCCATCGGCATTCATTGAACAACGTAGACTTTTCAAAATAGACTCAAACTTTTCTTATAAATTTAATCACTTCTTAACAAAATCAAACATAAAAATATATGCTCTCATACTTTTGAAATATGGAGAAAATAAAATATTTGATTTGCAAATTAGTATTGATTCGCAAAGAGATACTTACTTTATTTTTACGCATTTTTTTTTTTTTTTTAATACTAGGATGGACGGAGACTAAAACTCCAAAATCTTTCAAAGATACCAATACGCCCACTATAGCAGGTACATAATACCGAAGTAGCCGATATTGGTTATGCCCGATTTCCACGTGCTAAAAAACCACCCATTTATGAGAGACACTATGAAACTGCCAGAACGCACTTCATAGTAGTAAATTTTCGCTCTCTCATAATACTTCTTGACTACAACTAAGTTAACTTAACAAGTAGTTTACGCTTCCATAGTGTTGATCGCATTGGATAGGTTGCTTTCCAGTGAATGCACCTTCTAAGCCGTTCATTCCACCCTACGTCGCTAGATCGAAGGGTATTGTTCTTTGTAGTCGTCGCTCGTTGTTAACATCGTTAAGAGTCTCGTTTAGAGTACGGATCATTTCATTGTTGCAATGAACATGAAGGCGAGCATTTAGCTTTCGAGCGAAGTTTGTTACTTCTTCGCCCACGGTAGCTATTCCTAAATCTCTGTGAATATCGCTATTCCTAATATACCATGGAGCATTCACAATTGCTCTTAGTGTTTTGTTTTGGAAAGTCTGCAACATGGACATGTTGCTCGGCTTGGTACAACCCCAAAGTTGTATACCGTATGTCCAGGACGGCTTTAACACCTGCCTGTTCAAGAGCAGTTTGTTATATGTGCTTAGTTTCGAAAATCTTCCGATAAGCCAATACATTTCCCTGAGCCTAATCTCGAGCTCGTCACGCTTCTTCTTTACGTGTGGTTTCCACCTTAGTTTAGCGTCCAGTGTCATCCCTAGATACTTCGCTTCATTTGCATAAGGTATTTGTACAGAATTTATGAACAGAGGCAAATTGTTAACCCTTCTGTAAGTGAAATTCACATGCGTAGACTTGTTCTCGTTAAGAGCGATTCGCCAAGTCTTCGTCCAGACACAAATTCTGTCCAATGCTCGTTGGAGGTTTCTCGTTGATGACTCGACTGATTCACCTGTTGCCAGGTTAGCCGTATCGTCCGCAAACGTGGCCACGACTGTCTCGTCATCTAGAGGTATGTCTCTTGTGTAGAGCAGAAACAGGGTCGGACCGAGGACGCTTCCCTGGGGTACGCCAGCCCGAATTTGCTTGAAACTCGAGTATTCACTACTACACCTAGCACGAAAGAGTGCTTTCAAGATAATTTTCCAATATTTTAAACATGTCTTCCGGCAAGTTTTGCCGTAGCTTATATTTCAAGCCCTCGTGCCATACCTTGTCGAAGGCTTGCGATACGTCGAGGAAAGCACTTGAACATATATTTTTCCCTTCTAAGGCTTTTTCAATTTCATGCGTTATTCTGTAGACTTGATCTATTGTGGAATGGTTAGGTCTGAAACCGAATTGATGATCCGGGATCAAGCGTCTTTCTGCAATTATTGGTTGTAATCGCTTCAGCAGAAGTTTCTCGAATACTTTCGATATTATCGGCAGAAGCGATATGGGCCTATAAGATTTTTAATCATTTGCGCATTTCCCCGGTTTAGGAACCATAATGACTTCAGCAACTTTCCATTGTCTTGGAACGTATAGAAGTCTAAGAGAAGCGTTTATCATATAAAGTAGCTTGACTAATGCTAGAGAAAAGAGTAAGGCTAGGGACACACGGCGGCAAAAAAACGCGCGACAAAAAACAGCGCGATTTTCTGCAGCAAGCGTACTCAACACACGAATAATAATTTTCCGTGCGGCTCCTCCCAGTTTTGAGGAAGATTTAATTTTAATAGTTGAAAAAATAAAAGCTTTAAAGCTTTTTGTGGTAAACTAGGTACACAAACAATAATTTTCTGTGTGGCTCTTGTGAATTGTGGTGAAAATTGTAGTTTTCATCGTTGAAAAAAACAGAAATTAAATGTTTTGTTGTGCGGTTTGAAATTGTCGCAAATCGGGTCTCACGACTAATCGGCGCCGACACAGTCGTGTGTCGTTTACAATATAAACGGTTAAGGTTCTAGCCGGGCTGCAATAAGTTGCACGTTTTTCTGTCGCCGTGTGTCTCTGGCCTAACATTCAGCCAAAAATCGGTTCCAATTCTAGACACCAGTATTGTATATGCTGTGCCTTTTAGCTGCCATCGGCATTCATTGAACAACGTAGACTTTTCAAAATAGACTCAAACTTTTCTTATAAATTTAATCACTTCTTAACAAAATCAAACATAAAAATATATGCTCTCATACTTTTGAAATATGGAGAAAATAAAATATTTGATTTGCAAATTAGTATTGATTCGCAAAGAGATACTTACTTTATTTTTACGCATTTTTTTTTTTTTTTTTAATACTAGGATGGACGGAGACTAAAACTCCAAAATCTTTCAAAGATACCAATACGCCCACTATAGCAGGTACATAATACCGAAGTAGCCGATATTGGTTATGCCCGATTTCCACGTGCTAAAAAACCACCCATTTATGAGAGACACTATGAAACTGCCAGAACGCACTTCATAGTAGTAAATTTTCGCTCTCTCATAATACTTCTTGACTACAACTAAGTTAACTTAACAAGTAGTTTACGCTTCCATAGTGTTGATCGCATTGGATAGGTTGCTTTCCAGTGAATGCACCTTCTAAGCCGTTCATTCCACCCTACGTCGCTAGATCGAAGGGTCTTGTTCTTTGTAGTCGTCGCTCGTTGTTAACATCGTTAAGAGTCTCGTTTAGAGTACGGATCATTTCATTGTTGCAATGAACATGAAGGCGAGCATTTAGCTTTCGAGCGAAGTTTGTTACTTCTTCGCCCACGGTAGCTATTCCTAAATCTCTGTGAATATCGCTATTCCTAATATACCATGGAGCATTCACAATTGCTCTTAGTGTTTTGTTTTGGAAAGTCTGCAACATGGACATGTTGCTCGGCTTGGTACAACCCCAAAGTTGTATACCGTATGTCCAGGACGGCTTTAACACCTGCCTGTTCAAGAGCAGTTTGTTATATGTGCTTAGTTTCGAAAATCTTCCGATAAGCCAATACATTTCCCTGAGCCTAATCTCGAGCTCGTCACGCTTCTTCTTTACGTGTGGTTTCCACCTTAGTTTAGCGTCCAGTGTCATCCCTAGATACTTCGCTTCATTTGCATAAGGTATTTGTACAGAATTTATGAACAGAGGCAAATTGTTAACCCTTCTGTAAGTGAAATTCACATGCGTAGACTTGTTCTCGTTAAGAGCGATTCGCCAAGTCTTCGTCCAGACACAAATTCTGTCCAATGCTCGTTGGAGGTTTCTCGTTGATGACTCGACTGATTCACCTGTTGCCAGGTTAGCCGTATCGTCCGCAAACGTGGCCACGACTGTCTCGTCATCTAGAGGTATGTCTCTTGTGTAGAGCAGAAACAGGGTCGGACCGAGGACGCTTCCCTGGGGTACGCCAGCCCGAATTTGCTTGAAACTCGAGTATTCACTACTACACCTAGCACGAAAGAGTGCTTTCAAGATAATTTTCCAATATTTTAAACATGTCTTCCGGCAAGTTTTGCCGTAGCTTATATTTCAAGCCCTCGTGCCATACCTTGTCGAAGGCTTGCGATACGTCGAGGAAAGCACTTGAACATATATTTTTCCCTTCTAAGGCTTTTTCAATTTCATGCGTTATTCTGTAGACTTGATCTATTGTGGAATGGTTAGGTCTGAAACCGAATTGATGATCCGGGATCAAGCGTCTTTCTGCAATTATTGGTTGTAATCGCTTCAGCAGAAGTTTCTCGAATACTTTCGATATTATCGGCAGAAGCGATATGGGCCTATAAGATTTTTAATCATTTGCGCATTTCCCCGGTTTAGGAACCATAATGACTTCAGCAACTTTCCATTGTCTTGGAACGTATAGAAGTCTAAGAGAAGCGTTTATCATATAAAGTAGCTTGACTAATGCTAGAGAAAAGAGTAAGGCTAGGGACACACGGCGGCAAAAAAACGCGCGACAAAAAACAGCGCGATTTTCTGCAGCAAGCGTACTCAACACACGAATAATAATTTTCCGTGCGGCTCCTCCCAGTTTTGAGGAAGATTTAATTTTAATAGTTGAAAAAATAAAAGCTTTAAAGCTTTTTGTGGGAAACTAGGTACACAAACAATAATTTTCTGTGTGGCTCTTGTGAATTGTGGTGAAAATTGTAGTTTTCATCGTTGAAAAAAACAGAAATTAAATGTTTTGTTGTGCGGTTTGAAATTGTCGCAAATCGGGTCTCACGACTAATCGGCGCCGACACAGTCGTGTGTCGTTTACAATATAAACGGTTAAGGTTCTAGCCGGGCTGCAATAAGTTGCACGTTTTTCTGTCGCCGTGTGTCTCTGGCCTAACATTCAGCCAAAAATCGGTTCCAATTCTAGACACCAGTATTGTATATGCTGTGCCTTTTAGCTGCCATCGGCATTCATTGAACAACGTAGACTTTTCAAAATAGACTCAAACTTTTCTTATAAATTTAATCACTTCTTAACAAAATCAAACATAAAAATATATGCTCTCATACTTTTGAAATATGGAGAAAATAAAATATTTGATTTGCAAATTAGTATTGATTCGCAAAGAGATACTTACTTTATTTTTACGCATTTTTTTTTTTTTTTTTAATACTAGGATGGACGGAGACTAAAACTCCAAAATCTTTCAAAGATACCAATACGCCCACTATAGCAGGTACATAATACCGAAGTAGCCGATATTGGTTATGCCCGATTTCCACGTGCTAAAAAACCACCCATTTATGAGAGACACTATGAAACTGCCAGAACGCACTTCATAGTAGTAAATTTTCGCTCTCTCATAATACTTCTTGACTACAACTAAGTTAACTTAACAAGTAGTTTACGCTTCCATAGTGTTGATCGCATTGGATAGGTTGCTTTCCAGTGAATGCACCTTCTAAGCCGTTCATTCCACCCTACGTCGCTAGATCGAAGGGTCTTGTTCTTTGTAGTCGTCGCTCGTTGTTAACATCGTTAAGAGTCTCGTTTAGAGTACGGATCATTTCATTGTTGCAATGAACATGAAGGCGAGCATTTAGCTTTCGAGCGAAGTTTGTTACTTCTTCGCCCACGGTAGCTATTCCTAAATCTCTGTGAATATCGCTATTCCTAATATACCATGGAGCATTCACAATTGCTCTTAGTGTTTTGTTTTGGAAAGTCTGCAACATGGACATGTTGCTCGGCTTGGTACAACCCCAAAGTTGTATACCGTATGTCCAGGACGGCTTTAACACCTGCCTGTTCAAGAGCAGTTTGTTATATGTGCTTAGTTTCGAAAATCTTCCGATAAGCCAATACATTTCCCTGAGCCTAATCTCGAGCTCGTCACGCTTCTTCTTTACGTGTGGTTTCCACCTTAGTTTAGCGTCCAGTGTCATCCCTAGATACTTCGCTTCATTTGCATAAGGTATTTGTACAGAATTTATGAACAGAGGCAAATTGTTAACCCTTCTGTAAGTGAAATTCACATGCGTAGACTTGTTCTCGTTAAGAGCGATTCGCCAAGTCTTCGTCCAGACACAAATTCTGTCCAATGCTCGTTGGAGGTTTCTCGTTGATGACTCGACTGATTCACCTGTTGCCAGGTTAGCCGTATCGTCCGCAAACGTGGCCACGACTGTCTCGTCATCTAGAGGTATGTCTCTTGTGTAGAGCAGAAACAGGGTCGGACCGAGGACGCTTCCCTGGGGTACGCCAGCCCGAATTTGCTTGAAACTCGAGTATTCACTACTACACCTAGCACGAAAGAGTGCTTTCAAGATAATTTTCCAATATTTTAAACATGTCTTCCGGCAAGTTTTGCCGTAGCTTATATTTCAAGCCCTCGTGCCATACCTTGTCGAAGGCTTGCGATACGTCGAGGAAAGCACTTGAACATATATTTTTCCCTTCTAAGGCTTTTTCAATTTCATGCGTTATTCTGTAGACTTGATCTATTGTGGAATGGTTAGGTCTGAAACCGAATTGATGATCCGGGATCAAGCGTCTTTCTGCAATTATTGGTTGTAATCGCTTCAGCAGAAGTTTCTCGAATACTTTCGATATTATCGGCAGAAGCGATATGGGCCTATAAGATTTTTAATCATTTGCGCATTTCCCCGGTTTAGGAACCATAATGACTTCAGCAACTTTCCATTGTCTTGGAACGTATAGAAGTCTAAGAGAAGCGTTTATCATATAAAGTAGCTTGACTAATGCTAGAGAAAAGAGTAAGGCTAGGGACACACGGCGGCAAAAAAACGCGCGACAAAAAACAGCGCGATTTTCTGCAGCAAGCGTACTCAACACACGAATAATAATTTTCCGTGCGGCTCCTCCCAGTTTTGAGGAAGATTTAATTTTAATAGTTGAAAAAATAAAAGCTTTAAAGCTTTTTGTGGGAAACTAGGTACACAAACAATAATTTTCTGTGTGGCTCTTGTGAATTGTGGTGAAAATTGTAGTTTTCATCGTTGAAAAAAACAGAAATTAAATGTTTTGTTGTGCGGTTTGAAATTGTCGCAAATCGGGTCTCACGACTAATCGGCGCCGACACAGTCGTGTGTCGTTTACAATATAAACGGTTAAGGTTCTAGCCGGGCTGCAATAAGTTGCACGTTTTTCTGTCGCCGTGTGTCTCTGGCCTAACATTCAGCCAAAAATCGGTTCCAATTCTAGACACCAGTATTGTATATGCTGTGCCTTTTAGCTGCCATCGGCATTCATTGAACAACGTAGACTTTTCAAAATAGACTCAAACTTTTCTTATAAATTTAATCACTTCTTAACAAAATCAAACATAAAAATATATGCTCTCATACTTTTGAAATATGGAGAAAATAAAATATTTGATTTGCAAATTAGTATTGATTCGCAAAGAGATACTTACTTTATTTTTACGCATTTTTTTTTTTTTTTTTAATACTAGGATGGACGGAGACTAAAACTCCAAAATCTTTCAAAGATACCAATACGCCCACTATAGCAGGTACATAATACCGAAGTAGCCGATATTGGTTATGCCCGATTTCCACGTGCTAAAAAACCACCCATTTATGAGAGACACTATGAAACTGCCAGAACGCACTTCATAATAGTAAATTTTCGCTCTCTCATAATACTTCTTGACTACAACTAAGTTAACTTAACAAGTAGTTTACGCTTCCATAGTGTTGATCGCATTGGATAGGTTGCTTTCCAGTGAATGCACCTTCTAAGCCGTTCATTCCACCCTACGTCGCTAGATCGAAGGGTCTTGTTCTTTGTAGTCGTCGCTCGTTGTTAACATCGTTAAGAGTCTCGTTTAGAGTACGGATCATTTCATTGTTGCAATGAACATGAAGGCGAGCATTTAGCTTTCGAGCGAAGTTTGTTACTTCTTCGCCCACGGTAGCTATTCCTAAATCTCTGTGAATATCGCTATTCCTAATATACCATGGAGCATTCACAATTGCTCTTAGTGTTTTGTTTTGGAAAGTCTGCAACATGGACATGTTGCTCGGCTTGGTACAACCCCAAAGTTGTATACCGTATGTCCAGGACGGCTTTAACACCTGCCTGTTCAAGAGCAGTTTGTTATATGTGCTTAGTTTCGAAAATCTTCCGATAAGCCAATACATTTCCCTGAGCCTAATCTCGAGCTCGTCACGCTTCTTCTTTACGTGTGGTTTCCACCTTAGTTTAGCGTCCAGTGTCATCCCTAGATACTTCGCTTCATTTGCATAAGGTATTTGTACAGAATTTATGAACAGAGGCAAATTGTTAACCCTTCTGTAAGTGAAATTCACATGCGTAGACTTGTTCTCGTTAAGAGCGATTCGCCAAGTCTTCGTCCAGACACAAATTCTGTCCAATGCTCGTTGGAGGTTTCTCGTTGATGACTCGACTGATTCACCTGTTGCCAGGATAGCCGTATCGTCCGCAAACGTGGCCACGACTGTCTCGTCATCTAGAGATATGTCTCTTGTGTAGAGCAGAAACAGGGTCGGACCGAGGACGCTTCCCTGGGGTACGCCAGCCCGAAATTGCTTGAAACTCGAGTATTCACTACTACACCTAGCACGAAAGAGTGCTTTCAAGATAATTTTCCAATATTTTAAACATGTCTTCCGGCAAGTTTTGCCGTAGCTTATATTTCAAGCCCTCGTGCCATATTTTGTCGAAGGCTTGCGATACGTCGAGGAAAGCACTTGAACATATATTTTTCCCTTCTAAGGCTTTTTCAATTTCATGCGTTATTCTGTAGACTTGATCTATTGTGGAATTGTCTGAAACCGAATTGATGATCCGGGATCAAGCGTCTTTCTGCAATTATTGGTTGTAATCGCTTCAGCAGAAGTTTCTCGAATACTTTCGATATTATCGGCAGAAGCGATATGGGCCTATAAGATTTTTAATCATTTGCGCATTTCCCCGGTTTAGGAACCATAATGACTTCAGCAACTTTCCATTGTCTTGGAACGTATAGAAGTCTAAGAAAAGCGTTTATCATATAAAGTAGCTTGACTAATGCCTTTTTTGGTAGCTCTTTTAATATTTCGCCAGTGATCAGGTCGTAACCCGGGGCCTTATTATTTTTAAGTTTGCTAATTGTCTGTCGGAGTTCAACTAACGAAACTTTTTTCATTCTAAAGCTACCAGGTTCCCCGTTGTTGTTTAGAACGTCAGCCAAAGGCGGACCGTCGAAAGGCTTGAATGTTTCTTCTAAATGTTCAGCAAACAAATTCGCTTTCTCTTTGTCTTCTCTTGCCCATTCGCCGTTAGCTTTTTTTATTGGTGCCGAGTGGATTATAGGTTTCTTGATATACTTAACTGCTTTCCACAGCGAGTAGTTGGAGCTCCTATCCGCCGACAAGCCTTCAAGGTATTCAGTGGTCTCACGATTTTTAAGATCTTGCAACATTCCTTTCAGTTTGTTAGAGAGGTGGTTCAATAGGGTTTTGTCTGGGGGGGCCCTCGTGCCTTGCCATCTCCTACGCGCTCTTCTCTTTTCACGAATCAATTCTTCGATTTCGAGCGGATATGTTTTACGTACATGTCCGTCGGTGCTAACTGCGTTCTTTTGGGACGAATTGTTGTCCCAAGCAGCGCTCTGAATTGCTTCAATGAATTTGTCAACTGCGGTTTCTAACTCGAAAGGAGTTTTCAATGGCACATTCAAGCCAACACCCTCCTTACAGTCCTTTCTGAAAGCGTCCCATGTTTTTGCTAGCTAATCTAGGAGCTCTTTCTATATTCGCCAGTCTTCCACCCATCTTCAAGATAACTCCTGAGGGTCTGAGCAAAGATCATAACACTCTTCAATTCGCGTAAGGTATATGGGGTACCCTTTAGCGATGAAAAAATCGACAAGGTCAGGCTTTTTATTCCTATCGGTTGGCCAATATGTTGGCTTACCCGTGGAGAAGAAGTCCACCCCACGTTCCTACTATTTTTGTACAGTAATCTGCCTCTTGTTGAATTGCATCGTGAGCCCCAAAAAGTATGCTTCGCGTTAAAGTCACCCCCAATGATAAAATTGGACCCAATGAAGTCATACATACGATCAAGATCGTCTTCCACCAGTCTATATCCTGGCGGGAAATAACAAGATGCAATGTTATAATCTAAGCAGTCAATTTTTACAGAAACTGAACTGATCTGCATAGAGTCTAGCTCAACTTCTGTGTTCTTGAAGTGCTTTATGCAGTTCTTAATGTAGAGGGAGGATCCTCCTCTCGATTGTTGCGAAGGGTGATGTGCGTGATAGTCATTGTAACCTTTAAGTTTGGGTGCAGACCCGTTTTTAAGGTGAGTTTCCGTAATCATGCAAATATCAATATTGTTTTTCCGTAGAAATACTTCTAGTTCGTCTATTTTATTCAGAAGGCCGTTTGCATTCCATGTTAGTATTTTAAATAACTGTTTCATATTCATGTTCTCTTGTAATTTTTTCGAGGCTTAAACTCGAGCTTGCTCAGTTTGTCAAATATAACTTTGTTGATTTTAGTCTGATCCTCAAGTCTCTCCAAGATTACAGCGAGGATCTGAGACACTGCATCTGTTGTGGGCGATCTTGCCTTGCTTTCGTTTGCCGCAACCTGTGCGTATGATTTCGGTGCGACCACCGTTGTTTTCTCCGCTGCACTTGAACTGGCGCCGCTCTTTTGTGGAGCTTTTACGCCTTTTGTCGACGCCTCCTTTGCCAATCTTCCACTTTTGATCGGCTTTGGCGTCTTTGGAGTCTTTGGCTTAGGAGTTTCAGCAGGTTTTGGGCGTCCTAGGCTTTGATTCTGACCTCTAGTATTTTCCTTAAGAGGTTCTCGTCCCTTTTGCAGCTCTATGGCTACTTCGCATCCTCGATAGTTCGCGGGGTGGTTTCCGTGGCAATTGGCGCAAACTGCTGGAGCCTTTATGTCAACTTTGCACTCTGTTGACAGGTGTTTTCCGGCACATTTCACGCAACGTGGTTCTTTTTGGCAGTAGGCACTTGTGTGCCTGAATTCTTGGTATCGCTTACACTGTGGTATCAGTCTATTGCCCTTTCGCATGGGTTCGATTTTAACCCTGATGTTAAGTATCATTTTTATTTTATAAATATCGTTTATGCTCTCAGTTCTTTCAAAGGAGAGCATAAAAACTGGAAGGCCGCGTCTGATCACAGTGTCTCTTTCTCCTTCCGTGCGTTGCTTTTCCTTTTTAATGATATTGACGGCATCAATAATTTTAAGGCCTTTATTTTTTACGTCTTTTACAACGTCTTCTTTTGTGCATGATGGGTGGAGCCCCCTTACAATGACTCGTAGTGGTTTCTCGTACTTATTTTGATAAGTATACCACTCGATTCTTTCTGCATTCAGTCTAAGAGACAGTGCGCGATAGGAATCGGCGTTGTCAACATTTACTTTCCACACGTTATTTCGGTGCGAGGTAAGCTTATAGTTTTCTGTTGTCACCGTGTTTGCAAGAAGGTTGCGCAATCTCCCAAAGTCTGCTATCCCGACGATGTTTATTGCGGGAGGTGGACGAATTTTCGCTTCTGGTTTAGCCTTGTTTGAGCCAGAGGGCTTATATTCTTTTCGTATTACTTCGGGAGAGGAATTCGCCTTTCGCTTCTTGCTAGACCTTTTCCTTAAGACTGAATCGGTCTCAAGTGCAAGTTCGTCCTCGTCCGTGAAGTATTCGACTGCTGGTCGGTTCGGTGTTACACACTCTTTCGTTACCTCACAGTCTTTCGTTAAACGAGTATTTTTAATATCTTCGTTTTCTTTTCGCAGAGAGTCAACTTCCATTTTTAGATCTTGGAAGAGTCGCTCCATTTCAATAAGCTTAGCTCGGAGTTCATTATTCTCCTTTTCTAAGCTCTTAATTTTCACAGAGTCCTGGTTTACCGTTGGACTGCTTTTTCCGGATATGTTCGATCTAGGTGGTGGTGATCGATTTAGTTTTGTCCTCTTCTCAAAAGGATTTATAAGCAATAAAAGGCTCTCCCCAGAATCCGTAGAGCCTGCCTTTTACGCATGAATTTTCAAGAATTATAAAATATATTAAGTATATTCTAGAATTTGCATTTCAAAACTATTTCAACATTTTTTCAATCAAATAAAGCCTACAAAGTTCACACAAGTCTTAAGTTCCACATAAGTCTTACCTAGGGTTCCACAGGAATTCTAAAAAACACCGAAGTTATCCCCAATAGTGTGGGGTGCCGTGGCGTAGTGGTTAGTGTGTGTGCTCGTTCAGTCGTTCACAGACCTCCGCAGAGAACACACGTGTTTCGGCTTCGTTTGTACCAGACAGTGCATTAAGCAAGTTTCCAGACTGCAAGTTTCTCATAGCCGACGTGGTGTGAAGGAAGAGCACTAGACCGGCAAAAACGAGACCCAGGTTCGAGTCCGGGTCGGGAAAATTAGAGTTCTTTTTTTTCTTTAATTTAAATTAAAGAAAAAAGTGTTAAGCGTGTCAAACACGTGATGATCCAACCGGTCTGCGCTTAAAGTAGCAGAAGATGTTGCGAAAACAACATCGGACGAGGTGGCGGTTGTAACAGGCCACGAAGAAGAAGTCCCTTCGACATCAAAGGGGCCTGTTGGGGCGGGTGAGGAGACTCAACATTCAATCGAAGAAGCAGCAAGTATACCGGGGCGAGCAACAGCTTCGGTTCCCTGGCTGATTCGGAATCCGACGACGAAGACGATGAGCTGGAGTGCCTTAAAAATAGCATCAAGCAACTCCAGCAGAAGGTGCTGGCTATTAAAGCCAAACAAACGGCAAGGCGGAAAAGGGAGAAACAGGCTTTGCTACCTACTGCCCAAAACAAACAACAACAGCCAGAGCAAAAACAGTTGCAGCAACAAAACAACAATCAGCTGTCGCAAATACGGCAACAGCAAAATCAGCCGCAGCCACAGCAACAGCAGCAAAAGAAACAGCAAGAGCAGTTACAGCAACAAAAGCAACAACCGCAGGAGAACAAGCCAGCCAAGGTCCGTGTGCCGCCTATCAACACCTACAATATGGAGCTGAAGGACACTAGGGGAGAATAGGAAACTGCCGATCTTCCTGGTTCAGCTGTCTCCCGATAGCAAGCTGGATGGTTTAAGGAAAATTCAAGTCCTAGACTGCCAGCTTGTTTCCTGGGGCAAATTAAAGCGCAGCGAGACCTTTATTCAATGTGCTCGCTGCCAAAGGTTCGGTCACGCCGCGTTTAACTGCGATATGCAGCCTAGATGCGTTAAGTGTGCTAAGAACCACAAGGCGGAGGAATGTCCGCTAGGGAAAGATGAAGCTGAGAAGAGCCAGCTCTCATGTGTGCTTTGCAAAGGTACAGGACACTCAGCTAATTATAGGGGTTGTCCTGAATTCCAGAGCATAAAAACAGCAAATCTGGTTCGAAAGCAGAAGAGCGTAAAGCAAGTTCCACAGGGTCCAGCTCAAAAAGTAACCGTGACTCCCCAAATCACCTACGCCCAAATGGCGTCAGGTAGGGTGAGCACGGGACAGCAACAACCAAAGGTAGCTGCACAGGCCTCAGTGCCTAAGGCTCCGGAGGTGCAAGGCGACGTACTGTCCATTTTGCTCCAAATCCAGGGGCAGATGGTACAGATGCAGCGCCAGTTAAATGAGCAGGCGACTCGTGTGGACAGGCTCTACGCGCTTCTGCCTAGCCTAGCGCACAACAAATCGTAATGGGTACGACGGCGAATGAAAATCCCTTGAAGATCCTAGCGGTGAATGTAAATTCATTGTTGAGGATCGAGCGAAGAGAAACGTTCTTTAAGTTGCTTAACGACCAAAGCCCTGATGTTTGTCTTGTTAGCGAAACTAAGCTAACTCGGAAACGTAGATTAAGGCACAAAGATTATAACGTAGTTAGAAGAGACCGACCCAACTCCATTCCAGAAGGAGGTGTTGCGATCTTCATTCGCAAAGAACTTAAGCATAAGGCCGTGTATAGAGGTATAGTGCGAAGGTTCCGGGAGCTGGAAGCATGCATTGCGTACATCCCTCTCCGTAGCGGAAAGAAGTTGTATGTGGTGTCGCTTTATGCTCCTGAAGCTGTTCAGTCTACTGTTTTTATTTCAGAGCTCGAGACATTGTTTCGATGCCTAAGGCTGGAGTCGGGGGAGAACTTTTTCCTCATGGCCGGAGATCTAAACGCCAAACATAGAGATTGGGGAAACCAAACCCCTAATCCTAGAGGAAACTCACTATTTCATTGGTGGGGTCAACACAGTGTCGAGTTTCGGCTCGATTTGAAAGCGACAGATAGTCCTTCGTATCCTAGGTGCGGATCCTATCTGGACCTACTGCTGTTTGACGAACGGTTACACTTGACTGACGTTGACCGACAAACGATAAACTGTCTGCGCACGTTTGTGTATGACAGTGACCATTGCGGACTAAGTGCCGAAATAACTATTCCAAACGAAATTGCGGAATTGGACGAGTTCGTCCAAACGTACTCCTACAACTACGGTAGGACACGTTGGACTCGCTTTGCCCGAGACCTGACAAGAGCACTCTCCTCGAACTCGCTCTATCCACAGCCGAACAGGAATTTGTCAAACGAGGAGATTGACAGATACCTGCGGCGAATGGATGAGACAATTAAACAAACAATGGAAAGTACGATACCTCGGTATCGACCATCCAGTAACAGTTACCGCAATGCAACAATCGACGCATTACACGAACAAAAAAGTAGACTGCTTACAAGACTTAAAAACTTGTATTGACGGTTTACTGACAGACAAGACGCGGAGGTAAGGACTTTGAAGTCGTTGATCGCGAACCTCCAAGTACTTATAAAAGCAAATTACAGACTTTCTGCCAATTTGCACAGGGGTAACAAGATTGGGGCTATCAGGTCAGATAACCCGAGCATGTTTCCCCAGATTAATAAAGTGTTTCGGAGGAACGATGACAACGAACTTCCTTGTCTTAAAATCCCCCTAACGACACACAACGAACAATTACTCACAACAGCAGGAATAGATCCTAGGGACGCTGTTGACGATGACAGCTTTTTCGTGATCGAAGATCCGCAGGAGAAAGTGGAGGCTATAGGAACTGCTTTCCAGGACGTGTATAAGGTGAATCCTAGCATTCGCCCGAATCACGACCTGGAGAATAGAGTCCTGGTTCAAAACTTTTACCTTCGAAGTGACTTAGAACACTGGCATATAATTTTGGCATATAATGCCATCGCCAATGAAAGGGTCCAGGCCCCGTTCGTATCGAAGGTGGAACTCCAAACGGTCTTCGAATCATTGAAAAAGAAGAAATCTGTGGGAATCGATGGAATATCGAACATTGTGCTTCGACATCCTCCTCCAGGAGCGGTGGAAATCTACGCTACTCTGTTCAACAATGCTCTTAATAATGCACATTATCCAGAGCATTGAAAAATAGCTGTGGTACATCCGATCCCCAAAAGGAGAAAGGATAACTCCAATCCGGCAAATCTCCGGTCAATAAGTCTTCTTCCGAATATCAGCAAGGTATTCGAAAAGGTGATCAATAGAGCCTTGACTAAGTGGGTTGAGGACAATAAAATAGTTCCGGATAAACAATTCGGTTTCAAGGCGGGACATGATACGATACATGCCGCGTCTAAACTGATATCAGATATCCAATGGTACAAAAGTAAGAACCAATGCACGGCTGCCTGCCTGATTGACTTGGAGAAGGCCTTTGATACCGTATAGTTAGAAGGACTCTTTTACAAGTTGAATAGGTTAGGCATCAGCAAACCTCTTCTATACATGTTGCTTAATATGCTCTCCGGTAGAAAGTTTGTCGTGAAACACGGCAATGTGACTTCTTCTGGAGTGTTCAATATCAAAAACGGTCTGCAACAGGGAGCGGTCAATTCGCCGATTCTCTTCAATATTTACACGGCTGATCTGATAGGATCTCTTCATTTTGCGATAGCGTATGCCGACGATTTGATCGCGTACAGATCAGGGCCTAAAATCGAGGTCCTTGTAGCATTATTGCAGCGTGACTTCGACAAAATTCAGCAATACTGCGACGACTGGAAGTTGAGGATCAATTTCCAGGAGTCGGAAACCATTCTGTTCAGAACGCCGTTGTCTTTGGCCTCTAGGGATACCAAAAAGAACTGGCGAAAGTTTTCTATCGTTGGACAGCACGGGCTTCCACTTGCGTGTAAAAATGTAGTCAGATACCTTGGACTCTGGCTAGACCAATATCTATATTTTAACAAACATGTAGATGTTGCTTTATCCAGAGCCCGGGGTGCCTTTGCCCTAACAAAGAGACTGTTTTATAGCAGCCAACTCGATGCGAGGGTGAAGGTTATCTGCTACATGGCCCTTATTAGGCCTATGCTCGCATATGGTTGTCCCGTGTGGTTCAACATAGGGGCAAGTAGAATGGAAAGGATTCGGGTTTTCGAGAGGGCTTGTCTTCGGGCTTGCCTTCGCTTATATAGAACTCCGGAGTCCGAGTACACAAAGTACTTTTCCAATGAGGTCCTATACAACAGGGCGAATCTGATCAGAGTGGATAATTTCCTCATTAAGCTGACCCGAAGGCACATTGCAAGAGCAATGACCTCGACGAATAACTTGATCTCAGGGGCTTATTACCCAAATTTCATGTATCATGAGAGTGTGCGTCTGAACGGCTTCGTCCCCCCGGAGGCATTCCTCTATTTTGACCAGGCAGGCCTGATCCAGGATATATCGGCAGTGCCCTTAATCTTCCATGTTGCTCGGACAACTGTTGACAGGCGACTCAACTACAACCGAGACGTCGCACGGAGCGCTGAGGAGCGTCTCCGATTCAGCAGATCGGTATCCTCCCGTGATGTGGGAGATGTGTTTAAACAGCACCAGCAATTCTGGTGGCTAACCGAGGGAACTCCCTCGTCGATCCCTATCGACCCGGGTTAGGTTTCAGTTCAACAAAGTCGGTCGCCGTTTAGCCTTCACCGGCTTACATAGCTCTTAGGTTTCTAGGTTAAGGTAGTTTTAAGATTTTATTTTATAAAAAAAAAAACAAAAAAACAAAAATAAACAAAAAACCACAGCACTCGATAAAAAAAAGTGCATATTTAATTATGCAGGTAGTTAAGATAGGTTAAGTTAGGTTAAGTCTTATCTTATTTTATTTTTATTTTAAGGTAGTTCTAAGTTTTAGTTATAAGGAAATAAATTAAAAGTTCTGAAACTAAGTTTTTTCTTAAAAACAAAAATATTTTTCTTAGTTTTAATTTTGTTATTTTATATTTAGTATTGCAATGTAAGTTAGTTTAGGTCGAAAGACATAGTAGATAAGAGTTAAGTTTAGCTTAGAGCGCCCGCGAAGGGCCAGTAAGTTATATTAAGTTAGTTAAGTTATTTAAGCTAGTTTTAAGCATTTTTGTCTAGCATTTAAGAACTATTGAATTACTTAAATAAAAAGCATATAAAACTGAACTAAGTGTGTGTGCTTTCTACGCCAGAGGTCTGGATTCGAATCCTGCCATCGTCACCTGAAAAAAAAGACTCACGGTTCCCACCTCCGCGAGGGTTTGACAAGCCCTCCGAGAGTATTAATTGTATTGAAAAACTTCTCAAAGTGCCGTTCGGATTCGGCAAAAAATTGTAGGTCCCCTTGTATGTAAAGAAATTAACACACCAGCATACATTGTTGAGAAGTTGGCCCTGGTTCACCTCGAGCTGTTGCGCCACTCTATTTTTTTTTTTTTTTATCCCCAATAGTAATGATAAATATCAATAGTGTTTACGGCAAACAATAATGCTAAATCATTGTGCAGCAGAGTAATTTAGAACTATAGCAACCGACACAGAATCGACAAGGTCAATTTTCTTGTTGCAAAAATTAAAGTAGTTTACCTGTTTTAAATCTTGAGCGAGCGTTCAGTTTTGTGCTTGCATGCTGTAGAGTGTAGACGCTTTTTTTAATTGTTTCTGTGCTATTGTTGGTTATTTTATACTTAATTTTACCTGTTTCTTTTTTTCACCTCTGTGTTTTGAAACTGTGTATGTATGTATTGATAAGTAATTTTTATTTTTCGCCCCTTCTTAGCTTTTTCATATAAGTTTATTGTTCTTCTGCCTAATCTAATTTTTATTTATTATTCAGTGTAGTATTTTTCTTCTTAGTTCTATGATGGTTGCTTGCATTGGTCTTCGTGCTGTTGCTGGTAAATGGCTTTTTCCTCTATAGCTTTGCTCTCTTAACTCAGATCGTCGTTTTTCAATTTCATTTTATTATAACAATGCGGGTGTACATTAAGACATGGTCTTTTAAGTACTTAATTAAAGGAGTTTGAACATAAGGCAATGTTCTTAATACTAAGCTTAATAAGTAATAATTACAAAAATTCTTACAACTATGAAATATGAGGAAGTTAGAGATAGTGTTGAAAAGGAAAGGAGAGAGAACGATAAAGAGAAAAAGATAAAGAAACCGAGAGAGAAGAAGAAAATTCTGCTAGTGCAAGTGTTACAGATGTGTTGAGAAGTGACTGTAGATAGCCGACCTAAAAGCTGTGGTCCTGTTAATGCGTTTTATATACGGAGGAAGTGAATTCCATAGCTTAACTTCATGAATGAAAAACAGTCGGGAGGAGGAAAGATATTTGCATGTAGGAATATTAATATTCATTGTTCGACGGGAATGAGAGAAAATCAGTTTGTCATACAAATATCGATTTGGATAATATTACTTTGTGGAGGAATATGCAGTTTCTGGTATTTACGTGGTGAGTAAGAATGCGTCCTAGAAAGATGTTGGCGTATATGAATATCCTGTCATACCTACGCAGGCCATGTATGAATCGTATTGCGTCATTGAATGCTACCTGAAGTTTATGCATAGAAAGCGAATCAGGGTTAGGATACACAACTTCTTTCAATAGTTCTTTCTTCTCAATAGTTTCAATTATAACTAGTTCATTTATCCAATTATAGTAGGGTCTAGATACGGATAGGGTCTAGATACGGATAACGTTTTTATTCACATTTTATTTTTCCCAATTTTGTGTGCAATCGCGAAAAATTTCTTTTAGGTAGGATCTGTAATTTGTTTCATTACAGATCCTATCACCAAAAAAGATTTTTTTTTTCGCGATTGCACACAAAATTGAGAAAAATGTATTTCAGTTTGATTTTTAAAAAAAGTTTCAATCACACATGAATAATTTTTATTTGAATAGCAGGAATTGTTTCTTAATAAAATGTTATTCAAATAAAAAAATTATTTAGCTATTTACGAATTATTGCAAATAAAATTGATGGCATGATTGAAATCAAGTCAAATGATTTATTTGAAAATGTATTTTTATTTCATTATGGAAACTCAAATAACTTCGGAAGGTACAAATTTAAAAAAGGTCTTAAACTTTACAAAAGAAAATTTTAAAGCAAGAGATTTTTTATATTTTAAGCTCTTCCAATAGTTTGAAATTTTGACATATAATCCATTATATTTGATTTCTCATATAATCCATAATCATTTGATTTGATCTTCAGATGATTGACATCATCTGAAAATCTGTTTTTTATTTTCCCCCGTTCTGTTCCTTGTGATAACACGGATTTACGAAGCGTTAAATTTTATCTCATTGGTTCAAAGTGTATTCAAGCTTATCAACAGAAGAGCTATCCGTTCTTCTGTATTTTTCTCAGATGGTCCTAGGTCTTTATTTAAATATATAATAAAAAAAGAGCGTATTTAAAAATCAAACACAAAAAAAGTACGTATACATAGTCTTGAAATATGGAGAAAATACAATATTTGATTTGCAAATTAATATTGATTCGCAAAAAGATACTTACTTTATTTTTACGCATGAATTTTCAGCAATTATAAAATATGTTAAGTATTTTCGAGAATTTTTATTTTAAAACTATTTAAACATTTTTGCAATCAAACAAAGCCTACAAAGTTCACACAAGTCTTAAGTTCCACGTAAGTCTTACCTAGGGTTCCACTGGTATTCCAAAAAACACTGAAGTTATTCGCAATAGTAATGATAAATATCAATAGAGCTTAAGGCAAACAATAATGCTAAATCATTGTGTAGCAGAGTATGTTAGAACTATAGCAACCGACAAAGAATCGACAAGGTAAATGTCTCTGTTGCAAATAATTAAAGTAGTTTTTCTATTTTAATTCTTGAATGAGCGTAATTTGTGTATCACTCTGATATTTTATATTGCCTGCACAAACAAAGATTTCGTCGTTTTTCGCAATCAATTTATTCATTTCTTTCTTTTCCATGAAAGCGAACAATGCAGCATTAAAAAAATAATAAATAAACTCTTATTTGAAAGGAAAAATCAAACTTTCTTGCACGAGATTCGGAAAACTCAACTTGGCTGCTCGGAAATCTGAATAAAAACTCCGAACGATTGCCACGAATCGATCCTCGATATGATGACCTGAAACGCAGTCGGTATCTAAAATGTGTAGCCTGAAACGCACTCAAAACCCAAAATTAGCTGCACCAAGCGCGCTCATTTTGGCCTTGGAGGCACAAATCTTGCTTCCAGCTTGGTTGACTGTATTAGTGAATTTTTTTTGCACTCCATAAAGTAGCATTGCAACCCACTAACACAATCATGATAGCTGGCAGCATTTTCCCTAGAGAGCCGAAAACGAGTTTGTGGGCAAAAAGAGGCACCCCAGCGAAGATGACTATCTCATTATACCTGATCAATGGGTTTGACTCGAAGCTTGTATATTTGTGCTGGCTGTAAATAATAAATCAGCGTTTTCGCTAGAAGATGTAGCAAGCGAACCGTCTTCTTTACTAATGGAGGGAAAGAGGAAAAACAAAAATTTTTATTTATAACCTTAGCCATTGACCAGACGGGTCGTGATCCATTTGGACGGTCGATAAGTTTATTTGTAGCTCTTTCATTCAAAATTCTCTTCGAATCGCCTATAATTTCAAAGAGTGCCCGCCAGATACTCCATCGTGCACTTCTTGCCCGCTTCTCCTGGACCTTCGACAGTGAGACCACAAGACGCATCTGAAAGAATTTTCTATCTGGCATTTCCCATTTTCTACCCAGGACTCTGTCTTGTATATAGAAATAGTTCCACATTCACTGCGCCCAGTACGCCTTTTGGTAGGACTTTTGTCAGATATGTCAGTTGCATTCGGCTTCTCCATAGATTCCTGCCACGCAAGGATTGGCTCGATGCCAGGATCCTCTTGTTGCGCTCTAGGAAGTTTCTCAGTGCTCCAGTCTTCTGCAGGTCCAGCTCTTTCTCTCTGGACAGAATTACCTTCATCCTTTTCTTCTTCTCGCACGCAGTGCATACAATTGGGCTCACATTGAAACAGTGTAGTGCGAGGTGTTTCGAGGTGAACATGGAACTGATGAGCGCTTAACACTTGCCTTGTATTTATAATAAAGACATAAATCAGCAACACGTCTTGGGTGAGATAGTGTTTAAAGATTTTTTGTTAACTCAGGAATATTGATTAAACGAATGGCTCTTTTTTGAATTGAATCAAGAAGGCGGAGAGAATGCTTAGGAGCAGAGCTCCAAATATGAGAGCAGTAATCCAATGCTGGTCTTATTTGAGCTTTGTAAATTAGAAGTAACTGAGGAGAAAAGAATGGTTTTGCTCTTAACAAGCTTAATTTTGACGAAGCAGATGTAGCAATATAAGATAAGTGTTGGTGCCAAGTTATATTAGAATTAACATTGACTCCAAGAAGGTGGATATTATCTTTTGCATAAATGATTTTGTTTTCCATATTGAGGGGTGAAACAGTAGATGAATTTTTCCTTGAAGAGACAGAATATTGTGTTTTGCAAGCATTAAAAGTAACAAAATTTGGCTTACCCTAATCTACAATCTTTTTGAGATCAGAATTAAGTGATTCAATTTGACTGCATCTTAGGCTATGAGAAGTTTTCGACCTGTTTGTGGGACGAAGGTCGTCGCAGAAGCTGCTAGCTGTGACGACCTTCGAATGTATGGATATGAAGTCGTCCCAGTTAGCAGCATTAAAGTTCCAGATTAAGCGACTAGTATTCCGATGCTCTGGTACTCATGGAGTAAGTGGATGAATTGCAGAAATAAGAATATGATTAGAGTTTCCTAAAGGGGCAGAAATGTTTATATTATATATATCAGGCATAGTATATATAGCCTTATAGCCTGTTTTCGAAATCTGTAGAGTCGATTAAACATCGTGTTGGAACTTCGATAAGTTGGCCAAGATTGCTACTTATTGCAAAAGCTTTGGCTAATCTACCAGCTTCATCAATATGTATGTGCATTCAAATCTCCAAGAATAATGATCTCAGCTGAAGGATGATTGATTTGTAGCCAGTCAACTTTCTCAGATAAGTGATCAAAAAGCGTTGGGAGATCTATACACACAACAAATAAATTTTGATCTGCCTTCAAGCACAATCTTAAGCCAAATTACGCCTTAAGAAGAGGGTTCCATGGATTCCTGTCTATAACAAGCTAAATCGGAACGAGCGAAAACACAAAGCCCACCTTTAAATCGAAATCTAGAAATAAGTTCATAGTTCGGACACGCAAGGTAGGTTGTGTTTGCTTTTGAATCTATTTGGGTTTCTGTAAGTGTAAGAATGTGTGGTTGGTAATGTTGAAGGTATTCATGAACAAAGTTAACATTAGAGTTACTAAAACCCACTCCTTTAATGTTACAAAAAACTGTATTAGAAGTGCTTAAATTGTTAATTTGTTGTTGTTGTAAATTATTGTGTGATAGATTGTCGGTCGATCGCAATAAATGGCTCTCCACAGAATCCGAAGAGCCCAGCAAAACTGGGCTGACAGTTTATATATACGGTTGTGCAAATCTGGAAACTCTGGATCAGACTAATCTTACGTGCCGAGTACAACGAACGAGGCCGTTGGATCTAGCGTCGTAGACGAAACAGCATATAATGATGGTATTGTATGTGCTTTCGTTGGGAGGCAACCTGCCAAACGCCATTATAACATAAGCTTGAACTACTTGCTACGAAAACGTAGTCGTAGTCTGACGAAAAAAGGCAGGTTTTTAAGTGCATAGGAATCTCGCACTACTGAGCCCTCGCGTAGTGAGTCCTCGTATTGCCAATTAAGGTTTTTACGTACCCACGAAAAAAAGCTGTTGAGCTGTCAGGTGAAACAAATTTTCAGAACATTTGAACTAGACATTCGCTTTGTAGTCACATTACGTAGGATTACATTTTCTCTTTCTCACGAAAAGCTTTCCATCCTCGGTATGTGTGTCAATTAAAGCTTAATTTGGAATGATCACATATTTGAGACTCCCAACGACTCTGCGAATTGCCTAGGTTTCCTCAAAAGGCGCAAGATATATTTTACCCCTCTGATCTGGCTATTTTATTATATAAGGCATACATTCGCCCTAAAATGGAATATAACTCCCATGTCTGGGCAGGTGCCCCAAAAACTGCACTGCACCTGCTGGATAGGATTCAAAGCGGGGGATGGAACATTGGTGACAACAATATTGCGAAGTCAACCAAGACTCACTTGAACACCAACGCAATGTCTCATGCCTGTCATTGTTCTATCGCTTTTTCTACAACCAGTGTTTCAGCGAAATAGCCAATTGCATGCCGTCTCTCAAGATTATCAACCGTTCGTCAAAAATCGAATGCGCATCATTTTGCCCTCTTTCGGATACGGTGAAGTTCAGAGGTTCTTTCATAAGCCGTACAACACGAATGTGGAATGTCCTACAACAATCAGTCTTTCCTACCAATTTCAACATTCAGCTATTCAAAACAAGAGTGCATCCTTTCTCTTTTCCTCTTTCTGATCCTTTCCGCTCGTGAGATGTGTAACATTCAAACGGGAGCCTAATCCCTTGTTGCGAGTTATTATAAACTAGTGGGAGGGCTACAATCCGCTAAGGCGAATCGTTGGATACCCCATCCCAATTGACCACTGTCAAGCTCCGAATTGTGTCATTAATCTTGGTTGTTAAATCTCAGTTTCATTTAACTTCAATTGTATTTAGAATTTTTCAGTTAAGAATCTCCTCAATAAGAAAGGGGCGTGGCATCCACCCCTTCTCAATAACATCGTATTTTTGTTTATATTTTTTATCAGAAGTGGTATACACGTGTTGATTGCACGCTTTTCATATTTAAAATTTGGTTTATACTTAAAAACGCTCCCAAAAGTGGGCGTGGCGAAAATTTATTCACTTGAGTTGATAGCTTATCTACGCACATATCTGAACATTTTATAGTGTAAATTTTTTGGATTTAAAGCAAATATATAAATTAAAAACCGTTTATTAGAATGCATATTAGGTATGACCACGCCTACAAGGGGACGGTATTCGCTTTTTTTTAAATGCCAATCATAATACACTTAAGCGAGGATATCGCATACCAAGTTTCAGCTTCCTGCGACAACTTTGATTTTTCATGCTAATAAGCAAAGTGGGCGTGTCAGTGGGCGGATTTCAAAAAAGTTTACACTTGTACTACTTCGGGATCTAGAAAGAACAGATATCAAGCTTCAAGTTCCTAGCTCAAAATTTAAGGCCTAAAAACTACCGACAGATCGACGGACGGACGGACATGGCTCATTCGACTAACAATTCGGTCTCGAACATATGCCCTTAAGGTCTTGGGGGTCTTACAAACTATGAATCAAATTTAATATACCTGCTATCCTGTGGGATGGGGTATAAAAAGAATTACATTAAAAAAACGGCACTCACAAACCAAAAGTAAATTCAACAATTGTTTGGTTAGACGAAAAAAATTTTCATAACATTTGAACTAGAACTTTGCTTTGTGGTCACATTATAAAACGGCACTCACAAACCAACCGTTAATTAAAACATTGCTAAACTTTATCAATTTTTACTAAATTAAATTGAAAGTGATTCAAAATAAAAGCTAATAACTTGAAATTTTTCTTTGATAACTTTACCAAGAAAAATACGATATGCAACACTATTTGCTTGTAAATACCAAAAAAAAAACTGACGAGGAAAAATGGCAAATTGATATTATTGGTATTTAAATAAAAAGAGGTGAGTGCATTGTTATTGTTCGTCGGCGAAAACTAAATCCCGTTTCCAATGGAAATTATCGGTAATCAATTTATGTTTTCCATTTTTCTAAATTTATTTGCCTTCTTCGCTTTGGCTGTTTCAAAGGTGAATTTGTGATACGTAAAAACATGGTGTGCGTTTCAAGCAAAGGGGACTTCATTTACAGCTCAGTATATGTTACGAGGCCACGGAGAGGCAACAAGGCGACGTCCTCAGAACGCAACTTATTTAAGATGGCGCTACAGCTCGAGATGTATCCGGGCCTCAGATAACAAGCTTCGCCAGTCAGCCTTGTCTCCAGTTAGCCGTCTCCAGTTTTGCATGCGAATTTGGCTGAGGTCAACCTCAGGTTATGTTTTGTCCAATATGTAAACATGATATTAAATAAGCCACTGACAGCGCGTCGCCTTGTCTTTATCCTTTTTTGACATCAAAGGGGTCGATGCGGTCTTCCTCGACCTTGAGCGAACAGCATGAGTTTTCATCGTCATCCTTCACAAACTGACGGCTTTGGCTGAGATGTCAAAACTAGACATTGCTCCGCCCTACAGAGTACAGATGCAACCATACGCCTTGAAATCATTTAAAAGGTTATGAGTACCAATTTACTATTCCTGGGTTTTCTCCAAGTTCTACCGCAGTGTGAAAATTTAACCAATGGTAGACTTTCCTGGCCTAGAGCCACACTGATATGAACCTATCAGATCGTTGACAAAAGGCTTTAGGCGGTCACACAGTACAGTAGAAAGCAACTTGTATGCGATGTTAAGGCCAATATCTCTGTAGTTGGCGCAATTCAGAAGATTTGCTTTCTTGAGGATCGGGCAAATAATGCTAAGACTCCATTCGTAGGGCATGCTTACCCCGACGCCGACCATATATTGCAGATGAGCTGGTGCATGCTCCTAACCAGATCAGTTGAAAAGCTAGGCCGTCAGCTCCGGCTGCTTTCTTACATTTAAGCTTCGAACTTAGACACAGCTACTTCCAATTTATCCTATCCAAGTTGGGTGGGCGGTATCGTTTGTGTGCTTCATCGGTAACGTCTTCGCACGCGTTGAATGGTCCCCTCAGAATGCAATGCGACACCATAAGTCGCAGCACATCAAACGAAGTAAAACTTCAGTTCTTTTCCATTTGCTATATTACCATATGATATGGGTTGCTTACTACGCCGGAGGTCTGGGTTCAAATCCTACCGTGGTCACCTGAAAAAAAGACTCGTTCTTTTTCACGGTACCCACCTCCGCGAGGGTTTGACAAGCCCTCCGATAGTATCATTTGTATTGAAAAACTTCTCAAAGTGCCGTTCGGATTCGGCAAAAAACAGTCCTTTTGTAACGAGTGATTTTTTAAGAGGTTGAGAACTTTTTTAAAAAAAAAAAAAAAAAAAAAATTCGAAAAAATTAATGAAATATTTATTTGAATCGATAGTTTGAACCTTGCAATTTAATGTTTAAAGATAATTTCATGCAACTGTTGACCGCGGCTGCGTCTCAGGTAGCCCATCCGCTGAGTCCAATTTTGGCATACTCTTACACATATCGGCCGGTATCTCACGAATGAATGCATGGATGTTGGCTTCCAGTGCGTCAATCGAAGCGGGCTTGTTCCTATAGACATTAGCCTTGACATACCCCCACAAAAAATAATCTAATGGTGTCAAATCGCACGATCTAGGCGGCCAATTGACCGGCCCGAAACAATCTTCCGAATAGACTGCTCAGAAGGTCGAGAATGCCGACCATAAAATGGAAGCAGCGCGCGATGAACATTTCGAACCGAGCACGAATTTTGATAGTAAAGTTCAATAATTTGCAAGCGTTGTTCAGTTGTAAGACGATCCATGGTTTAATTGCAAACCAAACTGAAGCTGTTTGACAGTGACACAAGGTACTAAACACACGTCAGGTGTCAAAACCAGTGTTGCCAAAACCAAACCAGCTAAAAAATCACCCTTTATGTGAAGAAATTAAAACACACAGCATACTTCGTTGAGAAGTTGGCCCTGGTTCAGTTCGAGCTGTTGCGCCAGTCTATTTATTTATTTATTTCTTACATTACTATATACCATAAACAAGTCAAATAAAGCGAATAAGTAGAATTCAATAAAATAAAAACTTTTTTATTTTATTTGGCGGGACAAAGTCCGCCGGGTCAGCTAGTAAATAAATTAAAAACAATCTTAAAGTTAGCCAGTCAGTTAGTCATCTTCTCAATTGCTTGTTAAATTAAGAAGGCCGCGGATCGAGTTTTTATTCTATCTTTTCGGATCTTCCGTCTCCAAATCGAGAATATCATACGCTATCATACCTTAATAAGGGGCCGTCTGGTTCTAATTCGGCTAGCATGATCTGTCTAGTTTGTCGGGGCATGTGAACAAAGGTTTTTATTTGAACACTAGGGTAGACGGAGGCTTACACTCCAAAATCTTTCAAATATACCAATACGCCCACTATAACAGGTATATAATACCGAAGTAGCCGATTTTGGTTATGCCCGATTTCCACGTGCTAAAAAACCACCCATTTATGAGAGACACTATGAAACTGCCAGAACGCACTTCATAGTAGTAAATTTTCGCTCTCTCAAAATACTTCTTGACTACAACTTAGTTAACTTAACAAGTAGTTTACGCTTCCGTAGTGTTAATCGCATTGGATAGGTTGATTTCCAGTGAATGCACCTACTAAGCCGTTCATTCGTGCGGCTTCACCCTACGTCGCTAGATCGAAGGGTCTTGTTCTTTGTAGTCGTCGCTCGTTGTTTACATCGCCACTTCATCCACCCCACGCTTACGCAATGATTGATGTCGTCATCACGGTTTGCTTTGCTATTGATCATAGATCCCAGGTACTTGAACTTTTCACACTTGGGAAGAAACCTTTCCATTCAATTTAATGTCTGGAATTGGTTCGGGTGGGTCAGGGAATGGGCAGCACAGGTACTCTGTCTTCTTTTGGCTAACACGATACCCATTCCCCTCTAAAATACCCACCCATATATCAAGTGCTCGCTGGAGGGACATATGATCTTCACTTATGATGGCCCCATCGTCAGCGAAGAATAGTTCATGTACTTTCGGCTCCGTCAGTTTTCCTTCAAGCAGATAATCAAGGACTACAATGAAAAGCAAAGGAGTTAGGACGCTTCCCTGGTGTACACCGACTTTAATTGAGAACTCATCAGTGACTCTGGAAGGACATCTTACTCTTGTCTTTGCTCCATCATACATGTCCATGATCACCCGCACGTAGGCTTCTGGAACACCTCGTTTTCTTAGCGCCACCCATATCAGGTCTCGTGGTAGTAGGCACCATATGCCGATCTTTAAGGGAAAGACGTGCAAACTGAAGGCCTTAAAATTATTGATGCCGTCAATATCATTAAAAAGAAGAAGCAAAGCACGGAAGGAGAAAGAGACACTGTGATCAGACGCGGCCTTCCATATTTTATGCTCTCCTTTTTTTTTTTTTTTTTTTAATACTGGGTGGACGGAGGCTAAAACTCCAAAATCGTTCAAAGATACCAAGACGCCCACTATAACAGGTATATATTACCGAAGTAGCCGATATTGGTTATGCCCGATTTCCACGTGCTAAAAAACCACCCATTTACGAGAGACACTATGAACTGCCAGAACGCACGTAATAGTAGTAAATTTTCGCTCTCTCATAATTCTTCTTGACTACAACTAAGTTAACTTAACAAGTAGTAGTGTTTATCGCGTTGGGTAGGTTGCTATCCAGCGAATGCACCTCCTAAAACCGTCAGTTCGTGCCGCTTCATTCTACGTCGCCAGATCGAAGGGTATTGTTTCTTGTAGTCGTCGCTTGTTGTATACCGTATGTCCAGGCCTGTACAAGAGCAGTTTGCTATACATGCTTCGTTTTGAAAATCTTCCTATAAGCCAATACATTTCCCTGAGCCTAATCTCGAGCTCGTCACGCTTCTTCTTAACGTGTGGTTTCCACCTAAGTTTAGCGTCTAGTGTCATCCCTAGATATTTCGCTTCATTTGCATAAGGTGTCTGTGCAGAATTTATGAACAGATTGTTAACCCTTCTGTAAGTAAAATTCACATGCGTTGACTTGTTCTCGTTAAGAGCGATACGCCAAGTCTTCGTCCAGACACAAATTCTGTCCAATGCTCGTTGGAGGCTTCTTCGTCATCTAGAGGTATGTCTCTTGTGTAGAGCAGGGACAGGGTCAGACCGAGGACGCTTTCCTGGGGTACGCCAGCTCGAATTTGATTGAACCTCGTGTATTCAGTACTACACCTTACACGAAAGTGTCTGCTTTTAAGATAGTTTTTCAATATTCTAAACATGTCTTCCGGCAAGTTTTGCCGTAGCTTATATTTCAAGCCTTCGTGCAATACCTTGTCAAAGGCTTGTGATACGTCGCGGAAAGCAATTGAACATATTTTTTCCCCTTTTAAGGCTTTCAATTTCATGTGTCATTCTTTAGGCTTGATCTATTGCGGAATGATTAGGACTGAAACCGAACCGGGATCAAACGTCTTTCTGCAATTATTGGTTGTAATCGATTCAGCAGAAGATTCTCGAATACTTTCGATATTATCGGCAGAAGCGATATGGGCCTATAAGATTTTTTATTATTTGCACATTTCCCCGGTTTTGGAACCATAATGACCTCAGCAACTTTCCATTGCCTTGGAACGTAAAGAAGTCTTAGAGAAGCGTTTATCATATAAAGTAGTTTGACTAGTGCCTTTTTCGGTACTTCTTTCAATATTTCGCCTGTGATCAGGTCGTAACCCGGGGCCTTATTTTTTTTAAGTTTGCTTATTGTCTGTCGGAGTTCAACTAACGAAACTTTTTTCATTTTAAAGCTATCAGGTTTCGCGTTTATGTTTTGAACGTCAGCCAACGGCGGACCGTCAAAAGGTTTGAATGTTAGCCTTGCTCTTTTTCGATTTCGAGCGGATATGTTGTGCGTACATGCCCGTCGGTGCTAACTTAGTCCTTTTGTGACGAAGTTTTGTTCCGAGCAGCGCTCTGAATTGCTTCATTGAATTTGTCAACTGCGATTTCTAACTCGAAAGGAGTTCTCAATGGAACATTCAAACCAATACCCTCCTTACAGTTCTTTCTGAACTGCTCCCAGATTAGCTAGCAAAACATGGCGTCCCAGTTCATGTTTTTGCTAGCTAATCTGGGAGCTCTTTCTATTTTCGCCAGTCTTCCACCCATTTTCAAGATTACTCCTTAGTGGTCTGAGCAAAGATAAGTTTTTGGGGTACACTTTAGCGATGAAGAGGTGACAAGGCCAGACTTTTTATTCCTGTCGGTTGGCCAATATGTTGGCTTTCCCTTGGAGAAAAAGTTCACCAATTCTGCCTCTTGTTGAATTGCATCTTATGCCCCAAAAAGTATGCTTCGCGTTAAAGTCACCCCCAATGATAAAATTGGACCCAATGAAGTCATACATATGACCAAGATCGTTTTCCAGCAGTCTATATCCCGGCGGGAAATAACAAGATGCAATGTTGTAATCTAAGCAGTAAATTCTTACAGAAACTGAACTTATCTGCATAGAGTCTAGCTCAACTTTTGTGTTCTTGAAGTGCTTTATGCAGTTCTTAATGTAGAGGGAGGATCCTCCTCTCGAATTTTGCGAAGGGTGATGTGCGTGATAGTCATTGTAACCTTTAAGTTTGGGTCCAGACCCGTTTTTAAGGTGAGTTTCCATCATCATGCAATTACCAATATTTTTTTTCCGTAAAAGGCCGTTTGCCGTATTTTATTCAGAAGGCCGTTTGCATTCAGTCGTCGCCTCCTTTGCCAATCTCGCACTTTTGATCGGCCTTGGCGTCTTTGGAGTCTTTGGCTTAGGAGTTTCAGCAGTTATTGGACGTTCAGTGCTTGGATTCTGACCTCGAATATATTCCTTAAGAGGTTCTCGTCCCTTTTGTAGCTCTATGGCAACTTCGCATCCTCGATAGTTTGCGGGGTGGTTTCAAACTGCTGGAGCCTTCATTTCAACTTTGCACGCCGTTGAAAGGTGTTTTCCGCTACATTTCACGCAACGTGGTTCTTTTTGGTAGTAGGCACTTGTGTGTCTGAATTCTTGGCATCGCTTACACTGTGGTATCAGTCTAGTGTCCTTTCGCATGGGTTCGATCTTAACTTTGATGTTAAGTATCATTTTTATTTTATAAGTATCGTTTATGCTCTCAGTTCTTTCAAATGAGAGCATAAAAATTGGAAGGCCGCGTTTGATCACAGTGTCTCTTTCTGCTTTAGTTTGTACGTCTTTTACGTCTTTCCCTTAAAGATCTGCATATGGTGCCTACTACCACGAGATCTGATATGGGTGGCGCTAAGAAAACGAGTTGTTCCAGAAGCCGTGATCACGTGCGGGTGATCATGGACATGTATGATGGAGCAAAGACAAGAGTAAAATGTCCTTCCGGAGGGACTGATGAGTTTTCAATTAAAGTCGGTGTACACCAGGGAAGCGTCTAAGTCCTTTGCTTTTTATTGTAGTCCTTGATTATCTGCTTGAAGGAAAACTGACGGAGCCGAAAGTACATAAACTATTCTTCGCTGACGATGGGGCCATCATAAGTGAAGATCATATGTCCCTCCAGCGAGCACTTGATATATGGGTGGGTATTTTAGAGGGGAATGGGTATCGTGTTAGCCAAAAGAAGACAGAGTACTTGTGCTGCCCATTCCCTGACCCAGCCGAACCAATTCCAGACATTAAATTGAATGGAAAGGTGCTTCCCAAGTGTGAAAAGTTCAAGTACCTGAGATCTATGAACAATAGCAAAGCAAACTGTGATGATGACATCAATCATCGCGTAAGCGTGAGGTGGATGAAGTGGCGAGAAAACTCCGCCATCTTCTGTGACCGAAAAATGCCCCCTAAGCTAAAAGGAAAAGCTCTACACCGCAGTTGTGCATCCGGCGCTTACATATGGTTCACAATGTCGGACAGCGTATAAGAAATATGAGAGCAAATTAACAGCAGCTGAGATGAAGGTGCTTCGCATGACAGCAGGAGTAACAAAGCGAGATAGAATAAGAAGTACGAAGATCCGAGGAAGCCTCCATGTAAAGGAACCTATCTCCAGAAAAATGGAGCAGGACCAGCTCAGTTGGTATTGCCACGTTCAAAGGAGAGATCCTACGAACCGCGTCAAAAGGCAATGTCAATCAACATTCCAGCGCAATCGCGAATAAGAGGCAGGCCTAAAAATTCATGGATTACACAAATGCAACGGCAACAGCATTTATTTGGCCTCAGTGACGAAGAGATTCAAAACCGGGTGGCCTGCCGGTATATTCTGAGGTCAAATCGGCGTACCTCACAAGTGGACCATTAGGAATGCAGCAGAGTGGGAGGGTAATAATCCATTACTTCAAATTATAACCTCGCGCCTAAATGAAAAAGAACGTTTTCTTTGTTGCATGATGGTTGGAGCCCCCTAACAATGACGCAGTGGTTTTTCGTACTTATTTTGATAAGTATACCACTCGATTCTTTCTGCATTCAGTCTAAGAGACAGTGTGCGATAGGAATCGGCGTTGTCAACATTTATTTTCCACACGTTATTTCGGTGCAAAGTAAGGTTATAGTTTTCTGTTCTCACCGTTTTTAAAAGAAGGTTGCGCAATCTCCCGAAGTCTGCTATCTCGACGATGTTTATTGCGGGAGGTGTTCGAATTTTCGCTTCTAGTGTAGCTTTCTTTGAGCCAGAGGGTCTATCTTCTTTTTGTATTACCTCGGGAGAGGAATTCGCCTTACGCTTCTTGCTAGACCTTTTCTTTAAAACTGAAGCGGTCTCAAGTGCAAGTTCGTCCTCGTCCGTAAAGTATTCGCTTCCTGGTCGGTTCGGTGTTACACACTCTTTCGTTACCTCACAGTCTTTCGTTACACGAGTATTCTTAACATCCTCGTTTTCTTTTCGCAGAGAGTCAACTTCCATTTTAAGATCCTGGAAGAGTCGCTCCATTTCTGTAAGCTTAACTCGGAGTTTCATTACTCTCGTTTTGTAAGCTCTTAATTTTCACTGAGTCCTGGTTTACCGGTGGCCTGTTTTTTCCAGATATGTTCGATCTAGGTGGTGGTGATCGATTTAGTGTCTTTTACTCAAAATGATTAATAAGCAATAAAAGGCTCTCCCCATAATCCGTAAGGCCTGCCTCCGAAGAGGGTGGACTTTCCAGCATAGTTGAGTTGCCACC
Organism: Neoascia interrupta; assembly: GCA_947623515.1. Lineage (NCBI taxonomy): Eukaryota > Metazoa > Arthropoda > Insecta > Diptera > Syrphidae > Neoascia > Neoascia interrupta. The sequence goes on from OX392463.1 coordinate 93,194,899, forward strand.
TGGGGTAATCAAATCTTTCGTTTTGTTCATTGCCATTTTTTTTAACTTTTCGTTTTTATGAGAAATAGGTAAGTCACTTCTATTTTCATTTTTAAATACAGCCGCTCTTTGGAGACAGACGCCGACCAGTGAGCCGCACAATGTGTGATTTCAATTTAAACCTTACTGCCAAAAGTTGGCCCCAATGGAGCAGCATCGACAACATCCGTTGAAACATTAAAGAGTACTTCTTCCCGTGCATTTTAGTCGGCTCTTACGACAGGCATACCTTACCTCAAGAATATTTTAACCCCGACCTTGCAAGGGGTATGTGAACAGAGTGTTATTTGTTTCTAACAGGCTTGTAAAATAAACAGCTTCAAAAACCTCGAATAGGGCCAAATCAAAAACTCTTTTTTTTTTAAATTCTAATATTTTCTAAATGTTGCTCATATACATTCCTCGTCATTAGATTAGAAGCAGTAATTTTTAAAAAGTTAACACGAAATTTCTCCCCTTACATGATGGATAAGAAAAAAATGACATAATACGAAATGAGCGTATACGACGGCTATAGCTAACGAAACGTAGAAGACAAATTGTAAAATTAGTAAAGAATAATGCGGAAAAAAACGCGTGCTTAGATTAGACGCAGTGAACAAATCAACGTTTTTTGGATAGTGAATGAATTTTTTTTAGGTTCACCCGGTACATTTCATAAAGTGACTTTTCTCGATTGAGTGTTAATAAAAATTGAAAAGAAAAAATGGCCAACAAAGGAGGAAAAGGTAATTAGCAAATGTACATTCCACTGAAAGTCTTTCAAACCGTGCTATGGCCTGAAAAATAAAGCGAACTGATCGTTCTTTCTGCAGTTATCAAAAAAAATTTCGCATTACGCGAAAAGTTATAAAAGAAACGCTTATTTTGCAAGGATTGGTGGAAAAAAAAAGTTTAATCTAGATGGGTCCGGATGATACATTTTGTTTTCCTTTTTTTTCGGAAAAAATAACCTTCACCATTCTTCCATCAATCATTTGTGCTCATTGCATTTTGAATATCCCAGCTCGTGATCCCAGCAGCGATCTTTTACCAAACACGTGCCTCTCTTCTTGCCTGCAAGGGAGGTACAGTAGCCGAAATAAGTATAAAGACACTCATTATCACACTGTTCAATTTGACGTGGAGGCTTAACTCCTGATCATATGCAAACATAATGTTCCGCAAATTTTTAGGTTAGTCAATTCTCTCTCAAACAAAACCAAAATGGTACCGTTATCTACAATAGAATTTCAGAAAAAGGATGATGAGTGATAATGAACTAAAAAAGCAGCTCAAAAAATTGCGAAATAAGTATAAAGACACTTAAGATATTTCAATTTTATTGCAACTTTTTCTAATTTTTTTTTAGTTTTAAGTGTGTTAAAATATTAAAACGGTATTTTTCAAGGTCACCTGAGCAAATTCGAACATAAAACGATCATAAAAAATTTCTTAATTAGTAACGCCTCGCAGAACTCATTTGATACCGAAAGAAGAGGTCAATTCTTAAAAACACAAAGAGCACAGTGTATGAAACTGTTCAGTTGTGACGAAAATAAGGTGATCTATTTCCGTTATCTGTATTTTAAAAAATTTAAGTGAAAATGAAAATTAAAGAAATTTAAGTGAAAACTAAGATGCTGTTTTTCACTATGCAATGCGAAATAAGCTGTTAACCGATCTGATATATCCGAACTGAGATCTTCCAGTAACAGTTAAAACATAGGACAATGTGTTAAAGACAAATACAGACATAGGAGCATGCGGTTTTCTGTTTTTAATAACTTATTTATAAGATCATTAAATTTTGAAAAAAATAAATTAAAAATTAAATTAATTTTTAAACATAAAAAAATAAAAACATAAAAATTAGAAAAAAAGTTATTTCAATTTTTGTTTCTCTTGTTTTTCAAAATTTTGAGTTAAAAAATAAATTTTTCAAAACACTTTACACTAAACCAGTGAGTAAGTGCAACAGTACGTATGTAATAGCTTCGGTCCATCTGTAACGGACCGCGGTATACCCTATTCTCCTTTCCATTCCTATCTCCCTTCCATTCGTCTATTTCCTTGTTTGGTTTGAGAAGTTATCGAGTGCGGACGTGTAGTCCGCAACACACATGCGGTGTCTTATCCCGCTAATAACCGTGGCCGTTATGACATAAATCACATGGTGTGTCGGGGAGGAACCTTATTAAATGCTGTAAAAGCAATTTTACCATACATACCATACATATAGGTATATTTTCATTTATGTTATACGTATATAATTTTGCTATCTGATTGCTAACTAATGCATTCCACGAAGCGGTCGCTTCTTTTAAGGTGCCCTCTGCACCCAAGTTTAATTGGTACATATAAACTTGCTTATCTCATGTTAGTTATTGATTAACGGAATGTTCGTTCCAAGGAAGTGCCTTCTGCACATAAAAATTAAGATCTAAATGAAAATAAAAATGAATCTACCTTTTCCGCTATCGCGCTATAAATTATTTTATGTAGGTTTAGTGGCATTGAGCCAAAGTAACAGTAACTACAGAGCTCCATGAGCGAGAGGCACCTAATCTTTAATTTATCGTAGCCATGCCGGCAAATTTATAATCTTTTAATCGCTAATGCAGGCCTATCTTACCAGGCGCTATCTTACCATATATTATTAGTTATCTCTCCTTTGTAAATGATACTTCAAGTCTCAATAAAATGAAATCTCCGTCCCGTTACCATTAATGCATCATTTTTGATAGAAAAAAAATATTCTTTATAAGTTTTTGTATACTTTTTTTTCAAAAAGGGGTGTGGAATGTCCAAACCCTTTAACCGAAAATCAATATTAGCATAGTAATATTCAAGTTCGCGGCTAAAATGAACGCAAATCTGTAATTTTTTGATTCAAATTTATTAATTTTGTGAAATTGACCTCTAAGGATGGGCGTGGCCAAAAACTTTGTATGAACGAAATCTAAAATAGTGCCCGATGTACTTTATGTGATAAATTTTATTTCTTATTCTACCCTTAGTAAAGCTAAAAAGCAGTCGAAATCCATGTTTTTCTGACAATTTATAGGTACTTCTTGAATTCTGCCTCTAAATGTGGGCGCTGCTAAAAACTTTGTATGAACCAAATGTAGAATCAAATATTTTCCACATGATATATTAACTAAAAATGTGGAACAAAATTTATTTCGATGTGGAACAAAAATATTGAATAAATTGCATTTAAATGTTTACTCTTTAAATCGATGCCACGCCCACTAGGAGCTGTCTGCCGATTTTGTTTTTAGGAGATGCTAGATGTCAAATTTCAGCTTTTCACGACGTCTTACAGTTTTGAAAGCACTGGAGGTAGTTGCACATTAAGACCGATTGTGGGTGTGTCTGTGGAATTTTAACACTCGTACTGATTCGCATGACGCGGACCTTACGTACGAAATTTCACCACCCTTGCTTAAAATTGAAGGTCTAAAATCATGTGACATACAGACGGACGGACATGGCTTATTCGATTCAGAATTTGGTCAAGATCATATGCCCTTAATGTCTTGGGGTCTATCGTAATTATTTCTCTGCAACATTTTCGCCTTTATCAAACTTAATATACTCCATTCCTGTGGAATGGGGTATAAACAGGCAAAATAAAAGAAGATATTTCTGGCTACGGAGGATCGGGGAAGATTGAAGGACCAATCGCTTTGGCTAGGCCCTTTTTTAATTAGAAAAGCGGTGTAAGATGGTGAAGATCATGGGTTCATATGGGATCATATCCTTTTAAATTTTAGTCAGATAAAAAGGCATAATTTCTTGCATACAAGGCAAAATGGCACAAAACGTATTAAATTAAAATAGTCAGCATATTTGCAAATTAACGTTCGATTCAATTCAAATAATGCTTCAGGCTTTTTTAGATTTCTGAAAGTTTCATGAACTTTCTTCAAACCTAGAATTGCAAAAAATTTAACATTTCTCAGACAGAACATTCTCTGAATTTTAAAGCCAAAGTGCTAAAGAAACAAAACTTAAAGTGGATTATGCAAAGAAATGTAACTGTTTTTTCTTTCTCTCTTTTAGAACATTGGAATTGATATTATCCGCCGAGCTCTTCGTATGCCATGTTTAACAATCGCCAAGAATGCTGGCGTTGATGGTGCAATGGTTGTAGCCAAAGTCGAAGTAAAGAACGGTGACTTTGGTTACGATGCCTTGAAAGGTGAATATGGCAATCTTATCGAAAAGGGTATCATAGATCCTACAAAGGTAGTAAGGACCGCATTGACCGATGCTTCTGGCGTTGCTTCTCTCTTGACGACAGCCGAGGCTGTCGTTACGGATTTACCAAAGGACGAGAGTGCTTCTCCTATGCCTGGTATGGGAGGCATGGGTGGAATGGGGGGTATGGGCGGTATGATGTAAAATCTTAGTGGATACTTAAACTTCCTGTTTTAAAATAAATTCAAAGTTTCAGCGTCAGAGTTGCAGAAGATGTAATTTTTTAACCTAAACCTATTTAAAAAGAAAATAATGCATTTAAAAATACTTTGTTTTGATATCCACGGTTTTGTAACTTCACGCAAATAACTTTTCCATTTGGTTTTCCTTGTTTTATATATAAAAAAAAAAAAAACGTTTTGTTATATGCATATTATATATGTAAATAAACTAATTTAAAAATATCTCGACAACTATGAGTTATTTACATAGTTCAATTTTAATTACTAATAAATTTAAAAGACTGAATTATGTACATTGTTCATTCAAGGTTTTTTTTTCAAAATTGACAAAACAGCAGCTTATGCAATTCATTGTTTTAAAAAACTTCGGAGATTATTAACCAAATACGATGCAATATATCACGGACTGAAAGGAGAGTTCAAAATGTAAGTAAAACTAGACTACGAAACGAGCGAGGGTAGCTTAATGGTCTATCGTTCCTGATCCTCCGCCACCAACTCAAGATACACAGGTGTGACCCCCAGTCGCGTCTCGGAGATGTTCTTATAGTCCATTCCAAATCTGTTGGCCATTCTACTGCGAAGGACTTTTTATACCCGACCCAGGGTATATTAATTTTAATGCATAGTTTGTAACACAGTGAAAAATTCATCGTAGACCCCTAACAGCTTATAGAGATGTGATTGAGACCGACAGGTGAATCGATTAAGCCAAGTCCGTTCGTCTGTATGTGTGAAGGTTGCAGGTCTTCAAAATTAAGCTAGAGAGCTGAACTTGGTACACGGCTTGGTTCTTCAGTTGCAAAAAATTGGCTCAATCCGTCAACGTCCACGCCCACTACTGGCTTCAACCACTATTTCTCCTTTTTTTTTTTAAAATGCCCTTTGGTCAAGTTAGACAAGGCGTAGGAACTCAAATTTTGGTATTGAGCAATATTGGCCCTAGACCTTTAACATGTCAAAAATTGGACCGCCCACAATATCGACCATGCCCACTTTTAACATGTTAGGTTTTTAAAAACCAGATTTTTTGGAAAATTCACTCCAAACCGAAAAAAATTCTATGCCGAATATTAAAGATATTACCATTTGCTATGTTTGCTTCATTGTAGATTGTACGGTGGAGGCGGTACAGTAGATCCCAGATCACTGCGGCCACCAGTGGGCCTATTTCAATTCAAATCAAATTCAATTTATTAACTTCATTTGGTATGCAAGTAAGACATGGTTTTTTTAGTATTTTAAGTTAGGCTAAAAATTCGGACATATAAAAGAACTATCAGTTTACAAAATAAAATCGTTGCCAACGTAAATAATTGATGAATGAATAAAATAGTTTATAAGTAAATAAACAATAATAAAATTTAAATGTAATTTTAAGAATAAAATTCAATTGCAAGAAATTTCCATTTAATCAAATTTGAATATAAACCAAATCGAATTGTAAATATGCAATTTTGAAGTGAGTTCTAAAAAAAGAAGAAATGCACATAAGAAGAGAAAGGAAGAAAAATGAGAGTCAATTAAGAAAAAAGGCGTTAAAGACAGAAAAAAAGAAGCTTAGACTTAATGCTGATCAGATAGAAATTTAAAGACAACAGAACTAAAATTAGTCGTTGTGACAATTCTTTTTAATCTTGTGGGAAGTGAGTTCCATAAACGAGTGCCTGCCACAAAGAAGAGTCGTGATGAAATGAGTATTTATATGCAGGCGTGACAATGTTGTGTGTTCGCTTGAGTTACAAACTTTGATTTCCTCGTCGTCGTTGCTCTTTCTCACATAAACACATCCGTTTCTCGTTCTCACAGAATGCGGTTGTGAGAACGGGTTGGATTTCCATTTCGGGAGAGAGGAATTCCGCGGACAATCACATCAAACAGACGTTCCTTGCGGTGCATGTCGGCTAGCTGCTCTTTAACTCTTCTGTTTTCCTCCTTCAGCTCTACAATCTCAGTTTCACATTGTTCAAGGCGGCTGTTAAGTGCAGAAATTGATTCTTTGATTAGGCAATTAACTTTGTCTTCGAACTCAGATAGTAAACGTGAGAATTTAGTTGTCAAGTTTATATCGAGATCACGAAGACTGTCGGCTAGCGCTGGCTTCTTTCCGGCGGGTTTCTTAGCAGTAGAGCTCGACTTTGTTTGACCCCTGGCTGGAAAATTAAAAACAGATGGAGATGACATGGTCGCAATTGTACCTTTCTCTTTAGACAGAGCGCGGGTGTTCATGCTCTCAGATCACAAGAAAACCACTGCTTTCAATGCACTTTCCACTTTTCAATATGGCTATTGTCCTCCATTTATAGCTCATCCAAGATGCCGTAGTTTGTTATAAAAGCGACTAGCTCTTTGGGTGTGCTGGCAGCTAAGCCCGCTGCTTCGACGAGGTGGAACTTACCCAGAAAACGTTGACGTGTTTTTATTTAACAGTTACAGTCGCATAAAATGTGTTCAGCTGTTTCTGTGTCCTCGTTGCATAGTCTGCATGTGTTGTCTTGCCCTATCCCCATAGTCATCAGGTATTTTCTAACTCGACAGTGCCCTGTAAGGAAACCTGTGACCAATCTGATTTCTACTTCATTCTAAAAGCTGTTTCGTTCCTTGGTAGGAGCTGTTTGGCATGAAAGCTTTGGCTTGCCTGTTTCCTTCCGTTAACCTCCAGAAATGGAGCATCTTTTCGATCAGCCAGGTTTTCACACAACTTTTTATGGTGTTAATTGGTAGGCCGCAGAATGGTCTTGGCATCATGAATTGGGATGCGGGTCCTTTTCTGGCTAGTTCGTCTGCTTTTTCGTTGCCTTCAAATCCTTTGTGCCCGTTCACCCAGATCAGGTGAACCATGTTCGTGCTGGCGAGTATTTGTAGGATTTGAAGACAGTCCCAGACCAGTTTTAATGTTATCTCAAAGGCGTTAATTGCGAGTAGAGCTGCCCTGCTATCATAGAGAGTAAATGTTCTTATTTGTTAGAGCTGCAACTGTTTTTTGCAACAAAAAATATGTTAAGAGACCTATTACAAGGTTGTGTCCCTTACCGATCGAAACGGAGAAAGAAACAGAAACTTCAGAAAATGCTAGCTCCTCAACAGCACCCAGGGCATCTTCTCAGCAAGTTAACATTGCAGTGACTTCGGAAGATATCCAGAAGCCAGCAAGTCTTCATAGAATGGAACGAAACCTTCACAAAAACAGAAATATAAACCCCTTTCTATGGATTTGGTGTTTGTCAGCACTTCTGAACTCCTCAATCGCGATGCTAATGAAACAGGAATTCGAAATTACCCAGTTTAGAAGTCAACCTGGCATCTACTTCGAAGATGTGCAGTGCAAATTTGATTGCGAGCTCGTGGAAGACGATAGTGTTTTTTAACATGAGCAACTACTGGTCAGAGTTCTGCGCATACAAAAACAGCGTAACAGAAATGAAAAACCTATGTCTACTTACGAATTCGACAGGCGTTAAAGATTTGCTTTGTGAAGGCACTTTAAGTCAGTTCATACGCCAGCTTCAACAAATCGAACTGAATAACGATGTGCTTCTACATGCAAACAACGATAAAATACACCGATCGAAACGCTCTCCGTTTGACTTTATTGGAACTGTCGCAAATGAGTTATTTGGAGTACTGGACCAACGATTCGCCCAGGGTTATGAAGAGACTATAGAACATGTGCGACTGAATGAAAATCATCTTATAGAACTCATGAGAAACCAAACAACTATAATCGAATCTACGGTTAACATTTTCAAACAAGATAAGTTAGAAACTGAAAAACAGCTCAAGTCGCTTAGTAACATCATAAGCCGTCTAAGTAATGAAGTCGACAAGTACAACACGTACAAAATGCTTAGCTCAACAGCTCTTAACACACTTCTCATGATGATAAACTATCAGAATACTCAGAATGTGCTGTTAGGTGTCATCCTGTCAACACACAATAGAAGAATCTATCCTCTCATCCTATCAGTGAAACAGTTGAAGGAAGAGCTTACGAGAATTCACAAAATCATTCCCCGATCAATGATGATACCTGGAGAACGGCATCACGAGTCAATTCTTCAACTCTACAAGAATCTTCGCCCGAGAGGAAGGGTTACAAGCAGCAACATTATAATAGAGATTTCACTTCCACTTCTCTACAATGAAGACTTCAAGATTTACAAGTTGCTTCCAGTTCCCACATGGACCACTGAAAATTTTACATGCATTGTTCCGTCCTCGGATTATTTATTAGTCAATCATCAAGGAGATCACTTTTACCCGATCAACAAAGATGAATTCATGTCATGCCAACAAAGGTCAACTGATAGATATTGGTGCAACTTGAAACATCCATTATTGATGTATGGATCAGAGGTCAGTTCTTGTGAAATGAACATGTTGCGATACAACCAAAAATTGTCAACATCGTGCATTTTAAGAAATATCCCAGCAAAGGCATACTGGATAGAGATGCACCACATAAATACATGGATATTCAGCATGCCGCAGCAGACAACGATCAACATCGTCTGTGATTTGCACCCAACACCATTAGTCTTGGAAAAAAGCGGGACAATAAAGTTGCCTTCACACTGCATGATTCAAGATCAAATCATGATCATAATCGGCCGGCAGACAATAACCAGCAGAATTGTGTCTTCGTTTCTGCCATCACACAACTTGACCCTCCATTTACCGACACGTAATAAGTCAATAGTAAATGAACTGCCAGCAAACGCTCAAGGAAGTGGCAACAAACAAGCCCTTTCCAATATTGAAAGGGCAATTATTTTTCAAAGGAATCAGGAACACATTCTGGAAAAAATACGCATACATAGGATTCATCAGTATTCATTTGTTGGTTCAAGTGCAATTATTCTGGTGGTCGTTATCGTCATCGCGATTATCATCTTGCGAAAAAGAGGACGTCAATCCCCGAGAGTTCAACACCTGTATGAAACCAAAAAATCAATCACGCCACCACTACAACCAACGCTTGATGACGCCGACTTCTGCATATCGTCCGTGTGAAGAAGCCCCAGCATGTTGTGTCCAACATTTGATGACGCCGAACAATTCGCAGTTCCCAGCAATGCATGAGAATTATTTCAAAACGCAAAGTTATTTCTATCATTCCCATGCGTTCAATTACAATTATTGTAATTGAACCTCATGATAACAACATGTATAGCGAGTGTAAATAAACCTTAGAAAAAGAAATTGTACAGTAAGCATTATTTTAGTATATATAAGGCATTGGAATAGAATAAAGTTTTTATGTTCACATTGGACACGCAGCAATACGGTCATTTTATTTAGTTTCCCCCTCCAGCAGTAAGAACTACAATAAATCTTTATTGCTGCTTAAACAAGCTCTGTCTAGATTCTCTCGAATGCAAAGTTCAATTGCATGTATTTCAGCCTGAAATACGGAACTGCTTATATCCATACTAGCGAATAGTAATGTTTTAGTGTACGGACCGTATACTCCGGCTCCAACTCCTTCATTTGTTTTGAATCCATCTGTATACCATACAATTGAGTCGTTGGCAAATGTAGGTTTTTTCTGTTCCCGATTTAGACGGTCTGGGAACTTGCCCTTAAAAGATGCGTCGGAAGTTATAACTTGGTAAGCATTTATCTGTTAAGTGTATTCCAAGCAATTCATTCTGCCTGATTTCTTGTAATATTTTACAAGAGTGTGAAGTATTTTGGAATTTGATTCATTTTCTGTGATAAGCATATAGGCGTTAACTATTGCTTATTTCATGAGTTCTAGATGAAGTGGTGGGATGTTTGGGATAACCTCAAACATCCAAAGCTAAAGCTTTTACAATAAAAATCTCCTTCTATAATACGCTTTCTACAACGAAGTGCTGCTACTGTGTAGATATATAAGGAATCCCATCCTTTTTCACCATTTAAGTTATTTATTGTTTCATCTACCTCCAAGACATGTTTTCCAAACATCAATATTCGAAACTCTTTTAGAATTGGGCAAACACCCAGGAAGTGCAAGACATCTTCTCTCTCTTTCATGCAGAGTTCACAAAGTGTTGGTGAATCAGGTCGATGTGGCATGAAATTTAAGTGTATCAGTTCACCTCTCACTTTGAAGATAGTACTAATTTTTTCAGCTGTGTAGCTGTTAAGGAAATACGTTTTTTCATTTAAAAAATTGTTGAGTTTGCTATAGTAATTCCTAGAAAGTGACGATTCGTCTTCCTCGATATAGTGGTCATACATATGTCTGCCAAGATTCTCCAAAATTGAATTGAATTTTTCTCTCAAAAAATAGGGATGTTCATTCGTCTGAACTGTCAGATTCATTTCACATTCGGATGCTAGTTTCTGCCATTCCTCGCAAATATTTCCATTTGTTCTGATTATGTTTTTTAACACAAGGCTCAGTATTCTGGATCCATTCATCTCCAGTAACTTTAAAATATAGTTGAAGTGCATTTTGAGAGTGTACAAGCGCAGGGGAGGAGTTCCAGCTTCAATGTGTAGCATATAGTTAGGAGTGTTTTTTGGTAACCGGAATATTCTCTTCAAGAAATAGCGGAGAAATTTTTCTACCTCATCGTAATATTTGTAACCCCATATTTGGGCTCCGTAGAGCATTTTCGAGGCTGCAGTCGAGTGGAACAAAGTTTGTTTAGCGCTAAGAGATACATTGTTGTTTTTGAAACAGCGTTCCCAAATTGAACAGATAGCTCTTTTAGTATCAGCTAATTTCTCAGCAAAATGCGGTTTCAAACTTAAAGAAGGCGACAACAGAATGCCTAGATATTTGTATATGGATACGATTTCAATTTCTTCACCGTCTAACTTCCATTTTTCCAAACGAGAATAACGCCCTCCTGAATTTCTAAATATCATGACTTTTGACTTCTCAAGATTAATAGTGAGATTCCAGCATCTGCAATATGTACTAAGTCTGTTTATCATTAACTGCATACCTTGGATAGTGTCACACAGAAAGACGGGATTGTTATTTCGCAGAACCTTATTCCACCTTTGACATCATCGGTTATATCATTAATATTTTTTTTTTTTTGAATACTAGGGTGGACAGAGGCTAAAACTCCAAAATCTTTCAAAGATACCAATACGCCCACTTTAGCAGGTATATAATACCGAAGTAGCCGATATTGGTTATGCCCGATTTCCACGTGAGAGAAATTTATGAGAGACACTATGAAACTGCCAGAACGCACTTCATAGTAGTAAATTTTCGCTCTCTCATAATACTTCTTGACTACAACTTAGTTAACTTAACAAGTAGTTTACGCTTCCGTAGTGTTTATCGCATTGGGTAGGTTGCTATCCAGTGAATGCACCTACCAAGGCGTTTATTCGTGCGGCTTCACCCTACGTCGCTAGATCGAAGGGTCTTGTTCTTTGTAGTCATCGCTCGTTGTTTACATCGTTAAGAGTCTCGTTGAGAGTACAGATCATCGGATTGTTGCAATGAACATAAAGGCGAGCATTTAGCTTTCGAGCAAAGTTTGTTACTTTTTCGCTCCCGGTAGCTATTCATAAATCTCTGTGAATATCACTATTCCTAATATACGACGGAGCATTCACAATTGCTCTTAGTGTCTTGTCTTGGAAAGTCTGCAACATGGACATGTTGCTGGGCTTGGTACAACCCCAAAGTTGTATACCGTACGTCCAGGACGTACCTGCAAGAGTAGTTTGTTATTTATGCTTAATTTCGAAAATCTTCCGATAAGCCAATACATTTCCCTGAGCCTAATCTCGAGCTCGTCACGCTTCTTCTTTACGTGGGGTTTCCACCTTAGTTTAGCGTCCAGTGTCATCCCTAGATATTTCGCTTCATTTGCATAAGGTATTTGTGCAAAATTTATGAACAGAGGTAAATTGTTAACCCTTCTGTAAGTGAAATTCACATGCGTAGACTTGTTCTCGTTAAGAGCGATTCGCCAAGTCTTCGTCCAGACACAAATTCTGTCCAATTCTCGTTGGAGGCTTCTCGTTGATGACTCGACTGATTCACCTGTTGCCAGGATGGCCGTATCGTCCGCAAATGTGGCCACGACTGTCTCATCATCTAGAGGTATGTCTCTTGTGTAGAGCTGGAACAGGGTCGGACCGAGGACGCTTCCCTGGGGTACGCCAGCACGAATTTGTTTGAAACTCAAGTATTCACTACTACACCTAACATGAAAGAGTCTTCCTTCAAGATAGTTTTTCAATATTTTAAACATGTCTTCTGGCAAGTTTTGCCGTAGCTTATATATCAAGCCTTCGTGCCATACCTTGTCGCAGGCTTGTGATACGTCGCGGAAAGCACTTGAACATATTATTTTCCCTTCTAAGGCTTTTAATTTTATGCGTCAATCTGTAGACTTGATCTATTGTGGAATGATTAGGACTGAAACCGAGCCGGGGTCAAGCGTCTTTCTGCAATTATTTGTTGTAATCGCTCCAGTAGAAGTTTCTCGAATACTTTCGATTTTATCGGCAGAAGCGATATGGGCCTATAAGATTTTTTATAATTTGCTCATTTCCCCGGTTTTGGAACCATAATGACCTCAGCAATTTTCCATTGCCTTGGAACGTAAAGAAGTCTAAGAGAAGCGTTTATCATATAAAGTAGTTTGACTAGTGCCTTTTTCGGTACTTCTTTCAATATTTTGCCTGTGATCAGGTCGTAACCCGGGGCCTTATTATTTTTAAGTTTGCTTATTGTCTGTCGGAGTTCAACTAACGAAACTTTTTTCATTTTAAAGCTATCAGGTTTCGCGTTTATGTTTTGAACGTCAGCCAACGGCGGACCGTCAAAAGGCTTGAATGTTAGCCTTGCTCTTTTTCGATTTCGAGCGGATATGTTGTGCGTACATGCCCTTCGGTACTACCTTAGTTCTTTTGTGACGAAGTTTTGTTCCAAGCAGCGCTCTAAATTGCTTCATTGAATTTGTCAACAGCGATTTTTAACTCGAAAGGAGTTCTCAATGGAACATTCAAGCCAATACCCTCCTTACAGTTCTCTCTGAACTGCTCCCAGATTAGCTAGCAAAACATGGCGTCCCAGTTCATGTTTTTGCTAGCTAATCTGGGAGCTCTTTCTATTTTCGCCAGTCTTCCACCCATTTTCAAGATTACTCCTTAGTGGTCTGAGCAAAGATAAGTTTTTGGGGTACACTTTAGCGATGAAGAAGGTGACAAGGCCAGACTTTTTATTCCTGTCGGTTGGCCAATATGTTCGCTTTCCCTTGGAGAAAAAGGGAATTCTGCCTCTTGCTGAATTGCATCTTGAGCCCCAAAAAGTCACCATTAAAATCACCCCCAATGATAAAATTGGACCCAATGAAGTCATACATATGACCAAGATCGTTTTCCAGCAGTCTATATCCCGGCGGGAAATAACAAGATGCAATGTTGTAATCTAAGCAGTAAATTCTTACAGAAACTGAACTTATCTGCATAGAGTCTAGCTCAACTTTTGTGTTCTTGAAGTGCTTTATGCAGTTTTTAATGTAGAGGCAGGATCCTCCTCTCGAATTTTGCGAAGGGTGATGTGCGTGATAGTCATTGTAACCTTTAAGTTTGGGTCCAGGCCCGTTTTTAAGGTGAGTTTCCATAATCATGCAATTATCAATATTTTTTTTCCGTAGAAGGCCGTTTGCCGTATTTTATTCAGAAGGCCGTTTGCATTCAGTCGGCGCCTCCTTTGCCAATCTCGCACTTTTGATCGAGAGCACTTTTGATGAGACGGCTTTGGCGTCTTTGGAGTCTTTGGCTTAGGAGTTTCAGCAGTTATTGGACGTTCAGTGCTTGGATTCTGACCTCCAATATATTCCTTAAGAGGTTCTCGTCCCTTTTGTAGCTCTATGGCAACTTCGCATCCTCGATAGTTTGCGGGGTGGTTTCAAACTGCTGGAGCCTTCATTTCAACTTTGCACGCCGTTGAAAGGTGTTTTCCGCTACATTTCACGCAACGTGGTTCTTTTTGGTAGTAGGCACTTGTGTGTCTGAATTCTTGGCATCGCTTACACTGTGGTATCAGTCTAGTGTCCTTTCGCATGGGTTCGATCTTAACTTTGATGTTAAGTATCATTTTTATTTTATAAGTATCGTTTATGCTCTCAGTTCTTTCAAATGAGAGCATAAAAATTGGAAGGCCGCGTTTGATCACAGTGTCTCTTTCTGCTTTAGTTTGTACGTCTTTTACGTCTTTCCCTTAAAGATCTGCATATGGTGCCTACTACCACGAGATCTGATATGGGTGGCGCTAAGAAAACGAGTTGTTCCAGAAGCCGTGATCACGTGCGGGTGATCATGGACATGTATGATGGAGCAAAGACAAGAGTAAAATGTCCTTCCGGAGGGACTGATGAGTTTTCAATTAAAGTCGGTGTACACCAGGGAAGCGTCTAAGTCCTTTGCTTTTTATTGTAGTCCTTGATTATCTGCTTGAAGGAAAACTGACGGAGCCGAAAGTACATAAACTATTCTTCGCTGACGATGGGGCCATCATAAGTGAAGATCATATGTCCCTCCAGCGAGCACTTGATATATGGGTGGGTATTTTAGAGGGGAATGGGTATCGTGTTAGCCAAAAGAAGACAGAGTACTTGTGCTGCCCATTCCCTGACCCAGCCGAACCAATTCCAGACATTAAATTGAATGGAAAGGTGCTTCCCAAGTGTGAAAAGTTCAAGTACCTGAGATCTATGAACAATAGCAAAGCAAACTGTGATGATGACATCAATCATCGCGTAAGCGTGAGGTGGATGAAGTGGCGAGAAAACTCCGCCATCTTCTGTGACCGAAAAATGCCCCCTAAGCTAAAAGGAAAAGCTCTACACCGCAGTTGTGCATCCGGCGCTTACATATGGTTCACAATGTCGGACAGCGTATAAGAAATATGAGAGCAAATTAACAGCAGCTGAGATGAAGGTGCTTCGCATGACAGCAGGAGTAACAAAGCGAGATAGAATAAGAAGTACGAAGATCCGAGGAAGCCTCCATGTAAAGGAACCTATCTCCAGAAAAATGGAGCAGGACCAGCTCAGTTGGTATTGCCACGTTCAAAGGAGAGATCCTACGAACCGCGTCAAAAGGCAATGTCAATCAACATTCCAGCGCAATCGCGAATAAGAGGCAGGCCTAAAAATTCATGGATTACACAAATGCAACGGCAACAGCATTTATTTGGCCTCAGTGACGAAGAGATTCAAAACCGGGTGGCCTGCCGGTATATTCTGAGGTCAAATCGGCGTACCTCACAAGTGGACCATTAGGAATGCAGCAGAGTGGGAGGGTAATAATCCATTACTTCAAATTATAACCTCGCGCCTAAATGAAAAAGAACGTTTTCTTTGTTGCATGATGGTTGGAGCCCCCTAACAATGACGCAGTGGTTTTTCGTACTTATTTTGATAAGTATACCACTCGATTCTTTCTGCATTCAGTCTAAGAGACAGTGTGCGATAGGAATCGGCGTTGTCAACATTTATTTTCCACACGTTATTTCGGTGCAAAGTAAGGTTATAGTTTTCTGTTCTCACCGTTTTTAAAAGAAGGTTGCGCAATCTCCCGAAGTCTGCTATCTCGACGATGTTTATTGCGGGAGGTGTTCGAATTTTCGCTTCTAGTGTAGCTTTCTTTGAGCCAGAGGGTCTATCTTCTTTTTGTATTACCTCGGGAGAGGAATTCGCCTTACGCTTCTTGCTAGACCTTTTCTTTAAAACTGAAGCGGTCTCAAGTGCAAGTTCGTCCTCGTCCGTAAAGTATTCGCTTCCTGGTCGGTTCGGTGTTACACACTCTTTCGTTACCTCACAGTCTTTCGTTACACGAGTATTCTTAACATCCTCGTTTTCTTTTCGCAGAGAGTCAACTTCCATTTTAAGATCCTGGAAGAGTCGCTCCATTTCTGTAAGCTTAACTCGGAGTTTCATTACTCTCGTTTTGTAAGCTCTTAATTTTCACTGAGTCCTGGTTTACCGGTGGCCTGTTTTTTCCAGATATGTTCGATCTAGGTGGTGGTGATCGATTTAGTGTCTTTTACTCAAAATGATTAATAAGCAATAAAAGGCTCTCCCCATAATCCGTAAGGCCTGCCTCCGAAGAGGGTGGACTTTCCAGCATAGTTGAGTTGCCACCTGGGGTAATCAAATCTTTCGTTTTGTTCATTGCCATTTTTTTTAACTTTTCGTTTTTATGAGAAATAGGTAAGTCACTTCTATTTTCATTTTTAAATACAGCCGCTCTTTGGAGACAGACGCCGACCAGTGAGCCGCACAATGTGTGATTTCAATTTAAACCTTACTGCCAAAAGTTGGCCCCAATGGAGCAGCATCGACAACATCCGTTGAAACATTAAAGAGTACTTCTTCCCGTGCATTTTAGTCGGCTCTTACGACAGGCATACCTTACCTCAAGAATATTTTAACCCCGACCTTGCAAGGGGTATGTGAACAGAGTGTTATTTGTTTCTAACAGGCTTGTAAAATAAACAGCTTCAAAAACCTCGAATAGGGCCAAATCAAAAACTCTTTTTTTTTTAAATTCTAATATTTTCTAAATGTTGCTCATATACATTCCTCGTCATTAGATTAGAAGCAGTAATTTTTAAAAAGTTAACACGAAATTTCTCCCCTTACATGATGGATAAGAAAAAAATGACATAATACGAAATGAGCGTATACGACGGCTATAGCTAACGAAACGTAGAAGACAAATTGTAAAATTAGTAAAGAATAATGCGGAAAAAAACGCGTGCTTAGATTAGACGCAGTGAACAAATCAACGTTTTTTGGATAGTGAATGAATTTTTTTTAGGTTCACCCGGTACATTTCATAAAGTGACTTTTCTCGATTGAGTGTTAATAAAAATTGAAAAGAAAAAATGGCCAACAAAGGAGGAAAAGGTAATTAGCAAATGTACATTCCACTGAAAGTCTTTCAAACCGTGCTATGGCCTGAAAAATAAAGCGAACTGATCGTTCTTTCTGCAGTTATCAAAAAAAATTTCGCATTACGCGAAAAGTTATAAAAGAAACGCTTATTTTGCAAGGATTGGTGGAAAAAAAAAGTTTAATCTAGATGGGTCCGGATGATACATTTTGTTTTCCTTTTTTTTCGGAAAAAATAACCTTCACCATTCTTCCATCAATCATTTGTGCTCATTGCATTTTGAATATCCCAGCTCGTGATCCCAGCAGCGATCTTTTACCAAACACGTGCCTCTCTTCTTGCCTGCAAGGGAGGTACAGTAGCCGAAATAAGTATAAAGACACTCATTATCACACTGTTCAATTTGACGTGGAGGCTTAACTCCTGATCATATGCAAACATAATGTTCCGCAAATTTTTAGGTTAGTCAATTCTCTCTCAAACAAAACCAAAATGGTACCGTTATCTACAATAGAATTTCAGAAAAAGGATGATGAGTGATAATGAACTAAAAAAGCAGCTCAAAAAATTGCGAAATAAGTATAAAGACACTTAAGATATTTCAATTTTATTGCAACTTTTTCTAATTTTTTTTTAGTTTTAAGTGTGTTAAAATATTAAAACGGTATTTTTCAAGGTCACCTGAGCAAATTCGAACATTAAACGATCATAAAAAATTTCTTAATTAGTAACGCCTCGCAGAACTCATTTGATACCGAAAGAAGAGGTCAATTCTTAAAAACACAAAGAGCACAGTGTATGAAACTGTTCAGTTGTGACGAAAATAAGGTGATCTATTTCCGTTATCTGTATTTTAAAAAATTTAAGTGAAAATGAAAATTAAAGAAATTTAAGTGAAAACTAAGATGCTGTTTTTCACTATGCAATGCGAAATAAGCTGTTAACCGATCTGATATATCCGAACTGAGATCTTCCAGTAACAGTTAAAACATAGGACAATGTGTTAAAGACAAATACAGACATAGGAGCATGCGGTTTTCTGTTTTTAATAACTTATTTATAAGATCATTAAATTTTGAAAAAAATAAATTAAAAATTAAATTAATTTTTAAACATAAAAAAATAAAAACATAAAAATTAGAAAAAAAGTTATTTCAATTTTTGTTTCTCTTGTTTTTCAAAATTTTGAGTTAAAAAATAAATTTTTCAAAACACTTTACACTAAACCAGTGAGTAAGTGCAACAGTACGTATGTAATAGCTTCGGTCCATCTGTAACGGACCGCGGTATACCCTATTCTCCTTTCCATTCCTATCTCCCTTCCATTCGTCTATTTCCTTGTTTGGTTTGAGAAGTTATCGAGTGCGGACGTGTAGTCCGCAACACACATGCGGTGTCTTATCCCGCTAATAACCGTGGCCGTTATGACATAAATCACATGGTGTGTCGGGGAGGAACCTTATTAAATGCTGTAAAAGCAATTTTACCATACATACCATACATATAGGTATATTTTCATTTATGTTATACGTATATAATTTTGCTATCTGATTGCTAACTAATGCATTCCACGAAGCGGTCGCTTCTTTTAAGGTGCCCTCTGCACCCAAGTTTAATTGGTACATATAAACTTGCTTATCTCATGTTAGTTATTGATTAACGGAATGTTCGTTCCAAGGAAGTGCCTTCTGCACATAAAAATTAAGATCTAAATGAAAATAAAAATGAATCTACCTTTTCCGCTATCGCGCTATAAATTATTTTATGTAGGTTTAGTGGCATTGAGCCAAAGTAACAGTAACTACAGAGCTCCATGAGCGAGAGGCACCTAATCTTTAATTTATCGTAGCCATGCCGGCAAATTTATAATCTTTTAATCGCTAATGCAGGCCTATCTTACCAGGCGCTATCTTACCATATATTATTAGTTATCTCTCCTTTGTAAATGATACTTCAAGTCTCAATAAAATGAAATCTCCGTCCCGTTACCATTAATGCATCATTTTTGATAGAAAAAAAATATTCTTTATAAGTTTTTGTATACTTTTTTTCAAAAAGGGGTGTGGAATGTCCAAACCCTTTAACCGAAAATCAATATTAGCATAGTAATATTCAAGTTCGCGGCTAAAATGAACGCAAATCTGTAATTTTTTGATTCAAATTTATTAATTTTGTGAAATTGACCTCTAAGGATGGGCGTGGCCAAAAACTTTGTATGAACGAAATCTAAAATAGTGCCCGATGTACTTTATGTGATAAATTTTATTTCTTATTCTACCCTTAGTAAAGCTAAAAAGCAGTCGAAATCCATGTTTTTCTGACAATTTATAGGTACTTCTTGAATTCTGCCTCTAAATGTGGGCGCTGCTAAAAACTTTGTATGAACCAAATGTAGAATCAAATATTTTCTACATGATATATTAACTAAAAATGTGGAACAAAATTTATTTCGATGTGGAACAAAAATATTGAATAAATTGCATTTAAATGTTTACTCTTTAAATCGATGCCACGCCCACTAGGAGCTGTCTGCCGATTTTGTTTTTAGGAGATGCTAGATGTCAAATTTCAGCTTTTCACGACGTCTTACAGTTTTGAAAGCACTGGAGGTAGTTGCACATTAAGACCGATTGTGGGTGTGTCTGTGGAATTTTAACACTCGTACTGATTCGCATGACGCGGACCTTACGTACGAAATTTCACCACCCTTGCTTAAAATTGAAGGTCTAAAATCATGTGACATACAGACGGACGGACATGGCTTATTCGATTCAGAATTTGGTCAAGATCATATGCCCTTAATGTCTTGGGGTCTATCGTAATTATTTCTCTGCAACATTTTCGCCTTTATCAAACTTAATATACTCCATTCCTGTGGAATGGGGTATAAACAGGCAAAATAAAAGAAGATATTTCTGGCTACGGAGGATCGGGGAAGATTGAAGGACCAATCGCTTTGGCTAGGCCCTTTTTTAATTAGAAAAGCGGTGTAAGATGGTGAAGATCATGGGTTCATATGGGATCATATCCTTTTAAATTTTAGTCAGATAAAAAGGCATAATTTCTTGCATACAAGGCAAAATGGCACAAAACGTATTAAATTAAAATAGTCAGCATATTTGCAAATTAACGTTCGATTCAATTCAAATAATGCTTCAGGCTTTTTTAGATTTCTGAAAGTTTCATGAACTTTCTTCAAACCTAGAATTGCAAAAAATTTAACATTTCTCAGACAGAACATTCTCTGAATTTTAAAGCCAAAGTGCTAAAGAAACAAAACTTAAAGTGGATTATGCAAAGAAATGTAACTGTTTTTTCTTTCTCTCTTTTAGAACATTGGAATTGATATTATCCGCCGAGCTCTTCGTATGCCATGTTTAACAATCGCCAAGAATGCTGGCGTTGATGGTGCAATGGTTGTAGCCAAAGTCGAAGTAAAGAACGGTGACTTTGGTTACGATGCCTTGAAAGGTGAATATGGCAATCTTATCGAAAAGGGTATCATAGATCCTACAAAGGTAGTAAGGACCGCATTGACCGATGCTTCTGGCGTTGCTTCTCTCTTGACGACAGCCGAGGCTGTCGTTACGGATTTACCAAAGGACGAGAGTGCTTCTCCTATGCCTGGTATGGGAGGCATGGGTGGAATGGGGGGTATGGGCGGTATGATGTAAAATCTTAGTGGATACTTAAACTTCCTGTTTTAAAATAAATTCAAAGTTTCAGCGTCAGAGTTGCAGAAGATGTAATTTTTTAACCTAAACCTATTTAAAAAGAAAATAATGCATTTAAAAATACTTTGTTTTGATATCCACGGTTTTGTAACTTCACGCAAATAACTTTTCCATTTGGTTTTCCTTGTTTTATATATAAAAAAAAAAAAAACGTTTTGTTATATGCATATTATATATGTAAATAAACTAATTTAAAAATATCTCGACAACTATGAGTTATTTACATAGTTCAATTTTAATTACTAATAAATTTAAAAGACTGAATTATGTACATTGTTCATTCAAGGTTTTTTTTTCAAAATTGACAAAACAGCAGCTTATGCAATTCATTGTTTTAAAAAACTTCGGAGATTATTAACCAAATACGATGCAATATATCACGGACTGAAAGGAGAGTTCAAAATGTAAGTAAAACTAGACTACGAAACGAGCGAGGGTAGCTTAATGGTCTATCGTTCCTGATCCTCCGCCACCAACTCAAGATACACAGGTGTGACCCCCAGTCGCGTCTCGGAGATGTTCTTATAGTCCATTCCAAATCTGTTGGCCATTCTACTGCGAAGGACTTTTTATACCCGACCCAGGGTATATTAATTTTAATGCATAGTTTGTAACACAGTGAAAAATTCATCGTAGACCCCTAACAGCTTATAGAGATGTGATTGAGACCGACAGGTGAATCGATTAAGCCAAGTCCGTTCGTCTGTATGTGTGAAGGTTGCAGGTCTTCAAAATTAAGCTAGAGAGCTGAACTTGGTACACGGCTTGGTTCTTCAGTTGCAAAAAATTGGCTCAATCCGTCAACGTCCACGCCCACTACTGGCTTCAACCACTATTTCTCCTTTTTTTTTTTAAAATGCCCTTTGGTCAAGTTAGACAAGGCGTAGGAACTCAAATTTTGGTATTGAGCAATATTGGCCCTAGACCTTTAACATGTCAAAAATTGGACCGCCCACAATATCGACCATGCCCACTTTTAACATGTTAGGTTTTTAAAAACCAGATTTTTTGGAAAATTCACTCCAAACCGAAAAAAATTCTATGCCGAATATTAAAGATATTACCATTTGCTATGTTTGCTTCATTGTAGATTGTACGGTGGAGGCGGTACAGTAGATCCCAGATCACTGCGGCCACCAGTGGGCCTATTTCAATTCAAATCAAATTCAATTTATTAACTTCATTTGGTATGCAAGTAAGACATGGTTTTTTTAGTATTTTAAGTTAGGCTAAAAATTCGGACATATAAAAGAACTATCAGTTTACAAAATAAAATCGTTGCCAACGTAAATAATTGATGAATGAATAAAATAGTTTATAAGTAAATAAACAATAATAAAATTTAAATGTAATTTTAAGAATAAAATTCAATTGCAAGAAATTTCCATTTAATCAAATTTGAATATAAACCAAATCGAATTGTAAATATGCAATTTTGAAGTGAGTTCTAAAAAAAGAAGAAATGCACATAAGAAGAGAAAGGAAGAAAAATGAGAGTCAATTAAGAAAAAAGGCGTTAAAGACAGAAAAAAAGAAGCTTAGACTTAATGCTGATCAGATAGAAATTTAAAGACAACAGAACTAAAATTAGTCGTTGTGACAATTCTTTTTAATCTTGTGGGAAGTGAGTTCCATAAACGAGTGCCTGCCACAAAGAAGAGTCGTGATGAAATGAGTATTTATATGCAGGCGTGACAATGTTGTGTGTTCGCTTGAGTTACAAACTTTGATTTCCTCGTCGTCGTTGCTCTTTCTCACATAAACACATCCGTTTCTCGTTCTCACAGAATGCGGTTGTGAGAACGGGTTGGATTTCCATTTCGGGAGAGAGGAATTCCGCGGACAATCACATCAAACAGACGTTCCTTGCGGTGCATGTCGGCTAGCTGCTCTTTAACTCTTCTGTTTTCCTCCTTCAGCTCTACAATCTCAGTTTCACATTGTTCAAGGCGGCTGTTAAGTGCAGAAATTGATTCTTTGATTAGGCAATTAACTTTGTCTTCGAACTCAGATAGTAAACGTGAGAATTTAGTTGTCAAGTTTATATCGAGATCACGAAGACTGTCGGCTAGCGCTGGCTTCTTTCCGGCGGGTTTCTTAGCAGTAGAGCTCGACTTTGTTTGACCCCTGGCTGGAAAATTAAAAACAGATGGAGATGACATGGTCGCAATTGTACCTTTCTCTTTAGACAGAGCGCGGGTGTTCATGCTCTCAGATCACAAGAAAACCACTGCTTTCAATGCACTTTCCACTTTTCAATATGGCTATTGTCCTCCATTTATAGCTCATCCAAGATGCCGTAGTTTGTTATAAAAGCGACTAGCTCTTTGGGTGTGCTGGCAGCTAAGCCCGCTGCTTCGACGAGGTGGAACTTACCCAGAAAACGTTGACGTGTTTTTATTTAACAGTTACAGTCGCATAAAATGTGTTCAGCTGTTTCTGTGTCCTCGTTGCATAGTCTGCATGTGTTGTCTTGCCCTATCCCCATAGTCATCAGGTATTTTCTAACTCGACAGTGCCCTGTAAGGAAACCTGTGACCAATCTGATTTCTACTTCATTCTAAAAGCTGTTTCGTTCCTTGGTAGGAGCTGTTTGGCATGAAAGCTTTGGCTTGCCTGTTTCCTTCCGTTAACCTCCAGAAATGGAGCATCTTTTCGATCAGCCAGGTTTTCACACAACTTTTTATGGTGTTAATTGGTAGGCCGCAGAATGGTCTTGGCATCATGAATTGGGATGCGGGTCCTTTTCTGGCTAGTTCGTCTGCTTTTTCGTTGCCTTCAAATCCTTTGTGCCCGTTCACCCAGATCAGGTGAACCATGTTCGTGCTGGCGAGTATTTGTAGGATTTGAAGACAGTCCCAGACCAGTTTTAATGTTATCTCAAAGGCGTTAATTGCGAGTAGAGCTGCCCTGCTATCATAGAGAGTAAATGTTCTTATTTGTTAGAGCTGCAACTGTTTTTTGCAACAAAAAATATGTTAAGAGACCTATTACAAGGTTGTGTCCCTTACCGATCGAAACGGAGAAAGAAACAGAAACTTCAGAAAATGCTAGCTCCTCAACAGCACCCAGGGCATCTTCTCAGCAAGTTAACATTGCAGTGACTTCGGAAGATATCCAGAAGCCAGCAAGTCTTCATAGAATGGAACGAAACCTTCACAATAACAGAAATATAAACCCCTTTCTATGGATTTGGTGTTTGTCAGCACTTCTGAACTCCTCAATCGCGATGCTAATGAAACAGGAATTCGAAATTACCCAGTTTAGAAGTCAACCTGGCATCTACTTCGAAGATGTGCAGTGCAAATTTGATTGCGAGCTCGTGGAAGACGATAGTGTTTTTTAACATGAGCAACTACTGGTCAGAGTTCTGCGCATACAAAAACAGCGTAACAGAAATGAAAAACCTATGTCTACTTACGAATTTGACAGGCGTTAAAGATTTGCTTTGTGAAGGCACTTTAAGTCAGTTCATACGCCAGCTTCAACAAATCGAACTGAATAACGATGTGCTTCTACATGCAAACAACGATAAAATACACCGATCGAAACGCTCTCCGTTTGACTTTATTGGAACTGTCGCAAATGAGTTATTTGGAGTACTGGACCAACGATTCGCCCAGGGTTATGAAGAGACTATAGAACATGTGCGACTGAATGAAAATCATCTTATAGAACTCATGAGAAACCAAACAACTATAATCGAATCTACGGTTAACATTTTCAAACAAGATAAGTTAGAAACTGAAAAACAGCTCAAGTCGCTTAGTAACATCATAAGCCGTCTAAGTAATGAAGTCGACAAGTACAACACGTACAAAATGCTTAGCTCAACAGCTCTTAACACACTTCTCATGATGATAAACTATCAGAATACTCAGAATGTGCTGTTAGGTGTCATCCTGTCAACACACAATAGAAGAATCTATCCTCTCATCCTATCAGTGAAACAGTTGAAGGAAGAGCTTACGAGAATTCACAAAATCATTCCCCGATCAATGATGATACCTGGAGAACGGCATCACGAGTCAATTCTTCAACTCTAAAAGAATCTTCGCCCGAGAGGAAGGGTTACAAGCAGCAACATTATAATAGAGATTTCACTTCCACTTCTCTACAATGAAGACTTCAAGATTTACAAGTTGCTTCCAGTTCCCACATGGACCACTGAAAATTTTACATGCATTGTTCCGTCCTCGGATTATTTATTAGTCAATCATCAAGGAGATCACTTTTACCCGATCAACAAAGATGAATTCATGTCATGCCAACAAAGGTCAACTGATAGATATTGGTGCAACTTGAAACATCCATTATTGATGTATGGATCAGAGGTCAGTTCTTGTGAAATGAACATGTTGCGATACAACCAAAAATTGTCAACATCGTGCATTTTAAGAAATATCCCAGCAAAGGCATACTGGATAGAGATGCACCACATAAATACATGGATATTCAGCATGCCGCAGCAGACAACGATCAACATCGTCTGTGATTTGCACCCAACACCATTAGTCTTGGAAAAAAGCGGGACAATAAAGTTGCCTTCACACTGCATGATTCAAGATCAAATCATGATCATAATCGGCCGGCAGACAATAACCAGCAGAATTGTGTCTTCGTTTCTGCCATCACACAACTTGACCCTCCATTTACCGACACGTAATAAGTCAATAGTAAATGAACTGCCAGCAAACGCTCAAGGAAGTGGCAACAAACAAGCCCTTTCCAATATTGAAAGGGCAATTATTTTTCAAAGGAATCAGGAACACATTCTGGAAAAAATACGCATACATAGGATTCATCAGTATTCATTTGTTGGTTCAAGTGCAATTATTCTGGTGGTCGTTATCGTCATCGCGATTATCATCTTGCGAAAAAGAGGACGTCAATCCCCGAGAGTTCAACACCTGTATGAAACCAAAAAATCAATCACGCCACCACTACAACCAACGCTTGATGACGCCGACTTCTGCATATCGTCCGTGTGAAGAAGCCCCAGCATGTTGTGTCCAACATTTGATGACGCCGAACAATTCGCAGTTCCCAGCAATGCATGAGAATTATTTCAAAACGCAAAGTTATTTCTATCATTCCCATGCGTTCAATTACAATTATTGTAATTGAACCTCATGATAACAACATGTATAGCGAGTGTAAATAAACCTTAGAAAAAGAAATTGTACAGTAAGCATTATTTTAGTATATATAAGGCATTGGAATAGAATAAAGTTTTTATGTTCACATTGGACACGCAGCAATACGGTCATTTTATTTAGTTTCCCCCTCCAGCAGTAAGAACTACAATAAATCTTTATTGCTGCTTAAACAAGCTCTGTCTAGATTCTCTCGAATGCAAAGTTCAATTGCATGTATTTCAGCCTGAAATACGGAACTGCTTATATCCATACTAGCGAATAGTAATGTTTTAGTGTACGGACCGTATACTCCGGCTCCAACTCCTTCATTTGTTTTGAATCCATCTGTATACCATACAATTGAGTCGTTGGCAAATGTAGGTTTTTTCTGTTCCCGATTTAGACGGTCTGGGAACTTGCCCTTAAAAGATGCGTCGGAAGTTATAACTTGGTAAGCATTTATCTGTTAAGTGTATTCCAAGCAATTCATTCTGCCTGATTTCTTGTAATATTTTACAAGAGTGTGAAGTATTTTGGAATTTGATTCATTTTCTGTGATAAGCATATAGGCGTTAACTATTGCTTATTTCATGAGTTCTAGATGAAGTGGTGGGATGTTTGGGATAACCTCAAACATCCAAAGCTAAAGCTTTTACAATAAAAATCTCCTTCTATAATACGCTTTCTACAACGAAGTGCTGCTACTGTGTAGATATATAAGGAATCCCATCCTTTTTCACCATTTAAGTTATTTATTGTTTCATCTACCTCCAAGACATGTTTTCCAAACATCAATATTCGAAACTCTTTTAGAATTGGGCAAACACCCAGGAAGTGCAAGACATCTTCTCTCTCTTTCATGCAGAGTTCACAAAGTGTTGGTGAATCAGGTCGATGTGGCATGAAATTTAAGTGTATCAGTTCACCTCTCACTTTGAAGATAGTACTAATTTTTTCAGCTGTGTAGCTGTTAAGGAAATACGTTTTTTCATTTAAAAAATTGTTGAGTTTGCTATAGTAATTCCTAGAAAGTGACGATTCGTCTTCCTCGATATAGTGGTCATACATATGTCTGCCAAGATTCTCCAAAATTGAATTGAATTTTTCTCTCAAAAAATAGGGATGTTCATTCGTCTGAACTGTCAGATTCATTTCACATTCGGATGCTAGTTTCTGCCATTCCTCGCAAATATTTCCATTTGTTCTGATTATGTTTTTTAACACAAGGCTCAGTATTCTGGATCCATTCATCTCCAGTAACTTTAAAATATAGTTGAAGTGCATTTTGAGAGTGTACAAGCGCAGGGGAGGAGTTCCAGCTTCAATGTGTAGCATATAGTTAGGAGTGTTTTTTGGTAACCGGAATATTCTCTTCAAGAAATAGCGGAGAAATTTTTCTACCTCATCGTAATATTTGTAACCCCATATTTGGGCTCCGTAGAGCATTTTCGAGGCTGCAGTCGAGTGGAACAAAGTTTGTTTAGCGCTAAGAGATACATTGTTGTTTTTGAAACAGCGTTCCCAAATTGAACAGATAGCTCTTTTAGTATCAGCTAATTTCTCAGCAAAATGCGGTTTCAAACTTAAAGAAGGCGACAACAGAATGCCTAGATATTTGTATATGGATACGATTTCAATTTCTTCACCGTCTAACTTCCATTTTTCCAAACGAGAATAACGCCCTCCTGAATTTCTAAATATCATGACTTTTGACTTCTCAAGATTAATAGTGAGATTCCAGCATCTGCAATATGTACTAAGTCTGTTTATCATTAACTGCATACCTTGGATAGTGTCACACAGAAAGACGGGATTGTTATTTCGCAGAACCTTATTCCACCTTTGACATCATCGGTTATATCATTAATATTTTTTTTTTTTTGAATACTAGGGTGGACAGAGGCTAAAACTCCAAAATCTTTCAAAGATACCAATACGCCCACTTTAGCAGGTATATAATACCGAAGTAGCCGATATTGGTTATGCCCGATTTCCACGTGAGAGAAATTTATGAGAGACACTATGAAACTGCCAGAACGCACTTCATAGTAGTAAATTTTCGCTCTCTCATAATACTTCTTGACTACAACTTAGTTAACTTAACAAGTAGTTTACGCTTCCGTAGTGTTTATCGCATTGGGTAGGTTGCTATCCAGTGAATGCACCTACCAAGGCGTTTATTCGTGCGGCTTCACCCTACGTCGCTAGATCGAAGGGTCTTGTTCTTTGTAGTCATCGCTCGTTGTTTACATCGTTAAGAGTCTCGTTGAGAGTACAGATCATCGGATTGTTGCAATGAACATAAAGGCGAGCATTTAGCTTTCGAGCAAAGTTTGTTACTTTTTCGCTCCCGGTAGCTATTCATAAATCTCTGTGAATATCACTATTCTTAATATACGACGGAGCATTCACAATTGCTCTTAGTGTCTTGTCTTGGAAAGTCTGCAACATGGACATGTTGCTGGGCTTGGTACAACCCCAAAGTTGTATACCGTACGTCCAGGACGTACCTGCAAGAGTAGTTTGTTATTTATGCTTAATTTCGAAAATCTTCCGATAAGCCAATACATTTCCCTGAGCCTAATCTCGAGCTCGTCACGCTTCTTCTTTACGTGGGGTTTCCACCTTAGTTTAGCGTCCAGTGTCATCCCTAGATATTTCGCTTCATTTGCATAAGGTATTTGTGCAAAATTTATGAACAGAGGTAAATTGTTAACCCTTCTGTAAGTGAAATTCACATGCGTAGACTTGTTCTCGTTAAGAGCGATTCGCCAAGTCTTCGTCCAGACACAAATTCTGTCCAATTCTCGTTGGAGGCTTCTCGTTGATGACTCGACTGATTCACCTGTTGCCAGGATGGCCGTATCGTCCGCAAATGTGGCCACGACTGTCTCATCATCTAGAGGTATGTCTCTTGTGTAGAGCTGGAACAGGGTCGGACCGAGGACGCTTCCCTGGGGTACGCCAGCACGAATTTGTTTGAAACTCAAGTATTCACTACTACACCTAACATGAAAGAGTCTTCCTTCAAGATAGTTTTTCAATATTTTAAACATGTCTTCTGGCAAGTTTTGCCGTAGCTTATATATCAAGCCTTCGTGCCATACCTTGTCGCAGGCTTGTGATACGTCGCGGAAAGCACTTGAACATATTATTTTCCCTTCTAAGGCTTTTAATTTTATGCGTCAATCTGTAGACTTGATCTATTGTGGAATGATTAGGACTGAAACCGAGCCGGGGTCAAGCGTCTTTCTGCAATTATTTGTTGTAATCGCTCCAGTAGAAGTTTCTCGAATACTTTCGATTTTATCGGCAGAAGCGATATGGGCCTATAAGATTTTTTATAATTTGCTCATTTCCCCGGTTTTGGAACCATAATGACCTCAGCAATTTTCCATTGCCTTGGAACGTAAAGAAGTCTAAGAGAAGCGTTTATCATATAAAGTAGTTTGACTAGTGCCTTTTTCGGTACTTCTTTCAATATTTTGCCTGTGATCAGGTCGTAACCCGGGGCCTTATTATTTTTAAGTTTGCTTATTGTCTGTCGGAGTTCAACTAACGAAACTTTTTTCATTTTAAAGCTATCAGGTTTCGCGTTTATGTTTTGAACGTCAGCCAACGGCGGACCGTCAAAAGGCTTGAATGTTAGCCTTGCTCTTTTTCGATTTCGAGCGGATATGTTGTGCGTACATGCCCTTCGGTACTACCTTAGTTCTTTTGTGACGAAGTTTTGTTCCAAGCAGCGCTCTAAATTGCTTCATTGAATTTGTCAACAGCGATTTTTAACTCGAAAGGAGTTCTCAATGGAACATTCAAGCCAATACCCTCCTTACAGTTCTCTCTGAACTGCTCCCAGATTAGCTAGCAAAACATGGCGTCCCAGTTCATGTTTTTGCTAGCTAATCTGGGAGCTCTTTCTATTTTCGCCAGTCTTCCACCCATTTTCAAGATTACTCCTTAGTGGTCTGAGCAAAGATAAGTTTTTGGGGTACACTTTAGCGATGAAGAAGGTGACAAGGCCAGACTTTTTATTCCTGTCGGTTGGCCAATATGTTCGCTTTCCCTTGGAGAAAAAGGGAATTCTGCCTCTTGTTGAATTGCATCTTGAGCCCCAAAAAGTCACCATTAAAATCACCCCCAATGATAAAATTGGACCCAATGAAGTCATACATATGACCAAGATCGTTTTCCAGCAGTCTATATCCCGGCGGGAAATAACAAGATGCAATGTTGTAATCTAAGCAGTAAATTCTTACAGAAACTGAACTTATCTGCATAGAGTCTAGCTCAACTTTTGTGTTCTTGAAGTGCTTTATGCAGTTTTTAATGTAGAGGCAGGATCCTCCTCTCGAATTTTGCGAAGGGTGATGTGCGTGATAGTCATTGTAACCTTTAAGTTTGGGTCCAGGCCCGTTTTTAAGGTGAGTTTCCATAATCATGCAATTATCAATATTTTTTTTCCGTAGAAGGCCGTTTGCCGTATTTTATTCAGAAGGCCGTTTGCATTCAGTCGGCGCCTCCTTTGCCAATCTCGCACTTTTGATCGAGAGCACTTTTGATGAGACGGCTTTGGCGTCTTTGGAGTCTTTGGCTTAGGAGTTTCAGCAGTTATTGGACGTTCAGTGCTTGGATTCTGACCTCCAATATATTCCTTAAGAGGTTCTCGTCCCTTTTGTAGCTCTATGGCAACTTCGCATCCTCGATAGTTTGCGGGGTGGTTTCAAACTGCTGGAGCCTTCATTTCAACTTTGCACTCCGTTGAAAGGTGTTTTCCGGCACATTTCACGCAACGTGATTCTTTTCGGTAGTAGGCACTTGTGTGCCTGAATTCTTGGCATCGCTTACACTGTGGTATCAGTCTAGTGTCCTTTCGCATGGGTTCGATCTTAACTGATGTTAAATATCATTTTTATTTTATAAGTATCGTTTATGCTCTCAGTTCTTTCAAAGGAGAGCATAAAAATTGGAAGGCCGCGTTTGATCACAGTGTCTCTGTCTGCTTCCGTGCGTTGCTTCTCCTTTTTAATGATATTGACGGCATCAATAATTTTAAGGCCTTTAGTTTGTACGTCTTTTACGTCTTTTCCTTAAAGATCTGCATATGGTGCCTACTACCACGAGATCTGATATGGGTGGCGCTAAGAAAACGAGTTGTTCCAGAAGCCGTGATCACGTGCGGGTGATCATGGACATCTATGATGGAGCAAAGACAAGAGTAAGATGTCCTTCCGGAGTGACTGATGAGTTCTCAATTAAAGTCGGTGCACACCAGGGAAGCGTCCTAAGTCCTTTGCTTTTCATTGTAGTCCTTGATTATCTGCTTGAAGGAAAACTGACGGAGCCGAAAGTACATCAACTATTCTTCGCTGACGATGGGGCCATCATAAGTGAAGATCATATGTCCCTGCAGCGAGCACTTGATATATGGGTGGGTGTCTTAGAGGGGAATGGGTATCGTGTTAGCCAAAAGAAGACAGAGTACCTGTGCTGCCCATTCCCTGACCCAGCCTAACCAATTCCAGACATTAAATTGAATGGAAAGGTGCTTCCCAAGTGTGAAAAGTTCAAGTACCTGTGATCTATGAACAATAGCAAAGCAAACTGTGATGATGACATCAATCATCGCGTAAGCGTGGGGTGGATGAAGTGGCGAGAAAACTCCGCCATCTTCTGTGACCGAAAAATGCCCCCTAAGCTAAAAGGAAAGCTCTACACCGCAGTTGTGCGTCCGGCGCTTACATATGGTTCACAATGTGGGACAGCGTATAAGAAATATGAGAGCAAATTAACAGCAGCTGAGATGAAGATGCTTCGCATTACAGCAGGATTAACAAAGCGAGATAGAATAAGAAGTACGAAGATCCGAGGAAGCCTCCTTGTAAAGGAACCTATCTCCAGAAAAATGGAGCACGACCAGCTCAGTTGGTATTGCCTCGTTCAAAGGAGAGATCCTACTAACCGCGTCAAAAGGCAATGTCAATCAACATTCCAGCGCAATCGCGAATAAGAGGCAGGCCTAAAAATTCATGGATTACATAAATGCAACGGCAACAGCATTTATTTGGCCTCAGTGACGAAGGGATTCAAAACCGGGTAGCCTGCCGGTATATTCTGAGGTCAAATCGGCGTACCTCACAAGTGGACCATTAGGAATGCAGCAGAGTGGGAGGGTAATAATCCATTACTTCAAATTATAACCTTAGCCCCCTAACAATGACGCAGTGGTTTTTCGTACTTATTTTGATAAGTATACCACTCGATTCTTTCTGCATTCAGTCTAAGAGACAGTGTGCGATAGGAATCGGCGTTGTCAACATTTATTTTCCACACGTTATTTCGGTGCAAAGTAAGGTTATAGTTTTCTGTTCTCACCGTTTTTAAAAGAAGGTTGCGCAATCTCCCGAAGTCTGCTATCTCGACGATGTTTATTGCGGGAGGTGTTCGAATTTTCGCTTCTAGTGTAGCTTTCTTTGAGCCAGAGGGCCTATCTTCTTTTTGTATTACTTCGGGAGAGGAATTCGCCTTACGCTTCTTGCTAGACCTTTTCTTTAAAACTGAAGCGGTCTCAAGTGCAAGTTCGTCCTCGTCCGTAAAGTATTCGCTTCCTGGTCGGTTCGGTGTTACACACTCTTTCGTTACCTCACAGTCTTTCGTTACACGAGTATTCTTAACATCCTCGTTTTCTTTTCGCAGAGAGCCAACTTCCATTTTAAGATCCTGGAAGAGTCGCTCCATTTCTGTAAGCTTAACTCGGAGTTTCATTACTCTCGTTTTGTAAGCTCTTAATTTTCACTGAGTCCTGGTTTACCGGTGGCCTGTTTTTTCCAGATATGTTCGATCTAGGTGGTGGTGATCGATTTAGTGTCTTTTACTCAAAAGGATTAATAAGCAATAAAAGGCTCTCCCCATAATCCGTAAGGCCTGCCTCCGAAGAGGGTGGACTTTCCAGCATAGTTGAGTTGCCACCTGGGGTAATCAAATCTTTCGTTTTGTTCATTGCCATTTTTTTTAACTTTTCGTTTTTATGAGAAATAGGTAAGTCACTTCTATTTTCATTTTTAAATACAGCCGCTCTTTGGAGACAGACGCCGACCAGTGAGCCGCACAATGTGTGATTTCAATTTAAACCTTACTGCCAAAAGTTGGCCCCAATGGAGCAGCATCGACAACATCCGTTGAAACATTAAAGAGTACTTCTTCCCGTGCATTTTAGTCGGCTCTTACGACAGGCATACCTTACCTCAAGAATATTTTAACCCCGACCTTGCAAGGGGTATGTGAACAGAGTGTTATTTGTTTCTAACAGGCTTGTAAAATAAACAGCTTCAAAAACCTCGAATAGGGCCAAATCAAAAACTCTTTTTTTTTTTAAATTCTAATATTTTCTAAATGTTGCTCATATACATTCCTCGTCATTAGATTAGAAGCAGTAATTTTTAAAAAGTTAACACGAAATTTCTCCCCTTACATGATGGATAAGAAAAAAATGACATAATACGAAATGAGCGTATACGACGGCTATAGCTAACGAAACGTAGAAGACAAATTGTAAAATGAGTAAAGAATAATGCGGAAAAAATCGCGTGCTTAGATTAGACGCAGTGAACAAATCAACGTTTTTTGGATAGTGAATGAACATACATTTCATAAAGTGACTTTTCTCGATTGAGTGTTAATAAAAATTGAAAAGAAAAAATGGCCAACAAAGGAGGAAAAGGTAATTAGCAAATGTACATTCCACTGAAAGTCTTTCAAACCGTGCTGTGGCCTGAAAAATAAAGCGAACTGATCATTCTTTCTGCAGTTATCAAAAAAAAAGAAACTCTTATTTTGCAAGGATTGGTGGAATTTTATTTTTTGCGACGAAAAAAAAGTTTAATCTAGATGGGTCCGGATGATACATTTTGTTTTTCTTTTTTTTTCGGAAAAAATAACCTTCACCATTCTTCCATCAATCATTTGTGCTCATTGCATTTTGAATATCCCAGCTCGTGCGATCTTTTACGAAACACGTGCCTCTCTTCTTGCCTGCAAGGGAGGTACAGTAGTCGAAATAAGTATAAAGACACTCATTATCACACTGTTCAATTTGACGTGGAGGCTTAACGCCTGATCATATGCAAACATAATGTTCCGCAAATTTTTAGGTTAGTCAATTCTCTCTCAAACAAAACCAAAATGGTACCGTTATCTACAATAGAATTTCAGAAAAAGGATGATGAGTGATAATGAACTAAAAAAGCAGCTCAAAAAATTGCGAAATAAGTATAAAGACACTTAAGATATTTCAATTTTATTGCAACTTTTTCTAATTTTTTTTTTAGTTTTAAGTGTGTTAAAATATTAAAACGGTATTTTTCAAGGTCACCTGAGCAAATTCGAACATAAAACGATCATAAAAAATTTCTTACTTAGTGACGCCTCGCAGAACTCATTTGATACCGAAAGAAGAGGTCAATTATTAAAAACACAAAAGGGAAAGGTGAATGAAACTGTTCAGTTGTGACGAAAATAAGGTGATCTATTTCCGTTATCTGTATTTTAAAAAATTTAAGTGAAAATGAAAATTAAAGAAATTTAAGTGAAAACTAAGATGCTGTTTTTCACTATGCAATGCGAAATAAGCTGTTAACCGATCTGATAAATCCGAACTGAGATCTTCCAGTAACAGTTAAAACATAGGAGAATGTGTTAAAGACAAATATAGACATAGGAGCATGCGGTTTTCTGTTTTTAATAACTTATTTATAAGATCATTAAATTTTGAAAAAAATAAATTAAAAATTAAATTAATTTTTAAACATAAAAAAATAAAAACATAAAAATTAGAAAAAAAGTTATTTCAATTTTTGTTTCTCTTGTTTTTCAAAATTTTGAGTTAAAAAATAAATTTTTCAAAACACTTTACACTAAACCAGTGAGTAAGTGCAACAGTACGTATGTAATAGCTTCGGTCCATCTGTAACGGACCGCGGTATACCCTATTCTCCTTTCCATTCCTATCTGCCTTCCATTCGTCTATTTCCTTGTTTGGTTTGAGAAGTTATCGAGTGCGGACGTGTAGTCCGCAACACACATGCGGTGTCTTATCCCGCTAATAACCGTGGCCGTTATGACATAAATCACATGGTGTGTCGGGGAGGAACCTTATTAAATGCTGTAAAAGCAATTTTACCATACATACCATACATATAGGTATATTTTCATTTATGTTATACGTATATAATTTTGCTATCTGATTGCTAACTAATGCATTCCACGAAGCGGTCGCTTCTTTCAAGGTGCCCTCTGCACCCAAGTTTAATTGGTACATATAAACTTGCTTATCTCATGTTAGTTATTGATCAACGGAATGTTCGTTCCAAGGAAGTGCCTTCTGCACATAAAAATTAAGATCTAAATGAAGATAAAAATGAATCTACCTTTTCCGCTATCGCGCTATAAATTATTTTATGTAGGCTTAGTGGCATTGAGCCAAAGTAACAGTAACTACAGAGCTCCATGAGCGAGAGCCACCTAATCTTTAATTTATCGTAGCCATGCCGGCAAATTTATAATCTTTTAATCGCTAATGCAGGCCTATCTTACCAGGCGCTATCTTACCACATATTATTAGTTATCTCTCCTTTGTAAATGATACTTCAAGTCTCAATAAAATGAAATCTCCGTCCCGTTACCATTAATGCATCATTTTTGATAGAAAAAAAATATTCTTTATAAGTTTTTGTATATTTTTTTTTAAAAAGGCGTGTGGAATGTCCAACCCCTTTAACCGAAAATCAATATTAGCATAATAATATTCAAGTTTGCGGCTAAAATGAACGCAAAACTATAATTTTTTCGTTCAAATTTAATAATTTTGTGAAATTGACCTCTAAGGATGGGCGTGGCCAAAAACTTTGTATGAACGAAATCTAAAATAGTGCCCGATGTACTTTATGTGATAAATTTTATTTCTTATTCTACCCTTAGTAAAGCTAAAAAGCAGTCGAAATCCATGTTTTTCTGACAATTTATAGGTAATTCTTGAATTCTGCCTCTAAATGTGAGCGCTGCTAAAAACTTTGTATGATCCAAATCTAGAATCAAATATTTTCTACATGATATATTAACTAAAAATTTTCCGATGTGGAACAAAAATATTGAATAAATTGCATTTGGAGGTTTACTCTTTAAATCGGTGCCACGCCCACTAGGAGCCGTCTGCCGATTTTTATATCTTATATTCATTAGGAGATGCTAGATGTCAAATTTCAGCTTTTCACGACGTCTTACAGTTTTGAAAGCACTAGAGGTAGTTGCACATTAAGACCGATTGTGGGTGCGTCTGTGGAATTTGGGTGCGTCTGTGGACGCGGACCTTACGTACGAAATTTCACCACCCTTGCTTAAAATTGAAGGCCTATTTAAAATTGGGGTCTATCGTAATTATTTCTCTGTAACATTTTCGCCTTTATCACACTTAATATACTCCATTCCTGTGGAATTGGGTATAAACAGGCAAAATAAAAGAAGATATTTCTGGCTACGGAGGATCGGAGAAGATTGAAGGACCAATCGCTTTGGCTAGGCCCTTTTTTAATTAGAAAAGCGGTGTAAGATGGTGAAGATCATGGGCTTATATATCCTTTTAAATTTTAGTCAGATAAGAAGGTATAATTTCTTGCATACAAGGCAAAATGGCGCAAAACGTATTAAATTAAAATAGTCAGCATATTTGCAAATTAACGTTCGATTCAGCTCAAATAATGCTTCAGGCTTTTTAAGATTTCTGAAAGTTTCATGAACTTTCTTCACACCTAGAATTGCAAAAAGATTAACATTTCTCAGACAGAACATTCTCTGAATTTTAAAGCCAAAGTGCTAAAGAAACAAAACTTAAAGTGGATTATGCAAAGAAATGTAACTGTTTTTTCTTTCTCTCTTTTAGAACATTGGAATTGATATTATCCGCCGAGCTCTTCGTATGCCATGTTTAACAATCGCCAAGAACGCTGGCGTTGATGGTGCAATGGTTGTAGCCAAAGTCGAAGTAGAGAACGGTGACTTTGGTTACGATGCCTTGAAAGGTGAATATGGCAATCTTATCGAAAAGGGTATCATAGATCCTACAAAGGTAGTAAGGACCGCATTGACCGATGCTTCTGGCGTTGCTTCTCTCTTGACGACAGCCGAGGCTGTCGTTACGGACTTACCAAAGGACGAGAGTGCTGCTTCTATGCTTGGTATGGAAGGCATGGGTGGAATGGGGGCTATGGGCGGTATGATGTAAAATCTTAGTAGATGCTTAAACTTCTTATTTTAAAATAAATTCAAGGTTTCAGCGTCAGAGTTGCAGAAGATGTAATTTTTTAACCTAAGCCTATTTAAAAAGAAAATAATGCATTTAAAAATACTTTGTTTTAATATGCACGGTTTTGTAACTTCACGCAAATAACTTTTCCATTTGGTTTTCCTTGTTTTATATATGAAAAAAAAAATGTTTTGTTATATGCATATTATATATGTAAATAAACTAATTTAAAAATATCTCGACAACTATGAGTTATTTACATAGTTCAATTTTAATTACTAATAAATTTAAAAGACTGAATTATGTACATTGTTCATTTAAGATTTTTTTTCAAAATTGACAAAACAGCAGCTTATGCAATTCGTTGTTTTAAAAAACTTCGGAGATTATTAACCAAATACGATGCAATATATCACGGACTGAAAGGAGAGTTCAAAATGTAAGTAAAACTAGATTACGAAGCGAGCGAAGGGTCGCGGAGCGAGTAGCTTAATGGTCCATCGTTCCTGATCCTCCGCCACCAACTCAAGAGACACAGGTGCGATCCCCAGTCGCGTCTCGGAGATTTTCTTATAGTCCATTCCAAATCTGTTGGCCATTCTACTGCGAAGGACTTTTTATACCCGACCCAGGGTATATTAATTTTAGTGCATAGTTTGTAACACAGTGAAATAATCATCGTAGTCCCCTAACAGCTTTTAGAGATGTGATTGAGACCGACAGGTGAATCGATTAAGCCATGTCCGTTCGTCTGTATGTGTGAAGGTTTTAGGTCTTCAAAATTAATCTAGAGAGCTGAACTTGGTACACGGCTTGGTTCTTCTGTTGCACAAAATTGGGTCAATCCGTCAACGTCCACGCCCACTACTGGCTTCAACCACTACTTCTCTTATTTTTTAAATGCCCTTTGGTCAAGTTAGACAAGGCGTTGGAGCTCAAAATTTGGTATTGAGCAATATTGGCCCAAGACCTTTAACATGGCGAAAATTGGACCGCCCACAATATCGACCATGCCCACTTTTAACATGTTAGGTCTTTGAAAACCCGATTTTTTGGAAAATTTACTCCAAACCGAAAAAAATTCGAATTTTTTGACGACTATAAATGACGATTTTTTTTCTTTTTTTTTTTGAGTACTAGGGTGGGCGGAGGCTAAAACTCCAAAATTTTTCAAAGATTCCAATACGCCTGCTATGGCAGTTATATAATACCGAAGTAGCCGATATTGGTTATGCCCGATTTTCCACGTGCTTCTTGACTACAACTAAGTTAACTTAACAAGTAGTTTACGCTTCCATAGTGTTGATCGCATTGGATAGGTTGCTATCCAGTGAATGCACCGCCTAAGTCGTTCATTCGTGCGGCTTCACCCTACGTCGCTAGATCGAAGAGTCTTGTTCCTTGTAGTCGTCGCTCGTTGTTTACCTCGTTAAGAGTCTCGTTGAGAGTACGGATCATTGCATTGTTGCAATGAACATAAAGGCGAGCATTTAGCTTTCGAGCAAAGTTTGTTACTTCTTCGCTCCCGGTAGCTATTCCTAAATCTCTGTGAATATCACTATTCCTAATATACCATGGAGCATTCACAATTGCTCTTAGCGTCTTGTTTTGGAAAGTCTGCAACATAGACATGTTGCTCGGCTTGGTACAACCCCAAAGTTGTGTACCGTATGTCCAGGACGGCTTTAACACCTGCCTGTAAAAGTGCAGTTTGTTATATATGCTTAATTTCGAAAATCTTCCGATAAGCCAATACATTTCCCTGAACTTAATCTCGAGCTCGTCACGCTTCTTCTTTACGTGTGGTTTCCACCTTAGTTTAGCGTTCAATGTCATCCCTAGATATTTCGCTTCATTTGCATAAGGTATTTGTGCAGAATTTATGAACAGAGGTAAATTGTTTACCCTTCTGTAAGTGAAATTCACATGCGTAGACTTGTTCTCGTTAAGAGCGATTCGCCAAGTCTTCGCCCAGACACAAATTCTGTCCAGGCAAAGACTTGGCGAAGACATGACGAATATTAAAGATATTACCATTTGCTATGTTTGCTCCATTGTAGATTGCACGGGGGAGGCGGTACAGTAGATCCCAGATCACTGCGGCTACCAGTGGACCTATTTCAATTCAATTCAATTTCAATTTATCAACTTCATTTGGTATACAAATGAAGCTTGCTTTTTTCGGTTTACCTGAGTTGGGTTGGCCTTGTAGGACCACAAACATAACTCCTTCAACCTAATCGTCTCTTTACAGCTCGAGTCATACCACGAGTTCACCTTAGGTTTGACTCTTAATACTGTGAGGGATGAAAGATGTCATACCAAGGAGAATGGTGTTGGTTATCATATCAGCAGCAGCATCTACGTTGTTGTCGAGAAAGCACAAGGACCAGTTAAAACGACCTAAGAAGTTATTAAGGCCGTCCCAGTTTGCTTTCTCGTACCGCCAGACTGTTCGTTTAGGAGTTATTTCCTTATTGGGTTGGCCACCCAATAAGAATTTGGCTGATATGACGCAGTGGTCTGACGAACCTAGAGGAGATAGTACATTTACGGTGTACTTATCGGGATGGGAAGTTAGAAACAAGTCCAGAGTGTTGGCGGAATGATTGTTAATGTCTGGTACCCGTGTGGGCTCGTTTACAAGTTGCGTCAGATTATTTAACCAAGTAAAGATCTCAACATACCTTCCTTCGGGTGTTGACTGACCAGAATGTCAAAGCCACTCAGAATTTTGAATATTGAAATCGCCCGTAATCACGATTTCATTATTAGGATGCAGGGAAACAATTATTGTGATGGAATCTGACAGTGTATCAATCTCACTACAAGCTAATGCACTGCCAAAGTTTGGGCTTCTGTACACGAAACAGTAATGAATGGTTTGTCTACGGACGGTGAAATCTATCCACATGAAATTAAATTCCGGGTTGGAACAGGTGTTGAGTTGTGGAGGAATGTGGTAAACAATATCATCGCGTATATACACGGCGAGGCCTCGGCGAGGAAAGAATAATGGCTCTAAGTGATACCCAGGCAGTTTGAAACCCGGGTCGATTTCGCCGGTTTCAAGATTTTTGTCTAAAACCTGAGTTTTGCGAAAAGCCAAAACAGCTGGGCTGTTTATACAAGTATGGACGTATGCAGCTGTGAAGTTTTTTCGCAGCCCACGAATGTTGCATATGTCAACACGAAAGAACTTCATAACGCAAAAAGTACAAACAAACAACTATTCAAAACAATTACTGAGCGGCACAACACTAAGCAGAATTGTTGCGTGTAAATTTTTGCAAAGAAACACCACAACAATGATTTGCAAGTACTATGCCTTTACAAAAGCATTGCACGGTGAATCAAGCGGAAAAAACCAACAACAATCCGCTATACGCTCAGTGCCACCGCTGGTACAGGCACTCCATCCGTGTGCAGCCTGCAGCGAAAGCACACCGTTGGAGATTCAGTGCCAGCAGCGACAGGCCAAGAGAAAAAGAAAAGAAATTGAAATGGAGTGGTGGGTGAATTGAAAAAGCGGATAAGGAGGGAGCGGGGTATGCACTCGAGATGGTGGGTGACGGGCGAGTGTATTAATTTTTTTTAATGTATGCCGGTTTAATTAACTACACTACTGTTTTTTTTTTGTCACTTCACTGAATTAATTTAAGCATTGGATTAACTTTTAATTCAACGAGCGAACGGAAGAGTTTTAGAAATTGCTTTTTTTTCTTTATAGACAGTTTTTAAGAAGCACTTTTGATTTTAGGATTTACTAGAAAAGAGTTTTGGCGGAAATCGATAGCGCGAGCGTGTGCGGCCGTGATGAGTGCAGAGCGATCACTGAGAGTAAATGTTCTTATTTGTTATAGCTCTGTCTAGATTCTCTCGAATGCAAAGTTCAATTGCATGTATTTCAGCCTGAAATACGGAACTGCTTATATCCATACTAGCGAATAGTAATGTTTTAGTGCACGGACCGTATACTCCGGCTCCAACTCCTTCATTTGTTTTGAATCCATCTGTATACCATACAAGTGAGTCGTTGGCAAATGTAGGTTTGTTCTGTTCCCAATTTAGACGGTCTGGGAAAGTGCCCTTAAAAGTTGCGTCGGAAGTTATAGCGTGGTAAGCATTTATCTGTTAAGTGTATTCCAAGTAATTCATTTTGTCTGATTTCTTGTAAAATATCAGTGCGAATTATTTTGAAATTTGATTCATCTTCTGTGATAAGCATATTGGCGTTAACTATTGCTTATTTCATGAGTTCTAGATGAAGTGGTGGGATGTTTGGGATAACCTCAAGTGCAGCTTTTATGCTGTTTTCATTGCTCCAGTTGCACAGACACAAGCTAGTCTTTGTATTTTGTTGAGTTTAGCCTGTGCTGACCTCTGCGTTGCTTTATACCAGCGGTTCCCAATCTTTTTCGGTGCGAAACACTTTTAAAAGGAGATCTCGATGGCGGAGCACCAAAAATTAGTTAGTTAGTTAAATTGACTTATTTCAATGAAAATTTAACAATTAAATAAAGATTTTAAGTCATAAGTTATAATGAGATTTTAAGCTAAAGCTTTTACATTAAAAATCTCCTTCTATAATACGCTTTCTACAACGAAGTGCTGCTACTGTGTAGATATAACGGGTGATTTTTTAAGAGGTTGAGAACTTTTAAAAAAAAAAAAACACACAAAATTCGAAAAAATTAATGAAATATTTATTCGAATCGATAGTTTGAACCTTGCAATTTAATGTTTAAAGATAATTTCGTGCAAATGTTGACCGCGGCTGCGTCTCAGGTAGCCCATCCGCTGAGTCCAATTTTGGCATACTCTTTCACACATATCGGCCGGTATCTCACGAATGAATGCATGGATGTTGGCTTCCAGTGCGTCAATCGAAGCGGGCTTGTCCCTATAGACATAAGCCTTGACATAAAAATAAAAAAAAATAAATAGAGTGGCGCAACAGCTCGAGGTGAACCAGGGCCAACTTCTCAACAAGCCTTGACATACCCCCACAAAAAATAATCTAATGGTGTAAAATCGCACGATCTAGGCGGCCAATTGAAATTTGGTCACAATCTTCCGAATAGACTGCTCAGAAGGTCGACAATGCCGACCATAAAATGGAAGCAGCGCGCGATGAACATTTCGAACCGAGCACGAATTTTGATAGTAAAATTCAATAATTTGCAAGCGTTGTTCATTTGTAAGACGATCCATGGCTAAATTGCAAACCAAACTGAAGCTGTTTGACAGTGACACAAGGTACTAAACACACGTCAGCTATCAAAACCAGTGTTGCCAAAACCAAACCAGCTAAAAAATCACCCTTTATAAGGAATCCCATCCTTTTTCACCATTTAAGTTATTTATTGTTTCATCTACCTCCAAGACATGTTTTCCAAACATCAATATTCGAAACTCTTTTAGAATTGGGCAAACACCCAGGAAGTGCAAGACATCTTCTCTCTCTTTCATGCAGAGGTTACAAAGTGTTGGTAAATCAGGTCGATGTGGCATGAAATTTAAGTGTATCAGTTCACCTCTCATTTTGAAGATAGTACTAATTTTTTCAGCTGTGTAGCTGTTGAGGAAATACGTTTTTTCATTTAAAAATTGTTGAGTTTGCTATAGTAATTCCTAGAAAGTGACGATTCGTCTTCCTCGATATAGTGGTCATACATATGTCTGCCAAGATTCTCCAAAATTGAATTGAATTTTTCTCTCAAAAGATAGGGATGTTCATTCGTCTGAACTGTCAGTTTCATTCCACATTCGGATGCTACTTTCTGCCATTCCTCGCAAATATTTCCATTTGTTCTGATTATGTTTTTTAACACAAGGCTCAGTATTCTGGACCCATTCATCTCCAGTAACTTTAAAATATAGTTGAAGTGCATTTTGAGAGTGTACAAGCGCAGGGGAGGAGTTCCAGTTTCAATGTGTTGCATATAGTTAGGGGTGTTTTTGGTAACCGGAATATCCTTTTCAAGAAATAGCGGAGAAACTTTCCTACCTCATCGTAATATATGAAACTCCATATTTGGGCTCCGTAGAGCATTTTCGAGGCTGCAGTCGAGTGAAACAAAGTTTGTTTAGCGCTAAGAGATACATTGTTGTTTTTTAAACAGCGGTCCCAAATTGAACAGCTCTTTTAGTTTCAGCTTATTTCTCAGCAAAATGCGGTTTCAAACTTACAGAAGGTGACAACAGAATGCCTAAATATTTGTATATGGATACGATTTCAATTTCTTCACCGTCTAACTTCCACTTTTCCAAACGAGAATAACGCCTCTTGAATTTTTTTGACTTCTCAAGATTAACAGTGAGATTCCAGCATCTGCAATATGTACTAAGTCTGTTTATCATTAACTGCATACCTTGGATAGTGTCGCACATAAAGACCA
The DNA here is from genome assembly GCA_947623515.1 of Neoascia interrupta. Lineage (NCBI taxonomy): Eukaryota > Metazoa > Arthropoda > Insecta > Diptera > Syrphidae > Neoascia > Neoascia interrupta. Next base: position 93,238,801 of record OX392463.1, read on the forward strand.
TATCATCCGCATACATCTATGCCGGGATTGTTATTTCGCAGAACCTTATTCCACCTTTGACATTATCGGTTATATTATTGATATATAATATAAAAAGTAGTGCACTTAGAATGCAGCCTTGCTTGACTCTTATTGACGTCTTGAATTCTTCAGAGATTACATCTCCATCCCAAACGTACGCAATATTATTCTCTTACAAGGCTCGCAGAATTTGAATGATTTTGCTTGATACACCGATTCTTGAGAGTTTGTAAAATAGAGCTTCGCGTGATATTGTGTCGAAAGCTGCTTAAAAATCTACAAAAAAAGCGTACAACTTTTTTTTCGTGCTCTTGAAAGAATCAGCGATATTAGATAGGCAGAATATTTGGTGGATTGTAGAATATCCTTTTCTAAATCCAGCTTGAAATTCTTTGAGAATGTAATGTTCTTGAATCTATTCGTACAGTCTTTTGTATATCAATGCAGCAAACAGTTTGGCTGAAGTGTTCACAAATGTAATTCCTCTGTAGTTCTTCGAGTCTTTATAATCGCCTTTTTTATGAAATGGGAAGACAATTGCTTTTTTGAACGCATCAGGGGCATTTTTAGAAGTAAAGATTCGATTGTATACCATTGTGAGATAGTGTGAAAACTCGTTTGTGCAATGTTTTTAAAACTCGAACGGGATGCGATCAATACCTGGAGCTTTGTTTGATTTAGAGTTGTTTATAACTTCTCTGACTTCTTCCAGAGTAAACGCAGAGTCCTATTTTTCATCTACGAGTAGAGGGGCTGCATAATAAAATAGCGGGGAGGTTAGTTTAGAAGTTTATCGAAGTGAGTCCTTAGTTGTGTGGCTTTAAGGGATAAGGAAATGTTTGACGTGTTTCCGTTTATGTATTTGACAGCTCTCTAGAATTGCGCCGAGGACTTTGAAATGTTTATGTGTGCAATATTTTTCAAGATTTACTTTTTTGCTTAGACAAATGCGCTTAGGTTCCCTGTTGGCATCTTGATAGAGTTTTTTGAAGATGTTGGAGTCATTTCTTATCATAAGCTTCAAACATTTAAAAGATTTGTCTCTTGCTCTCAAACATTGTGAATCAAACCATTTTTGCTCATATGTGTTAAAAGGCTTGTGTTGCGGAATAGATTTGTTTATGATTTCCGTTAAGGCTTCCATATCGGCTGAATAATGTTGCGAGCTCAGTGAAGTAAGGTTTACATCCAAGTTTCGCTGATAAATTTCGAGCATTCGGTTGTTCCAAAAAATATTTGGCAAAAGGCTTAATGACCTCGTGTCATCAAAGTTTTCGCTGGCAGCAAAATTGAGAGTTACTTCCAGGAGCTTATACCAGGTTCCCGGCACAAAGCATAAATCTATTATTGAGCACGTAGTTCCTCTAATAAATGTCAGCTCACCTTCCGAGTCATCTTTTCAACTACCATTCAACAAACGCATGCCATATTCATCGGCAAGTTCAAGAATTTTTGTTCCTTTGCTATCACAGGTTGTGTCCTTGGATTTTCGGTAACGTTACATGAAGCTGCTGTTCCGGATCCAAAGTTATTTTGTGAGAGACCAACTCGACCATTAAAATCTCCAATAAGCATTAAATCAGTGTCATCAAAGGAATGGAGTGAGTCGCAGAGTTTGTCGAAGTCGCACTGCCAGTGACAACCTTTTAAGTAGATAGGTACCAAGATGACATCAACTGAGATAGATTTTAAGTTAATAACACTTATTTCGCCAGCCTTTTCAAAATTACAAGTCCCTTCGAAATTGTCTCGGAAACCGAACAGTGTTCCACCATTTCCTCTTCCAAAAATCTTCGTTTTCACAGCAAGGGTCCAGGATAGTTCACAATTTGAGAATATTTTTTTTAATTTGATTTCTGGATTTTCTAATAGATGAGTTTCAAATAATATAAAAATATCAAAACTTTTAACATAATTAAAAAAGTTGCAAAATCCATTTTGTTTTTTAAACCTTGTACATTGTAGCTTAAAATTCTTATTTTCTTAGACACTAAACTTATTTCAGCATTCTGGTAGACTAGTACACATCATGCGTCGTGTTCAGCGGCTTTAGAGCTTGTGGATGCACCCAAAGACTTTTCGGGTACTGGCATCGTATTAAATTTGGCGAAGTTGTTGCGAATGACATTACCTGTCAGATTTGAAGTTCCGCGAAATAGAGCTTTTACCATGGCTGTCAAAATCTGACGTCTTTCACATTTTTCGACAGCGGGATGCAAATCGCGATTTTATATGAAAAAATTCCAAAGTTTCTGAAGAAGTGCGAATTATTAATAAACTACTCAACCTAGAGTGCGCCGATAAGGAAAGAAGTTATTGTGCTTATTCCGTTCTTTAAGCTGACCCAAAAATTATTTTAATAAAATAAGTGGAAAGTATCGAAAAAGTGTTCCGAAGATGTGATCTCTTTGAATCCGTGTACCCTTTTGTGGTCATATGCACTGTTTTTTCAACACAAACAAATTTTTTTTAATCCTTTCCGTGTTTTATAACCGTGTTTTATAACAGTAGACGTCAAACCTTTAAAAGCTCTATTTGTTTTCATTTGTAGCTGTCCTGTTTTTATTGTTGATTTCATTAACAAAAATATGTGCATTTTGTGAAATGTTTCCATAAATTGAATTGATAATATCTCAATCATTTTTATCACCGCACCTCAACCCAAGTGTAGAATCCCAGGTAAAGATATTCTTGGCGATATGCGGTTGGTCATCCCGCAAAGAAATTTTTATCGATGAGTCCCCTTGACACAGCACCTTCATAATGTCCATAATTTTTGTGCGACGTTGCCTCACGTTGAAGGGTAAGTCCTTTTGGATGCTTATTTTGGTTTCCTTTAGTTTGAAGGCATTTCTCAGTACGTTCCACACAGACTCTCTAGATTTCATTTTAAGGATTATTGTTGATTTGTTTGTGCCACGGCTATTTATTCCATAGGAAGACTCAACGACTAGGTTCGGGGTTGAGTCAACCAAACTAGCGCAGATGGTTTTAGCTTCCTCGCTCATGTCAATATGACTTTCCGTAGGCAAGTGAACTACAAGATTTGCTTCAGTACTCCTCTCTAGAAGTCGGTCAAGCTGGTTCTCAAGATTTTTATTATGTTCATTTTGTTATTACATCACTCAAGGCTGAAATTTGATTGCAGAAAATTTGCATGTCTGCCTTTGAAGCCAACCGTTCGACAAGTTTTTTGCTGTTTTGAAGAAGAATTTCCTGCAATGTTTCAACACTTAGACCAGAAGAAGATTCCATTTCGAGTTGTTACAATTTTTCTTCGCGTTAGAATAAATAACGAAGGTGCGCTCGCGGATGTAAACAACTTGTGAAAACTAACAGCTAGCGGCGAAAAAGTGCAACAACACAGCAAGCTGTTGCTGTGCGTCCCGACTGCTCAGCAAGCAGGTGGGTTCCGATAGCCGATGACTATTGGGAATTGATACGAGATAAGATGCTTAAATGATTTTTGTACGTAGATTTAAATGGGCGCTAGCTGTTTTATAAGTAAAAGAGCAAAACTGTAAGTAGCTGAAAATGATTAGGTCCAATCAAAAGAATAACACAATGGTTTAGGTCGTTATAAACGTTCTAAAACGAACGAAGGCGATTTATTAAAAGGAGTTTAGTTTAAAGAATTGGCCGATGAATTACAACAAGAATTACTCGAACAGATTGGTATCACAAACAAAGAAAAGCAACGCAAAAAAGGAAATGGCTGAATGAAATAAAGTAAAAGGCTAAACAATTATATCAATATCGCCGCACGAAGAGAATGGCTCACTATTAAGACGTCCCGAATATTTAAAATGGTTTTAAAGCAAAAAGGGGTGCGTGTCCCGTCTTTTCTTAGGAAATTCTCGAAACGAAAGTCAACTAGTGAAATCTAAAATCTTCTTCACAGTAAACACAAACGCAAATCTCGTTAAACACTCTACTTATCTTTTCTTTTTCTCCTTTCCGTTTCTTTTTCCTTCTCCTTTCTATTCCCCCTTTTAAGTCCTTATCCTGGATCTTTTGGCTTCCAAAAGTTCTTCCTCTGGATCTTTTCCTCAACAATGATCTTTTTCCTACTTCCAGCTCTCTTTTCCTTTCGCCAAACTCGCTAGGTAAACCAGAAGTGATTCACCCAAGCTTGGCTTGGCTTTTTCCCAAACAAACCATGACTCATTCATACACATATTCAACCAACCCTCTCATTCCGGCACAGTGGTTATCGGGCACGGCGTTTCAAGCCACGCTCAGCTCTTTGCTGGGCATGCTTGCCGTTATTGAACCCCAGCTGCATTCCTCTCACACAAGAATTCGTACCAGTTCGCCCCACTGCGAATTAAAGGGTAGAATTCAAAGCCGAACCGAAAGGAGAGCATTCAGTGATCCATTACATTTAACTCTATTCTCAGAGGGAGAATAGGGCTATAAATTTTAATAAGAAGAACGAAGAAGGAACTACCATACTCAACTCGCTATATTCCACATTACCCTTCTGGACTTTCGCGCAGATTTCGGGGAGGGGACTCTACCTATAGTGAGCCATTCTATACATTTACAAACACGGTTAGGATGGGTCCTCGGCCATTGATAATCTTTGCTCAGGGTGGATGTCCCAGGTTGGAATTCTCGGGTAAGTGGTTGATAAGCGAATGTGATTGTGATTCGCAGCATTTTCTCGATGGTGTTTCTCGTTACTTGTTAGAGTTGGGCTCTTCGACTCTGTGAACGGTTTGATGGTGGCTTATCGGATCATCGGGTCCATCATTGGGAATCGTGTATCGCCAGTTGGGAGCCTCTTGACCGTCCGTCTCCAGGAAACCTGTATGGAAGAAAAGAGGGAACACAAGTGGGAAAGAAAGACGGGGGAAGCCCAAAAGGACCAAAAGGGCAAACAAAGAGCTTCTTTGTTGCGCGATTTTAGACCGCAACAACTCCACCCTTACCTCCCGTGAAATGTGGTACACATTTCAATAGGGCACCTAGCAATTGAAAGGTAAAACAAAACGTAACAGAAGTAGACATGGCCGGACTGACAAAAGATTGGCCATAAACATAGAAGGGGAGCCGTGGCCGGGCTAACAAGAGATTGGCCGATGGTATGAAAACGCTGGTGGGGCTAATTTCGCTGAGTAGTAGTTCGCTGCATCTGAAAGGATGCAATTCCTACGCCATACAATCTCATTTGGCAGATATTGAACATCTCGCCGCCTAAGATTGTATGCTTTCGACGACTTTTTGGCTGCATCTGCTAACTTCCTATCAATATCTTTTCTTAGCTCCTCAAAACGTTTTCCTTGCTCAGTCATGTTGATTTCCCTAACTCCTAACTCTGACTCACTATCTGGCCTATTCTATGTATCCCTATCTAAACTACTAACTGAAGTACTGTGTGGATCCTGATTCCCTACTGAGTCCCTATCTAACCTGTCTGAGGTGGTACCTAAAGTCGAAGACATACGACCTGAAGTAGCCATCTCCTTCCCGGAATTCGCGTAGTACGGGGTAACTCCTTACACGTCGTGCTGCGCAGTGCGGATGCAACAAGCTACCTTCTCCAGATGTGTTTTCCTATTACTTCCTTCCATTCTAAATTATTGTCATAAACAATCACGTGACCTGCCTTAACAGATTTATATAAAATTTCCTTATCGACCATCCAGGCCGGAAAAGCTAATGGGTTCGACTCTACTTTCATCGTCATCTTCGTGATTCAAGGATTAGAAACCTTCTGTTGTTGCTGTTGTATTTCCCCTATCACAGGAACCGTCCGTGAAAGCAAATCGGGTACAACGTGATCTTTCCCCTTCCGATGCACGATTTCGAAGCCGAACTGCTGCAATCTAAGCGCCCACCTAGTTAGGCTACCGCACGGATCCTTGAGATTGCTTAACCAGATCAGTGAGTAATGATCTGGTTAAGCAATCTGATACTGTCGTAACTTCTCAATAGCCCACAAAACCGCTAAGCACTCTTTCTCCGTGGTTGAAAAGTTTCTCTCGTTCCTATCCAAAGACCTACTCGAGCAACAAATTACTTTCTCACCCTCGTCGAATGTCTGAGAGAGCACTGCTCCAATTCCAAAGTCCGATGCGTCGGTTTGCACGACAAACTCCCGCTGAAAGTCCGGACACGTTAATATTGGGGCAGTTACTAAGCACTCCTTTGCTTTCTGAAAACTCCCCTAGCACTCTTCAGACCAGACGAACCTACTCCCTTTCTTTAAAAGATCAGACAACGGCTTTACCAAAACTGCAAAGTTTTTTCCTATACCAGGATACCGTTCCTATAAAACTCCTAACTTGTTTGATATTCTTCGGTGCGGGTATCTTTACCATACTCTCAACCTTTTCTGGATCCACATGCAACCCATTGCCATCCACAACATAACCTAAAAATTTTAGAGATGGCCTACAAAAATTGCATTTTTCCCTACTAACTATAAGTCCTGCAGCACGCAACCGCTGAAAGACTTCCTGCAAAATCTCTACCTGTTTGTCGAAGGACTCGGTGACGATGATAATGTCGTCGAGGTACACGAAGACAAAAGGTGCTAGATCGGCTCCTAGCACGTTATCTAAACCTTTGCCAAGTCGCAGGAGCGTTATGCAGACCAAATGGCTTGCGCTTGAACTGGAACAGTCCCCGGTTAGGGACTGTGAAAGCCGTGTCTCGACTGTTCCTCGACTGTTCCTCCAAAGGTATCTGCCAATAAGCAGATTTGATGTCCAAGGACGAAAGGTACTTGGCATTCCTCAGTCTATCCAGGATGGCGGAAATGTACGGTAAAGGGTAAGCATCCCTTTCTGTAACCTGGTTTAACTTCCTATAATCTACACAGAACCTATAAGAACCATCTTTCTTCTTAATCATTACTATGGGTGAAGCCCAAGAACTATCTGACTTTTCCATCACGCCATCCTTTAACATCTGTTCTAATTCAATATATATATGTTGCTGAATTGCAGGCGAAACCGGATAATATCGCTGCTTAATTGGTTGAGAAGACGTCCTAGTCCTATGCTCAACCAACGCAGTACAGCCTATGCCCTCTGGCATTTCCCTAAAAACTTGCTCAATTAGACCCCGAAGTTGCTCTTCCTGCACCTCATCAATGCAATGAACGAAATCGAAGCTTCCGCAGCTTGATTTGAAAAACTCCACTGTCCTGATCGTATATCCGGGACGATTCCCGTACGGGCCCAAAAGTCGGTGCCCAAAATCAAGACATGAGGTAGTTATGGAATCACGAGGCATTCCAGCAACATTGACTTATCCTGCACTACAAATGGTAAAGATATGCTACCTTCTACTCCTACTCCCGCACCGTCAGCTAAAGTTTCAATACCTACATTTGTTTGTTCTAATTTTGGACCTGTATTCTCTAAAGCTTTCCATCCATCTCTACCGATGATCGTGCGCGAGGCTCCTGAAACTAATAAACCTACAAGTTTGATACCATAAACGCTTACTCCTAATTATGGGCGTACGTCATTCTCCTTTTCCTCAAGTGTGAAACCTAACTGAACGTCCAACTGGTTGCCAGCAGGCAACCTATTTTAAACCGACGGAGCTCTTGTCCTGCTGACACAAGAGACCGAATCCCGCTTCCCAAACACGTCCTACAATCCCTACGAATAACCCCTAGCTGACCACAACCTAAACATATCCTAGGAGCGGAACATTCTCGAGAAAAGTGACCTTCCCTATTACAATTAAAGCACCTCAACCTTCTTACAGGCTGAGGGTCCCTACTAAGAACGGCGACTGTTGGTGACGTTAGTTCCTCAACAGACACGTAAGCCAATTCGGGTTCCAATAAGTTACGTGAGCGTGGAAGTGGAGGCGGCGCAAATGATTTCACATTCGCTCGGACCATCTCCAGCTTCCTTCCTAAAACAACCAGATCCCTAATTGAAGATGGTTCTACCAAGCCCAATTGTGTTTGGTAGAACGGTGCAATATTCCGTTGCAAAATTCCTAATCTTAATCGCTCTGAGAGCGGTTCCGACAACCGACCGAACACATTTTCCATGGTGGCCACATACACACCGATGGATTCATCCTTCTCTTGGGTACGTCGTTTGATCTCTTCCAAAAGCAGATCATCATAATTTGGAGCCAAGAACTTCAATTTCAATTCCCTACACAACTCCTGCCATGAACCAGCAGTTCTCCTCACCGCCCTAAGCCAAATAAGTAAAATAAATAAATAAATAGAGTGGCGCAACAGCTCGAGGTGAACCAGGGCCAACTTCTCAACAATGTATGCTGGTGTGTTGATTTCTTTACATACAAGGGGACCTACAATTTTTTGCCGAATCCGAACGGCACTTTGAGAAGTTTTTCAAGACAATTAATACTCTCGGAGGGCTTGTCAAACCCTCGCGGAGGTGGGGACCGTGAAAAAGAACAAGTCTTTTTTTTCAGGTGACGATGGCAGGATTCGAACCCAGACCTCCGGCGTAGTAAGCACACACACTAACCACTACGCCACGGCACCCCACAAATAAGCACCCACAAGCCAAATAAGTGTCTTCCCTGAAAACAAGTCAACTGCCGACCTAAACAACTGGGAATCAGAAATCCCCAAAGCTTCCCTAAGTTCCTCAACTCTTTCTAGAAAAGAATTTACCGATGCCCCGCAACTTTCTCCCGTAAATTTTAAATCCCACTTCGAGAGATTTTCCGCTCTCTCGGTAGGGATGTATGCGCGATCGTCTCGCTCACCATCGACTCCACTACTCCGTAGCAATGCACTACCCGAAGTCGATGGCGGTGAGTTGTTCCATGGTACTACTACGGTGTGGGTTTCCTTTACCCGCTGGTATTCTGCATTTTCATTTTCTTCTCCTTTCTCGTCATCGTCTTCTTCGTCATCTTCTATATCCGCCAGAAGCATCATCAGGGTTGTTTTTAGCTGAGTTTTCGCTTTTACTTCTTCCTGAACACCGTTCACATGACCTGCCTATTCTTTTATACTCGGATGAGTTCCTGTGGGGTGGATTTTCCAAGCCCTTCCTAATTTCCAAGATTTTTTCCTCCACCGCTTCCCGGTCTTCTACAAACTGAAACGAGTATTTACATGATTCGAATGAACCCCGTTTCTCCATAGCCCTAACCGCGCGAAGAGAGTTTCGCATCTCATCTACTTTTCCAACCAAAAGACCCCTGCAATGCATTTCATATGCAAGTTCATCCTGCGCTAAACGATTAATACCTTAATTATTAATAAAGGTTATAGGTCTAAAATTAGAACAAACAAAAGTAGGACAGTGGAGTTTTTCAAATCAAGCTGCGGTAGCTTCGATTTCGTCCATTAGGGAGAGGACGGATTTGGATGAGGTGCAGGAAGAGCCAAGGCCGTAGCCAGAGAAATATTTCGGGAGGGATTTGATCTTTGAAAAATATATTTTTGTACCCTACCTAGGGTTATATGTATTAAGTTTGTAACGCATTGAAGTTATCACCGTAAGAAGACCCTTAAGATCTTATGGCGTATTCTTTTGAACACCGAATTGCCAAATTATACTTTGTGTTCGTGACAAAGACAGCGCCTATTTGGATGTGGTTTCGTTGTTGGAGGCAGACTTAGGCAAAAAGTCTTGAGCTTCAACCCTGTAAGCGAGCGCCTCGCGACGATCCGCATCAAGGCTAAATTCGCCAACATTAGCCTGATATGCGCACATGCCGCCACAGAGGAGAAAGATGACGAGACCAAAGATATGTTCTACGAACTTTTGGACAAAACTTATGAGCAGTGCCCTAGCTACGACATTAAGATTGTCCTAGGCGATTTTAATGCCAAGCTAGGAAGGGAGGGCATCTTTGGTCGTACTGTCGGAAAGCTTAGCCTGCACGACACGACCTCCGATAACGGATTCAGGCTGATCGACTTTGCTGCGGGGCGACACGTTGTGGTAGCTAGTACACAGTTCCCGCATCTCAATATTCACAAAGGGACATGGAGATCTCCCGATCAATCAACCGTCAACCAGATAGACCATATTGCGATCGACGCAAGGCACTCCTCCAGTATCATGGATGTCCGAACTTTCCGAGGGGCCAACATTGACTCGGATCACTACCTTGTTGTAGCCAAGGTACGGCTGCGGATATCCCGACCAGCGCCAAGTAATGGAAATACTGTGAGGAAGTTTGACGTCGGCCGACTACAATCGCAAGAGATCGCCAGGTCCTTCTTCACCCGAGGCTCTCAAAACCTTCTACGAAGTCCTATGCAACCAGCATCAAGTATTGATAGCCAGTGGCAACACTGCCAAAATGCCATCAGAGACGCCGCCTCTGAAGTGCTGGGTTTCACACGGCGACCACAACGAAACCCCTGGTTTGACGATGAATGCCGGCAAGCACATGCAGCTAAACAGGAAGCATACAAAGCGGCGCTGCACAGAAGGACTAGAGCTGCTCGCGAGCTCTACGAGCAGAGGAGGAGAGAGGAGCACCGGCTTCTCCGAAGGAAAAAGAGAGAGCACGAGAAGCGCGCGGTTGAAGAGATAGAGAGATGTTACAACAGGAATGAGGTTAGAAAGTTTTACCAAAGGATTAAAAGGTCCTGCCAAGGGTATAAACTTCGAACTGAAGCCTGTAAGGACCATCAAGGGAACATCGTTGTAGAATCGCAGTCGGTGCTGAGGATTTGGAAAGACCACTTCTGCAGACTGTATAACGGCGAGGACGAACCAAATACCGCTGTCAGGCAGAGCGAACCATTCAACCCGGGCGAAGACGTTACCGACGAAGCATACGAACGATACCGCCCACCCGACCTGGAGGAGGTGAAAGTAGCTGTGTCTAAGCTCAAGTGCAACAAAGCAGCCGGAGCAGACGGCCTAGCTGCCGAACTTTTTAAATCCGCTGGCGATGAGCTGGTAAGGAGCATGCACCAGCTCATCTGCAAGATATGGTCGGAAGAAAGCATGCCCGACGAATGGAACCTCAGCATTGTTTGCCCGATCCTGAAGAAAGGAGACTCTCTGAGTTGTGCCAACTACAGAGGCATAAGTCTTCTTAACATCGCATACAAGATCTTTTCTGCTGTACTGCGTGAACGCCTGAAGCCGTTTGTCAACAATCTGATAGGCACATATCAGTGTGGCTTTAGGCCAGGAAAGTCCACCATCGATCAAATATTCACACTGCGGCAGATCTTGGAGAAAACCCAGGAATTCCAAATCGATTCACACCACCTCTTCATCGATTTCAAGGCCGCGTATGACAGCATCTATAGAGACGAGCTATATAGCGCAATGTCTAGTTTTGGCATCCCTGCCAAACTCGTCAGTCTGTGCAGGATGACGATGGAAAACTCACGCTGTTCCGTCAAGGTCGGCAAAGACCTCACCGACCCCTTTGATGTCAAAAAAGGATTTAGACAAGGCGACGCGCTGTCATGCGACTTCTTTAACATCATACTTGAGAGAATTGTGCAGAACTCTCGCGCCAACACCAGAGGTACAATCTTTCAAAAGTCCGTTCAACTACTTGCATACGCAGACGACATTGACATAATCGGTAGAACAAAGCGTGATGTCAGTGAAGCCTTCGTGAGTATTGGGACGGAAGCGGCGAATATGGGTTTAGCAGTCAATGAGGGCAAAACCAAGTATATGCTGTCATCAAGAAAAGACACCCAACACCGACGTCTTGGACAAAACATCACCATCGACAGCTATAACTTTGAGGTAGTTAGGGACTTTGTCTACCTGGGTTCCGCTATCAATTCAGACAATGACACCAGCGCTGAAATCAAACGAAGGATAACTCTTGCCAATCGCTGTTTCTTTGGGCTAAGAAGGCAATTGAGTAGCAAAGCCCTCTCTCGAGCAACTAAAGTGTCCATGTATAAGACCCTCATCATCCCAGTCCTGCTTTACGGTGCAGAAGCATGGACCCTGTCAAAGGCGGATGAAACACTTTAGGCTGCTTCGAGAGGAAAATTCTTCGGACGATTTACGGTCCCGTCTGCATAGACGGAGAGTGGAGGAGGAGATATAACATCGAACTGTACGGGCTTTACAGCGATACCGACCTAGCCAAAAGAGTCAAAACACAACGTCTACGATGGCTGGGTCATCTAGAGCGGATGGACACCAACGCCCCGGCCCGGAAAATCTTCGAATCCACACCGCAGGGACGACGCGGTAGACGAGCACCGAGACTCAGGTGGCGCACGCAAGTGGAAGGGGACCTCAGCCAACTTCGCGTGCGAAACTGGAGACGGCTAGCTAGAGACAGAGCTGGCTGAGGCCCAGGTCCACCCCGGACTGTAGCGCCACCTTAAGTAAGTTCGTGACAATTCCAGCGTGGTGTACACTCGGCTTGATTGTGTACAGAACGACAAATACTGCACCGGCGCGCAATGATCACTTACGTCTCAACTTGCTTTGAATTAATTTTGTTTAGTTTTTTTTGCTTCGTAACGTGATTTTATTGGCGTCGGTTTCTTGTACTTTTACTTAAAATGAATTTTGATAGCTCTAAATTTGAGTTTTATCGATTTCATACAATTTCAGTCGTGTTGTAAATAATCACGAATGAAAATTGAGTCGAAACGTCACTTCACATACACAATCAAAGCTACACCCAGTCTCCACCGTCAAAAACGACGGTGGCGAAATTTCGAGTTCGGTGTAGACACCGAACTAATTCGGAGTTCAAAAAAACATTTACACGAGAACGATTCCGTTCAGTTGTATGAGAAACGAACATTTTTTTATTGTATTCCACACCAGTTTCACGATTCAGTGTTGAAAAGAATACGCCATTAAAAAGATATGAACGAGACCGACAGGAGAATTGATTCGCTGTGTCCATCCGGATGTTTACAAGCTCCAGATTGTAAGTTTTGAGCTAGACAGCTGAAATTTGACCGTCGCTTCCGCTAATTCCGCAAACAGACAGGCCCACCAAAGGCTTATGCTTACGAACGCCTTTATTTTTTTTAAAGACTGTACAGTCTTTATATATAATCACATAAAAGTTATATGACAATCGCACAAGCACACTGGTCTTTCGTATGCAGCATAATTTTCTAATTGTCTTTAGGGCGATAGAAAAAATGTTGGCCTAGCATTGACTGTGGCCAACCTTTGACTCGCTGCAACGAAAAACAAGTGATTTAGTGCACGCGTTCGTCTGTAATGAACTTTTACATAATTTCATAAGTTTTTTGGCGTGAGTTCACATTAGTCGTTTCTGCAGGCGGTTTGGAATATAACACACATACTGTGCTAATGCGAGGTTATTTCGCGTAGACGCAGGTAATTTTTAGGGGAATATTTCTTCGAAAGTTTAGCAAAAGTAGACTAACTTCAAAGCTCTTCTTGGCTTTTGAAGGGAAATGGCTGTTTCACCAGGCAATGTTTAGGTTGTTTAGCCTTTTGAATGTTAATTTCAACTGCTTCCCCAGGGATCGCGATGGGCCCGTTTTGGTGTCTAGTGTAGTGTTTGAGTGACTTTTTTCACCACATGCCTTTTTAACCTAATTTTCTAACATTGGCCTGAATTTATTTACTGTATGTCAATTAATTGTAATCACGCCTCCGAAAATGGGCATGGGCTAAAAATTAAACTCAGTTAAGTCTAATTTCGTAAGAATCATGAGAAAACGGATTTTGTCCAAAAGCAAAAATTTATTCATTAATAAAAACAGTTTTTTCCTAAAAGCGCCCCCTAAAAGTGGGTGGTGCTCAATACTTTTGTATGTAATAAACTGAGCAAACAGTAATATCCTTAATATTTGGCATAATTTGTTTTTCGATTTTGAATTAATTTTCCGAGAAATCAGGTTTTTAAATATCTTTCTAACTTGTTAAAAGTAGTCACGGCCGATGATGTGGGCGGTAAAATTTTTGCCTAGTTAAAGGCTTCTGGCCACTTATGCTTTACACCAAAATTTGTTGCGTGGTAGTAAGCGGATTTTACCAATTTTAGCGATTGTGCAACATAACAGGGCTCAAAAGCAAAAACAACAGGGCTCAAAAGCATCACCACAAGCATAAAAAGTAACCACTGCCAAAGTTCTGGAAACAATATCGTGTAACCGACATTATTGCTCTGTTCTCTTTAAAAAACTCACTTCTAAAAAATTTCGGGGGGGGGGGGGAGATCAAACCCTTGGGAAGAGCAACTTCGGGGGCTAATTGAGCAAGTTTTTAGGGAAATGCCAGAGGGTATAGGCTGTACTACGTTGGTTGAGCATAGGATGAGGACGTCTTCTCAACCAATTAAGCAGCGATATTATCCGGTTTCGCCTGCAATTAAACATTATATAGATAGAGAATTAGAACAGATGTTAAAGGATGGCGTAATAGAAAAGTTAGATAGTTCTTGGGCTTCACTCATAGTAATGATTAAGAAGAAAGATGGTTCTTACAAGTTCTGTGTGGATTATAAGAAGTAAAACCAGGTTACAGAAAGGGATGCTTATCCTTTACCGTACATTTCCGCCATCCTGGATAGACTGAGGAATGCCATCATGCTTTCGTCCTTGGACATTAAATCTGCTTATTGGCAAATACCTATGGAGGAACAGTCGAGGAAATACACGGCTTTCACAGTCCCTAACCGGGGACTGTTCCAGTTCAAGCGCATGCCATTTGGTCTGCATAATGCTCCTGCGACTTGGCAAAGGTTTATAGATAACGTAATGGGAGCCGATCTAGAACCCCTTGTTTGACCGAAGAATATCAAACAAGGTAGGAGTTTTATAGGAACGGTATCCTGGTATAGGAAATTTATACCAAACGTTGCAGTTTTGGTGAAGCCGTTGTCTGATCTTTTAATGAAAGGGAGTAGGTTCGTCTGCTCTGAAGAGTGCGAGGGGAATTTTCAGAGAGCAAAGAAGTGGTTAGTAACTGATACTGGTCCCCGATAACAGCCCCTATTCCAACAGGTAACGCGAGCGTGGATGTGGAGGCGGCGCAAATGATTCCACATTCGGTCGGACCATCTGCAGCTTCCTTCCTAAAACAACCAGATCCCTAATTGAAGATGGTTCTTCCAAGCCCAATTGTGTTTTGTAGAACGGTGCAATATTCCGTTGCACAATTCCTAATCTTAATCGCTCTGAGAGCGGTTCCGACAACCGACCGAACACATTTTCCATGGTGGCCACATACACATCGATGGATTCATCCTTCTCTTGGGTACGTCGTTTGATCTCTTCCAAAAGCAGATCATCATAATTTGGAGCCAAGAACTTCAATTTCAATTCCCTACACAACTCCTGCCATGAACCAGCAGTTCTCCTCACCGCCCTAAGCCAAATAAGTGCCTTCCCTGAAAACAAGTCAACTGTCGACCTAAACAACTGGGAATCAGAAATCCCCATAGCTTCCCTAAGTTCCTCAACTCTTTCTAGAAAAGAATTTACCGATGCCCCGCAACTTTCTCCCGTAAATTTTAAATCCCACTTCGAGAGATTTTCCGCTCTCTCGGTAGGGATGTATGCGCGATCGTCTCGCTCACCATCGACTCCATTACTCCGTAGCAATGCACTACCCGAAGTAGATGGCGGTGAGTTGTTCCATGGTACTACTACGGTGTGGGTTTCCTTTACCCGCTGGTATTCTGCATTTTCATTTTCTTCTCCTTTCTCGTCATCGTCTTCTTCGTCATCTTCTAGATCCGCCAGAAGCATCATCAGGGTTGTTTTTAGCTGAGTTTTCGCTTTTACTTCTTCCTGAACACCGTTCACATGACCTGCCTATTCTTTTATACTCGGATGAGTTCCTGTGGGGTGGATTTTCCAAGCCCTTCCTAATTTCCAAGATTTTTTCCTCCACCGCTTCCCGGTCTTCTACAAACTGAAACGAGTATTTACATGATTCGAATGAACCCCGTTTCTCCATAGCCCTAACCGCGCGAAGAGAGTTTCGCATCTCATCTACTTTTCCAACCAAAAGACCCCTGCAATGCATTTCATAAGCAAGTTCATCCTGCGCTAAACGATTAATACCTCACCAAATACTTGAAAATACAAATTAAGTCACCTAAAATGCAATTAACCAACCAAAATATCACAAAGGAAGATACCTACGAAAGTACTAAAAAAGTATTAAACGAAAACGAAATCGGTAACCCTATTTCCCTTGTTACTCACGACCAAAAGGTAAACAAACTAATTCGAACAAGCAAAAACAACAACAACTCGTTTGTACTTGAACTTCTTAACGTCCGAGAGAGAAAAACTTATAACGCCCGATCAGGAATAAAAAGAAATCACCGATTAATAACTTATGAAAAGAATGAGGTATCACGAATATAAAATTAATGAAATTAAATCAAAAATACCTATTATAGTAAGAAAAATAAGTAAAAAAAACTTACGGAAAACAAAACAAACTCGCAACTCCAGACAGTGTTATTGTATGCCGCGTATGGACCCTGGGGAATTATTAAACTCGTTGCCTGTTGGGTTGACAATGATTTCCTGATGAGTTTGCGGAGGAGTTAGCGTTTATTGTATTAACCTTGTAGGTTTATTAGATTCAGGAGTTTCGCGCACGATCATCGGTAAAATGGAAAGTTTTAAAGGCTATAGGTCTAAAATTAGAACAAACAAAAGTAGGACAGTGGAGTTTTTCAAATCAAGCTGCGGTAGCTTCGATTTCGTCCATTAGGGAGAGGACGGATTTGGATGAGGTGCAGGAAGAGCCAAGGCCGTAGCCAGAGAAATATTTCGGGAGGGATTTGATCTTTGAAAAATATATTTTTGTACCCTACCTAGGGTTATATGTATTAAGTTTGTAACGCATTGAAGTTATCACCGTAAGAAGACCCTTAAGATCTTATGGCGTATTCTTTTGAACACCGAATTGCCAAATTGTACTTTGTGTTCGTGACAAAGACAGCGCCTATTTGGATGTGGTTTCGTTGTTGGAGGCAGACTTAGGCAAAAAGTCTTGAGCTTCAACCCTGTAAGCGAGCGCCTCGCGACGATCCGCATCAAGGCTAAATTCGCCAACATTAGCCTGATATGCGCACATGCCCCCACAGAGGAGAAAGATAACGAGACCAAAGATATGTTCTACGAACTTTTGGACAAAACTTATGAGCAGTGCCCTAGCTACGACATTAAGATTGTCCTAGGCGATTTTAATGCCAAGCTAGGAAGGGAGGGCATCTTTGGTCGTACTGTCGGAAAGCTTAGCCTGCACGACACGACCTCCGATAACGGATTCAGGCTGATCGACTTTGCTGCGGGGCGACACGTTGTGGTAGCTCACTACCTTGTTGTAGCCAAGGTACGGCTGCGGATATCCCGACCAGCGCCAAGTAATGGAAATACTGTGAGGAAGTTTGACGTCGGCCGACTACAATCGCAAGAGATCGCCAGGTCCTTCTTCACCCGAGTCTCTCAAAACCTTCTACGAAGTCCTATGCAACCAGCATCAAGGGTTGATAGCCAGTGGCAACACTGCCAAAATGCCATCAGAGACGCAGCCTCTGAAGTGCTGGGTTTCACACGGCGACCACAACGAAACCCCTGGTTTGACGATGAATGCCGGCAAGCACATGCAGCTAAACAGGAAGCATACAAAGCGGCGCTGCACAGAAGGACTAGAGCTGCTCGCGAGCTCTACGAGCAGAGGAGGAGAGAGGAGCACCGGCTTCTCCGAAGGAAAAAGAGAGAGCACGAGTAGCGCGCGGTTGAAGAGATAGAGAGATGTTACAACAGGAATGAGGTTAGAAAGTTTTACCAAAGGATCAAAAGGTCCTGCCAAGGGTATAAACTTCGAACTGAAGCCTGTAAGGACCATCAAGGGAACATCGTTGTAGAATCGCAGTCGGTGCTGAGGATTTGGAAAGACCACTTCTGCAGACTGTATAACGGCGAGGACGAACCAAATACCGCTGTCAGGCAGAACGAACCATTCAACCCGGGCGAAGACGTTACCGACGAAGCATACGAACGATACCGCCCACCCGACCTGGAGGAGGTGAAAGTAGCTGTGTCTAAGCTCAATTGCAACAAAGCAGCCGGAGCAGACGGCCTAGCTGCCGAACTTTTTAAATCCGCTGGCGATGAGCTGGTTAGGAGCATGCACCAGCTCATCTGCAAGATATGGTCGGAAGAAAGCATGCCCGACGAATGGAACCTCAGCATTGTTTGCCCGATCCTGAAGAAAGGAGACTCTCTGAGTTGTGCCAACTACAGAGGCATAAGTCTTCTTAACATCGCATACAAGATCTTTTCTGCTGTACTGTGTGAACGCCTGAAGCCGTTTGTCAACAATCTGATAGGCACATATCAGTGTGGCTTTAGGCCAGGAAAGTCCACCATCGATCAAATATTCACACTTCGGCAGATCTTGGAGAAAACCCAGGAATTCAAAATCGATACACACCACCTCTTCATCGATTTCAAGGCCGCGTATGACAGCATCTATAGAGACGAGCTATATAGCGCAATGTCTAGTTTTGGCATCCCCGCCAAACTCGTCAGTCTGTGCAGGATGACGATGGAAAACTCACGCTGTTCCGTCAAGGTCGGCAAAGACCTTACCGACCCCTTTGATGTCAAAAAAGGATTTAGACAAGGCGACGCGCTGTCATGCGACTTCTTTAACATCATACTTGAGAGAATTGTGCAGAACTCTCGCGCCAACACCAGAGGTACAATCTTTCAAAAGTCCGTTCAACTACTTGCATACGCAGACGACATTGACATAATCGGTAGAACAAAGCGTGATGTCAGTGAAGCCTTCGTGAGTATTGGGACGGAAGCGGCGAATATGGGTTTAGCAGTCAATGAGGGCAAAACCAAGTATATGCTGTCATCAAGAAAAGACACCCAACACCGACGTCTTGGACAAAACATCACCATCGACAGCTATAACTTTGAGGTAGTTAGGGACTTTGTCTACCTGGGTTCCGCTATCAATTCAGACAATGACACCAGCGCTGAAATCAAACGAAGGATAACTCTTGCCAATCGCTGTTTCTTTGGGCTAAGAAGGCAATTGAGTAGCAAAGCCCTCTCTCGAGCAACTAAAGTGTCCATGTATAAGACCCTCATCATCCCAGTCCTGCTTTACGGTGCAGAAGCATGGACCCTGTCAAAGGCGGATGAAACACTTTAGGCTGCTTCGAGAGGAAAATTCTTCGGACGATTTACGGTCCCGTCTGCATAGACGGAGAGTGGAGGAGGAGATATAACATCGAACTGTACGGGCTTTACAGCGATACCGACCTAGCCAAAAGAGTCAAAACACAACGTCTACGATGGCTGGGTCATCTAGAGCGGATGGACACCAACGCCCCGGCCCGGAAATTCTTCGAATCCACACCGCAGGGACGACGCGGTAGACGAGCACCGAGACTCAGGTGGCGCACGCAAGTGGAAGGGGACCTCAGCCAACTTCGCGTGCGAAACTGGAGACGGCTAGCTAGAGACAGAGCTGGCTGAGGCCCAGGTCCACCCCGGACTGTAGCGCCACCTTAAGTAAGTTCGTGACAATTCCAGCGTGGTGTACACTCGGCTTGATTGTGTACAGAACGACAAATACTGCACCGGCGCGCAATGATCACTTAAGTCTCAACTTGCTTTGACTTCATTTTGTTTAGTTTTTTTTGCTTCGTAACGTGATTTTGTTGGCGTCGGTTTCTTGTACTTTTACTTAAAATGAATTTTGATAGCTCTAAATTTGAGTTTTATCGATTTCATACAATTTCAGTCGTGTTGTAAATAATCACGAATGAAAATTGAGTCGAAACGTCACTTCACATACACAATCAAAGCTACACCCAGTCTCCACCGTCAAAA
The DNA here is from genome assembly GCA_947623515.1 of Neoascia interrupta. Taxonomy (NCBI): domain Eukaryota; kingdom Metazoa; phylum Arthropoda; class Insecta; order Diptera; family Syrphidae; genus Neoascia; species Neoascia interrupta. The sequence goes on from OX392463.1 coordinate 93,258,602, forward strand.
ACGACGGTGGCGAAATTTCGAGTTCGGTGTAGACACCGAACTAATTCGGAGTTCAAAAAAACATTTACACGAGAACGATTCCGTTCAGTTGTATGAGAAACGAACATTTTTTTATTGTATTCCACACCAGTTTCACGATTCAGTGTTGAAAAGAATACGCCATTAAAAAGATATGAATGAGACCGACAGGAGAATTGATTTGCTGTGTCCATCCGGATGTTTACAAGCTCCAGATTGTAAGTTTTGAGCTAGACAGCTGAAATTTGACCGTCGCTTCCGCTAATTCCGCAAACAGACAGGCCCACCAAAGGCTTATGCTTACGAACTCCTCTATTTTTTTAAAGACTGTACAGTCTTTATATATAATCACATAAAAGTTATATGACAATCGCACAAGCACACTGGTCTTTCGTATGCAGCATAATTTTCTAATTGTCTTTAGGGCGATAGAAAAAATGTTGGCCTAGCATTGACTGTGGCCAACCTTTGACTCGCTGCAACGAAAAACAAGTGATTTAGTGCACGCGGTCGTCTGTAATGAACTTTTACATAATTTCATAAGTTTTTTGGCGTGAGTTCACATTAGTCGTTTCTGCAGGCGGTTTGGAATATAACACACATACTGTGCTAATGCGAGGTTATTTCGCGTAGACGCAGGTAATTTTTAGGGGAATATTTCTTCGAAAGTTTAGCAAAAGTAGACTAACTTCAAAGCTCTTCTTGGCTTTTGAAGGGAAATGGCTGTTTCACCAGGCAATGTTTAGGTTGTTTAGCCTTTTGAATGTTAATTTCAACTGCTTCCCCAGGGATCGCGATGGGCCCGTTTTGGTGTCTAGTGAAGTGTTTGAGTGACTTTTTTCACCACATGCCTTTTTAACCTAATTTTCTAACATTGGCCTGAATTTATTTACTGTATGTCAATTAATTTTATTCACGCCTTCGAAAATGGGCGTGGGCTAAAAATTAAACTCAGTTAAGTCTAATTTCGTTAGAATCATGAGAAAACGGATTTTGTCCAAAAGCAAAAATTTATTCATTAATGCAAACAGTTTTTTCCTAAAAGCGCCCCCTAAAAGTGGGTGGTGCTCAATACTTTTGTATGTAATAAACTGAGCAAACAGTAATATCCTTAATATTTGGCATAATTTGTTTTTCGATTTTGAATTAATTTTCCGAGAAATCAGGTTTTTAAATATCTTTCTAACTTGTTAAAAGTAGTCACGGCCGATGATGTGGGCGGTAAAATTTTTGCCTAGTTAAAGGCTTCTGGCCACTTATGCTTTACACCAAAATTTGTTGCGTGGTAGTAAGCGGATTTTACCAATTTTAACGATTGTGCAACATAACAGGGCTCAAAAGCAAAAACAACAGGGCTCAAAAGCATCACCACAAGCATAAAAAGTAATCACTGCCAAAGTTCTGGAAACAATATCGTGTAACCGACATTATTGCTCTGTTCTCTTTAAAAAACTCACTTACCAATTAAGCAGCGATATTATCCGGTTTCGCCTGCAATTAAACAACATATAGATAGAGAATTAGAACAGATGTTAAAGGATGGCGTAATAGAAAAGTTAGATAGTTCTTGGGCTTCACTCATAGTAATGATTAAGAAGAAAGATGGTTCTTACAAGTTCTGTGTGGATTATAAGAAGTAAGACCAGGTTACAGAAAGGGATGCTTACCCTTTACCGTACATTTCCGCCATCCTGGATAGACTGAGGAATGCCATCATGCTTTCGTCCTTGGACATTAAATCTGCTTATTGGCAAATACCTATGGAGGAACAGTCGAGGAAATACACGGCTTTCACAGTCCCTAACCGGGGACTGTTCCAGTTCAAGCGCATGCAATTTGGTCTGCATAATGCTCCTGCGACTTGGCAAAGGTTTATAGATAACGTAATGGGAGCCGATCTAGAACCCCTTGTTTGACCGAAGAATATCAAACAAGGTAGGAGTTTTATAGGAACGGTATCATGGTATAGGAAATTTATACCAAACGTTGCAGTTTTGGTGAAGCCGTTGTCTGATCTTTTAATGAAAGGGAGTAGGTTCGTCTGCTCTGAAGAGTGCGAGGGGAATTTTCAGAGAGCAAAGAAGTGCATAGTAACTGATACTGGTCCCCGATAACAGCCCCTATTCCAACAGGTAACGCGAGCGTGGATGTGGAGGCGGCGCAAATGATTCCACATTCGGTCGGACCATCTGCTGCTTCCTTCCTAAAACAACCAGATCCCTAATTAAAGATGGTTCTTCCAAGCCCAATTGTGTTTTGTAGAACGGTGCAATATTCCGTTGCACAATTTCTAATCTTAATCGCTCTGGGAAAGGTTCCGACAACCGACTGAACATATTTTCCATGGTGGCCACATACACACCGATGGATTCATCCTTCCCTTGGGTACGTCGTTTGATCTCTTCTAAAAGCAGATCATCACAATTTGGAGACAAAAACTCCAATTTCAATACCCTACACAACTCCTGCCATGAACCAACAGTTCTCCTCACCGCCCTAAGCCAAATAAGTGCCTTCCCTGAAAACAAATCAACTGCCGACCTAAACAACTGGGATTCAGAAAACCCCCTAGCTTCCCTAAGTTCCTCAACTCCTTCTAGAAAAGAATTTACCGATGCCCCGCAACGTTCTCCCGTAAATTTTAAATCTCCACATTGGGCGCCACTTTGTTACACTTTTCCTTGGCGTTAGAATAAATAACGAAGGTGCGCCAATGGTGAGCTCGCGGATGTAAACAATTTGTGAAAACTAACAGCTAGCGGCGAAAAAGTGCAACAATACAGCAAGACTGCTCAGCAAGCGGATGGGTTCCGATAGATGACTATTTGGTATTGATACGAAATAAGATGCTTAAATGATTTTTGTACGTAGATTTAAATGGGCATCAGCTGTTTTATAGGTAAAATAGCAAAACTGTAGGTAGCTGAAAATTATTAGGTCCAATCAAAAGAATAACACTATGGTTTGGGTCTTTATAAACGTTCTAAGACAAGCGAAGGCGATTTATTAAAAGGAGTTAAGTTTAAAGAATTGGCCGATGAATCACAACAAGATTTGCTTGAACAGATTGGTATCACAACAAAGAAAAGCAACGCAAACAAGGAAACGGCCGAATGAAATAAAGTAAAAAGGTAAACAATTTTATCAATATCACCGCACGAAGAGAATGGCTAACTATTAAGACGTCCCGAATATTTAAAAGGGTTTTAAAGCAAAAAGGGGCGCGTGTCTTTTCTTAGGAAATTCTCGAAACGAAGGTCAACTAGTGAAATATAAAATCTTCTTCACAGTACACACAAACGCAAATCTCGTTAAACACTCTACTTATCTTTTCTTTTTCTCCTTTCCGTTCCTTTTTCTTTCTCCTTTCTATTCATCCTTTTAAGTCCCTTATCCTGGATCTTTTGGCTTCCAAAACTTCTTCCTCTGTACCTTTTCCTGAACAATAATCTTTTTCCTACTTCCAGCTCTCTTTTTCTTCCGCCAAATTCGCTAGGTAAACAAGAAGTGATTCACCCAAGCTTGGCTTGGCTTTTTCCCAAACAAACCATGACTCATTCACACACACATTCAACCAATCGTTTCATTCCGGCACAGTGGTTATTCGGCACGGCGTTTCAAGCCACGCTCAGCTCTTTGCTGCGCATGCTTGCCGTTATTGAACCCCAGCTGCATTCCTCTCACACGAGAATTCGTACTGTAAGGGACTTTTTGTGGTTCAGGGCTGGGGTGTTGCTCGCCGGATCCAGAGTTGAGAACAAAGAAGACGTAACTTTGTTTTTCGAGGTCGTCTGCCAGTATTTTTATTAATCTTATTTAACTCTACACAATACTACGGTTCTACTTAGAGACTACGGCCTTAACAATGTTTATAGTAACGCTTAACAATTTATCAATAACTTAAGGTAGGGGACAAGCGCACAGTATTGCTACTGGCAGAGGCTTGGTACGACGGATATAACCAGACTCAGTTATATCCGGCAGAATAGGTCAGCAACACAGTATTACTACTGGCAGAGGCTGTTACAATGAATATAACCAGACTCAGTTATACCCGGCAGAGTGGGTCAGCAACACAGTATCACTACTGGCAGAGGCTGTTACAACGAATATAACCAGACTCAGTTATAACCGGCAGAGTGGATCAGCAACACAGTATCGCTACTGGCAGAGGCTGTCACAACGAATATAACCAGACTCGGTTATACCCGGCAGAGTGGATCAGCAACACAGTATCGCTACTGGCAGAGGCTGTTACAACGAATATAACCAGACTCAGTTATACCCGGCAGAGTGGATCAGCAACACAGTACCGCTACTGGCAGAGGCTGTTACAACGAATATAACCAGACTCAGTTATACCCGGCAGAGTTGGTCAGGTGAGAGCCTCGTGTCACGAGGAGTTTGTCTTCTTTCTAGGGTCACGGCAGTGACAACGGTCGGTCGGTAGAGAAGATTTCCACTGTTCGTCACGTTCCTAGTTAGGGGGTCAGGAGGCCTCCCAAAAAATATTAAGCCGGTGGGTTCGCCGAGGCACACCCATGGCAAAAAAATTGTTTTCTGGACCTGATTTAGGTCCAAGGCTACACAGATACACAAAATTGGTACCAAACAACCGGTGTAGCCACTCCTACTCAATAACTTTCGTGCAGTCACAAAATGTGAATTCTATAAATGAATGGAAATGTTCCAATGGAAATATTTCTTGTGGTCGTGGCACAATGGTACAGGGTTGGTAAAATCGACTATGGCTTCGTGCATTGTCGTTTTACATTGTGGTCTTATGGCGCACAAATTCCCTTTGATGTCACTCTGTTGTGATGCATACACACTGTTGTCGTTGTTCGACCAGCCACGATATGCTGTGTACAGGCACGATACACTGTACGATGTGCACAGGCAGACCATGGGTACCAACACATTTGTTGTTGCTACACAGCCACTGCATGCCTACAGTGCGTGAACTACTAGTTTATCATGGGCGATATGAGCGTACGTTTTAATTGTTGTTTGTGTAACACTGCAATGGGAAAAACACGAAATTAGCAGTTGCATGGGAATCGGTGTTTATGCCGTTGGCTACTATAAATAACAGTATCGCATATTGGTGGCAAAACTGATTTTGATAAACAGCGGAAAGTATTTTTCCTTTGTAACGAGGTCTCTTCGTTACAGTACCAAGTCGCCCCACTGCGAATTAAAGGGTAGAATTCAAAGCCGAACCGAAAAGAGAGCATTCAGTGATCCATAGCATTTAACTCTATTCTCAGAAGGTAAATAGGGTTATACATTTTAGTAAGGAGAACGAAGAAGGAACTACCATACTCAACTCGCGATATACTATATTTTCCTAGTGGATTTTCGCGCAGATTTGGGGGAGGGGACTCTACCTACAGTAAACCATTTTTTACATTTACAAACACGGTTAGGATGGGCCCTCGGCCATTGATGATCTTCGCTCAGGGTGGATGTCTCACGTTGGAGTTCTCGGGTAAGTGGTTGATAAGCGAATGTGATTGTGATTCGCAGCATTTTCTCGATGGTATTTCTCGTAACTTCTTAAAATTGGGCTCTTTGACATTTCAGCTCTGTGAACGGTTTGATGGTGGTTTATCGGGTCATCGGGTCCATCATTGGGAATCGTGAATCGCCAGTTGGGAGCGTCCTGACCGTCCGTCTTGCTCCAGGAAACCTGGATGGCAAAAAAGAGGGAACACAAGTGGAAAAGAAAGGCGGGGGAAGCCAAAAAGGTGAATAGGAAGGAAGGCAGCTTCTTTGTTGCGCGATTTTAGACCTCAATAGAGTTTTGATTTGGTTTTACTCGGGTTTTGGTGGCGTTTTTCGTTTCCTGATTGTTCTGGAGACGTGTGGGATAACCTCCTTTTGACCATTTATGGGTTTACTTTTCAATTAAATTTTTCTTTGCTTAAAAACAGCTTAGTAGCTAAGAACTTACTCAAATTCTAATTTATTGAGATAGAGTTTTTCTTAGTTTATAAAATGAATGAGTTTTCTTTATTTATTTGCACTTTAAACACTTTGTTTTGCTATTTTTGAATCGAGAGATAAATTTTTGCTTCCACTTTGACAGATCAAGTTTTGCCAACCCCAGAGCACCAAAATATTTTTTTATAAGATATAAGAATATTAATTGTTTCTTATAAAAAAACAACATGACAAAAAAAATATAACAACGATTTTAATATTTGTTTCAAATGTCTAGTAACACTTTTTTTAATTTTTTTTTGTCTCCAAACGGGAGACGTGGAAATAGTTTTTTTTTAAACTGCAATTCGCGGAAGACGATTAAAGAAAAATCCCGTTTTGTCTCCACTGAACAAACATAAGATTAACTTCATACGAGCACTCTTTTGTTGTCGTTTTGGCTCTCCAAAGACGGTGACAATGACATTTCCCAGGAGCAAAAAGGTTATTTCGTTGTTAACTTTCCAATAAAACCATGTTTGTGACGGATCTATCGTGCGTGATTATGCAACGATATAAAGGTTAAGGTTCAGGTAACACAGGACAATTTCTATTTTTTTTTTTATAATTCACTCGCGAATTAAGGGATTGGCTACCCTTTTAATGTTGTGTCACATCTCACGAGCGGGAAGTATTAGAAGAAGAATGAAAGGATGAGAGGTACCGGTGCACTCTTGTTTTAAACAGCTGCAGATTGGATTGTGTAGGAAAGACTGATTGTGGGAGGATATTCCACATTCGCGTTGTACGGCTTATGAAAGAACCTCTAAACTTAACTTTGCGACCGAAAGTGGGCTCAAGGGTAAACTGATGTGCATTCGATCTATTCCGGGTATTACGGTTCAAAGTCTTAAGGGGTGGAATGCAATTGGCTATTTCGATGGAACATTGTTTGTAGAAAAAGCGATAGAGCAGTGATAAGCAAGAGACATTGCGTCGATGTTCCAATGAGTCAATTGACTTCGTAATATTTCTGTCTCCAATGAGTTTTATCGCGCGTTTTTGTATCCTGTCTAGCAAGTGCAATGCTGTCTTTGGAGCACCAGCCCAGACATGGGAATTATATTCCAACTTAGGGCGAATATATGCCTTATATAAAGTAGCCAAATCAGAGGGGGTGAAATATTTCTTGCATCTTTTAAGGAAACCTAGGCATTTCGCAGCGTTCTTGGCGACTTCGAATATGTGGTCATTCCAACTATGGTTGTTCTTGACACACATACCGAGAATGGAAAGCGTTTCGGTTTCTTTGATGCAAGTGCCATCCATGGATAATGGCTGGGTGTTTCGGTTTTGCTTCAATGACAGAAGACAGCATTGAGTTTTAGAAGCATTAAACTCTACTCTATTTTGAGATCCCCATGATACAATGCTGTTAAGATCAGAGTTTAATGAGTTTGACATACGCTGCCGTTCCAGTTCTACGTCCGAAGCGCAGGGGCGCGGAACCGAGAACGAATATGAGAAACTTACGTTACTGTCACCAGCAAAGGAGTGGATTGGATTAGTTGTAGCAGACAGAAGATCATTAATGAAAATGAGGAAGAGTATCGGAGACAAAACAGAGCCCTGGGGAACCCCAGCGTTTATTTTATGAACTGCGGACTTGAAGCCATCCAAAACAACTTGAATTGAACGGTTCGAAAGATAATTACTAATACATTGAATAAGAGATTCGTCGATTCCAAATGCACGCATTTTCGAAAAGAGAGCTTGGCGCCAAACTCTGTCAAATGCTTTTGAAATATCAAGTGCAACAATCTTGCTTTCACCAAGAAGATGCAAGGAATGGTTCCACTTTTCCGTGAGATATGCCATCAAATCACCAGTGGACCGTTTGCTACGAAAACCGTATTGCCGGCCATTAAGAAGTGTTCGTGTTTCAAGATATTTCATAAGCTTATAGTTTATCAGCGTTTCCATGAGCTTAGAAAGAAGGGAAGTAAGTGCAATTGGTCAGCTAGAGGGAGAAGAAGAATTGCCTTTTTTGGGACGGGCTGGACAAATGCTGTTTTCCATCTACTCGGAAAGAGACCTGAGGAGTAGGACAGATGAGAAAGCTTACACAATGGTTTTGCCAGCGTATGCTAGACAGTTTCAAGAGGCTAATGGTAGCTTAAGAAAGGAATGGAGAGTCGTCGACGATCTTCTAGGTAAAGATAAAAAATTCAGTAAATTCAAGGAGTTATTGGTTGATGGTAGTATTTTAACTGATTCTTGCAAAATCTCAAATTACTTCAACGAATACTTCATTAACACATCCGAGAACCTAAAGCCCGGGAAAAACTCTCACAGTGATTGCAGATGCGACTCAACCTCAGAGATTTTGTAAGATAATATGCAACCAAACAGCTTTAATATTAAACCAATTACATCTCAAGAAAGGTGGCACTAAAGATGGTGTTACTAGTTAAAACAAGTAAGTAAGTGCAAGAGTTCGTCTGTAACGAACTTCTAAATACCCGACCCTCTTTAGGTATTCACACCAAATTTAAAACTTTTTGGTCTGTTTCATATACTGAATGTGAATTATTTGTATTGGCCACGCCCCTAAAAGAGGGCTGAAATTAAAATTAATTAACTCTAATTTCGTTGGAATCACGAAAAAATGCAGTAAAAGCGAAAATTTATACCCTAAAAAAATATTTTTTTCCTAAAAACGCCCCCTAATGCAAGCGCCGCCCGCCCGCTCAATGCTTTGTATGCAACAAACTTAGCAAATGATAATATCTTTAATATTTGTCATAGAATTTTTTTTCAATTAAGAATGAATTTCACGAGAAATCAGGTTTTCAAAGATTTCAGATCTTAAAAGTGGGCATGGTCAAAAGAGTGGGCGGTCTAATTTTTGTCCAATTAAAGGCTTCTGGTCGATATTGCTCTCCACCGAAATTTGAGCTCATATGTTTTGTCTATCGGACCAAAAGGCATTTTGAAATATAATGTAAATTTGAGGTTGTCTGACATTCAAGCCAATTGTGGGCGTGGCTGTGGGCGGATCTTCTCAATTTTCATACTTTGTCTGTACAAAATGAGAACCAAGCAACGCTGCAAGTTTCAGGTTCCTAGCTCAATTTTAAAGACCTCAAAACTGCATACATACGGACAGACGGACAGACGGACGGACGGACGGACATGGCTTAATCGACTAACCTGTCGGCCTTAATCATATCTCTAAAAGGTCTTAGGGGTCTACGGTGATTATTTCACTGTGCTGCAAACTATGCATTAAAATTAATACACCCTCGGTCGGGTATAAAGATCGCCTTTAACGTTGCTGATGTGTAAGCTTACTTGTTCAATATGAGTGTCAATAAGGGTTGCTTTCCGCAGGCTCTGAAATGCGCTGAGATCATTCCGATATACAAAAAAGGTAATCAAAAAAATGTGTGTAACTATCGACCTATTTCTCTGCTTCCTACGTTTTCTAAGCTCTTTGAAAAGCTGATTAAGGAACGAATAATCTTTTTTAAAGAATACAAGTGGGAAAGTGCAACAGTGGGTATGCAAAAGCTTCAATCCATCTATGACGGATTGTAAAATACCCGACCATACCAAAAAGAAAACTGCCACGCCTCTAAGAAGTGGGCGGGATATAAAAGTATAACTGTTGATTGCTTTATACTAGGGGGTTGTATACATTTCGGCCTAAAACTCCGTCTTTTTAACTAAAAAAATCACTTTTATAACGCCACGCCCACAAAAAAGGGCGGAGGCACATACAATATATACATTAAAGTTAGAAAATGCTAATATCTACAGCTTTTGTCATATAATTTTTTGTCAAATTTCATATATATTTATTGAAAAACAGTCATTTTAAGCTAAAATGCCTTAAAAAGTGGGCGTGGTCAATGAAAAAGCTAAATTTTTTTGGCTACCTTAAAGATAATTATAAGGCAATGTTACGTACCGAAAATGAATGCACTAGCGCCATTGTAACATAGCTAAATTTGCCAAATGTATTTTTTTAAATTAGAGATGGTCGCACATACAGGCCTGTAGTGGGCGTGTCTGTGGGCGGATTCAGCTTATTTTCAAACTTGATCTGAAGGACTGGACATCCAACCAACCCACAAAATTCAGCTCTCACTTACTTACTTAAGGTGGCGCTACGGTCCGGGGTGGACCTGGGCCTCAGCCAACAAGCTTCGCCAGCCAGCTCTGTCTCGAGCTAGCCGTCTCCAGTTTCGCACGCGAAGTTGGCTGAGGTCCCCTTCCACTTGCGTGCGCCACCTGAGTCTCGGTGCTCCTCTACCGCGCCATCCCTGCGGTGTGGATTCGAAGATTTTCCGGACCGGGGCGATGGTGTCCATCCGCTCTAGATGACCCAGCCATCGTAGACGTTGTGTTTTGACTCTTTTGGCTAGGTCGGTATCGCTGTACAGCACGTACAGTTCGATGTTATATCTCCTCCTCCACTCTCCGTCTATGCAGACGTGACCGTGAATCGTCCGAAGAATTTTTCTCTCGAAGCAGCCTAAAGTGTTTTCATCCGCCTTTGACAGGGTCCATGCTTCTGCACCATAAAGCAGGACTGGGATGATGAGGGTCTTATACATGGACACTTTAGTTGCTCGAGAGAAGGCTTTGCTACTCAATTGCCTCCTTAGCCCAAAGAAACATCGATTGGCAGGAGTTATCCTTCGTTTGATTTCAGCGCTGGTGTCATTGCCTGAATTTATAGCGTAACCAAGGTAGACAAAGTCCCTAACTACCTCAAAATTATAGCTGTCGATGGTAATGTTTTGTCCAAGACGTCGATGTTGGGTGTCTTTTCTTGATGACAGCATATACTTTGTTTTGCCCTCATTGACTGCTTTTTTTTTTTTTTTTTTTTTGAATACTAGGATGGACGGAGACTAAAACTCCAAAATCTTTCAAAGATACCAATACGCCCACTATAGCAGGTACATAATACCGAAGTAGCCGATATTGGTTATGCCCGATTTCCACGTGCTAAAAAACCACCCATTTATGAGAGACACTATGAAACTGCCAGAACGCACTTCATAGTAGTAAATTTTCGCTCTCTCATAATACTTGTTGACTACAACTAAGTTAACTTAACAAGTAGTTTACGCTTCCATAGTGTTGATCGCATTGGATAGGTTGCTTTCCCATTAATGCACCTACTAAGCCGTTCATTCATGCGGCTTCACCCTACGTCGCTAGATCGAAGGGTCTTGTTCTTTGTAGTCGTCGCTCGTTGTTAACATCGTTAAGAGTCTCGTTAAGAGTACGGATCATTTCATTGTTGCAATGAACATGAAGGCGAGCATTTAGCTTTCGAGCGAAGTTTGTTACTTCTTCGCCCACGGTAGCTATTCCTAAATCTCTGTGAATATCGCTATTCCTAATATACCATGGAGCATTCACAATTGCTCTTAGTGTTTTGTTTTGAAAAGTCTGCAACATGGACATGTTGCTCGGCTTGGTATAACCCCAAAGTTGTATACCGTATGTCCAGGACGGCTTTAACACCTGCCTGTACAAGAGCAGTTTGTTATATGTGCTTAATTTCGAAAATCTTCCGATAAGCCAATACATTTCCCTGAGCCTAATCTCGAGCTCGTCACGCTTCTTCTTTACGTGTGGTTCCCACCTTAGTTTAGCGTCCAGTGTCATCCCTAGATACTTCGCTTCATTTGCATAAGGTATTTGTACAGAATTTATGAACAGAGGCAAATTGTTAACCCTTCTGTAAGTGAAATTCACATGCGTAGACTTGTTCTCGTTAAGAGCGATTCGCCAAGTCTTCGTCCAGACACAAATTCTGTCCAATGCTCGTTGGAGGTTTCTCGTTGATGACTCGACTGATTCACCTGTTGCCAGGATGGCCGTATCGTCCGCAAACGTGGCCACGACTGTCTCGTCATCTAGAGGTATGTCTCTTGTGTAGAGCAGGAACAGGGTCGGACCGAGGACGCTTCCCTGGCGTACGCCAGCCCGAATTTGCTTGAAACTCGAGTATTCACTACTACACCTAACACGAAAGAGTCTGCTTTCAAGATAATTTTCCAATATTTTAAACATGTCTTCCGGCAAGTTTTGCCGTAGCTTATATTTCAAGCCCTCGTGCCATACCTTGTCGAAGGCTTGCGATACGTCGAGGAAAGCACTTGAACATATTTTTTTCCCTTCTAAGGCTTTTTCAATTTCATGCCTTATTCTGTAGACTTGATCTATTGTGGAATGGTTAGGTCTGAAACCGAATTGATGATCCGGGATCAAGCGTCTTTCTGCAATTATTGGTTGTAATCGCTTCAGCAGAAGTTTCTCAAATACTTTCGATATTATCGGCAGAAGGGATATGGGCCTAAAAGATTTTTTATCATTTGCGAATTTCCCCGGTTTAGGAACCATAATGACTTCAGCAACTTTCCATTGTCTTGGAACGTATAGAAGTCTAAGAGAAGCGTTTATCATATAAAGTAGCTTGACTAATGCCTTTTTTGGTAGCTCTTTTAATATTTCGCCAGTGATCAGGTCGTAACCCGGGGCCTTATTATTTTTAAGTTTGCTAATTGTCTGTCGGAGTTCAACTAACGAAACTTTTTTGATTCTAAAGCTACCAGGTTCCCCGTTGTTGTTTAGAACGTCAGCCAACGGCGGACCGTCGAAAGGCTTGAATGTTTCTTCTAAATGTTCAGCAAACAAATTCGCTTTCTCTTTGTCTTCTCTTGCCCATTCGCCGTTAGCTTTTTTTATTGGTGCCGAGTGGATTATAGGTTTCTTGATATACTTAACTGCTTTCCACAGCGAGTAGTTTGAGCTCCTATCCGCCGATAAGCCTTCAAGGTATTCAGTGGTCTCACGATTTTTAAGATCTTGCAACATTCCTTTCAGTTTGTTAGAGAGGTGGTTCAATAGGGTTTTGTCTGGGGGGGCCCTCGTGCCTTGCCATCTCCTACGCGCTCTTTTCTTTTCACGAATCAATTCTTCGATTACGAGCGGATATGTTTTACGTACATGCCCGTCGGTGCTAACTGCGTTCTTTTGGGACGAATTGTTGTTCCAAGCAGCGCTCTGAATTGCTTCAATGAATTTGTCAACTGCGGTTTCTAACTCGAAAGGAGTTTTCAATGGCACATTCAAGCCAACACCCTCCTTACAGTCCTTTCTGAAAGCGTCCCAGTTCATGTTTTTGCTAGTTAATCTAGGAGCTCTTTCTATTTTCGCCAGTCTTCCACCCATCTTCAAGATAACTCCTGAGTGGTCTGAGCAAAGATCATAACACTCTTCAATTCGCGTAAGGTATATGGGGTACCCTTTAGCGATGAAAAAATCGACAAGGTCAGGCTTTTTATTCCTATCGGTTGGCCAATATGTTGGCTTACCCGTGGAGAAAAAGTCCACCCCACGCTTCATACTATTTTTGTACAGTAATCTGCCTCTTGTTGAATTGCATCGTGAGCCTCAAAAAGTATGCTTCGCTTCGGGGGTGACCCCCAATGATAAAATTGGACCCAATGAAGTCATACATACGATCAAGATCGTCTTCCACCAGTCTATATCCTGGCGGGAAATAACAAGATGCAATGTTATAATCTAAGCAGTCAATTTTTACAGAAACTGAACTGATCTGCATAGAGTCTAGCTGAACTTCTGTGTTCTTGAAGTGCTTTATGCAGTTCTTAATGTAGAGGGAGGATCCTCCTCTCGAATTTTGCGAAGGGTGATGTGCGTGATAGTCATTGTAACCTTTAAGTTTGGGTGTAGACCCGTTTTTAAGGTGAGTTTCCGTAATCATGCAAATATCAATATTGTTTTTCCGTAGAAATACTTCTAGTTCGTCTATTTTATTCAGAAGGCCGTTTGCATTCCATGTTAGTATTTTAAATAACTGTTTCATATTCATCATTCTTGTAATTTTTGCTAGGCTTAAACTCGAGCTTGCTCAGTTTGTCAAATATAACTTTGTTGATTTTAGTCTGATCCTCAAGTTTCTCCAAGATTACAGCGAGGATCTGAGACACTGCATCTGTTGTGGGGGATCTTGCCTTGCTTTCGTTTGCCGCAACCTGTGCGTATGATTTCGGTGCGACCAGTGGTGGTTTCTCCGCTGCACTTGAACTGGCGCCGCTCTTTTGCGGAGCTTTTACGCCTTTTGTCGACGCCTCCTTTGCCAATCTTCCACTTTTGATCGGCTTTGGCGTCTTTGGAGTCTTTGGCTTAGGAGTTTCAGCAGGTTTTGGGCGTCCTAGGCTTTGATTCTGACCTCTAGTATTTTCCTTAAGAGGTTCTCGTCCCTTTTGCAGCTCTATGGCTACTTCGCATCCTCGATAGTTCGCGGGGTGGTTTCCGTGGCAATTGGCGCAAACTGCTGGAGCCTTTATGTCAACTTTGCACTCTGTTGACAGGTGTTTTCCGGCACATTTCACGCAACGTGGTTCTTTTTGGCAGTAGGCACTTGTGTGCCTGAATTCTTGGCATCGCTTACACTGTGGTATCAGTCTATTGCCCTTTCGCATGGGTTCGATTTTAACCCTGATGTTAAGTATCATTTTTATTTTATAAATATCGTTTATGCTCTCAGTTCTTTCAAAGGAGAGCATAAAAATTGGAAGGCCGCGTCTGATCACAGTGTCTCTTTCTCCTTCCGTGCGTTGCTTTTCCTTTTTAATGATATTGACGGCATCAATAATTTTAAGGCCTTTATTTTTTACGTCTTTTACAACGTCTTCTTTTGTGCATGATGGGTGGACCCCTTTTACAATGACTCGCAGTGGTTTCTCGTACTTATTTTGATAAGTATACCACTCGATTCTTTCTGCATTCAGTCTAAGAGACAGTGCGCGATAGGAATCGGCGTTGTCAACATTTACTTTCCACACGTTATTTCGGTGCGAGGTAAGCTTATAGTTTTCTGTTCTCACCGTGTTTGCAAGAAGGTTGCGCAATCTCCCAAAGTCTGCTATCTCGACGATGTTTATTGCGGGAGGTGGACGAATTTTCGCTTCTGGTTTAGCCTTGTTTGAGCCAGAGGGCTTATATTCTTTTTGTATTACTTCGGGAGAGGAATTCGCCTTTCGCTTCTTGCTAGACCTTTTCCTTAAGACTGAATCGGTCTCAAGTGCAAGTTCGTCCTCGTCCGTGAAGTATTCGACTGCTGGTCGGTTCGGTGTTACACACTCTTTCGTTACCTAACAGTCTTTTGTTAAACGAGTATTTTTAATATCCTCGTTTTCTTTTCGCAGAGAGTCAACTTCCATTTTTAGATCTTGGAAGAGTCGCTCCATTTCAATAAGCTTAGCTCGGAGTTCATTATTCTCCTTTTCTAAGCTCTTAATTTTCACAGAGTCCTGGCTTACCGGTGGACTGCTTTTTCCGGATATGTTCGATCTAGGTGGTGGTGATCGATTTAGTTTTGTCCTTTTCTCAAAAGGATTTATAAGCAATAAAAGGCTCTCCCCAGAATCCGTAGAGCCTGCCTCCAAAGAGGGTGGATTTTCCAGCATAGCTGGGCTGCCACCTGGGGTAATCAAATCTTTCGTTTTGTTCATTGCCATTTTTTTTTTAGCTTGTCGTTTTTATGAGAAATAGGTAAGTCACTTCTTTTTTCATTTTTAAATACAGCCGCCCCTTTGGAGACAGACGCCGACCAGTGAGCCGCACAATGTGTGACAGACGCTTCTGGATTTTAAATTAACCTTCAGATTCATCTATAAGTTAAAACCTTACTGCCAAAAGTTGCCCCAAATGGAGCAGCATCGACAGCATCCGTTGAAACATTAAAGAATATTTCTTCCGGTGGAGTTTAGTCGGCTCTTACGACAGGCATACCTTACCTCAAGGCTATTCTAACCCCAACCTTGCAGGGGTTGAATAGACATTAACTGCTTAACCCATATTCGCCGCTTCCGTCCCAATACTCACGAAGGCTTCACTGACATCACGCTTTGTTCTACCGATTATGTCAATGTCGTCTGCGTATGCGAGTAAATGAACGGACTTTTGAAAGATTGTACCTCTGGTGTTGGCGCGAGAGTTCTGCACAATTCTCTCAAGTATGATGTTAAAGAAGTCGCATGACAGCGCGTCGCCTTGTTGACATCAAAGGGGTCGGTGAGGTCTTTGCCGACCTTGACCGAACAGCGTGGGTTTTCCATCGTCATCCTGCACAGACTGACGAGTTTGGCAGGGATGCCAAAACTAGACATTGCGCTATATAGCTCGTCTCTATAGATGCTGTCATACGTGGCCTTGAAATCGATGAAGTGGTGGTGTGTATCGATTTGGAATTCCTGGGTTTTCTTCAAGATCTGCCGCAGTGTGAATATTTGATCGATGGTGGACTTTCCTGGCCTAAAGCCACACTGATATGTGCCTATCAGATTGTGGACAAACGGCTTCAGGCGCTCACACAGTACAGCAGAAAAGATCTTGTATCCGATGTTAAGAAGACATATGCCTCTATAGTTGGCACAACTCAGAGGGTCTACATCGGGCAAATAATGCTGAGGTTCCATTCGTTGGGCATGCTTTCTTCCGACCATATCTTGCAGATGAGCTGGTGCATGCTCCTAACCAGCTCATCGCCAGCGGATTTAAAAAGTTCGGCAGCTAGGCCGTCTTGTTGCACTTGAGCTTAGACACAGCTACTTTCACCTCCTCCAGGTCGGGTGGGCGGTATCGTTCGTATGCTTCATCGGTAACGTCTTCGCCCGGGTTGAATGGTTCGTTCTGCCTGACAGCGGCATTTGGTTCGTCCTCGCCGTTATACAGTCTGCAGAAGTGGTCTTTCCAAATCCTCAGCACCGACTGCGATTCTACAACGATGTTCCCTTGATGGTCCTTACAGGCTTCAGTTCGAAGTTTATACCCTTGGCAGGACCTTTTGATCCTTTGGTAAAACTTTCTAACCTCATTCCTGTTGTAACATCTCTCTATCTCTTCAACCGCGCGCTTCTCGTGCTCTCTCATTTTCCTTCGCAGAAGCCGGTGTTCCTCTCTCCTCCTCTGCTCGTAGAGCTCGCGAGCAGCTCTAGTCCTTCTGTGCAGCGCCGCTTTGTATGCTTCCTGTTTAGCTGCATGTGCTTGCCGGCATTCATCGTCAAACCAGGGGTTTCATTGTGGTGGCCGTGTGAAACCCAGCACTTCAGAGGCGGCGTCTCTGATGGCATTTTGGCAATGTTGCCACTGGCTATCAATACTTGATGATGGCTCCATAGGACTTCGTAGAAGGTTTTCAGAGACTCGGTTGGAGAAGGACCTGGCGTTCTCTTGCGATTGTAGTCGGCCGACGTCAAACTTCCTCACAGTATTTCCATTACTTGGCGCTGGTCGGGATACCCGCAGCCGTACCTTGGCTACAACAAGGTAGTGATCCGAGTCAATGTTGGCCCCTCGGAAAGTTCGGACATCCATGATACTGGAAGAGTGCCTTGCGTCGATCGCAATGTGGTCAATCTGGTTGACGGTTGATTGATCGGGAGATCTCCGTGTCCCTTTGTGGATATTGAGATGCGGGAACTGTGTACTAGCTACCACAATGTGTCGCCCCGCAGCAAAGTCGATCAGCCTGAATCCGTTATCAGAGGTCTTGTGGTGCAGGCTATGTTTTCCGACAGTATGACCAAAGATGCCCTCCCTTCCTAGCTTGGCATTAAAATCGCCTAAGACAATCTTAATGTCGTAGCTAGGGCACTGCTCATAAGTCTTGTCCAGGAGCTCGTAGAACATATCTTTGGTCTCGTCATCTTTCTCCTCTGTGGGGGCATGCGCGCATATGAGGCTAATGTTGGTGAACTTAGCCTTGATGCGGATCGTCGCGAGGCGCTCGCTTACAGGGTTGAAGCTCAAGACTTTTTGCCTTAGTCTGCCTCCAACAACGAAACCACATCCAAATAGGCGCTGTTTTTGATGCCGGTAGCAGTGGCCGTAGTAGAGGTCACAGTTTTTAATCCTTCTTTTGCCCGGCCCGTCCCACCGCATTTCTTGGATGGCAGTAATGTCTGCCTTGCAGTCGTTAAGGGCCTCCGCTTTTCAAATTCAGCTCTCTGCCTTAAATTTTAAGGCCTAAAAGTTGTTTACATACGGACGGACGTACGGACGGACGGATGGACATGGCTTCATTGATTCTCCTGTCGGTCCCATTTATATCTCTAAAAGGTCTTTGGGGTCTAAGGCGATTATTTCACTGCGTTACAAACTATACATCAAACTTAATATACCCTGGGTCGGGTATAAAATTTTTTTTTCAAAAAATCAGTTTGGCTTCAGAGTCGGTAAATCGACTGAAGATGCTATTTTGAGAGTTTGTACCCAACTGTACGATGGATTCAATAACAGCAAAACCCAATTTGCTCTCTTTATCGACACGACAAAAGCTTTCGACTTGGTAGACCATTACATACTGCTTGATAAATGATATAGGGCCGGTCTTAGAGGCGCAATTCACGCATGGCTTTGCTCATACTTAAAAGGGCGAGAGCAGAAAGTTAATATTAATGGTTTATGCAGCAGATCACTTATTCCAACGAGTGGAGTACCGCAGGGTTCTGTACTTGGACCTATCTTGTTTCTTATATTCGTCAATTCCCTTTTCGATCAACATTCAAGTGGCAGGTCCACAGCGTTTGCAGATGACATTGCATTTGTTTATCAAGGAAGCTCATTGGTTGAGTGTATCCTCAAAATTGAAAAAGATTTGGAAAAGTTAAGGCTTTGGTTTGCTTTGCATAGATTAATAATAAGTAAAAAAAACTAAACTCATTCATTTTAAAAATTCAGGGAACAGCTTTTCCATTTCTTATAATTTCACATTTCACTCGTTTAACTGTCAGCGATATTGTCTACCTCTTCATGCGTGCGGAAAAGAAAACTTTAGTGCCCATATACGATGTCACAGTCAATGTTTTAAAATTGATTCTGTCAATTATTACAAATATCTCGGTGTTTTTATAGACTGCAATCTGAACTGGAAGGAGCATACACTTGCTGTCAAAAATCATATATTGCTTGTGGTTCGCAAAATGTATCATTTACAGCAGTGTTGCTCTAAAACTACACCAACGATAATATACTAGCCAATTCTAAATTGCAATATGGTATAGCAAGCTGGGGAGGTGCCTACGAAAACACATTAAGCAAACTGCAAATTGCACAGAAACACCTTGTTCGAATTATATCCTGTAGAAATCGCTTCGGTCATAGCTGGCCGCTTTTTAAGGAACTGAGAATCCTTCCACTAGGACACCCATATGTTTTTAAAGTCCTTCGAGAATTTTTCAAACAAAGTGGTAATACTCAAAATAGAAACTCCACTGCCTATAGCTTGCACGTCAATAGCCTCGCACTTCTGAACATACCAATCACACACAAATCTGAAATACACTCATTCTTACACCATGAAAGCTCCAAAAAATTTTAACAAATTGCCGTTCGATATAAGAATAAACGACATTTCACTCATTTATCCGAAAAATAAAGAAATGGCTATTCTCAATCAATTCTGCTAGCATTGAATCCCTAAGAAATATGTAGATCATTACTTTATTTAACAGTTTTTTTTTTATTATCTAGTTTATATGTCTTTGCTGATTTACGCTTTCTCATCAGTCAGTATTGAAACTTTAATGAATTTGATATTAATTACGCATGATTTCCCCACATCAGATACATAATTGTAATCATTGTTTAAGAAACTTTAGGGTCATTCATCGCTAACTATTATAGCTATAGAATGATCACTGTTTATTCTTCTCCACACATAGCGCTAGTTAACTTAGTATATTATAGGAATTTATTATCAACTTGTTAAGAACTAGTCTTAAGTTGGATTCGAATGAAAATAAAATGAAATGAAATGAAAAATGAAAATAATGGGAAGCGATGAACTTCTGCGGCCTTCTTTAGAGACATTTCTTTGGACACGATCTTGATAGAACCACCGATCCTATCTCATCGAGCGAGATAACAAAAGTGAATTCAAAAGTTACGTCGTGGGAAAAATTCTTGCAGAGCCCAAGAACAACATGGTGCCGGTAAGACTTTTGACTGATGTAAAAAATTAGGCGCACCGTTAAGCTCAGACAAGGCGAGCTTAACGGTGGCAGCCATTTTGACAGTAACTGAGAGTGAGCCTGCGAGTCTTGTCTCTCCATCAAAATTGACCGAGGTATGTAAGACTATTCTCGGATAGTCGAGAGTTCGCTGATATATTTGCGTCTCAGGACTATAGTTTCCATAGTCGAACACACTTAGTCAACACCGCATAGACACCGGAAATGCTAAACTAATCCACGACTTCCGTTGGCGAAAGAAGGAAAAAGAAGGTTTGATCGAAATCTCGAAAAGTCCGTGGGCGTCCCTTGTCGTACTGGTGAAAAAGAAGTATGGCAGGACTCGATTTTGCGTGGAAATGGGGGCTTAACGATGTCACAAAGAAGGACAGCTACCCTTAGCCTCAAATAGATGACACATTGGATACAATCTCTGGAGCAAAATGGTTTTCCACCCTCGACCTGAAAAATGGCGACTGGCAGGTACAGATCCATCCAGAAGACAGAGAAGACAGCTTTCACAACTGATAATGGACTATGGCAGTTTACAGTAAAGCCATTTCTGACGTGGAAAACCTGACTGGTATACTTGGATGACGTCATCGTTTTGGGAAAGACGTTCGGTGAATATCATTGTTTGCCCGATCCTGAAGAAAGGAGACCCTCTGAATTGTGCCAACTACAGAGGCATAAGTCTTCTTAACATCGCCATCTGTGAATATTGCAATTTCGTTAGGCTGATAATTGCATTATTTTCCCAGTCTTCCCTCACTGGATAGATAACATCATGCGGTATGTCAAAGTCCCTCAGGGAGGAAATTTCATCCGTTAGTGGATTGCCTGGCAGAAGCTCCGTCAGGATCGTGCCGTGCCCGTGGCTACTGCTCTTAAAATGATTTGAATTAGTGAGTCGTAACGCACTATTGCCAGCGAGTTTTTTTTATATGTAGATCAAGCGATGTTAGGTCCTGCAGAGTATTCAGAGCTTCCCTAGGTGTAATACGGAGCGCACCTGTGATAGCTATACAGGCCGTTCTTTGAACCGCTGATAGTTTTCCGTACACTGTTTTTCTGTTTGTTGCTTTCCACCAAACCAAGGCACCGTAAGTAAGTATGGGTCTTACCACTACAGTATAGGACCAGTGAACCATGGCAAGTTTTAAGCCCCAAGTTTTCCCTACCGTCCTCCTGCAAATAAAAAGAGCATTGTACGCCTTCTTAATTCTTTCCCCTACATTAAGATTCCAATTCAGTCTTTTGGCGAGGATTATAACCAGATACTTCGCGCTATCCACTCCATTTAACTTGGGGAGTTTGAATTGCGGTATCTTGTACTTCCCTTAAAAAGAACCAATTCCATTTTCAAAGGGTTAACGCTGAGACAACAGCTTTTGGTCCAGGTCCTTATCGTCCTCAGAGCACCCTCCATGATTTCACTTAAAATATTTGAGTACTTTCCCTGCACCATTACCAAAACGTCATCTGCGTATGCCGTGGCACTGATACCCATACTGATACCCATAGCACTTAGCTTCCTTAGAATGTTGTTGATAACCAGCACCCACAGGATCGGAGATAATACTCCACCTTGAGGTATTCCCCTGGTAACAGACATTCTAACCGCGCTTTTCCCAATCGAAAATTTAATTTTTCTACTTGCAAGCATGTTGCTTACCCAGTCTATAATGCCCTGTTCAATGCCAGCAATACAAAAATCACCTTTACTTCCCTCCAAGCTGGAGGAATATATCCTATTCTTAGACTGTGTCCGAGAATCCCCATCATGATTTGGATTGCCCGCTCCAGTGCTTTTTGCAGCATGATCGGGAGAATGCCATCCGGTCCCGGAGATTTGTACGGCTTGAAGGACTGAACAGCCAACCGTAGTTTTTTCCTGTCAAAGAGGGCATCTATCTCATCTTCGGAGAGAGATATGCCTCTGCTTTCGTATTTGCAGGAAAGTGAGTTTCCACCAACGCTTCCAGAACCTCCTGGCTACTCCCCGCCCAGGTTCCATTACTTTTCCTAAGAAAATTGGGAACGCACGCTTCTTTAGAAAGCATCTTGCGTAGTCTCGAGGCCTCATCTGTTGCTGCGATGGATTCGCAGTATCCTTGCCATGAAGCCCTTTTTGACTTATATTGTAATTAAATTGTATTGTCCATGTATTGTCAGTTTTAAAAAGCTTAGCCCTATTGTAGAGTTTCCTTACCTCTATCCTTTTTAGACCTTTATCCCTATTCCACCACTTTGATTGTGCTCTTTTATGAGTTCTATCGATCGGATATGCCTTCTCGAAAACCAAAGTTAATACCCTACTGTGATTAATGTGGCGACAAGAAATAAAAGACATGCAGAAATCGCTGAATGCACCCATCGATTCACTTTACGAACATATCCGTTTGATTTACTAAACAAACACACCCAACTGTCTTTCCAGTCAGCTGACATATTCGAAGTTCGAATTTCGATATCGAAGATTTCCCCTCCGTGGAATTCTGCGGAAATTCACCTACCAGTGGAAAACTTTCAAAGATGGAACGTACTAGAAATGTTTAATTTGTATACCTACGCGGGTGACAGGCTCGTACGGACAATCATATTTTAAACGTTGACTTGCGAAACTCGGTAATAAAGTAAAAAGTGATCGAATTGAAATAAAGTGTTGAATTCCAAAAAGCGAAGTGGAATTAAGTGTGATTTGAATTTAAATAAGTTTTCTTTGATAAATAAAGTGTTTGATTGTGTGACTATAAAAGTGAAATTGAGTTTTATTCGACGAACCCAGGCAAAAACATTACAACGCTAATGGGCGGAGCCATAATAAAAACCGATGTATACGGTCGTATATCCCAACGCATTGATCAGATAGGCATCACCACTGACCGGGTATAATGAGATAGACGACGTGCAATCCCCGCGCCTGAAACACCCTCACAAAAAAGTAACCGGATCTCTCTCTGTGAATCCTGTCTGCGAATACATGTGAAGTGAGCAATGGAAGTGTTCAGTGAATCCATTTAAAAATGGCGGAAGGTGAATTACTTTGACGTCTCAGTCATTAAAAAAAAAATAAAGGGTGGTTAAATTTTAAGGGCCGATGTTTAATGTGAACCATACCTAAACGTCATGTTTTTTTTCTGCATTTCATTTCATTTCATTTCTGAATTTCAGACTTACTCAATTTGAACCATGGAAAGATACACAATCGAGCGATAAAGTTATTCAGGCTTATTACGGAAACGGGCGTTCAAATCAAAATGCATATCATGTACTTCGTGATTTTTTCGTCCAAACGCGCGTACAATCGGAAAAATCGTGCAAAAATTTGAGCAAACCGGGTCTGAAGGAGATGTGAAAAAACCAGTGCATGCTCGTACAGCTCGTACTGCAAAAAATATTACTGCTGTTCGCGATAGTGTGGCTGAAGAGCCGTCCACCTCAACTCGTCGTCGTGCCCAACAATTGCACCAATAATAACAAACTTTTTATCGCCCGAATTCATTTATCGAGTGGTTCTATAATGGAAAAATTTTGAGTTCGCCGAATTAACAAATGTCTATAGCTCTGGGAACCGAAAAAATTATTTCATTTTGATAATTGGTTTAGCTGGTAGAGCGGATCAAAGTTAAAACATTTTTTAGACGAAAAAAAAAGTATATTTTTATATTTTCTCCTTAACTTTGAGGTTTGATCCTTTTAAAAGGGGGCAAAAGACGTTTTTGTTTTTTTCTCAAATGATTAAACATCATAATAACTGAATACAAAAAAACTAAAAAAAAAATAAAATTTTTTGTGTTAATTATTTAACAAATTAAAAAAAAACACCACTTATTGCACCTTTCTTTACTTTAAGTTGAATAAAACAAAAAGGTGCACACATTGTCAAACCAAACTCAGCGGATGATAAATATTCATCGTGTCGCCTCCAGTCATACCAGCACAGATCATACCACGACCACACATACCAGACAACTCGAACCAGAGACAACCCATACCGGCACCGCTGGTACCCAACTCATTTGGTACCGCGACGTTTGGTACCCGGAACAACTGGTACCAATTGAGTGAGAATTTTGGCACAGCATAGAAGGACGGCCTGTGTTTGCAACTCAAATGGAAAAATGAAATTGGCTGTGATTGGTTGGTTGAAATCGAATCGAATGCAGTGTGGTAGCTAAAGTGCGCAAAATGAATGTTGGACCGAGGCCCTAAGATAAAAGGGCTCCTGGTCCATGTACCTACATAAGTATTATATGTTTATTAAACTGGTTTACATTGTCTTTTGGTAATTCTGTCATCTGCTTATTTGCATACCTATTCCTAAGAAGGACTGATTTAGTAAAAAGAGAGACTCAATATGCCAAAAATTGTTAGGTAAATAAACCATGCATTTTTTATTTGTATTTCGTATTTAGTATTTCTAATCAAATACATGTGCCTGAAGCATAAGTATATACAATTTTAAGTTCACAATAATTTTAAAAAGCGAACAAATAGCAATTGTTCACTATAATTGTTTATTTGATCGCTGTCTTAGGTTTCATTTTTATATTTTAATTGAAAATAGAGCTGGGATTCACTTAAAAGTAAATATTTAAATTTTAAGTTTTGGTGGAGTAACAGAATAACAGAATACAAGATCCTAGAAAGGAAAACTTTAGAAATTATGTAATAACTAACATTATTTATTTATTTTTTATTTTTTTTATTTAGCTATGTTTAAACAAAAGTTTAAAAAATAACTTAAATGCTAGAGGTAAATAAAAGATAGTTACTGAACCTGGACACTTCCTGACTAATCAATCGAAACGAAAAAACCATTTCTTATCCAGACTTAACACCTGCCTAGTTATAAATTCTTATTTACAGTGGTAGCTTACTAAAAAGACGACACGAACTTACAATGTAGAAGTCACGATACACAGAGGTGCGAAAAAGTGGAGCAAGTACTAAATTATAAAAATGCCGCAGAGATTTTAGTTGTCGAGGACTCTCAAATTAAGATTTATTGATCGCAGAAAAAAACCATTAAACTTTTAAATAAGAAATTAACTATTAATTAACCCTAAAAAATCAGTTTAGTCGTAGAGGCTATAAGAAATTGATATTGAGAAAACTATAATCTTAATAAATTTAGTTGCAAGCTTATGAGACAAGATCAATCAGACTATTAGCGCCACAAGCACAACTATTAGCTCAATAATTCTGAAGTTTTCTTTTGTGCTAGGAAAAGTAAAAGAAAAATGGATGGTGTTCTTCAAAGCGGAAGACACAGTTAAAGGCTCCTTATATTTCAATACCTCTTAAGGATACAAAATACATTCAATAGAAAGCCGTATTTATTCTTCCCTATTGGGCGCGATATGGATTCAAAATGCTCCTTATAAATCGATTTAAAATGCGAATTATCGGATATTATATAACAAACGGATATTATCTACTAT
This sequence comes from Neoascia interrupta, assembly GCA_947623515.1. Lineage (NCBI taxonomy): Eukaryota > Metazoa > Arthropoda > Insecta > Diptera > Syrphidae > Neoascia > Neoascia interrupta. The sequence continues at coordinate 93,284,058 of OX392463.1, forward strand.
TATTATCTACACCAACTAAGTTAGGTGAACGAAGGTACACGGTACACTCGTAAAATTGTACCGACCCTATACGCACTTTTGTAGTAACACTCACGTTGTTTATCTTTAATATGAATGCACCATTTATTAAAGGGCCCGATTAATTTCTTGTCCTTAGGCCTTTGTCGCACAGCTACGCCTCTGTCTGAGCAATTGAGTATTTTTTCTATAGCCCCGAGCCCCGACCATAAGCACAACATCGGATGCCAATGCCAGTATACTAGGTGAAGAAAATATTCCAGCATCCAGCTAACAAGGAACAAGGAATGCAACACGCAACTGCACAAGTCGAACACAAAAGAGGCACAACCCTTTTGTTCAGGAATAATAGCTTCGCTATAGCTTAATGCGGGCCTTACACCACGCAATATTATTGCGCAAAATATTGACCAAAAATATTTTGTCCGAATTTTTTGCCGCAATTTATTGCGCAATAAAGGCCTTACACGGTCAATATTATTGCGATAATATTATTGCAATAATATTGCGTGGTGTAAGGGCCGCATAAGATGCGAGATAGGCCACCGCCATATGACACAGGTAACATGTTGGAAAGTTGTATTTACAAGCGGTACACAAACACAACATACACAGTCGAGGCCGGCGCGAAAGCATCATACCGATATACATGTTGCGCTGTTGAGTGAAATGTAATAAGATAGGACATAGGAGGTAACTGTGCGCGATCCTTTTCCTGATCCTGCCAGTCCGCTTTAAGCGTTGAACATAGAAGGGTTGTGTACTTCTCTGCTGAATGAAGGTTCGCCCACATTCCCTCCAGTGCTGGCGAATTAAAAAATATGATTTCTCTATGCATTTGATTTGCTGTCAAAGCCTTTTTACAGGAATTTAGGATAAAAAAAACTCAAAAAAATGTCGCAAGGCCTTATGAAGGCTAGGTATAAAATGGAAGCATAATTACGTTTTAAGAAGTTACGTAAAAGAAGGCAAGAAATGACCTATGTATCAAGGTCATGTTTCAGGTCAGGACCTATGTATCAAGTTCCTAGCTTAAAGTTCAAGGTTTTAGCGGACGAACCGCAATTTATATTTGTCCGTCAAAATAATACGAAATATTTAATTTAATTTTTCTTATTCTACCTACTCTCTTTGCATCTGAAATTGGAGAGAGAAGGTTGATTTTCAAACTACGTTCAAATCCAGCATAAAAATCTTCAATTACAATGTCATCTTTTGTACCATCGCAGCGTGGTGTTCTAAAGCTCCACCTCCAATTCCATGGATTTATATATTCAAAACATCGAGTAACTGGCGGAGAAACAAGCTGGCGGTGCGAAAAACATATTTTGCTTGGCTCGAGACCCAAGAGCACAATCACTCTCCATCACCATTTGTTTGTGAGTCCGGTTAAGTTATGGCCAAGATCAAGGAAGTTGCTACTAGTAGTCCGGAACCCCCGAGAACCATTATAAATAATGCTCTTGTTGGGGTTTCAGCAGGGCGATTGTTCAATGTCCGAAGCTGTTACCTTTGGAAAAGTGTGTCAGCAGGACTCGAAGGCAAATAAATCAGAGTCTGCCGATTCCTCAAGGATAGCTCTGTCAGAAAACTTTTTGCTGGCTGATACAGGCTCCAACCCGGCTAACCGCATAATAATCCTAGCCGCTCATTCTGATTGTGTACGGGTATCTCAGTGCCGTACATGGTTGAAAGGTAAAACCGTGGATCACCCATAGCTGATAGAACATTTCAGGACACACCTTGAAAGTTCCATCAGCTAACCATGTACGGCACTGAGATAACCGTACACAATCGGAATGAGCGGCTAATATTATAATGCGGTTGGCCGCGTTGGAGCCTGTGTCAGCCAGCAAAAAGTTTTCTGCCAGAGCTGTTCTGGTTCTCATTAATGCCTCCGGAAGCACAATTTGAGACCGATCATGAGGAATCGGCAGACTCTAATTTATTTGCCTTCGAGTCCTGCTGACACACTTTTCCATAGACAACAGCTTCGGATATTGGACAATCGCCGCTGCTGAAACGCCGACAAGAGCATTATATATAATGGCTCTTGGGGGTTCCGCACTGCTAGCAGCCACTTCCTTTATCTTGGCCATAAGTTGAGCGGCTTCACACACAAATGGCGATGGAGAGTGATTGTGCTCTTGGGTCACGAGCACATTGAGCTCCACCGACTCTGCTCTCCCATGACAGCCGAGCGAAGTATGTTTTTCGCAACGCCAACATGTTTTTAAGCCAGTTACTCGATGTTTTGAGTAAATAAATCCAAGAAAGTGGAGCTTCAAAGCACCACGCTGCGACGATACAAAAGATGCCATTGTATTTTAAAATGTTTTTCTTAACTTTAAACGTAGCTTGAAAACCAACCTTCTCTCACCAAGTTCAGAAGCAAAGAGAGTAGAATTAGAAAAATAAAAATTAAATTAAATTTTTCATATTATTTTGACGGACATTTTTATATTGCGGTTTGTCCGTCAAAACCTTAAATTTTATGCTTGAATCTTGAAACTTCATATCTGGGCTCAATAGACGCCCCAGAATTACTGGTGTAAAAAAAATTAAAATCCATCCACTGACACGCCTACTTTGTTTAATAACATGAAAAATCAAAACCGTCGCAGAACGCTGAAATTTTGTGTATAGTATCCCTGCGCAAGTGCAAAATGTAAACCCCCAAGTGGGCATGCCAGTATATAATTTGCAGTGCTTCAAATGCTATTTACCTACCTTTAGTAAACCTATATCTACCTAGATACCTAAGCTTACATTCATTGCATTATGTTTAAATATTTCAGTATAGGTACCATTGATTTTACCGAAAAAAATAAAGCCACACCGTCTTTTAGAGGCTAGATGAAAAAAAAGTAGTACCTAGGTAGGTAGGTATACATTCTAAGAACCATAAACAGGGTTAATACCTATTTAACCTTCTTCAATAATTTGAGGCCTGAAAAAAAAAACGTGCAAACATTCAGAAATACATTTATCGACCGCGGGATGCCAAGCAAATCGCGTTTTTATATGAAAAAATTCAATAGTTTCTGTAGAAGTGCGAATTACTAATAAACTACTCGACCTAGAGTGTGCCGATAAGGAAAGAAATTATTGTGCTTACTCCGTTCCTTAAATTGACCCAAAAATTATTTTAATAAAAAATGTGGAAAGTATCGTAAAAGTCTTCCGAAGATATGATCTCCTTGAATCCGTGTACCCTTTTGTGGTAACGGATAGTAGTAACTGTTTCTACAACACAAACAACACATTTCTTATCCTTTCCGTGTTATATAACAACTTTCCCGTTCGTCGAAACACAGGGTTGCATTTTTAAAATTTTTTTTTACGTTTATGTGTAATTTTTGATCGTTTTCCATAAAAAAGGTAAGTACTTTGTTTGACATCCCGCACTCGATAATACCAGTAGACGTCAAACTGTTAAAAGCTCTATTCTTTACTGCAATGGCATCTTTGGTAGATCACTTAAACACATAGGTACATTCTCTTATGAACATGTATTAGGTTAAATACACTCACCGAAATTCAATTAAAGGCAACTGATATTTTCTAGTCAAGGTTTGACTTGTGCAGTTGCATGTTGCATTCCTTGGTTGTACGCTGTCGCTGTAAGTTGTATGCTGGAGTATTTTCTTCACCTAATGAGCTGGCAGGCATTGGCATACAATGTTGTGCTTGGGGTAGGGGCTATAGAAAAAATACTCTATTGCTCAGTAGCGTAGCTATACATATTTTTGCAGAATTAAGAAAAATCGCCAGTAGTTTGAAGTTAAATTTTATTTTCGAAAATTACACACAAGTTTAAAGCTAATGAATATTTTTTTAAAACATAAAACAAAAACAAAAAGAAATAAAATAAATTTATAATACAATTTTAGGTGCGAAATTCAATTAAAGGCACCTTGTTCAAATGAATAAATAGTACTTTCTTCTTTATAAATAAAGTTAAAAGTTACAGCTTAGTAATGGGTATGTCCTCCGTTTTTGATTATTACCTCAAATATACGGTTCGGCATTGAGTCGACTAGTTTTTGAAGCTCAAAAGACGGTATCTTCTTCCACTTATCAGAAATTGTTTTGCTTAGGTCATTTACAGTAGAAAACTGCCGACCTTTAGCAAAAATTCTGCGCGCCAGGTTTCCCCACAAGTTCTCAATTGGATTTAAGTCGGGAGAACGCGCAGGCCAATCCAACAGACTTATTTGCTTGTGCTCAAACCATGCCATTGTCTCAGGTGATTTGCGAATAGGCGCGTTATCTTGTTGGAAAATCCAATCTTGAGTTGGTTGGGCTTCACCAAATTCCAGCAACACATTTTCTAATAAGTCGACATACTTTTCTGAGTTCATTCTTGTTTCGATCTTGCAAATCTGACTTCATCCACTAAAACTAAATGCAGCCCAAGTCATCACAGAGCCACCCCGAAATTCCTACTGGTAGACACTTGTTTACCAGCTCTCAAGTCGTGCCAGTAGTAGTTGAAGCCATCAGGTCCATCCAAATTAAATTTTTTTTCGTCAGAAAAAATAACGGATTTCCATTCATTAGTCCAAGACATGTACTTCTTCGCGAACTCCAGTCTATTCATCTTTTGACTCTGGCTGAGCAATGGTTTCTTCTTCTTTTTTTGCCATTTCAACCTCTTACTCTGAGACAAAATTTGTTGGACACGCCTTTTACCTATCGGCAAGCCTGATTCCGTTACAATTTTATTTGCAGTTGTCTGGCCATCCAAAGCACTCCGAATAATAGCTGCCTTCTGTCGCCCGGATATTTTTTGATTGTTTTGATATCGTCGGTTAGAGCCGTAATTTTCACTTAATTTTATAACATTATCAACAGCTGTTGGTGAACGGTTTATTTTTTGTGCAATTTTTCGATTAGAAAAACCTGCGTCTTTATAAGCTTGAATCTAAGCAATCTCTTCACTTGACAAAGTTTTATTTTTTCCCATGTCTTACACACACTTGATATTGACACAAAAAATGCTAAATGATATTAAAAGGACATAAACAGTAAACAGAAACTATAACACTTTAAATTATGCCTTTGGTCTGTTCGCTTTAAGCAATAGTAGCCAACTGCCTTTAATTGAGTTTCGCATTTTCAACGATGGTTTGCTTGCAACGATTCAAACGGCAAACCGTTTTTTTTTTGCAAAATGCACTGATGCATGCAAGAGTATGAACATAAGTGTAAGTTCCATTATCTTTGTAAAGAACCAACATAATTTTACTGCAGTACCCCGTTATAAAACATTTTGCTTGCTTTTGTTTTGCATGCGTTTAATTGAAATTCGTTGAGTGTATTAACGGGCCTTGGAGTTTGTAGATGCGTTTTATATTAAACACTTGAAGATAAAATATAATTGGAATACCTAGATACTTAACTTAAGCCGTAATCCCGTGAATAGAATTTCCTTATTCTAAGGAAGGCTTTAGTTCTTGCCTTCTTTCTCGTAATTATGCTCCCATATTATAACATCCCATATATAGACTTGTATGTAAAGTCTATGTATAATTAACACACCAGCATACATTGTTGAGAAGTTGGCCCTGGTTCACCCCGAGCTGTTGCGCCACTTTATTTATTTATTTTTTATATATAGACTTTATAAGGCCTAGCTATAGCTACATTTTATTGAGCTTTTTTTTTATCCTAAATTCCTGTAAGAAATGCTTTGACAGCAAATCAAATGCAGAGAAAAATCATATATTTTTATTCGCTAGCATTTTAAGGAATGTCTGCGGACCCTTACTAACCGAAGAACTACACAACCTCTCTATGTTCAACGCTTAAAGCGGACCACTGATCAGATATAATGAGATAGGCGACTTGCAATCCCCTTGCCTGAAACACCCACAAAAAAAAAGTAACAGGATCTCTCTCTTGACCCTGTCTGTGAATGCATGTGAAGTGAGCAATGGAGATCTTCAATGAATCCATTAAAAAATGGCGGAAGCTGAGATAATTTACCGTCTCCGTCATTCAAAAAATATAAACAAAGTAAACAGCCTCCATTCTTTTTTGGTTTATTTTGTTTTACAAATAATTATTATATCATAAGTAAAGGAAAAATCTGCCGCCCAAACGAGTGCCCATTAGGAATAAATTTTTGCCATGCACATCGGGTGAACTGAAAATCGAATTTGTTTTGATTACACTACACAAATGTCAAAAGACATCTGATTCTGGTTTGCTGAGCTCAGTCCATAGGTAGAGTTCAGCACTATTGAGGTGGAAACAGAAGGTGGAAATCTTTGCTATTGGGAGTTTTTTTCCTTTTTGCTAAATTTTTCTTTAAAATAAACAATCAAGCTTTTTGATTGTGTGCATAAATTTTATTAATTAATGCGTTTTCTTATAAAAAAATACGTGAGACTTTCTGGTCTAAACTTCTTATAAAAATTAGTAGCAAAATGAATTTGATAAATTTTCCAGTAGTCCGAAACACATTTTGAAAACAGTTTTTTTTATATAAATGAATAGGCACATTTAAACAATACTCTGTTAACTTTTAGTTCAATGTTTAGAATAAGGAGTTTTTTCCCTCAATTTTTTATTTGTTTTCGAATGATTTCATGAATAGTTTCAATAGTTCGTTTTAATTATTACTACTTCATTTATCCAATTATAAATAGTAGAGACTTTCTGGTCTAAACTTCTTATAAAAATTAGTAGCAAAAAGAATTTGATAAATTTTCCAGTAGTCCGAAACACATTTTGAAAACAGTTTTTTTTATATAAATGAATAGGCACATTTAAACAATACTCTGTTAACTTTTAGTTCAATGTTTAGAATAAGGAGTTTTTTCCCTCAATTTTTTATTTGTTTTCGAATGATTTCATGAATAGTTTCAATAGTTCGTTTTAATTATTACTACTTCATTTATCCAATTATAAATAGTAATCCAAATGAATAAATTGACGTCTCAAGTCGACAAGAAATAAAAGGAACAAACGTAGGGTCTAGATACGGATAACATTTGATTTTATTTATTATTTTATGTTATTATTATTACTTATTTATTTTATTTTAGTATTTCAGCTTGATTTTTAAAGAAACGTTTCAATCACACATGAATAATTTTTATTTGAATAGCAGGAATTGTTTGTTAATAAAATGTTATTCAAAAAAAAATTTTATTTAGCTATTTACGAATTATTGCAAATAAAATTGATGGCATGATTGAAATCAAGTCAAATGATTTATTTGAAAATGTATTTTTATTTCATTATGGAAATTCAAATAACTTCGGAAGGTACAAATTTAAAAAAGTTCTTAAACTTTACAAAAGAAAATTTTAAAGCAAGAGATTTTGAATATTATTAGCTCTTCCAATAGTTTGAAATTTTGACATATGATCCATTATATTTGATTTCTTTGACATCATCTGAAAATCTGTTTTTTTCCCGTTCTGTTCCTTGTGACAACACGGATTTACGAAGCGTTAAATTTTATCTCATTGGTTCAAAGTGTATTCAAGCTTATCAACAGAAGAGCTATCCGTTCTTCTGTATTTCTCTCAGATGGTCCTAGGGCTTTATTTAAATATATTGTTATGTGGCGACAAGAAATAAAACAACTCGCAGGAGTCCCTGAATGCACCCATCGATTCACTCTACAAACGCACCCGCTCGATTCACTAAAATGAACATACCCAACTGTCATTCCAGTCATCTGACAGCAGCTGTCATATCCGAAGTTCGAATTTCGATTTCCCCTCCTTGGAATTCAGCGGAGGAGTACCAATGGAAAATTACCAAAGGGGGTATGGAACATACCAGAAGGTGCTTAATTTTGTATAAATACACGGGTGACAGGCTCGTACGGCACAGTTATATTTTAAACGTTGACTTGTGAAAATCGGTTATAAAGTGAAAAGTGATTGTATTGAAATAAAGTGTTGAATTCTAAGTAGTAAAGTTGAATAATAGTGTGATTTGAATTTAAATAAGTTTTGTTTGATAAATAAAGTGTTTCATTGTGAAATCATAAAAGTGAAATCGAGTTTTATTCGACGAACCCCAGGCCGAAAATATTACATTGTTGTCAGAAGTGGGATAAAACTCATAATTGTGCGGGTAAATTCTACAGTGGAATTTTCCGGAACAGTGTTAGTGTGTCAAACAGTTTTAAGTGGAGATTTCTAGAAAAAGTGCGCGTAAATAGCGTCGGTGACTAAAATGATTTATTTGTGCAGTGGAATCTTCCAGAGATATCGTGTGTGTAAACAGTGTCGGTGACTCATACAAATTTGATTGTGGAATATTCCGGATACATTGAAGCTGATTGTGCGATAAAGCTATAATTAACTAAGTTATAAAAACGGTTTCAGTGATTTGTTTATTCGCGACTGAATTTTCTGGAACTGGTATAAGACATAAACTGATTGTGTTGTGAAAATTGTGTGAAGACAATTCAAAATGGGTCGAAAAATTGAACAATTGACAACAGCTGAGTTAAAAGCGGAATTGGGTAAAAGAAACCTCCAGACTTCGGGGCTCAAAAGGGAACTGTTGCTCCGACACCAGGACGCTATTACCGAGGAAGGTGGACATCCAGACACGATGCTGTTCGAAGTTCAAGAAGAAGAGCAACAAAGCACAGTAAGTACTGCCGATGAAATGCCCGCTTTCATGAAGTTGCTTCTGGAGAAATTCGAAAAGATGGAGAGTAGCCAAAAGAATGCTCTCGAAGAACAAAAGAACGCTCTCGAAGAACAAAAGAACGCTCTCGAAGATAAATTCGAGAAGCTGGAGAGCGGCCAAAAAGAACAAAACAACGCTCTCGGTGAAAAGCTAGATACTAAGTTCGATGAGCAGAAGAAAGCTCTAGAAAGCAAACTTGATTCCCAGAATGCGTTTTTTGAGGAAAAGTTCCAGGCAGTAGATCAAAGAATTGAAAGCGTTTAGGAAAAATTCACTGAAGTCAAATCGGAAGTAGAACAATTGGCTAAGGAGCTGGAGTTGGTTAAGAAACAGAAAGTGCGAGAATATTTGCCCGACGGTCCACGACGCAAAGAAATGCTGCCGCCTGTCTTCGATGGCCAAACATCGTGGCCGATTTATAGGAGACAATTCGAAGCTGCAGCGTTGACAAACAACTGGGACAGCGAAGATAAATCAATTGCTCTCACGCTTGCGCTCAGAGGAACAGCTGCCGAACTGCTGCAGACCATCCCTGAAGAAAAACAAAAAGATTATGATGCCATGGTGAAGGCCATCGAGATGAGGTTTGGCGACGACCACATGCAGCAAGTTTACCGGGTCCAGTTGCGCCGAAGAGTTCAGACAAGGAGTGAGACGCTTCAACAGTTGCAAGCCGACATCGAGCGATTAGCGAATTTGTCCTATCCCAACACCAGCAGGGAGATAATAAACGAGTTGGCAACCGATGCGTTTACTAATGCCATTGCGGATGGAAAGCTACAAATGGCTGTAAGAATGGCAGGTAAGAAGACTCTCGCTGAAGCACTAGCATTTGCTCTGACAATGGAAGCAGCCGCCCAAGCTTCGCAAGGTTGCCATCGCATAAGGGAAATGGCTGGTTTAGAGTGCTCATGTCAACGCATCGACATCGAAAGGCAAAACACGAACACCACTCGGGGACAAATGAGATGCTGGAACTGTAACAAACTGGGACACCTGCAGCGACAAAGCCAAGCGTCAGCTAGACAAGCGGGTTGCCCACATTGCCCTAGAAGAAGACAGAATGAAGAAGCATCTGGCAGGATGTCGGGGCAGAAGTTGGTTGATGGATTCGACGCCCCCAGGACCATCATCCAAGTCTCGCAAACAAAACGCTGCAACAAGAGTCTGACAGTAGAGGCAATCATCGCCAACAGAAAATGCGTGGCCACTATTGACACAGGTGCCACGGCCTCCATCATCCGAAGAGACCTTGTTCAGACGTCCTGGCTACATAACACCAGCTGCTACAGTTTGAAGACAGCTACAGAAGAAGCGGCCAAAGTATACGGGGAGGTGCAGCTACAGATACAACTAGAGGGATTGACCTTCTCACATGCATTCTTGGTAGCTGACATATGCGACGAATGCATCATTGGAGTTGACTTTATGAAGGCACACGAGGTAATTCTTGACCTTCGAATGCAGGTGCTAAGGTATCGAACCGTCGAGATCCCTATGGTATACGGAAACGACAACGCGGTGAATCTCCGAGCAATACTGGGAAGCGATGAAGTTATGCGGCCCTCTTCAGAGACAGTTCTTTGGACACCTGATTTGGACAGTTCTTTGGACACCTGACAGTTCTTTGTGATCCTGGGAACCATCGATTCTATCTCATCGAGCCAGATAACAAAAGTGAATTTAAAAGTTACGTCGTGGGAAAAATTCTTGCAGAGCCCAAGAACAGCATGGTGCCGGTAAGACTGATGAACCCAAATAAGCGCACCGTTAAGCTCAGACAAGGAGAGGTGATCAGAAGATGTGTGCCCGTTGCAGCCATTTCGACAATAGCTGAGAGTGAGCCTGCAAGTCCTGTCTCTCCATCAAAATTGGCCGAGGTATGTAAGACAATACTCGGAGACTGTGAGCTAAATCAGGAGCAGCAAACCATAGCGGAAAATCTCATTGGCGAGTTTGCTGATATATTTGCCTCACAGGATGGAGACTATGGTCGAACACACTAAGTACAACACCGCATAGACACCGGAGATGCTAGACCAATTCGCCAACCTGCCAGACGACTTCCGTTGGCTAAACAGGATGAGGCCGCCGAGATGATATCGACCATGGAAAAAGAAGGTTTGATCGAAAGCTCGAAAAGTCCGTGGGCGTCGCCTGTTGTACTGGTGAAAAAGAAGGACGGCAGCACTCGATTCTGCGTGGATTATAAATAAATAAATAAATAAATAGAGTGGCGCAACAGCTCGAGGTGAACCAGGGCCAACTTCTCAACAATGTATGCTGGTGTGTTAATTTCTTTACATACAAGGAACCTACAATTTTTTGCCGAATCCGAACGGCACTTTGAGAAGTTTTTCAAGACAATTAATACTCTCGGAGGGCTTGTCAAACCCTCGTGGAGGTGGGGACCGTGAAAAAGAACAAGTCTTTTTTTTCAGGTGACTATGGCAGGATTCGAACCCAGACCTCCGGCGTAGAAAGCACACGCACTAACCACTATGCCACGGCACCCCACGTGGATTCTGCGTGGATTACCGGAGGCTTAATGATGTCACAAAGAAGGACAGCTACCCTTTGCCTCGAATAGATGACACATTGGACACACTCTCTGGAGCAAAATGGCTTTCCACTCTCGACCTGAAAAGTGGCTACTGGCAGGTACAGATCCATCCAGAAGGCAAAGAGAAGACCGCTTTCACAACTGGCAATGGGCTTTGGCAGTTTACAGTAATGCCATTTGGTCTGTGTAACGCTCCGGCCACCTTTGAGCGTCTTATGGAACGTGTCTTACATGGTCTGACGTGGAAAACCTGCCTGGTATATTTGGATGACGTCATCGTTTTGGGAAAGACGTTTGCAGAACATCGCGACAACTTGAGGGAGGTCTTCTCACGACTTCGAGCAGCACACTTAAAGCTCAATCCAAAGAAGTGTGCGCTCTTCAGAGCAGAAGTAAAGTATCTGGGGCATGTGATATCGACGGATGGCGTGAAGACGGATCCAGATAAAATCGAAGCTGTGAGAAGTTGGCCATTTCCCAAGGACAAACACCAGCTAAGGAGCTTTCTCGGTCTTGCTACGTACTACAGGAGGTTCGTCAAAGATTTCGCCGGGATTGCAAAGTGTCTGCACCAGCTCACTGAGAAAGGAAGACAATTTAAATGGTCAGGTGAGTGCGAAAGAAGCTTTCAGCATCTGAAGCAGCGACTTTGCGAAGCACCGGTACTAGCTTACCCCATCCCCGGCAAGACATATATCGTGGACGCAGACGCTAGCAATGTGGGTGTTGGCGCTGTATTGTCGCAGTTACACGATGGGCAGGAGAAAGTCGTAGCATACTTCAGCAAAGTGCTTACCCGACCAGAGAGAAATTATTGTGTTACCAGGCGAGAACTCCTTGCTTTAATACTGGCGACGAAACATTTCCAGAAGTACCTGAGCGGCCAGAAGTTCATCTTGCGTACCGACCACGCCGCGCTCAAATGGTTACTGCAGTTTAAAAATCCTGAAGGCCAAGTCGCAAGATGGATCGAGAAATTGCAGGCTTATGACTTCGAGATACAACATCGCAAAGGAAGACTGCACTGCAACGCGGACGCATTATCCCGGAGACCATGTGAGCCCAATTGTAAGCATTGCGTGCGACAGGAGGAAAAGAACGAATGTACTGTCCAGCGAGTAAGAGCCGAACCTGCAGAAGGCAAGAATCGACAATGTAAATGTCTCCGTTGCAAATAATTAAAGTAGTTTTTCTATTTTAAATCTTGAATGAGCTGCACCAAGCGCACTCATTTTGGCCTTGGACGCACAAATCTTGCTCCCAGCTTGGTTGCCTGTGTTAGCGAATTTATTTTTGCACCCCATAAAGTAGCATTGCAACCCACTAACACAATCATGATAGCTGGCAGCATTTTCCCTAGAGAGCCGAAAATCGAGCTTGGAGGCAAAAAGAGGCACCCCAGCGAAGATGACTATCTCATTATACCTGATCAATGAAGCGGACTGGCAGGATCACGAAAGGGATCGCACACAGTTATCTTATTACATTTCACTCAACAGTACAATACGTATTTTGGTATGATGCTTTCGCGCCGGGGCCGGCCTCGACTGTGTTGTGTGTGCATCGCTGTGAATATAATTTTCCAGCACGTTGGGTATGTGGCATGGCGAAGGGATAGCGAATATTATAATTTTTGGACATAAGGGTTGTGCCTCTTTTAGGTTTGACTTGTGCAGTTGCATGTTGCATTTTTTGGTTGAACGCTGTCGCTGTAAGTTGTATGCTGGAGTATTTTCTTCACCTAATGAGCTGGCAGGCATTGGCATACAATGTTGTGCTTGGGGTAGGGGCTATAGAAAAAATACTCTATTGCTCAGTAGCGTAGCTATGCGACAAAGGGCCTTAGGAAAAGAAATTAATCGAGCCCCCTAATATATGATGCGTTCATATTTGTTTGCTTAATAGCTCCCATGTCAAAGTAACTATGAAACCATATGGATAAACAACGTGAGTGTGTAAGAGATTAAATTATTAGAAGTTTAAATTATTTTTCATGTATGTATCACCCTGTACACCCTGCAAGTAAACATACTTTGTACTACCTTAAGCATAATCATAACTCCACAATTATGTTCATAATCGGCTAAGGTATCGTTCTAAGTCGATTTTACTGCCAAGTTATAACATTACTTATGTACACAAAAAGTTGTATGCATTCGCACTGACCATACCGAACCATGTTTTTGTAAACTATGTTAAGTTCTAGTCAGTCATAATAAAGCCTTGAAGATCTAATCATCGCCGTCTCTTGTTATCTGTCCGCTTGTTCGCCTTCCACTCCGCGTGTCTTACGAGTGTTACCACAAAAGTGTGTATAGTTCTGTTACATCTGCAATACAACATTGGACGAGTGTACCTTTGTGGCGATCCCACAATAAAACTCTCCACTTAAAAATCATGCTTCGTGAACACAGCCGCAGTTTAAGAACACTTCCTACTGCAAGCAAGATCAACTGCAACAAAGATGGACGCACCTACTGCGAACATGACCAACTACTACAAAGATGGCTAACCCTCACTGCGAGCATGGCTTCGAGCTGTCACTTTGCCTTGACTCGTTCTCTTTTCTATTCCAACAGCGACGGCGACCAGATGTCTTCAAATCGAAACTAATATCAATTGCATTACATATAATTTAATAAAGTAATTTTAGTATATATATCTCTAACTCGGTGTCTTCTTCTTCTTACGTTGGGTCGTTACATCGGAACATCCAGTAACCCCACACCTTCGTTTACCAACCTTATCCGTTTGGTTCTGAAAAAAGTTATTTCGTTTTGTAAATTATTGTACAAATCTAAAAAGCGGCCTTCTTTTCTTCAACCCTTATTGATTAATAATAATATTTCTTAACTGGGCATAAAAATGGGAAAAGTTAATTTTTTTTTATTTAATTTCAAATTATTCTATAAGTGAGGTTTGGTCTTTGGTTTGGTATTTGAGGTTTGGTCTAAGTCTTATAAGCCTTGGGTAATATTTTCTAAAAAATATTTAACGCCACTGTATAACTCTCTCTATTAAAAAAAAGCACTATTTAATTAGATTTATAAGGGGCATTTCGAATCGATACAACGCCCAATAGGGGAGAATAAAATCGACGTTCTATTTCTAACAGTAGCCCTTTTATCTGAGGGCCTCGGCACAAGACTCATTTTGCGCACTATTGCTTTTGCGCGCCGTGCCACAGCACTGGGTTTCGGCCAGCCAATCACATGCGCTTTCAGTTTTCCATTTGCAAACACAGGCCGGCCCCCTATGCTGTGCCATTATTCTCACTCAATTGGTACCTGTTGCACGGGTACCAAACGTCGCGGTATCAAATGCGTTGGGTACCGGCGGTGTCGGTATGGGTTGTCTCTGGTTCGAGTTGTCTGGTATCAGCGGTCGTGGTATGATCTGGACTGGTATGGGTCATACCCGAGCCAATATTCATATGTTTCTTTAAATAATAAAAAAAAAATAGGTGCATAAGGTTGCATAGAGCTGAGCTAGAGCTATTTGATTTAAAGAAGTCAGGAATTTTTTTCAGTTATTTGTTTTGCTTTTTAATGGTAGAAAAAAAAGCTTGAGAAATTATAACTCTTAAACGATTAAAGACATCGCCAACTTTTTTGTTTAATTTTAAGGGAAATTATTATTATTATTTATATTAAAAAGAAAAAATTACAGGGTAATTCAGAATTTAAAGAAAATTGTAAAACTTCGCTGTTTGTTTTACGGGTGTTTAACAGGTGTTTCAGTTTCTTAATCTAAAAATCACAGGATTCCAAGGAATCAATCCCCAATAAAATCAAGACAATGATTGTTTTTGCTTTCCTGTGCGCCTTATTATGAACAGGCAGTTCAACACCGGGTTAAAATACCGGTTACTTTTAAAAGGCATGTAGACAGGTAATCTTATTGGGACGTCATAAAATTGTAGGTTAACAAATTTATTTTAATGGGATTATGGTTAATGTATTAAAATAATAAGGTTTAAGGCTTAAAATACTTGATATTTTGAATTGCAGGGAAGTTGTAAACGCAGTAAAATTCGGAAAACAGCAGCACTATTAAGACAAACGTATCCTGAAAAACAACTTACACATACTCTTCATAAAGTTTCGGTTCATAGTCAAGATATCATAGAGTATCAATCACTTCCACTAGGAGAACTATCAGAACAAGCCCAGGAGTCCAAAAATAAAGACTACAAAGGATTTAGATATTAAAATACATGCAACATTACAAGGATTCGGCATAATAAGGACTTATTTAACATGCTTGCAGCCTCATCCGATCCACTTTATTTCTTCTTCTTTCTTATTATTTCTTCTCAAAGGCATGCAAGGTCCCAAAAAGATTTGAAAGAACTTTTGTACTCTCCTGAAATGTTCAGTCTTCTGCACATTACCGCAGACCTAGATGATAGTTTCCAAGAAAACTAATGTTTGTATATTAATTTTTTAGTATATTTCTTTATTATTCCATCGTAGAACTTGTAATTTATCTTTCAAGTATTAAGTTATTATCCTCCTTCATGTCACAAAAAAAAAAAAAATAAAAAAAAATTATTCCCCACTGTTTCGTTGAAATTGGTTTGCTTACTTTTTGTCCTACTGTTTCACATATATTTCTTTCATTTTACTTTAGAAAATAAACTTTTACTTTTGCAAACTTCAGTTTTAAGTATGTTAGTCTCACTAACTTAAACATCATACTTTGAAAGAATATTATGAAACACCCTGAAATAATCTTGTTTTTAAACCCACCAATTTCATAGCCTTGGAAATTTCTATCAAGATAAAGAAAAAAATTCTTCCAGGACAGCTTCCAGGACAGAAAAATCCAGGGTAGGGTAGGTAGACAGATTATGGCAAGGCGATTCAGTCGTCAAGTCTATGCTGAACGAAACAGATGTGCGCTGCATCATTGCGCTAGGAGCACCGTTTACACGGTCAACTTTTATTGCCCTCTCAGTATAAACATACCTAGTTTTCCAACATTTACCTACTTGGAAATCCCGAAACACAGTAGCTGGCGAGGTGTTTGTAATTTTTTTCAGCGACAATCCGTTTGCGAACATTTGCAAACACTGGTATAATATAAATGACTTTTCGGCTTTTGCAGGGTAATAAAATGAATAAACACCCTCATTCTTCGACTTTGAATCCTTTGGCGTGCGAGTGAATTATATCTGTTACGTGCACCTGGCTTTACTGAGAAAACAATGAAGTGAACAACATTAAAAATATTAAAAAAAAATTGAAAATAGAATAGAATTGCATACCCAAGCGGTCATCTTGGATGCCTCTGAGGACTTGATAGGGCGGTAGGTAACCTCAATAGGGTACTTACCATGGCTTTCGAGGAGGCGTGCCCGATCGATTGTATTCATAAAAGGGCCCAACCAAAGTGGTGGAACAGGGAAATAGGTTTAAAGAGGAAGGAGGTTATAAGACTTTACAATAGGGCGAAGCTTTTTAGAACTGATGGCACATGGAACGAGTATATAGATTGCAAAAAGCAGTTGAAGTACTTAGTTAGGAAGTCAAAAAGAGCTTCATGGCAAAGATACTGTGAATCTATCGCAGCAACAGAAGAGGCCTCGAGGCTGCGCAAAATGCTTTCAAAAGACGCTTGCGCTCCCAGCTACCTTAGGAAAAATGATGGAACCTGGGCTGTTAGTAGCCTTTCCGCACGCAAGGGCTTTCGAAACGCACTTTCCCGTCCACTTTAGCAGACGGTATGCTTCGGCAATCTGAGAGAACGGGCATCTCAGTCTCCGAAGAGAAGATAGGTGTTCTTATTGACAGGAAGAAACTACGGTGGGCCATTAAGTCCTTCAAGCCGTACAAAGCTCCGGGACCGGACGGCATTCTCCCGATCATGCTGCAAAGAGCACCGGAGTTGACTTTTCAAAACATGATGAACATTTTTAGGCACAGTCTATGAACAGGGTACATTCCTTCCGTTTGGAGGGAAGTAAAAGTGATTTTTATACCTAAAGCTGGCAAACAGGGACATACAGCGGCAAAGGACTTCAGACCGATAAGTCTCTCATTCTTTATGCTTAAAACCCTGGAACGACTACTTGAACTTCATATTAGGGCTACATGCAGCAATGGCTTTCTTATGGCTTCGCAGCATGCACACATGAAGGGAAAATCCACAGAAACGGCCTTGCATGAGGTGGTAGGGAAAATAGAGAGAAGTCTACACTCTAATGAGCTTACGATGGCTGCCTTCCTCGATATTAAAGGGGCCTTCAATAACGTGGAGAGTAGTGCCATTGAAAGCGCTCTAGTAGACGTTAGCATTGAACAGGGCATTATAAACTGGGTTTGCAACATGCTTGCAAATAGGAAAATTAACTGTGCGATTGGGCAAGGCTCGATTAGAATGTCTGTAACCAGGGGTACACCTCAGGGTGGGGTCTTATCTCCACTTCTGTGGGTTCTGGTTATAAACAAAATTCTAAAGAAGCTAAGTGCTATGGGTATCAGCGCCACGGCATACGCAGATGACGTGGTGGTAATGGTGCATGGAAAGTACTTAAATATATTAAGTGAAATCATAAAGGGTGCTCTGAGGTCGATCAGCATCTGGACCAAAAGCTGTGGTCTCAGTGTTAACCCTTCTAAAACGGAACTGGTTCTTTTTACCAGGAAGTACTAAAAGCTAAATGGAGTGGAATTATCCCTGTCGGATAGCGCGAAGTATCTGGGTGTAATCCTGGACAAAAAACTGAATTGGAATCTTAACGTAGGGGAAAGAATCAAGAAGGCATATAATGCACTTTTTATTTGTAAGAAAACGGTGGGGAAAACTTGGGACTTAAAACCTGCCATGGCCCATTGGTTGTATACTGTGGTGGTAAGACCCATACTTACTTACGGTGCCTTGGTCTGGTGGAGAGCAACAAACAGAAAAACAGTTTATGGAAAATTATCAGCGGTTCAAAGAACGGCTTGTATAGCCATCACAGGTGCGCTCCGTACTACACCAACGGAAGCTTTGAACACTGCTACACCTAACACCGCTTGATCTACAGATAAAAAAAACTTGCTGGCAATAGTGCGATACGGCTCACAAACTTAAACTATTTCAAGGGCAGCAGCTACAGACACGGCTCGATCCTGTCGGACCTAATGCAAGGCAATCCAACTCTAACGGATGAAATTCCCTCCCTGGTCGACTTCGACACACCATATGAAGTCATTTATCCAGCGAGAGAGGAATGGGAAAATAGTGCAATTCTCAGACCTAATGAAATTGCAATTTATACAGATGGTTCGAAAACAGGGGAAGGAACAGGTTCCGGTATCTTCTCAACAGACCCGGAACTAAAAGTATCCTTAAAACTACCGGATACATGCAGTGTCTTCCAATCAGAGGTTCTGGTTGTACCTAGGGTGGCCGAGCTTATGCAGATGAGATCGATATCCGGCAGAGATATCTCCATTTACATCGATAGCCAGGCTTCGCTCACGGCAATGGAATCGATCAACATCAAATCTGATATAGTCAGGGGCTGTCGCACAATGGGAGACATTCACCCTCCCTAATGAAATTGCAATTTATACAGATGGTTCGAAAACAGGGGAAGGAACAGGTTCCGGTATCTTCTCAACAGACCCGGAACTAAAAGTATCCTTAAAACTACCGGATACATGCAGTGTCTTCCAATCAGAGGTTCTGGTTGTACCTAGGGTGGCCGAGCTTATGCAGATGAGATCGATATCCGGCAGAGATATCTCCATTTACATCGATAGCCAGGCTACGCTCAAGGCAATGGAATCGATCAACATCAAATCTGATATAGTCAGGGGCTGTCGCACAATGCTCAAAGCATTGTGCAGTCAGAGCTGGGTGAGACTGTGCTGGGTGCCAGGACACTGCGGTATAGAGGGAAACGAACAGGCTGATGAGCTTGCAAGAAGAGGAGGGATCCTCGGAAATAGTGAGGTTTCTAACATCAAACCACCCCTCTGCGTAGTAAGAGGCACTATTGAGCAGAAAATTCAAACGATGGCCAACCAGAGGTGGTCTCGTCTGACTGGACAGGGGGTATCTAGAGCTCTCTGACTACGACTAGACGAAAAAGGATCGAAGGGGCTATTAAAACTGAGCAGGGACAAGCTAAGGGCTTTAGTAGGAATTCTGACAGGACACTGCCTCCTGCGTAAACACGCAAGGAGGCTCAGGCTTTCTGACACGGATATTTGTCACTTCTGCAGTGATATACTGGCGGTTGAGGATATAGCACACATTCTGTGCGAATGTGAGGCAATTTCGCGTATGCGCAAGAAATTTTTAAGGGAATAATTCTTCGAAAGCTTAGAAAAAGTAGACGGCACAAACTTTAAATTCCTCCTTGGCTTTAACAGGAAAATTGGCTGTGTCACGAGGGATAATGTTAGGTTGTTTTTGCCTTTTGAATGTTAAGCTCAACTGGTTTCCCAGGGATCGCGATGGGCCCGTTTTGGTGCCTAGTGTTTGTGTGGTCCTTTTCACCACACCAGGGGTGTGTGTTAACCTAACCTTACCTATTATCAAAATTAAAAAAATTTAAAAAAAAAATCGAAATGAGACATATAATACATTGGCACATATAATATATTGGCTTTGCTGAAACGCTAATATTACTTTTTTAGCTTATACAGCACAAATTACTTAATAACTAGATATTCAACTTAAGCGTCCCCTTCCCCCCAAAACCCATTTGTTTATTTGTTGTTATTGTTTTGAGTTCCGTGTCGGTGAATACGTGTGAGAAAAGTAAACAAAAATTTAAGAGCCCGCCAAAATAGCGAGGTGAATTTCACACTGACATTTAAAAAATTTAAATACATATCTTAAAAAAGTCATAAAAGATAACACACAAGTCATTAAAGTCAAAATGACAATTCTGTTTTAATTTTGCCCACACTTGGGGTGAGCCTACATTGAGACTACAAAATCGTAAAATTTAGTTCATTTGAATGTGCCTGGAAATACTGGAATGTTTATGACGTAATTGGATATTTTTACGAATTTGGTCTTTTTTTCAATATAGTTCGGGTCACAAATTACTTAATAACTAAATATTCAACTTGAGCGTCCCCTTTCCCCCAAAACTTATTTTTTTATTTGTTGTTTATGCTTTTCGGTTTTGTGACGGTGAATGCGTGTATTTACGCTTATTATTATTATTTCGCAGTTGGGCTTTTCTTTTCTCCAGAATCGTTCATGTGTTATTGATATTCAGTTTTTAATTATGTAGGAATGCAGAAAATATTAGTTATTCAGCAAAACAAGAGCAACAGTTAGGAAACAATCGAGAAAACTTCCATTTTAGGAAAAGGCTTTTGATTTTTACTTGCGTAAAATATTAAGCGTTCCCAAATTTAAGAAAAATGAAGAAGTTAAAAGCATTAAATATAGCTTTCATTGGATTGCATCACTGAAACTTTTTTTGAATGCTTCTTATGGTGTCAATCTCTATTGTTAAACATTTTTCTTTCGACTACTTTGCCATTTCACTGACAGAAATCAATTTCAATGTGCTACTGATTTTTTTTACGAAATGGGTTCACTCAAAAGTGCATTATTCTTTTGTTCTCAGTTGCCAATTTGACTTTTAATGTTCAACTCTAATCTCAAATGCATGCAATAATATCGACTTGGAAGGATAAGGATGACAATTATATCATAATATTGATTTGTTCGAATAATGAATTCAAATTATAGCTATAATAAAAATAATAAAAGTGCCTTTGCACCTTTCTAATGACTTTTACTTTTGAATATACTAACGATTGATTTCGTCAAAACATGTAGAGAACATTTTATTGGTACTTAACCGTAAATTTTGCTTTTTAAAGCTTTAATCCGGTAACATAAAACACAAACTTATCGGAGGCACAGGCATTTAGGCAGTAAAGAATTAGTTTCATTTGCGCTTTTTGTGTTTTGTTTTTAACTATATATGAAAATATTTAGAAGGCATTTGAAATACATAATGTATAACTGGAACACAATTAAGATAAAAATGTGGCGACTTCCAGATATTGGAATTCGTTACAATTTTTGTCCGGTAGACGGAGCAAAAAGCTGATTCCGCCATGTTTTCGTGGTGAATCACTTGAACTTCGTGGTGAATCTCTTCAAGTGTGGAATACATTGACAAAATGTGAGAGTATGCGTAGTTTTCCAGGTATATCCATGGCAACAGCTTGTAGGCCCCTCGGCTTTCCAGTCTAGTTGAATATCTAATTCATTAAGTAATTTGTGTTATACAGTTAGGAATATGCACTGAATAGTAGATAAACAAAACACCTTCATTGAATTACCTATATTTTTCACAGTTTTGTGTCGGGATTCTTTCGGGAATACCGCATGAACAAATCAGAAAAAGCAAACCGATAGTAACTAGTGTGGTATATTGTCTCTAAGGCAAAAATAAGAAATAAATAAAAATATAATATATGACGCATTTCCGACGATATTTTTTAATTTTTCAAACTGTCTGGCGCTTTTGAGGTACAAAACATTTTTAATTTTTTTTTTTTTATATATTTTTTGACATATTTCCAATCGAAAGCTTTTTGTTTGACTTAAATATTCGCCAAATTATGAAAACTATAACGGTCGGCGCAAAAGTAACCAAAATGTAATCTAATTTTTCATGGGACACCCACCCTTAACGGCGATTTTACCCTGTAGCTGTAAGGTTCACGTTATAGTCAATGTATTGAGCGTGAATGGGTTATGTGTAACTGGTTGCTTACATTGCTTGCCTTCACCATTTTGCACGTGAACGTGAAAAATAAAACAAGCAACGCCATCAATGCTTTAAAATGGCCAAATTATTTTTATTTACTTATAATACATACACGGTTAAAAATTTTGGCTTTTTTTTAATACACCTTTTGTATTTCAGCTCTATGCAACACAGAGAAAATTAATATTTAATATTTCAAATATATAAATTTTTTTTTGGGTTACTTTTTAGTATATTTTTACTAAAATCGCAATATGTAAAGCAAAACAGGTTAATTTGTAATCTACTAGATTGAAAAGTAATCTTTTAGTATTAAAATGTAATCCTTTATTTACTAACTTAGATGTTGTTGGTGTTTGTGATTGAAAAGTAATGCTAGAATTATTAGAATTTAACTCTTTCCATGTTATTTCTTAATATTCAGTTGCTATTTTTAAAACTTATGGAATTAAAATTTAGTTTTTGGTAAGACTTAAATTAAAAATATGTAGCTTATGATAAATTGGGATTGAAAGTCAACACATAATTGTATTTAAAATTAAATAAGCAGTTGCAAAGCTTTGATTTTTAATACGCAAAGGTGTTAAATTTGAATTCGAAAATATTGAAATCGAATAAAATTGTAATAAAAACTAATTAAATGAACTTAAGTAAGCGTTTGATCTACAATATTGCGGTGTCTAGAAAGACATGAGGCATTATACGTCAGTCTTGTGTGTATTTTCATCGCGGCAAGTCGGATTTAGTGCATAAAAATTTAAATTTTACAAGAATTTTCAAGTGAGAAGATAAATAGTTTCCGATATCTGAAAAGTCACTCCCAGGAGGCAGGAAGCACACATATTACTTCAAAGGTAAGTACAAGCTGTTAATCAAGCATTGAAAAGAATTTTTAGATTTATCTTGCGTGTCTTTTATTTATTTTTAGAAGACTCGACTGGAGATCGCTGCGACTATATATATTGTTCAAGTCAAAATTGTGTACTGCGATTGAGAATTAAAAGGTTTGTTGAAAGTTTAATCTAACGAAAACCATTGCTTTTATATTTTTCTTTGTCTGACAGATTTTATTCACTCGTATGGGAGCCTATCAACTGCTATTTACAGCTAAATGCTCTATAACTTGGAATGGCGGATATAGGCGAATTTATTTTATTTCGGGTTTTATGCGTACTGTACTTTTTGTTTTAAACAATACGCATGTTACAGTGTAATACATATATTTATTATATTTTAATATATCTTTATTGAAAATAAATAAAATTTGTGAGCTTGCATTACTTTACAGTGTTTCAGGTATTGCCTTTCAATTTTAGACTGATTACTCTTAAGTAATTCGGTATTCGTTTACAATACACATCTTATTATTCATTAATACTATTGTATTAAAATTTAATATTTGGAATTCGTTTATAATACACCTCTAATTATTTATCAATACTGTTGTATTAAAATTTAATAATTGAAACAATTTCTCTTTTGTTAAAATTAAATATTTTTTGTATTAAAATTCAATACTTCTTGTATTAAAAGTGGCATTCTAATATTCTTGATGTATTAGGTTCTAATAAATTTCTGGTGTTGTCCTATATATAACCCAAAAAATATTAAAAATCGCCTCAATATTTTTAACGGTGTACATAATCCATACATACATCTTATTTGTACTTGTGTTTTCTTTAACACAAAACGAACTAACTTTTTGCGGCATCCTCTTCCGCCTTCTCAGAGCCAAGTCGTTGACGTTCAGCTGCGATCGCTGTCTTTTTCTGTTTTTTAACTCCGGCCTTGGCATTGTAGGCCTGCAATGTAGCCCTATATCCTAATCCTGTTGGGCTTTTACTTGATCACGAGCGGCTTCTTCGTATTCTTGTCGATTTCCACCTGAGCCTGTTCCGAATACCTACATTTCCACGGCTCGTATTAGTCTTGAGAACAGATTGTCCCCATGCAATATCTCGTTGTTAATCTTATCTTGGCCCGGGAGTATCATACGTTGGATCTTTTGTGACGAGATCGAATCTCTAAGTGAAACTAGTAGGCTTGTGAAAGTTCTTCAGAGGAACAGGCCAAGCAGACTAGCTTCAATACTCAAACCTGATGGCGCCTACACTGAAACCAAGGCGGAGACCTACAGTCTTCTCCTTGAGACACACTTCCCGGGAAATCAGTCACCACGTGCTCTTCAGTGGTACCGGCAACGGTGGCCACTGCAGAACCAGCGAACACAACGCGGCTTAACTGGTACATTGCATCTAGAGTGGTGACTGATGACGCTATCAAATATGCTATTGCATCTTTTGAGAGCTTTAAGTCACCTGGTCCAGATGGAATCCACCCGGTTATGCTGAAGCAAGGTTTAGGTCAGCTGTTACCCACGTTGAAAAGAATTTTCACTGCGAGCCTTGCCTTGGCTTACATACCCACCCTTTGGCGTATGGTTAAAGTCGTTTTTATACCAAAACCTGGTAATTCAGACTATAGCCTAGCCAAAAGCTTCAGACCCATAAGTCTGTCTTCCTTCCTGCTGAAAAGCTTAGAGCGACTGGTTGAGCTGCGCGTGCGCAAAGTTGCTCTTCGTTTGCACCCTCTTTCTGAGATGCAACACGCTTATCAGGGCGGAAAATCCTGCGAAACTGCGCTTCAAAACCTTGTTGGTAGGATTGAATGTGCTCTTGACCAGAAGAAGTACGTGCTGGGCGTTTTCGTCGATATTAAGGGTGCTTTTGATAACGCGACGTTTGATAGCATGTGCAACTCGGCCAGACAACATGGTGTAGATGAAACATTAGTTCAATGGATTAGGGCAATGCTAATGAACAGGATGCTGATAGCCGAAGCAGATTGTGGCAAGTGCGTCATAACTGGGGTAAACAAGGGCTGCCCGCAAGGTGGTGTTCTGTCTCCCCTTTTATGGTGCATGGTTGTAGACTCTCTACTATCGGCTCTCAACCTTCCTGGAACCTACACACAAGCCTACGCGGATGATGTCGCCGTTCTTTCTGTCGGCTCAAACCTAGGGACTGTGTGCTCTCAGGCGCAGAGATCCCTGGACTTGATCGATGATTGGTGCACTAGGAATGGGCTTTCAGTGAATCCTCTTAAAACTACGGTTGTTCTCTTTACGAGAAGGAGGAAGGTCACTGGTCTGACTCAACTAGTGCTTAAAGGTGTCACTATCCCGATATCCGATGAAGTCAAATATCTGGGAGTAATCCTTGATAGAAAACTTCTATGGTCTAAGCATGTTGAATCCAAAACCGAAAAAGCATTGTCCTTCTGGCAGTGCAGAGGCGCTTTTGGCAAGACATGGGGCTTATCTCCGAAAAGGGTCCTCTGGATCTATACTGCCATGGTTAGACCACTCCTCTCATACGCATCGGTTGTTTGATGCAACAGGCTTTCGCGGAAACGTGTTACAGCCTCTTTTGCCAAACTCCAAAGAACGGCTTGTCTTGGCTGCACAAGGGCCTTCCCTAGCACGCCGGGCTCTGCTCTAGATGCTTTGATGAACCTCCCCCCCCCCCCCTTGATATATTTATCATGGGGTGTACGCTGAAAACCATCTTTCGCTTAAAGAGAGGTGGTTTTTGGTACCACACGCATTGGAATTTTGAAGAACTTGTTCGAGAATTGTCCTTTGACCCCTGTCTTATGGACATGCCCTCTGACGCAATGACCCCAGAAATCCTTTTGCGACAAAATTACCAAGTCAACTTTCCTCAGGTAATGGAATGGCTTCGGCCAGACTCTGAGCCAGGGAAAGAATGCCATCGTATTTTCACGGATGGCTCCAAAATCGGACAGGGGTCTGGTGCTGGAGTCTTTGTGGAAAGCGAGAACATTAGACTCCACTACCCCTTAGGTAAATATGCGTCTGTCTTCCAAGCGGAGATTTTCGCTATCCTAATGGCTATGCGCTATATTGTGACTAACAGGTGGAGGGCAAGAAGCATATGCGTTTGCAGTGACAGCCAAGCCGCTCTAAATGCGTTGCTCAACCCTCTTACCTCGTCCAAGATAGTGCTCGAACTCAAGAATTCGTTGAACTTAGTCGGAAGGCTAAATGCAGTGAATAGTGTTTGGGTTCCAGGTCATACTGGTATCCAGGGAAATGAGATCTCTGATGAGCTTGCCAGACTTGGCTCAGAAGAGGTTTTCTCAGGACCCGAACCTGCTTTAGGCCTGCCTGTATCTGTTGTCACGTCTGCCATTGATACTTGGGTTTCTCGTGAGCACAGGGCTCGTTGGCGTGACTGCGATGGGTGCAGACAGACTAAACGACTACGCCCAGACATCTGCGAGGGGTCAGCGTCTTTTCTTCTATCTCTTAGGAGAATCGATTGCAGACTTCTTGTAGGCGTCCTTACCGGCCACCAAGCTTTTGCTAGACACTTGAATGTGTTAGGCTTAAGCGAAACCACAACCTGTCTTGCCTGTGGAGAGGACGACGATACAGCGGAACACTTTCTCTGTAGTTGTCCTGCCTTTGCTCGCATCAGGTGGCGGATCTTTGGGGCTGACGTGGTGAGTGCCGAACACCTAAGCTCTTCATCACTGAAGCTCCTTCTCATCTTTCTTCGAAAGACGGGTAAACTAAATACATTAATGTAAGGTGTCTGCATGGTAGTACAATGGACCAGTAGTTGTGTCTGAGTGCTCCATCGGGTAGTAGCAACCTCCAACAAAAACGTAAACGTATCATACGTTGGATCTGCTAGAATATAATTTTTGCAGAAGTTATTCCTATTGTTGTGTATTTGAGAGTGTTGAGAGTACTATGTTGAGTACAATGTTGAGAGTACTATAGCTAGAAACAGATTACACCAGCAACATCGACATCAACATCAACATTGACAGCAAAATTTTTATGCTCACTGTATATACTGCCGTATAAATAGATAACCACAGCAAACTCGACGTCAACATCGACGTTAGACCTAATCCTGAAATTCGGTGTTGCTGTGCAAGTGCTGGTGTCGGATCCAGTCATACCAGAATAGATCATACCACGACCGTTATACCCGACAACCCGGTACGGGCTGTGACTGGTTCGAGTCACAGCCCGTACCCGAACAGCTCAGACCGAACACATTTCGCACCGCCACGTTTCAGACCCGGACAACTCGTACCTTAGGTCACACCCCCCCCATCCCACATGAGTGAGACTTTTGGCAAAGCACAGGAGGCCGGTCTGTGTTTGCAACTCAAATTGAATGCAGTCGCGTAGCTACAATGGCGCAAAATGAACGAGGCCCTAAGATATAAGGGCTCCTGGTCCCTTCAAGTATTTACGTTATGAATCTACATTACATACTACATACATACATATTATCTATCAAACTGGCTTGCAATGCCTTGTGGTAATTTCATAACAAAGCATTATTATCCCTTTTTGCAGTTACGTTGACTACTTATAAATATTACCCATTGCCTAAAGACTAATATAGGAAAATTATAAATTAAATTAATAAAAGCATTGCATTTTGACAAGGAAAACTATCTTTTCCCAGTTTTATGCCTTATTAGGATGTATGTTTCTAAAACTATAAGGTTGGGTGATAGAACTAAGCCCCATGCCCGTTTATAGATCTGTGCATTATATGCATAACAAAAAAGAAAACAAACTAACATTTTAGCACTTAATGGATAAGGCAGGTAAAGGGATGTAACGGAACATTGGTACACTCGTCCAACGTTCTATTGCAGATGTAACCGAACTGTGATGAACGCACATTTGTAGTAAAACTCACGTTGTTTATCTTCAAAATTTCATGGTAACTTTGACCTCGGAGCTCTTTCGCAATAAGTGTATGCACCATTTGCAAGGAGGCCCTGTTAATTTCTTGCCTTGGCGCCTTGCCGCATAGCTACCCCACGGACCAATTGAGTATTTTTGCAATAGCCTCGACCGGCTCGACCCTAAGCACAACATGGTATGCCGATGCCAGCTCGCTAGGTGAAAAATATATTTGTAGCAAGCATCCAGCACCAGCTCACGACAGCGTACGAGGAATGCAACACGCAACTGCACAAGTCAAACACAAAAGAGGCACAACCCTTTTGTTCAAAAATAATAATATTCATTATCGCTTAAGATGCACGATGGGCCACTGCCACGGACACAGGTAACATGTTATATTCACACGCGATACACACACAGCTGAGGCCGGCCCGAAAGGATCATACCGAAATACAAGTTGTACTGTTGAGTGAAATGTAATAAGATAGGAGGTAGCTGTGTGCGATCGTTTTCGTGATCTTGCCAGTCCGCTTTAAGCGTTGAATGTAGGAAGCACTGATTAGATATAATGAGATAGGCGACTTGCAATGCCCTTGCCTGAAACACCCGCAAAAAAAAGTAACGGGATCTCCCTCCTGACCCTGTCTGTGAATGCATGTGAAGTGAGCAATGGAGATGTTCAGTGAATCCATTAAAAAATGGCGGAAACTGAGATAATTTGTAATAATATTTATAATTTTGTAATAATAAACAAAGTAAACAGCCTCCATTCTTTTTTGGTTTATTTTGTTTTACAAATAATTATTATCTTCTTAGTAAAGGAAAAATCTGCCGCCCAAGAGAGTGCCCATTAGGAATAAATTTTTGCCATGCACATCGGGTCAACTGAAAATCGAATTTGTTTTGATTACACTACACAAATGTCAAAAGACATCTGATTCTGGTTTGCTGAGTTCAGTCCATAGGTAGAGTTCAGCACAATTGAGGTGGAAATAGGAGGTGGAAATCTTTGCTATTGGGAGTTTTTTTCCTTTTTGCTAATTTTTTCTTTAAAATAAACAATCAAGCTATTTGGTTGTGTGCATAAATTTTATTAATTAATGTGTTTTCGTATAAAAAATTACGTGAGGCTTTCTGGTCTAAACTTCTTATAAAAATTAGTTGCAAAAAGAATTTGATAAATTTTCCAGTAGTCCGAAACACATTTTGAAAACAGTTTTTTTTTATAAATGAATAGGCACATTTAAACAATACTCTGTTAACTTTTAGATCAATGTTTAGAATAAGGAGTTTTTTCCCTCA
The DNA here is from genome assembly GCA_947623515.1 of Neoascia interrupta. NCBI lineage: Eukaryota > Metazoa > Arthropoda > Insecta > Diptera > Syrphidae > Neoascia > Neoascia interrupta. The sequence goes on from OX392463.1 coordinate 93,313,095, forward strand.
ATTTTTTATTTGTTTTCGAATGATTTCATGAATAGTTTTAATAGTTCGTTTTAATTATTACTAGTTCATTTATCCAATTATAAAGGGTGATTTTTTAGCTGGTTTGGTTTTGGCAACACTGCTTTTGACAGCTGACGTGTGTTTAGTACCTTGTGTCACTGTCATACAGCTTCAGTTTGGTTTGCAATTTAACCATGGATCGTCTTACAAATGAACAGCGCTTGCAAATTATTGAATTTTACTATCAAAATTCGTGCTCGGTTCGAAATGTTCATCGCGCGCTGCTTCCATTTTATGGTCGGCATTCTCGACCTTCTGAGCAGTCTATTCGGAAGATTGTGACCAAATTTTGCACAAAATTTACTTTGTTGGACATTAAACCACCAACACGTTAACGTACTGTGCGTAGTGAAGAAAATATTGCGGCCGTATCAGCTAGTGTGACAGAAGACCGCGAAATGTCGATTGGAAGCCAACATCCATGCATTCATTCGTGAGATACCGGCCGATATGTGTGAAAGAGTATGCCAAAATTGGACTCAGCGGATGGGCTACCTGAGACGCAGCCGCGGTCAACATTTACATGAAATTATCATTAATCATTAAATTGCAAGGTTCAAACTATCGATTCAAATAAATATTTCATTAATTTTTTCGAATTTTTTGTGTTTTTTTTTTAAAAAAAAGTTCTCAACCTCTTAAAAAATCACCCGTTAAATAGTAATCCAAATAAATAAATTGACGTCTCAAGTCGACAAGAAATAAAAGGAACAAACGTAGGGTCTAGATACGGATAACGTTTTTATTCACATGGAACAAATTACAGATCCCATCACGAAAAAAGAAATTTTTCGCGATTGCACACAAAATTGAGAAAAATGTGTTTCAGTTTGATTTTTAAAAAAAGTTTCAATCACACATGAATAATTTTTATTTGAATGGCAGGAATTGTTTGTTAATAAAATGTTATTCAAATAAAAATTTTATTTAGCTATTTGCGAATAATTGCAAATACAATTGATGGCATGATTGAAATCAAGTCAAATGATTTATTTGAAAATGTATTTTTATTTCATTATTGAAATTCAAATAACTTCGGAAGGTACAAATTTAAAAAAGGTCTTAAACTTTACAAAAGAAAATTTTAAAGCAAGAGATTTTGTATATTATAATCTCTTCCAATAGTTTGAAACTTTGACATATAATCCATTATATTTGATTTCTTTGACATCATCTGAAAATCTGTTTTTTTTTTTTCCCCCCGTTCTGTTCCTTGTGACAACACGGATTTACGAAGCGTTAAATTTTATCTTTGGTTCAAAGTGTATTCAAACAGACGAGCTATCCGTTCTTCTGTATTTCTCTCAGATGGTCCTAGGTCTTTATTTAAATATATCTTTTACACGAATTTAAAAGACTGTACATTTTTTACCAGTATATTTAAGGCGTCACTGACAAAGTCACTAGAATTTTAGAGCAATACAGAGTGAAACAGATCTTACCACCAGAAAAGGTGATCTTTTAAGCAAGACTAACATTCACCCAAAGATCGGTTCCAATTCTAGACACCAGTATTGTATATGCTGTGCCTTTTAGCTGTCATCGGCATTCATTGGACGACTTTTCAAAATAGACTCAAACTTTTCTTATAAGTTCTTAACATCAAAGCAAAATCAAACACAAAAAAAATACATGAATTTTCAACAAAAGTATAATAATAAAATATATTAAGTATTTTCTAGAATTTTTATTTCAAAACTATTTAAACATTTTTTCAATCAAACAAAGCCTACAAAGTTCACACAAGTCTTAAGTTCCACGTAAGTCTTACCTAGGGTTCCACTGGTATTCCAAAAAACATTGAAGTTCTTCCCAAAAGTAATGATAAATATCAATAGAGTTTACGGCAAACAATAATGCTAAATCATTGTGTAGCAGAGTATGTTAGAACTATAGCAACCGACAAAGAATCGACAAGGTAAATGTCTCTGCTGCAAATGATTAAAGTAGTTTTTCTATTTTATATCTTGAATGAGCGTAATTTGTGTATCACTCTAATATTTTATATTGCCTGCACAAACAAAGATTTCATCGTTTTTCGCAATCAATTTATTCATTTCTTTCTCTTCCATGAAAGTGAACAATGCAGCATTAAAAAAATAATAAATAAACTCTTATTTGCAAGGAAAAATCAAACTTTCTTGCACGAGATTCGGAAAAGTCAACTTGTCTGCTCGGAAATCTGAATAAAAACTCCGAACGATTGCCACGAATCGGTCCTCGATATGATGACCTGAAACGCAGTCGATATCTAAAATGTGTAGCCTGAAACGCACTCAAAACCCAAAATTAGCTGGACCAAGTGCACTAATTTTGGCCTTGGAGGCACAAATCTTGCTTCCAGCTTGGTTGACTGTATTAGAGAATTTTTTTTTTGCACCCCATAAAGTAGCATTGCAACCCACTAACACAATCATGATAACTGGCAGCATTTTCCCTAGAGAGCCGAAAACGAGTTTGGGGGCAAAAAGAGGCACCCCAGCGAAGATGACTATCTCATTATACCTGATCAATGGTAGGAAGGTTGTTTGTCTCCCCGCTTAATGAAGGTCCGTCCACTTTGCTTTCATTGCTGGCGAATTAATAAAATATGATTTCTCTTTGCGTACGATTTGATGGCAAATTATTTTACAGGAATTTAGTATACCAAAATACTTAATAAAATGTAGCTAAGCTAGGCCTTACAAAGGCTAGGTAGGTATAATATGGGAGCATATTTCCGTTTATATATGAAAGAAACGTATAAGGAAATTTTATTCATGGCATTGCGGCTTGAGTTAGGTAGGTTAGGTAAAAGCGTTTAAAATAAAAGAAGACTGTAAGATAAAATCTCCAAATCTACTTAATATTTTATATGGTCAAAAGAAAATGTGTTTGAATTTTTTTTTTTAAAGCTTTCCTTGTAGTAAAGTATAAGAGTGGGGAAATTTATTTCTGAATGTTTGCGCTTTTTTCAGATTTCAAATTACTTAGGTAGGTACGTACCTACTTACTTAGGCTTATTTATGTTTCTAAGAATGCACCTACCTTTCTACCTGTTTTTTCTGGCCCCCAAAAGTGGGTGTGGCTATATTTTGTTTTGCTAAAATTGATGCTGGCTATGTAAGCTTTTTCTGCGGTTATTAGCAAATATAGGTTTACTCTAGGTAAATAGCATAAGATATTCATCGGCCGCGCGTTCATTGTAGTGTGCGATCAAATTGAGCAGCATTTGGTTACGCTGTGCATACCTTGCGGTAGAGTAGGCGGGTAGTATCTCTCCAGTTGACCCCAGGAGAATTAAAAACTAGCTCAAGAGCCTGAGTGTAGGTCTCCTGCGTCTTATTTGGCAACAGACAAAAAACGAAAGGTAGAACTATGTTGTGAAAAGGCAGGGCACACCTTAAACGTTCCATCTGCTAGCCATGTTCGGCACTGAGCCAACCGCACACAATCAGAATGAGCTGCTAGAATTATGATACGGTTGGTAGCGTTCGAGCCTGTGTCAGCCAACAAAAAATTTTCTGACAGTGCTGTTCGGGTTTTTAATAATGCCTCTGGAAGAACTATTTCAGATCGGTTATGCGGTATCGGCAGACTCTGATTTTGTTGCACGCGAGTCCACACACTTTTCCATTGATATGAGCTTCGGGCATTGAACAATCGCCCCTGCTGAGACGCCGACAATAGCATTATTTATAATGGCTCTCGGGGGTTCGGTACTCCTTATTTTGGCCATAACTTAGCAGCCTCACAAACAAATGGCGATGGAGAATGATTGTGTTCTTGGGTCTCAAACACATTTTGCTCCACCGAAACTGCTCTGCCACGACAGCCAAGTGAATCATTTTTTTTTGCACTTCCAGTTTGTTTGTAACCCCGTTGCTCGATGCTTCAAATATATGAAGCCATTAAAGTGGAGCTTCAGAACACCACGCTCTGACGGTACAAAAGTTGCCATTTTAATTGTGAGGGATTTTGTTTTTACTTTGAACGTTACTTTAAAATTAACTTTCTCTCTCAAAGTTCAGATGCAAAGTGAGTAGAATAAGAAAAATAAGAATTAAATTAAAATTTCCGTATTTTTTGGCGGACATATTTATATTGCGGTTTGTCCTTTAAAACCTTAAATTTTGAGATAGAAACTTGAAACTTCATATCTGGGCTTTCTAGACGTCACAAAAGTATACCTTTGTGTAAAAAAAATTTAAATCCATCCACTGACACGCCTACTTTACTTATTAACATGAAAAATCAAAACCGCTTCTTAAAATGCTATTTACCTAGAGTAAACCTATATTTGCTTAAAAACGCAGAAAAAGCTTACATAGCCAGCATCAATTTTAGAAAATCAAAATATAGCCACACCCACTTTTGGGGGCCATAAAAAACAGGTAGAAAGGTAGGTGCATTCTTAGAAACATAAATAAGCCTAAGTAAGTAGATACGTACCTACCTAAGTAATTTGAAATCTGAAAAAAGCGCAAACATTCAGAAATAAGTTTCCCCACTCTTATACTTTACTACAACGACAGCTTTCAAAAAAAAAAAAAAAATCAATCACATTTTCTTTTGACCATATAAAATATTAAGTAGATTTGGAGATTTTATCTTACAGTCTTCGTTTATTTTAAACGGTTTTACCTAACCTACCTAACTCAAGCCGCAATGCCATGAATAAAATTTCCTTATACGTTTCTTTCATATTTAAACGGAAATATGCTCCCATATTATACCTACCTAGCCTTTGTAAGGCCTAGCTTAGCTACATTTTATTAAGTATTTTGGTATACTAAATTCCTGTAAAAATAATTTGCCAGCAAATCGTACGCAAGGAGAAATCATATTTTTTTAATTCGCCAGCAATGAAAGCAAAGTGGGCAGACCTTCATTAAGCGGGAAGACAAACAACCTTCCTACATTCAACGCTTAAAGCCGACTGGCAGGATCACGAAAACGATCGCACACATCTACCTCCTATCTTATTACATTTCCCTCAACAGTACAACTTTCGGGCCGGCCTCAGCTGTGTGTGTATCGCGTGTGAATATAACATGTTACCTGTGTCCGTGGCAGTGGCCCATCGTGCATCTTAAACGATAGGGAATATTATTTTTGAACAAAAGGGTTATGCCTCTTTTGTGTTTGACTTGTGCAGTTGCGTGTTGCATTTTTCGTACGCTGTCGTGAGCTGGTGCTGGATGCTTGCTACAAATATATTTTTCACCTAGCGAGCTGGCATCGGCATACCATGTTGTGCTTAGGGTCGAGCCGGTCGAGGCTATTGCAAAAATACTCAATTGGTCCGTGGGTTAGCTATGCGGCAAGGCGCCAAGGCAAGAAATTAACAGGGCCTCCTTGCAAATGGTGCATACACTTATTGCGAAAGAGCTCCGAGGTCAAAGTTACTATAAAATTTTGAAGATAAACAACGTGAGTTTTACTACAAAAGTGCGTTCATCACAGTTCGGTAACATCTGCAATAGAACGTTGGACGAGTGTACCAATGTTCCGTTACATTCCTTTACCTGCCTTATCCATTAAGTGCTAAAATGTTGGTTTATTTTCTTTTTTGTTATGCATATAATGCACAGATCTATAAACGGGCCTGGGGCTTAGTTCTATCACCCAACCTTATAGTTTTAGAAACATACATCCTAATAAGGCATAAAACTGGGAAAAGATAGTTTTCCTTGTCAAAATGCAATGCTTTTATTAATTTAATTTATAATTTTCCTATATTAGTCTTTAGGCAATGGGTAATATTTATAAGTAGTCAATATAATAAGTAGCCAACGTAACTGCAAAAAGTCAACGTAACTGCAACGTAAAAACAAAAAACTTTGTTATGAAATTACCACAAGGCATTGCAAGCCAGTTTGATAGATAATATATATGTATGTAAATACTTGAAGGGACCAGGAGCCCTTTTATCTTAGGGCCTCGGTTCAACGTTCATTTAGCGCCAATTCAACTTGCTATCTTTGTTCCAACCATCCAATCACATCCAATTTCAGTTTTTCATTTGAGTTGCAAACACAGGCCGGCCTCCTGTGCTTTGCCAAAAGTCTCACTCATGTGGGATGGGGGGTGTGGCCTAAGGTACGAGTTGTCCGGGTCTGAAACGTCGCGGTGCGAAATGTGTTCGGTCCGAGCTGTTCGGGTATGGGTTGTGACTGGTTCGAGATGTCGGGTATGAGCGGTCCTGGTATGAGTTGTACTGGTATACTCGTCGCGGTCATACTCGAGCCGCAAGTGCTACCAAATTAACAATGCAGCTTTCGTAAGAAATATACACGCAAAAAGTTGCTGTCGATGGTCTCAATTTTTTTTACAAAACTTTTGGTGGTGGTTGTCAATGTCGCTGAAGATGTTGGTAAATCTGTTTCTCGCATAACGCTTCGCAATGTAGTGAAAAATTTGAAGGATATCTCGAAGTTAGTTCCAGTTCCACTTTATTTTTACAATGACGCTTGAGAGCCCGGATCTATTAGGGCACGGACAAACTCATATGTATTTTGCATTTTTTTGGTTTTATTAGTGCAGTTACGAGTATGGTCATATTGTCTGGTTTGTTACATCTGGATTCATTTTTTCTTTTTTACTTGATGGTTCAGATTGCGATACATGCGTTAAGACATTTTGAGTATTGTTTTGTACATTTCCTGTAGCTTACAAATGCAAAAAGTATGATGTTGCCTATTGCATGCTACACATTTTGACGTACTGTAACATTTTTCACTTTCCCCATGGTTGAGGCAGTTCTTGCAAATTTTATTCTGTTTTATAAACTGAACTATTTCCTCGGAAGCCTGAGCATGTATAAATTGTGTGATTACTTTTGCAATTTTTCATTGTTATGAAATGAGTTTTGACCATCCATTTTTGATTTTCATTTGGTCTATTATTATAATACCGCTCTTTGTTTTTGTTGTACTCGCTTTTTATATTCCCCTAGGGCTTCCAGGGGAAAGCCGTGAAACCGTGTCTCCGAAAATGACAAAACATCATCAACTTTTGGTATTTCACGAGGATCCTTTAGGCTTTGTTCGTATAACTTATGCGTTACTGTATCAGCCTTCTTAATTATTATATGTGTTAGTAATGAGCCCCATGACTTAGTGTCAACCTTTAGGTTTATAATTGCATGTAAATGCTCCTGTGTAGTATCGTGTAGTTGCTTTAACATGTATAATGGCTCGTTCTGTATTAGTTGATTCAGAATTGCATCTAAATGTGCAGAGAATATTATGCGTTGGTTGTTGAATCGATTATTCAATAACTCCCATACCGCGTCGTAGTTTGTCTCTGAGGTAGTAAGATGCTGAACAAAGATTAGTTTGTTTGCCTCACCTTTAAGTGATGTTTTTAAATAATGTATCTTTTCTACCTTTTCTAATCTTTTATAATTATGAATAACCTTTCCTGGAAAGTGACCAGTTTATAATTTTCATCAAAAGTAGGAACGGCAATTGGTGGTAATTTTATTTAATTATCTTCTACAGTTTCGGTACTATCTCTTATGGTTTCAGTCTTCTTGCTTGATGAGTTGTGAAGTTTTGTAACAATTCCCGATACATCGTCACCTCAGTATTGGAGTGACCTTAACGACAAAAACCTAGTTTTGAGAAAACAACGTTTGAAGTTTGAATGTGAATAAAACAGAAACATTATGAACAACATACATAGGCAAAATTTATTTAAGTAGGGGCCGGTGAGCTATTCTTATATTCCGGTTTTTGTTAAAATCGGGCTATTAGTTTTTTTTAAATCAAAATTTGAAAAAAAAGAAAATTGCACATAGGGCATTATATTTTTTTCAAATTGTGCGGATTTGTATGGTATGTGGCATTTTTAGATCAACCTATGTGTCATTTAAATACTGAACGCGATTGTGTATAATGAATGCATTTGTGTCATATTTTCATACAAAATTATAACAAAATTAATTTTTTGAAACAGGTGTTATTTTTTTTTTACATTGTTTTTTTTTTCTAAAACTTTATTTTTTTGTTAGCAATAAAGATAGGCTAACATTTAACAGGAAAATTTCAACCCGTCTGTTGATAACTTGGATTTAAAAATCCAATCTTTTTTAGTTTTTTTTTGTCCATCCGTCTGTCCGTATTCGAATTTTTTTAAGTCTTTACAATCGAGATAGAGAGCTGAAATTTGAAATATAGCTCGGCTTTCACTTTCTTCAGATAAAATATGAAAATTGATAAGATTCGCCTACTGCCACGCTAGCAATTAACTTGAATGTAAGAAAACCTGTAATTTGTACTTTATTTCAAAATGCCTTTTACGTAAGCTAGACAAGGCGTATGAACTAAAATTTTGGTGTGTATTGAAGTCAGCCATTAGTTTGGACCATTTACGCAGTCGACCAAGCCCACTTGTATCATGTTAGATCTTTAAAAACTTGATTTTACAAAGATTCCTCCGAAAAATTCCTTCGAAACCGAAAAATTTGAATGAACAATTTTACAAATACATATATATTACCTTTCCTTAGGTTTGCTCAACACAATACATAAATGGACTCCGCCCATTTTTAGCTCACATCCTTTTTTGGGGGTTGGAAAATACAAAAAAATTGCCTTGAGGAAAATAAATTGTATGCATGTGTCACTTCAACACTGAATAACAAAAAACGTACGAGATGTTTTTTTAAAAACAATTGTACTTATATGTTACTTATCCACTGAAATCATTTTAATGCTTGAAACTTCAACTCACAATTTTGTTGATATGATGCATTTCAATACTGAAAAATAATAATGCATATGAAGCATGTTGTATAGGGCATTGTATGTATAGCGCATTTTAGCACTGAATTATGTGTTTGCAAATAAAGCATAGCTGAGTCCAATTGTACGTATAGAGCATTCAAAACATTAAAAAAAATCAAAAAAAGTTCATACAAATATATGACATTTCCATACAAAGGCTTATGTGGCAGATCAATACTGAGCATTTCTTCCCAAAAGTGCATATATGTCATTTGCAATACTGATATCTCTTGAAATAATAGAGGTAGAAGAGATTTAATACACTAATCTGACCACTTACCAGATCTTTCATCTGGTTTTTTTCACCAAGAAAACATGCCTAACTCAAAAACGCCAAAAATGCATTTATGTCACTACAATACTGAAGTGACGACATGTTTTCTAAGTATTCGTATACTTCTTCCGTAAAGTATTCATTATCAAAGTCTACGTTCCTAGCATGCACCAAAATTTCTTTATGCAGTTCAGTGACATTTTTCCACATTTCCGTTACTTCATTAAGTTTAAACTGATGAAAAATGTTCGTTTTTGTTTCCGTATTCATGTGTGTTTACTCCTAGCCATTCTATTCTTCTCTTGTCCTTGATTTCAAAGTTTATTTTTCTAGGTTCGCAGTCACAAAGCACAATTTGTCAATTGAATCTCTTAAAATTGAATCTCTTATCTCTCCCGTTATAATTTCACAAACCACAGTTTTTTCAATTGAATTTCTTAAAACCGAATCTACCGTTAAAAGTTCACAAAACCACAATTTTTTGAATTGAATTTCTCAAAATCGAATCTCCCGTGTTAAATATACAAACCACAATTTTTACAATTGAATTTCTCAAAATCGAATCTTCCGTTATAAGTTCACAAGCCACAGTTTTTCCAGTTGAAGTTCTAAAAATCGAATCTACGGTTAAAAGTTCACAAAACCACAATTTTTTCAATTGAATTTCTCAAAATCGATTCTCCCGTTATAAGTTCACAAAACCACATTTTTTTCAATTGAATTTCTCAAAATCGAATCTCCCGTTATAAGTTCACAAACCACAATTTTTTCAATTGAATTATAAGTTCACGTTATAAGTTCACAAACCACAGTATTTTCAATTGAATTTCTTAAAATCGAATCTCCCGTTAAAAGTTCACAAAACCACAATTTTTTCAATTGAATCTCTCAAAATCGAATCTCCCGTTATAATTTCACAAACCACAGTTCCGCGTAAAAAGTTAAAAATGTTTTTCGTATTTCCGTGTTTCGTAATTCCGTATTTTTTTATGTTTTCCGTGTTTCCACTTTCAAAGTCGCCGTTTCAAAATTTTTCCTAGGGACCACTATGAACGCGCGATATACATCTAGTGAATAAGAAAACGACCGTCTTCGTTCAAAGTTCACAACAGAGTCCGTTTATTATTCTAATCATACTTAAAACTAGCTTACAACTACCTGAGCCGAAAAGCGCACTCAGCAAAAAAGCATGTAAACAGAATTTGGAATATTTCTCATAAAAAATGAGTAAAAGAAATACACTGTGGAATAAGATGAGGACTGTAGTGTGAAACCAAATATAGGTTTCAATGGTTTAACATAAAAGGAATATAATAGAAATACACTTAGAAATAATATGAGGCGAGAAGCGCACTCAGCAAAGGTGTGTGGAAATAATTTTAAATATGTTGTTTAGCATGAAATGAGTGTAATCGAAATACACTTAGCATTATTACGAGGCGAGAAGCGCACTCAGCAAAAATGCTTGAACAAAATTTAAATTAGAAAATTATTCGACAGAGCTTATAGATATACATAGTTAATATTTAAGTCTTCAATATAGTTAATGTTAAGTCTTTAATTAAAAATGTCGAAATGCTATAAATGCATGTCTGCAATACGTGGCGAAACTGGAGTGAGATGTTTAGGTGTATATAACATCCAACAGCATGATGAAGGTTATGTGCGATGAATGTTTACTCTACATACAAAACATGGATAAAATATTCAGGGACATGCGAGAAAGCGTTGTTAAAAATAGTCAATGTTTGAAAGAATACAAAGAGGAATTCGAAAATTCACTAAAACGAAATGAAGAAGAGATAAAAGCACTTTTGGAGGACATCAAGACAAGATATACCATGAGATTAGCTCAAATGAAGAAGACACAGGAAATTTGTGAAAAGGGTATTGCTGAAATGAGACAAATGGGTAATATAGCCGAAAATTTTAGAAAAGAAGGTCAAAAAGTCAAAAAAATTGCAGATGGTAAACAAAACCTAACTGGATCATTTGCAGATGTTGCAAGAACGGGAATTGACTCATATCGAGAAAAGTTGATGCCAACAATAAGAAAAGAGCTGCCACATTATGTAAAAAACTAAGGATGTCTTAAACAAAAAAGTGGATCATGTTAGACCAGACTTTACTGCAAATAGTAAACACATCGTTACTCACTGGCAAATTTCTGGAATCTTGGAGGGACTCCATGATTAAACCCGTAGAGAAAGTAAACAAAACAAAAAGAGGTGAAGAATTTCGACCCATAAACACCCTTCGGGCAGCTGAATAAATACTTGAGACTGTAGTTAAAGAACAGCTTATGGAATATATAGAAGAAAATAGCATACTATAGTTACATCAATCTTGATTTAGAAAAAATCACTCTTGCGAAACCTCAGTCAACCATGTAATAAACCAATGGAGGGATGGCGGTAGTACAAAAAAGAAAGTTGCGCTTTTTTTTTATTTCAAGCGAGCTTTTGAAACCGTTGACAGAACAATATTGCTAAATAAATTGTGTAGGTATGGCATACAAGGTAAGGACCTGGAGTGGTTCAAATCGTTTTTGAAAGATAGAACACAACGGACAAAAGTCAACATATGTGTTTCAGAATTTATAAACGTGGTACAAGGAGTGCCGCAACCGCAAGGATCAATTTTAGGTGCTCTTCTATTTATAGACTACATAAATGATACCCAAAGTACTTAAATGGTGCAAGATAGCTCTCCACACAGACTATACATTGGTGTATGCTGAAGATAAGAATGTTGTAGAATGCTCTCAAAAACTAAGGCACGACATGAAGCTCAGTATGCATTGGCTGAATATGAATAAGCTCAAGTTGAATGAGAGCAAAACTTAAGCAATGGAACTGTGAAAGCGACGCATCTTTAGAAATAAATGAACAAGCCATTGAAAAAGTTGAGAGCATTAAATATCTAGGGATGAATATAGATAGAGATTTAAGAATGCAGCAACACGTGAGTAGTGGGTTTAAGGGGATTCTGGATCACTTGGAGTTGGAGTGCTATAAAATTATAGCTGTTTGGTTTGTGCATCGGGTGCATGTCCACACAAAGGTGTCAAACTTAGGAACCGGTTTTTGCATAGGCTGCATTATAACGGCAAAGGTGTGAATTTTGGTTCTGTTTCGGTTTAGTTTTGTGTTGTAATTATAAACGTTCTCATAAAAGTTCTCATCATACTGCTAATACAAACTGGGATCGGTTTGTGCATAGGCTGCATTGTAGCAGAAAGGTGTGAAGCTTGATTCTGTTTCGGTTTAGTTTTGTGTTTATGGTATGCTATAATTATAGCATAGGTTTTTACATTGGGTAGTTTGGATTTATTTGATGCAGTTCGTTTTGAAAGATGTCGCTGAATGTGAACGATAAGCTTCTTTTGCAGTAAGAGGTAGTTACATGCAGCCTATCTTCCCTGTACTACACACTTTAAATGAGTAAGCATAGTTTCCTAGCTTGTACGGAAGCAAAAACTAGTCTAAAAAGCAAATTTACACATGTACAGAGCGCAGCTCAATGTTTGAAAATAGATGCGTACCGTTTATCATTGGCGAGTAATATGGCTTTAAAATCATTTAACGGCTAAGGTGTGAATCTTCCAGCTCAGATTGCATTACCTCCAGTGCTTTGGGGGTATGCATGTACGGGGGTATTTATGTTTGAAAATAAATCCGCTGACGTTTATCATCGGAGAGTTTGATGGTTTTGAAATCATTCTCACGCCACAGGTGTGAATCTTACAGCTCAGATTACATTGTCTGGTGGAGAATGTGCTGGATAAACTATGTAGAAGACCATAACAAGACTGATCAATGATATGCATTAAAAATTATATATGGCTTTGAACGAACTGAAATATGTTATGTGATATGTTAGGTGAATGGTACGGTAAATAAGTCAAGGCTAAAGTGAAATCGTTCTCACGGTAAAGGTGCGAATATTCCGTCTCAGATTGCTTCGTCTGCAGTTTTGTAAGCATATGACTAATTCAAAATGAATACTTTAATGAAGAAGAATTAAAGTATTCATAACTATAATTAGAAGACGCTTATAATCACCATAATGAAATCAGATACCATTATGTTTGGATTAAGAATTTGTCTCGACTTCTATCATATCAATTATCCAAACATAAAGCTAAAGACTTTTTTTACGATCGCTGTCTTCACTATTTTTATCAGGAAGAAAAACTGGAGCAGCATACTGAAGATTGAAGGTTATTTAATACCACAAAAATAAGAATCCCCACAAAAGATCAGAAATGTTTCAAATTTAAAAACTTTAAATACAAAGTAGAATCTCCATTTGTAGTCTATGCAGATTTGGAGTGTATATTAGTCGAATGTAATGACAAAAATAATAATCAGAAACAAATTCCATGTAGCATAGCATTTAATGTTCAATACACATATGATTCTACCTTATCATTTTTTTAAGAGCTATCGTGGGAAGGATTGTTTTAAATGGTTTATCTTTGAGCTTAATCAGTTTGCTGAAGACTTAGAGCATGTTTTTCTTTGTCCATTACCAATGGATCAGCTAATTGAAGACCAAATTTTTAATTTTGAGGCTACCAGAGACTGCCATATGTGCGAACTACCATTTACTGAGAGTGATATAAGAGTAAGCGATCATTGCCATCTTACTGATAAGTACAGAGGCCTAGCACACGAAGGCTGCAATATAAACTTTAAAGACACTCACACAGTTAGTTTAGAGGACTTTTATTTCATATTAAAAAGGTGTACATTATACATTATTTCTAGTATATACAAAAGTCGTATGGGTTTGGCTTAAGGCCGTCTACCAGATTGACATTTAATCATAAAAAAAATGTTTAGTTTGAAAATTAAGTTTAAAGTTAATCGTTCGAAAAGGTTTATGGCTTAGAAATTGCCTTCAATAATTCGTTTTCTGTAGCATAGCGCGTTCTTCGTATATTTGTCAAGTATATCCCATCCACGATCTCCGTTTAAAATGGACAAAGCTTCATCTATCCCCAGTCGATTTTCTCCAAAGACTATTCTTCGCAGCTCGCTCAGAATCGGACACTTGGCTAAAAAGTGGAGAACGTCTTCTCCTTCCCTTAGGTTACAGAGGTGGCATTCAATTGTAAGCTCAGACCGGTGCGGAATATAGTTTAAGTTTACAAGTTCGCCTCTGATTTGGAATATCGTACTTATTTTATCTGAAGTGTTGTTGCTTAAAAAATGCGTTTTTTCCTGCAGATTGTGATTCAGCTAAGTGTAGTAGGCTCGGTGCTGAGACGACTGGGCTTCAGAGACGAAAGAATCAAAGAGGAGATTGCCTTTTTTCCAGAATTTTATTGAACTGCCTAAGAAAGGCATTCTGCTCCTGGTATTCAAGTTCGAGGTTGAGTCCACAGCTACATGCCAAAACGTAGCTCACTCACACAGTTCCAGTAATTTTTCATAATTTGAGCGGTTATGACTCACATTTTATTGTTAAAAACCTAGCAACTGATTTAAAAGGTCGCGTTGATTTGCTTTCAATTAATAAAGAAAGTCCTTCTTGACCGAAGTTGATGCTGCCCTGGACAGAGTGGCAGAAATTGACTTCTTTCTCCTGATGGGTGACTTCAATGCACATGTGGGTACAGACGACAGTACTTAGAGGAGTGTGATTGGGAGGCATGGTGACCCGGATCAAAACAGGAACGGAGGGAAGTTGTTGGGCTTTTGCTGTGCATATGGCTTGTCCATCATGAACACCTTTTTCCCACACAGAGACATTCACAAATACACATGGCACAAGCACAGTTTAAATCAGAATTCACTGATTGATTTCTTTGTTGTACCATCGTGTATTCAAAGAATGATTTGTGATGTTCGAGTTTTGAGGGGAGCTGAGTTGTCAACTGATCACCACTAAGTGCTGTGTAAATTGTTTTTCAGTGACAGTATTCCTTTGCCACCCAGGCTAAAACCAAGACTGGTGACCCGCATACGGTGGGAAAGGTTGCAGGATGCTGACTCTGATTTCAGGGAGCGTTTTGCACAGCATGTTTCGGAGAAGTTTGAACAAATTCCAACTGACCTTTTGAATGTAGAGGAGGAATGGCAGCTGTTTTTATCGGCAGTCATTGCCTCTGCAGGAAATGTTTGTGGAGTGAAGCGGCTTGGGGTAGCGGCTGGTGGTGAGAAAAGAACTGCTTGGTTTAAAACGCCTTGAGTTCAAGAAGCCATCAGAGAGAAGAAGAGAGCCTACATTGCGTGGATCCAATGTAGAAACTCAACTTCTCTAGCCCGGTACAATTAGGCGCGAAGGACTTCCAATGCACATAACTTTCTGCACATAAATGGAGTTTTATTAAAACAGGTGGAGAAGCTTAAGAATCTCGGGGTCTTTTTCACGAAAGATGGGAGGAGTGATACTGAGTTGTCCTGTAGAATTGGCCAAGCTGGAGCAATAGTAAAGGAACTGCGCCGGCCGGTCATCAGGAAAACTGAGCTTGGAGTGAAAGCAAAGATTTCAGTTTTTAATTCAGTGTTCGCTCCGATCCTCATCTATGGTCATGAAATTTGGGTAATGACCGAAAGAATAAGATCGCGGGTACAAGCTGCCGAAATGTGATTCCTGAGGTGCGTTGCTAGTGTTGCTCTTAGGGACAGAGTGAGAAACGTCAGTGTTCGTCGGGATCAGGTAAGGAACCTCTCTGAGTCCCGCCTGGGGATTGTGCCGGAGTCTCTTGAGTTGGTGGCGGAGAATCAAGAAAGATGGAAGGACCATTTAGCCACCCTCGCTCCGCGACCCTTTTAAAGGATAATGATGATTTATAAAGAACGGTATATTTCATTCACAAAATGTATAGTAGAACATTCGATGGAATACAGATTTATTGATTCTTATCGATTTATGGGGAGCTTGTATACTCTTTCCTCATATTTAACTTCTTTTCCCATTCTGAAATCTCAGTTTACGGACCTATCAAATGACCAGTATGATCTTCTTACTTGGAAGGGTGTTTACCTCTATGATCCAACAACACAATTTGTTACACCGATGCGGATAGTTCAATATATGAAGTTCAATGTGTGGATTTGTATGATGTTGTTAAACGCGAGTGTCATACTCGTTTTGACACAAGCGTTAACCCAATAAATAATATATGGAGTATACCATTGGTAAATAAAAGGGTCTTAGGTCTCATGAAAGATGAAAATAATAGTTGTGTTATGATCGAATTCGCTGGTCTAAGATCTAAAATGTATGCAATACGAGTAGAAGGAAGGGCCACAACTAAAAAATCAAAGGGTGTGAAGTATAATGCTGTTAAAAATAGAATTAATTTTGATGATTATGTTGAATGTTTAATTAAAAAACAATGAAATGCAAATTTCCCAAATACCTTATTCAATTCAAGAAACATCAAGTAGCCACTGTAATGCAAAAGAAAATTGGTCTAAGTTATCAGGACGATAAAAGATGCTTATTTCAAGATTCTCATGATAAGCTGCCTTGGGGCCATTATAATATTAAAAACTAAAAATGACAAGAGGTTAACTTGATATGTATTGCTTGCATTGATGTTGTTTCCAAGTCATTATATATGTATGTATTGTTATTAATATGTTAGTGTTTCATTTTTATTAAGCTATATCTATATCAATTTAGATTTAAGATTAAAAAAAAAAATTAAGATAAAAATAATTAAAACATTCCACCTAACTTTGTGTGTGTCTTCGTCTTTCAATTTCGCCAAATTCAGGCAAGCCTTAAACTTTTTCTTCAATATGATAATAAGTTATCCTTCAAAGATTATTCACATGGGTATTGACATATTTCTTTGTTTTAACATGCATTTCATCGGTCGGATTTTTAATTCGCCTCAAAAATTGATCAAAGTATCCATTTAAATCTAGAATGCTCACCATTTTAGAATTTAGATCTTAAATGCTCGCCATTTTCGCATTTAAAATAACTATCAACATATTTTGTAGAATGAGGTATGGTATTGTCTTGGCAGTCTATACAGTTATCTATGGATTCCTTATTAGCTGCCTCATCCCTAGTAACTGGCCTACCAATATTATTAAGGCATTTCCCCTCAATGTGAAAATCACCAGTAGACGTCAGTTTAGATCCTACCCAGAACACGACAACGCAACCGGATCTAAGCAAAGGAAGCTTTTGGCCACCCTAAGAAACAAGAATTAATGTATCATTTATTACAGAAACTTAAAACAAGCTTAGCAACACGGCTTAAATTTAACTAAAATTCATTAAGTTCTTCAATTCGATCAATCTCTATGGCTCAAACCCTATGGCAGTTGTGTATTAAACTAAATACACAACTGCCAGCATTGGCTAAAAACAACTTTGGAAAAAATTTGTTTAGACTTATAAATAATGCTATTTTTGGTAAAACAATGGAAAATTTTAGTAAATACAGTATTGTTAACTTTGTAAATAAGTGGTCAGGGCAATATGGCACAGAGGCCTTAATTTTTAAACCTCAATTTAAAGTGTCAACTATTTTCAATGAAAGTCTAGCAGCAATTGCACGAATAAAACAGAAAATTTTTTTGATAAAACGATAGGTCGTCGTCATGTGAATTCTGGTCTAGGCTAAAACGACCATTTACGATTTTCACAAGTATGATTACCTCAATTCGGATCCAACAACGCAATTTGTTACACCGATACGGATAGTTTGACAAATGAAGCTCAATGTTCAGATTTCTATGATATAGTTAAACGAGATTGCTATAATCGTTTCGACACAAACGCATATCCAATAGATAATATTTGGGGTACCTATACCATTGGTTAATAACAAAGTCTTGGGTTTTATGAAAGACGAAAATAATGGTCGTTTTATATTTGAATTCGTTCGTCTTAGACCTAAAATGTATGCATTGCGAGTAGAAGGCAGAGAAACAACTAAAAAATCAAAGGCTGTGAAACATAAAGGTGATAAAATAAAATAACTTTTACTGATTACGTTACGTGTTTAATTTATAACAATGAAATACAATTAAGAGGGGAGTCTACCTAGAATGATGATTTTAGAGGCATTTTTTTGCGCATTTTACTCGCAAACGGTGGTACTTTTTCTCCAAGATTTTTTGGCTGTGGGTAGAGAATTTCCAAAATTCCGAAATGAACTAAACAGATTTTTGAAAAAGGGCTTTGGTTCTGTGTACGAAGGCCACAAACTTTGGCAATTTATTGCGCACTTTACAGCGAATTTATCGACTTTTTTAGATTTTTTAAATTTTTATAAGAATCTATACATATGAAATAAACTAGCCACATTTTCGATTTTCTGTCCAGGTGTATTTTAAATTAAATTTAATAGAAACTGCCATTAAAAATTTTCATACAAAATAGTTCCCCAAAAATTCATAATCATTTGTTGGCGCTATTTTAAAAAATTCAAATTAAAGCTTTTATATGAAAGCTCTTCTTATGCTCTTTAAATGAGAGCGAATTCTGATAAATAATGTCGCAGAACAAAAACCGAAAGCCTTGCTAGGTTCCCAGAGAGGAAAGTTTGTTATTTTTGTCGTCCTGACAACGAATTGAAAGAAACAGAACAGACTAAGAATTTGAGTAGAAATACATTTTGATTATTGTGTTTGTATTGAAAAGGTTTATATGTGTTTAATTATTTCAATTTTACTAAGGAGTACCTACATGTTTTGCTTTGAAGTAAACAACAGAATCGATGTTTTGATAATAATTGTTTATATGCTTTCAAAAAGTAACGGTCAAGTCTTCATGTATCTTCCTAGACTATTTAACATGTCAATAAAATCAAGATCTGGGTTTAATTTATTTTGCAGAGTTGGTTCTATTCAATGGAGCACCTAGACGCAACGAAAACTAGTCTTTTGCGCTACCATGCAGACACCATGTGACATGATAGTCGCAATTACAAAACGTCAGCGTTTACCAAAACCTAATAATGAGAAAATCTTTATTTAATGCCTGAAATTAAACATTTTACATATTGAACTGGTCTAATAATTTTTTCAGTATAAATTATCAATGAATAACTTTGTTGGTAAAGGAGATTTATTATATACATCGAGACTTTTCTTAACGTGCAACTTGTTCGTTACAAGGACCTCTTACTTTAAGATTATGCTCAAATTACGCCCAAGTGCAGGCTTTTTTTGCTTTTCTTGAACTGCAGTTAACAAAATTTCAGCATCCTGCGACAATGTTGATATTTATGGTAACATAGATATAGACCCCCTTAACGTATTGGGGGTCTATAAACGTCATTTCTGTATGTTACAAAGGTTTTTATACCCCATCTGTATGTGTCACATATTGGAATATTAAAAGGGAAGGTATCGTAACATAACACCACAAATCTTACAATTAGATTGACTTTCAACTGCAACAAAAGGCGACGGATTGCTACATCGATTAATCAATAATTAAATTTTTGTAAGTTCAATGTAGTTATTGATTTATTAGCTCAAAACCCTGCATACAACAAAAAGTGCGTTTTAGCAAACACATTGTAGTGTTCAAAATGGGTTTTCAGGTCGTTGTTTTTTTTAAATGCGAAAAAAAGAAATCACTTTTATTCCATTTTTTTCCCCGACGTTTCTATTTACCAGCTTAAGCCAAGGGTTTTTAGAAACCTCAAAAATATTACTTATTATAGTCAGTCAGCTGCATGGTCAGAAGCTGTGTACAGCGTTGCCGATGGATAATTTGAAAATGTCGCCAAAAGAAGTCGCCCGAGCTAAAAAAAATGCGTCCCACTTAAAAGATTACACTAATGTTTAAATTTTAAAGAGAAGAAGATCAGTGACACGATGAAAAAAAAAATTACAAAAAGATAAAAAGCAAAAGTTGACATCCTTAGCGATGCAGCTTAAAACTGTAGTCTAAGAACCGCCGCTATTTGATACCCAAAATAGTGAAAAAGAACAAGAAGTTGAATGTCGAATAAAAACTTACTTGCTGCAAAATCTTTCAATAGCGACCTTCAACCTCTTCAACCTCATACATATAAAAATATTGAGTTGAGCATGCGACTCAATACGAGGGCGTCGCCCGCCTAGTAGGCTAAGAAACAGGGGGTGAGATCAGGTAAAGAACATCTCCGAGGACAGTCTGTATCTCTTGAGTTAGCTCCGTCAGTAAAGTTGTCAAAAACTTCGACTCTCGAAAATTATTAACTCTCCAAAATCTCAGTTTAGCCGAGATCAATTCCAGATATAAATTCACTGAAAAACTGAATTCGGGGGAAAGTCTCAGTTTAACTCGGAAAATCTGATAATATCGAACTGAAAAACGGGCTCTAAGGAGGAGTTATCCCACTCTCTGCACTCGAGTAATTAAAAAGGATCTGATGCTCCAGGTATCGGGGTTACTTCGTGGCTACGCAAAGAAAACACTAGACTGATTTACTGCTGATTAAAAAATTTATTCGACTCAAGTATAGATACCTATTTCGTTTAGTGAAATTGGTTTAGCAAGATGCAGATGCAATTACTTTTTTCAATTTATGACTGTTGTATGCATAACTGATTTGAAGATTAAAAATGCGTCCCAATGTCGCCTGTTTTTGAAAAAAGGGTCCAAAAACCACTAATTTCAAAATGTGGTCGCCTAGCGTCCCGATAGTAACCCTGGCTGTGTAGCTCAGGCCGCACATTTCACAAACCAACGAAGTGATCTTTAATGATGCTCTGCAGCAAAAAATCTTAACATGCACATGCAATAGGTATCAATAATTTATATAAACCAGTGAGTAAGTGCTACAGTGTGTACGCAGAAGCTACAGTCCGTAAAACGGACCGTTGAATACCCCATCCTATCCCACATTGTAAAATGCTGATGGCATAGCTATTTGTTGACATTTTATAAGTAATGCAAACTTCGAAAAGGGGCGTGGTCCAACCGCCCCTTATTACAAACTATTAAATATAAGATATTTCCACAGATATTTCCTAGTTACACTTAAATGTACGCAAAAATGCAATTTTTTGGTTCAAATTCAATATTTTTGAAAAATCGACCCCTAAAAGGGAGCGTGGCTAAAAACTTTATATGAATGAAATCTGGAATGAAGTTCACCTAACCTGCTACTTTTTTTGTTTCATGCTTTCCTCAATTAGGCTCAAGGCCAGTCGAAATTAAGTTTTTCTGGAAAATTTTAGGTTTTTCTTCAATTCTGCCTCCAAATGTGGGCGTGGCCCAAAGTCTTTTATGAAAAAAATGTCAAACTAAGCGTTTTCTACATAAAAAATTAAGTAATTTTTTTTTCAATTTCGATCAAAAATATTGAGTTAACTGCATTTGAAAATTTACCCTTAAAATAGATGCCACGCCCACTAGAGGAGGTTTACCAACTAAATTTGTCTTTTTTGTGTCTTACATTTATTAGGAGATGCTAAATGTCAAATTTCAGCCTTTTAGAACGTCTTACAGTTTGGAACACTCTGGAGGCAGTTGCACATTTAGACCGATTGTGGGCGTGTCTTTGGGCGGATTTCAAAAATTTTTACACTTGTACTGCATGACGTGGACCTTACGTACAAAGTTTCAGCACCCTAGCTCAAAATTTAAGGCCTAAAAACATGTGACATAAAGACGGACGGACGGACACGGCTCATTCGATTCAGATTTCGGTCTCGATCATATGCCCTTAAGGCCTTGGGGGTCTACCATTAGTATTTCACCGTGTTACGAACTATGTAACAAACTTAATATAACTAAAATTAATATAATAAATTAATATACTTAAACTTAACTAAAATTTTCCATTGTTTTACAAAAAACTGCATTATTTATAAGTCTAAACAAATTTTTTTTTCAAAGACGTTTTTAGCCAATGCTGGCAGTTGTGTATTTAGATCTATATAGGGTTTGAGCCATAGAGATTGATCAAATTGAAGAACTTTATGAATTTTAGTTAAATTTAAGCCGTGTTGCTAAGCTTGTTTTAAGTTTCTGTAATAAATAATACATTAATTTTTGTTTCTTAGGGTGGCCAAGAGCTTCTTTTGCTTAGATCCGGTTGCGTTGTCGTGTTCTGGGTAGAAGGGTAGGACCTAAACTGACGTCTACTGGTGATTTTGACATTGAGGGGAAATGTCCTAAAAGTATTGGAAGACCTGTTACTGGGGATGAGGCAGCCAATAAGGAATCCATAGATAACTGTATAGACTTCCAAGATAATACCATTCTCATTCTACAAAATATGTTGATAGTTATTTTAAATGCGACAAAGGCGAGTATTAAAGATCTAAATTCTACAATGGTGAGCATTCTAGATTTAAATGGATACTTTGATCAATTTTTGAAGCGAAATGTATGTTAAAACAAAGAAATATGTCAATACCCATGTGAATAATCTTAGAAATTTTAGGCTTGCCTGAATTTAGCGAAATTGAAAGACGAACACACACACAAAGTTAGGTGGAATGTTTTAATTATTTTAATTTTTTTATCTTAAATCTTAAATTGGTATAGGTATAGCTTAATAAAGATAAAACACTAATATACTAATAACAATATACATATATAATGACTTGAAAACAACATCAATGCAAGCAATACATATCAAGTTAACCTCTTGTCATTTTTAGTTTTTAATATTATAATGGCCCCAAGGCAGCTTATCATGAGAATCTTGAAATAAGCATCTTTTATCGTCCTGATAACTTAGACCAATTTTCTTTTGCATTACAGTGGCTACTTGATGTTTCTTGAATTGAATAAGGTATTTGGGAAATTTGCATTTCATTGTTTTTTAATTAAACATTCAACATAATCATCAAAATTAATTCTTTTTTTAACAGCATTATATTTCACACCCTTTGATTTTTTAGTTGTGGCCCTTCCTTCTACTCGTGTTGCATGCATTTTAGATCTTAGACCAGCGAATTCGATCATAACACAACCATTATTTTCGTCTTTCATGAGACCTAAGACCCTTTTATTTACCAATGGTATACCCCATATATTATTTATTGGGTAAACGCTTGTATCAAGACGAGTATGACACTCGCGTTTAACAATATCATACAAATCCATACATTGACCTTCATACATTGAACTATCCGTATCGGTGTAACAAATTGTGTTGTTGGATCCAAATTGGGGTAACATATAATCATAGTAAAAATCGTATATTGTCGTTTTGGTTAAGTCCAGAATACACATGCCGACTAGAATGCTACTAGATTTTCTTCGAAAATAGTTGACGCTTTAAATTGAGGCTTGGAAATTAAGGCCTCAGCACCATATCATCCTAACCACTTAGTTACCAACTTTACAATAATATACTCACTAACATTTTCCATGGTTTTTCCAAAAACAGCATTATTCATAAGTTTCAACAAATTTTTTTTCAAAGTCGTTTTTAGCTAATGCTCTTAGCTGTGTATTTAGATCTATATATGATTTGAGCCATAGAGATTGATCAAATTGGAGATCCAAGATAACCGCCTCTGACATTCTGGTTTTCACACGAAACCCCTGGTTTGACGGTGAATGCTAGCAAGCACATGCAGGACAAGAGGGTGGCATGAGGGAGGCATAAAGATAACAGGATGAAAACACACATTTTTTAATATTTTTATGTTTAATTTTTTTTCCGCTACTAGGAAACAAGGGATGAAAAATTTGTTAAAACTTGCTGAAAACTGAAAAAAAAAACTGAAAATCTCAAAAAGTTTTTCCCCTAAATATTATATGAAAACACAAATTTTTTTAATATTTTTTATTTTTATTTTTTGGCTTATAATAGTTCTAATACTTAGGATATTATAAGCGGATTTATTCTTATGTTTAAATCCGATTGTTGGGCTATATTGGGCTATAGAGCCAATAAAAGGTTAATAATTATCTTAAGCTTGTACGATGCTGGAGCAATCTCCAGACTTAACAGGTAGGATCTGGTGTTTTTAAGAAGCTCCTCTCGGTCCCAGTTTTCCTTCTCAAAATCGTCGAGGTAGGCTCGACATTCCTTAATTAAAAAATTTGTTTGAATCCTGAGCAAAATAAAGAAAATAAAATAAATAATAAAAATATTAAAATTCTTTAATATTTTTTTGTTTTTTTAATATAAAATATATAATATGTATGTACTTACATTTTGTTTTATATGTAAGTTTAAGATCACTTAGATACCTCTATAAAATAAATTTTTTTACTGAACTGAAAGGAACTGAAGCCCTCTATTTATACTAACTTTGCTTGTAGATTTTTTTGAAGACTACATATATTTTTGTTGTCTATTCTCCCTTGGATACTCCAATTTTTTTTGGTTCCCATAATGTACAACTCCATAGAACTATATTTTCCCATGCTAAATTGTGGATCGTCCAATAACACATTGCTTCGTCGTTATAATAAAAATAATTTCTCAGAATGATATATCATATTGTTATGTGGCGACAAGTAATAGAACGTAACGCAGGAGTCGCTGAATGCACCCATCGATTCACTAAACGAACATACCCAACTGTCATTCCAGTCATCTGACGGCAGCTGTCGAAGTTCGATTTCCCCTCCTTGGAATTCAGCGGAGGAGTACCAATGGAAAGTTACCAAAGGGGAAGTATGGAACGTACTAGAAGGTGCTTAATTTTGTATAAATACACGGGTGACAGACTCCTACGGGACAGTTATATTTTAAACGTTGACTTGTGAAAATCGGTAATTAAAAAAACAAGTGATTAAAGCGAAATAAAGTGTTGAATTCTAAGTAGTTAGGTTGAATAACAGTGTGATTTGAATTCAAATAAGTTTGTTTGATAAGTAATGTGTTTCAGTGTGAAATTATAAAAGTGAAATTGAGTTTTATTCGATGAACCCAAGGCAAAAACATTACATTGGTGTCAGAAATTGTGGATAAAACTCATAATTGTGCGGGTAAATTCTACAGTGGAATTTTCCGGAACATTGTTTCTGTGTCAAACAGTTTTAAGTGGAGTTTTCTAGAGAAAGTGCGCTTTAAAAGCGTCGGTGACTATAACGGTTTACTTTTGCAGTGGAATTTCCCAGAGATATCGTGTGTGTAAACAGTGTCGGTGACTCATACAAATTTGATTGTGGAATATTCCGGATATATTGAAACTGATTGTGCGGTAAAGCTAATAATTAACTAAGTTAACGGTGTCCGTGATTTGTTTACTCGCGAGTGAATTTTCTGGAACAGATATAAAACAGAATTGGGTAAAAGAAACCTCCAGACTTCATGGCTGAAAAGGAAATTATTGCTGCGACTCCAGGACGCTATTACCGAGGAAAATGTAGACCCAGACATGATGCTGTTCGAAGTCCAAGAAGAACAGCAACAAAGCACAGTAAGTACAGCCGTGGAAATGCCCGCTTTCATAAAGTTGCTTTTGGAAAAGTTCGAAAATCTGGACGAGAAATTCGAGAACCTGGAGAGCGGCCAGAAAGAACAAAAGACTGCTTTTGAGGAAGGCCAGAAAGAACAAAAGAATGCTCTCGAAAGGAAGTTCGACGACCAAAGAATCCTCTTGAAAGCCAGTTTGACGAACAAAAGAATGCTCTGGAGAAGCAGCTTCATGAACAAAAGAATGCACTGGAAAGTAAGCTCGATTCCCAGAATGCGTTTTTGAGGAAAAATTTCAAACAATAGATCAAAAATTTGAAAGCGTGGAGGAAAAATTCACTGAATTCAAATCGGAAGTAGAATAACTGGCTTAGGAACTGAAGTTTGTTAAGAAACAGAAAGTGCGAGAATGTTTGTCCGACGGTCCACGACGCAAAGAAATGCAGCCGCCTGTCTTCAATGGCCAAACATCATGGCCGATTTATAAGAGACAATTCGAAGCTGAAACGTTGATAAACAACTGGGACAATGAAGATAAATCGATTCCTCTCACGCTTGCGTTCAGAGGAACAGCTGCCGAATTGCTGCATACCATCCCCGAAGAAAAACAAAAGGACTATGATGCCACGGTGAAGGCCATCGAGCTGAGGTTTGGCGACGACCACATGCAGCAAGTTTACCGGGTCCAGTTGCGCCGAAGAGCTCAAACAAGGGGTGAGACGCTTCAACAGTTGCAAGCCAACATCGAGCGATTGGCGAATTTGTCCTATGCCAACGCCAGCAGGGAAATTATAAACGAGTTGGCAAAAGATGCGTTTACTAATGGACAAATGAGATGCTCTAGAGTGCTCATGTCAACGCATCGACACCACGCGGGGACAAATGAGATGCTGGAAATGTAACAAACTGGGACACCTACAGGGACAGTGCCGAGCCTCAGCTAGACAAGCGAGCTGCCCACATTGCTCTAGAAGGAGACAGAATGGAGAAGCATCTGGCAGGATGTCGGGGCAGAAGTTGGTTGATGGAATCGACGCTCCCAGGACCATCATCCAAGTCTCGCAAACAAAACGCTGCAACAAGAGTCTGATAGCAGAGGCAATCATCGCCAACAGAAAATTTGTGGCCACTATTGACACAGGTGCAACGGCCTCCATCATCCAGAGAGACCTTGTTCAGACGTCCTGGCTACATAACACCAGCTGCTACATTCTGAAGACAGCTAAAGGAGAAGCGGTCAAAGTATACGGGGAGGTGCAGCTACAGATACAACTAGAGGGATTGACTTTCTCACATGCATTCTTGGTAGGCGACATATGCGACAAATGCATCATTGGAGTTGACTTCATGAAGGCACACGACGTAATTCTTGACCTTCAAATGCAGGTGCTAAGGTATCGAACCGTCGAGATCCCTGAAACGACAACGCTGTGAATCTTCGAGCAATACTGGGAGACGATGAAGTTCTGCGGCCCTCTTCAGAGACAGTTCTTTGGACACGTTGGATCCTGGGAACCACCGATTCTATCGGATCGAGCCACATAACAAAAGTGAATTTAAAAGTTACGTCGTGGGAAAAATTCTTGCAGAGCCCAAGAACAACATGGCGCCGGTAAGACTGATGAACTCAAATAAGCGCACCGTTAAGCTCAGACAAGGAGAGGTGATCGGAAGATGTGTGCCGGTTGCAGCCATTTCGAAAATAGCTGAGATTGAGCCTGCGAGTCCTGTCTCTCCATCAAAATTGGCCGAGATATGTAAGACTATACTCGGAGACTCTGAGCTAAATCAGGAGAAGCAAACCATAGCGGAAAATCTGATTGGCGATTTTGCTGATATATTTGCCTCACAGGATGGAGACTATGGTCGAACACACTAAGTACAACACCGCATAGACACCGGAGATGATAGACCAATCCCCCAACCTGCCATACGACTTCCGTTGGCTAAACAGGATGAAGCCGCCGAGATGATTACGACCATGGAAAAAGAAGGTGATCAAACCTTCGAAAGCTCAAAAAGTCTGTATGCGTCGCCTGTTGTACTGGTGAAAAAGAAGGACGGCAGCACTTGATTCTGCGTGGATTACCGGAGGCTTAACGATGTCACAAAGAAGGACAGCTAACCTTCACCTCGAATCGATGACAAACTGGACACTCTCTCTGGAGCGAAATGGTTTTCCACCCTTGACCTGAAAAGTGGCTACTGGCGGGTAGAGATCCATCCAGAAGACAAAGAGAAGACCCAATGGACTATGGGAGCTTACAGTAATGCCATTTTGTCTGTGTAACGCTCCGGTCACCTTTGAGCGTCATATAGAAAGTGTCCTACATGGTCTGACGTGGAAAACCTGCCTGGTACATTTGGATGACGTCATCGTTTTGGGAAACACGTTCGCTGAACATAGCGACAACTCGAGGGAAGTGTTCTCACGACTTCGATCAGCACACTTGAAGCTCAATTCGAAGAAGTGTGCGTTCTTCAGAGCAGAAGTAAAGTATCTGGGGCACCAAACGATGGATTGAAGACGGATCCAGAGAAAATCGAAGCTGTGAAAAGTTGACCAGTTCCCAAAGACAAACACCAGCTAAGGAGCTTTCTTGGTCTTGCTACGTAGTACAGGAGGTTCGTCAAAGATTTCGCTGGGATTGCAAAGTGTCTGCACCAGCTCACTAAGGAGGCAAGACAATTTAAATGGTCAGGTGAGTGCGAAAAAAACTTTCAGCACCTGAACCAACGACTTTGCGAAGCACCGGAACCTGGCTTACCCGATCCCCGGCAAGACATTTATTGTGGACGCAGACGCTAGCAATATGGGTGTTGGCGCAGTATTGTCGCAGTTACACGATGGGCAGGAGAAAGTCGCAGCATCATTCAGTAAAGTTCTTACCCGACCCGAGAGAAATTATTTTGTTACCAGGCGAGAACTCCTTGCTTTAATACTGGCGACGAAAAATTTCCAGAAGTACCGGCCAGAAGTTCATCTTGCGTACCGACCACGCCGCGCTCAAATGGTAACTGCATTTAATTGCAGGCTTATGACTTCGAGATACAACATCGCACTGAAACGCGGACGCATTATCCCGGAGACCATGTGAGCCTAATTGTAAGCATTGCGTGTGACAAGAGGAAAAGGACGAATGTTTTCCTGCCCGGAGAATAAGAGCTGAACGTACAGAAGGAACTTCGTAATGCTCAACAAGAGGACTCTCTCCATGTACAAGATGGCGTTCTGCGAAGAAAATGGGAAATACCGGATGGAAAATACTTTAAAATGCAGCTTGTGGTCCCACGGTCGAAATCGAAAGTCCAGGCGATTCTACGGGAAATGCACGATGGAGTATCTGGTGGGCACTTGGGCATTAACAAAACCCTAGAAAAAGTGCGGGAACGTTTTTATTGGCTGAGTGCAAGAAGCGACGTTGAGAGCTGGTGTCGAAAGTGTACTACTTGTGCTGCTAGTAAGGCACCGAAAGTCAAAACCAGGGGTAAAATGCACCAGTACAATGTGGGTGCTCCCTTTGAAAGGATCGCCGTTGACATCGCAGGACCGTTTCCGGAAACTGAAAGCGGTAATCATTACATCCTGGTTATTGCCGATTACTACAGTAAGTGGCCCGAGGCATTCGTGATCCCAAATCAAGAAGCGAAAACCGTTGTCGAACAGATATTGGACCACGACGTGCAGGTCTGGAGTAGCAATGGAATTACATTCCGACCAGGGAAGAAACTTCGAGTCGAAGATATTCCAGGAAGTATTCGCAGCAATCGGACTGCAGAATGCACGGACCACACCTCTTCACCCACAATCAGATGAAATGGTGAAACGCTTCAACAAGACACTGAAGGAACATCTCTCTAAAGTCAACGTGATTGGGATCGGCGGATACCTTTATTCCTCATAGCCTACCGAAATGCTATTCACAGTACAACTGGATTTACTCCACCTGAAGTTTTGTTTGGACGAACTGCCAGGCTACTTAGTGAGCTTAAATTCGGTTTTCCCACTGAAGACCCAACATGCGAGGAGGACTAAGTGGTTGACATTAGAGAAGGGATTAATGACATCCACCAGAGAACCAGAATCAATATAAAAGTTGCAAGCGACCGCATGAAGACGAGATACGATGTGCGAGCAACGGCACCCGAGTTAAATGAGGGACATCTGGCATGGCTCTACAACCCACATCGTAAAAATTGAAGATCGCATAAGCTTCAGAAGAACGGGGAAGGTCCCTACCAAGTTGTAACGCGAATTAATGATGTCGTGTTTTGAATCCAAAAAGGACTAAGAGCGAAGATGAAAGTTGTCCATGTTGATCGCCTACATCGCTACCACGGAAGCAATGATGACGTACTTGTTCGGGACGAACAAAACTAAGAAAGGGGCAATGTTACGTGGCGACAAGAAATAAAACGTAACGCAGGAGTCGCTGAATGCACCCATCTATTCACTAAATGAACATACCCAACTGTCATTCAAGTCATTTGACAGCAGCTGTCATATTCGAAGTTCGATTTCCCCTCCTTGGAGTTCAGCGGAGGAGTACCAATGGAAAATTACCAAAGGGGAAGTATGGAACGTACTAGAAGGTGCTCAATTTTGTATAAATACACGAGTGACAGTCTCGTACGGGACAGTTATATTTTAAACGTTGACTTGTGAAAATCGGTAATAAAGTAAAAAGTGATTGAAGCGAAATAAAGTGTTGAATTCTAAGTAGTAAAGTTGAATAACAGTGTGATTTGAGTTTAAATAACTTTGTTTGATAAATAAAGTATTTCACTGTGAAATTATAAAAGTGCAATTGAGTTTTATTTGACGAACACCAGGCAAAACCATTACAATATATTTTTGCTAACTCACCCAATTGTTGTTTATCCAAAAATTATTTCATACACATAGTTCTGATAAGAACTTTTATTTTTCATACAAAACAAGTGATCTAGTCCACACTTCAAGTGACGAACGTAAAAAAACACACGTCAAAAAAACCACACTCCAGATAACAAAATACAATTTTTTTATTTTTTTCTAATGAAGACCTATTCAACCGCAAATTTTAAGCGCAACGACCTACCTCAACGATCAAAAATATACATTCAACCACAAAGACCAAGGTTATGTGATCACTTTAGAACCTTACCTATAGGTTAATAACACACCTATGGCGTGAGAATGATTTCAAACTCGCCGATGATAAACGTCAGCGGATTTATTTTCACACATAAATACCCACCGCGTACATGCATACCCCGTGGGGTGCCGTGGCGTAGTGGTTAGTGTGTGTGCTTTCTACGCCGGAGGTCTGGGTTCGAATCCTGCCATAGTCACCTGAAAAAAAAAGACTTGTTCTTTTTCACGGTCCCCACCTCCGCGAGGGTTTGACAAGCCCTCCGAGAGTATTAATTGTCTTGAAAAACTTCTCAAAGTGCCGTTCGGATTCGGCAAAAAATTGTAGGTCCCCTTGTATGTAAAGAAATTAACACACCAGCATACATTGTTGAGAAGTTGGCCCTGGTTCACCTCGAGCTGTTGCGCCACTCTATTTATTTATTTATTTTTACATGCATACCCCCCAAAGCACTAGAGGCAATGCAATCTGAGCTGGAAGATTCGTACCTTTGCCGTTAGAATAATTTCAAAGCCATCATACTTGCCAATAATAAACGGTACGCATTTATTTTCAAACATAGAGCTGCGCACTGTGCTTTTTAGACTATTTTTTGCTTTCGTACAAGTTAGGAAACTATACTTTGTCCATTTAAAATGTGTAGTAAAGGGCAGATAGGCTGTATGTATCTACTTCTAACTGAAAAAGAAGCTTATCGTTCACATTCAGCGACATCTATCGAAACTAACCAAATAAATCCAAACTACCCAATGCACAAACCTATGCTGTAATTATAGCATACCATTAACGCAAAACTAAACCGAAACAGAATCAAGTTTCACACCTTTGCTGTTTTAATGCAGCCGATACACAAACCGATCCCAGTTTATATTTGCAGTTTATGAGAACTTTTACAATTACAACGCAAAACTAAAACGAAACAGAACCAAGATTCACACCTTTACCGTTATAATGAAGCCTATGCACAAACCGATTCCTAGGTTTGACACCTTTGCGTGATATGCACCCGATGCGCAAACCAAACTGCTATAATTTTATAGCACTCCAACTCCAACTGATCTAGAATCCCCTTAAACCCACTACTCACTTGGACTACATATGCAAAAATTTTTCAAAAGAATCCGTAAAAAAATGAATTTTACTACATCACTTATGATCTACAGCACTATAATCAAGCCTCAGTTCGAGTTCTGCTCCACAACTTTGTATGTATGCTGCAATCAGGGTCAAATCGAAGGCCCCAAAAACTACAGAACAAAGGCATGCGTAGCATTCTACAATGCAGCAGGTTTACGCCAATAAGGCACATGTTGGAAGCCCTAAATTAGCTTAACATCAAGCAAAAGCTAAGCCTTAACACGCTCCTGGCAGTATTTAAAATAAAACACGGCCAAGCCGTGTAACTGGCCAAGTGAGGCAAGTAGGAGATGTACAACCATAAATGCTGCGAAATGCAACCGACTTTAGATTGGCCAATCAGTACACCGCGTCTGCGAGAAATACAATTATTTATAAGGGATTTCAATTGTTTAATACCTTACCACCCGATATAAAAAATGAAGCAAAGTTTAGACTGTTTAAAAGAAAATGTATCCAATTTGTCTAAAATAGTTATTAGCAACAAGAAAGCGACTGACATTAAATCATTAATACTTTATACCTTTATTTATTAAAATATTAAAATTAAAATTGTAAAAGTGTAAGAAAATACTAATAAATTAACTACTCCTACTACACACTGAAGCCCATTATTCAGTAAACACTAAGGAAACAGAAAACATAGAGTCAAGAGCAAATGAGAAAAAGAACAACGAACAAGCTAAAGCAAATTTAGAATAAGATATGGTAGCACCATCTAGAAAAATTCATTTGAAACAAGCTTTCCTTGTGTGTGTGATGAAAGTATTTTTTTGGTGAAAATGCAAAATAGACTATCTTTCGGAAACGAAAATAAGAAAAAACGGTTTTTAAAACAAAGATGTTGATTTTTCAATTGCAAAAATATTAAAAAAAAATATGCGGAAGTATTGCGGGCTGCATTTCGCTTACAAAAGGCTTGCAAATATTAACATATTGAAGTGCATTTTAAAATATGTTACTTACTTACTTAAGGTGGCGCTACAGTCCGGGGTGGACCTGGGTCTCAGCCAACAAGCTTCGCCAGCCAGCTCTGTCTCTAGCTAGCCGTCTACAGTTTCGCACGCGAAGTTGGCTGAAGTCCCCTTCCACTCGCGTGCGCCACCTGAGTCTCGGTGCTCCTCTACTGCGCCGTCGCTGCGGTGTGGTTTCGAAGATTTTCCGGGCCGGGGCGTTGGTGTCCATCGGCTCTAGATGACCCAGCCATCGTACCGGTGTGTTTTGACTCTTTTGGCTTGGGCGGTATCGCTGTACAGCCCGTACAGTTCGGTGTTACATCTCCTCCTCCACTCTACGTCTATGCAGACGGGACCGTAAATCGTCCGAAGAATTTTTCTCTCGAAGCAGCCTAAAGTGTTTTCATCCGCCTTTGACAGGGTCCATGCTTCTGCACCGTAAAGCAGGACTGGGATGATGAGGGTCTTATACATGGACACTTTAGTTGCTCGAGAGAGGGCTTTGCTACTCAATTGCCTTGTCTAAATCCTTTTTTGACATCAAAGAGGTCGGTGAGGTCTTTGCCGACCTTGACGGAACAACGTGAGTTTTCCATCGTCATCCTGCAAAGACTGATGAGTTTGGCAGGGATGCCAAAACTAGACATTGCGCTATATAGCTTGTCTCTATAGATGCTATAGTTTAATCTCAGTTTACCATTTACCAGTAAAAACCATAGTGCTCCGCCCAAATTATAAAAACCACGCACGGATCTAAAATTAAAAAAAAAACCATTCAGTGCTTGTGCAGTGCTAAAAATTAACCACCGCATCGAATTAGCGAAAAAAAAATCATTCAATCGCACATCTCCCATCAAGTGTCACACTCGCGCCGCTGAGCTACAATCTTCATCTCGCGTTCATCACCCCTCC
Source organism: Neoascia interrupta (assembly GCA_947623515.1). Classification (NCBI taxonomy): domain Eukaryota; kingdom Metazoa; phylum Arthropoda; class Insecta; order Diptera; family Syrphidae; genus Neoascia; species Neoascia interrupta. Next base: position 93,346,646 of record OX392463.1, read on the forward strand.
CCCCATCCTCTATATACAACACATAGCCCAGTCCACATTATCAATTTTCTTGTCTTCTACTGTTTCCCTTTGCCTGTCGCTGCTGGTATCAACACTCCAATGCACGGTTGGAGTGCCGCTGCCAGCAGTGGCAATGAGCGTATAGCGGATTGTTGATGATTTTTTTTGCTTGAATTTACCACACAATGCTATGTACAGGCATAGTACTTGCAAAGTATTGTTGTGGTGTTTCTTTGCGAGGATTTTCACGCAACAATCCAGCTTAGTGTTTGTCGTTTATTTATTGTTTCCGAGCAGTTGTATTGTCTTGCGCAGATGAGTGACTTCCGTGTCGACATTTGCAACATTCGTGGGCTGCGGAAAAACCTAATTGCAGCGTACGTCCATGTCTGTACTTACAGCCCAGCTGTTTTGGCGCTAAGTGAAACTCAGGTATTAGGCAAAGATCCTGTAACAGGTCAACCCGATCCGGCTTTTAAACTCCCTGGTTATCGCTTAGAGCCATTATTCTTTCCACATCGTGGCCTCGCCATTTATATTCGTGATGATATTGTCTACCATATTCCTCCACAACTCAACACCTGTTCCAACCCGGAATTCAATTTCATGTGGATAAATTTCACCGTCCGTAGACAAACAATTCATTACTGTTTCGTGTACAGAAGCCCTAACTTGGGCAGTGCATTAACTTGTAATGAGTTTGATGCTCTGTCCGACTCCATCTTAAGAATTGTTTCCTTGAATCCTAATAATGAAATCGTGATTACGGGCGATTTCAATATTCACAATTCTAAGTGGCTTCGACACCCTGGTCAGACAACACCCGAAGGAAGGTATGTTGATATCTTTGCCGCGTTAAATAACCTAACGCAACTTGTAAACGAGCCTACACGGATACCCGACATTAACAATCATTCCGCCAACACTCTGGATTTGTTTCTTACCTCCAATCCCGATAAGTACACAGTGAATGTACTGTCTCCTCTAGGCTCGTCAGACCACTGCGTCATATCAGCCACGTTCCTATTGGGTAGTCAACCTAATAAGGAAATTACTCCAAGAAGAACAGTGTGGCGGTACGAGAAAGCCAACTGGGACGGCCTTAATAACTTCTTCAGTCGTTTTAACTGGTCTTTGTGCTTTCTCGATGACAACGTAGATGCTGCTGCTGATATGATAACTAACACCATTCTCCTTGGTATGAGATCCTTTATCCCTTACAGGATTAAGAGTATCAAACCAAAGGAGAACTCGTGGTTTGACTCGAGCTGTAAAGAGGCGATTAGGTTAAAGGAGTTATGTTTTCGGTCCTACAAGACCAACCCATCACAGGTAAACCGAAAAAAGTTTAAACAAGCCAGAAATGATTGTAATGCTCATATTCGCCGTGTCAAATTCCAATACGACCAAAAGCTGAGGCAGAAAATACTACATTGTCCCAAGGGTAGTAAGAACTTTTGGTCTTTCGTCAAAAATGTCAAAAACTGTGCCTCATCTTCCATCCCAACACTCGTTTACAATGACATTCCAGCTGTCAGCTCTCTAGACAAAGGAATCTACTTGCAGCGCATTTCGCTGCTAGCTCAATGCTCCCTGATTCTGCAATGTCCCCGCCTACACTTGAGCGCGTCGAATATACCATGGGACAAATTCACTTTCGCGCTCGTGCAGTCAAAAGAGTACTTCAAGATCTAAACATTCACAAATCCGCTGGTCCAGATGGAATATCCCCCATTGTTCTGAAGAGGTGTTCTTCCGCGCTGGCAAAACCATTGTGTAAGCTTTTCCATCGGTCCTACTCCTCAGGTCTCTTTCCGAGTAGATGGAAAACAGCATTTGTCCAGCCCGTCCCTAAAAAAGGCGATTCTTCTTCTCCCTCTAACTATCGTCCAATTGCACTAACTTCCCTTCTTTCTAAGGTCATGGAAACGCTGATTAATTATCAGCTTATGAAATATCTTGAATCACGAAAACTCCTTAATGACCGGCAATACGGTTTTCGTAGCAAAATGTCCACTGGTGATTTGATGGCATATCTCACTGAAAAGTGGAACCATTCCTTGCATATTCATGGTGAAAGCAAGATTGTTGCGCTTGATATTTCAAAAGCATTTGACAGAGTTTGGCATCAAGCTCTTTTGTCGAAAATGCGTGCATTTGGAATCGACGAATCTCTTATTCAATGGATTAGTAATTACCTTTCGGACCGTTCAATTCAAGTTGTTTTGGATGGGTTCAAGTCTGCAATTCACAAAATAAACGCTGGGGTTCCCCAGGGCTCTGTTTTGTCTCCGACTCTCTTTTTAATCTTCATAAATGATCTTTTGTCTGCTACTACTAATCCAATTCATTCCTTTGCCGATGACAGCAACCTCAGTTTTTCATATTCGTTCTCAGCTCCTCGTCCCTGCTCTTCGGACGTTGAACTGGAACGGCAGCGTATGTCAAACTCATTAAACTCTGACCTTAACAGCATTGTATCATGGGGATCTCAAAATAGAGTAGAGTTTAATGCTTCTAAAACTCAATGCTGTCTTCTGTCATTGAAGCAAAACCGAAACACCCAGCCATTGTCCATGAATGGCACTTGCATCGACGAAACCGAAACGCTTTCCATTCTCGGTATGTGTGTCAATAACAACCTTAGTTGGAATGACCACATATTCGACGTCGCCAAGAACGCTGCAAAATGCCTAGGCTTCCTTAAAAGATGCAAGAAGTATTTCACCCCCTCTGATTTGGCTATTTTATATAAGGCATATATTCGCCCCAAGTTGGAATATAATTCCCATGTCTGGGCTGGTGCTCCAAAAACAGCACTGCTCTTGCTAGATAGGATACAAAAACGCGCGTTAAAACTTGTTGGAGACAAAAACATTGCGAAGTCTTTTGACTCATTAGAACATCGACGTAATGTATCTTGTCTTTCACTGTTTTATCGCTTTTTTCACAAACAATGTTCCATCGAAATAGCCAATTGCATTCCGCCCCTAAAGACGTTCCACCGTAATACTCGCCAAAGATCGAATGCACATCAGTTTACCCTCGAGCCCACCTTCGGACGCACAGTAAAGTTTAGAGGTTCTTTCATAAGCCGTACAACGCGAATGTGGAATGCTCTCCCACGGTCAATCTTTCCTGCGCAATAGAACTTGCAACTGTTCAAAACAAGAGTGCATCGGTACCTCTCCTCCTTTTCCTCTTCTTCTAATCCTTTCCGCTCGTGAGATGTGTAACATTAAAAAGGGTATCCAATCCCTTATATTCGCAAGTGCATTATAAAAAAAAAAAAAAAAAAAAAAATGCTGTCATACGCGGTCTTGAAATCGATGAAGAGGTGGTGTGTATCGATTTGGAATTCCTGGGTTTTCTGCAAGATCTGCCGCAGTGTGAATATTTGATCGATGGGGGACTTTTCTGGCCTAAAGCCACACTGATATGTGCCTATTAGGTTGTTGACAAACGGCTTCAGGCGTTTACACAGTACAGCAGAAAAGATCTTGTATGCGATGTTAAAAAGACTTATGCCCCTAGTTGGCACAACTCAGAGGGTCTCCTTTCTTCAGGATCGGGCAAACAATACTAAGGTTCCATTCATCGGGCATGCTTTCTTCCGACCATATCTTGCAGATGAGCTGGTGCATGCTCCTAACCAGCTCATCGCCAGCGGATTTAAAAAGTTCGGCAGCTAGGCCGTCTGCTCCGGCTGCTTTGTTGCAATTGAGCTAAGACACAGCTATTTTTACCTCCTCCAGGTCGGGTGGGCGGTATCGTTCGTATGCTTCATCGGTAACGTCTTCGCCCAGGTTGAATGGTTCGTTCTGCCTGATAGCGGTATTTGGTTCGTCCTCGCCGTTACACAGTCTGCAGAACTGGTCTTTCTAAATCCTCAGCACCGACTGCGATTCTACAACGACGTTCCCTTAATGGTCCTTACAGGCTTCAGTTCGAAGTTTATACCCTTGGCAGGACCTTTTGATCCTTTGGTAAAACTTTCTTACCTCATTCCTGTTGTAACATCTCTCTATCTCTTCAACCGCGCGCTTCTCGTGCTCTCTCTTTTTCCTTGGGAGAAGCCGGTTTTCCTCTCTCCTCCTCTGCTCATAGAGCTCGCGAGCAGCTCTAGTCCTTCTATGCAGCGCCGCTTTATATGCTTCCTGTTTAGCTGCATGTGCTTGCCGGCACTCATCGTCAAACCAGGGGTTTCGTTGTGGTGGCCGTGTGAAACCCAGCACTTCAGAGGCGGCGTCTCTGATGGTATTTGGCAATGTTGCCACTGGCTATCAATACTTGATGCTGGCTGCATAGGACTTCGTAGAAGGTTTTGAGAGACTCGGTTGGAGAAGGACCTGGCGATCCCTTGCGATTGTATTCGGCTACCGTCAAACTTCCTCACAGTATTTCCATTACTTGGCGCTGGTCGGGATATCCGCAGCCGTACCTTGGCTACAACAAGGTAGTGATCCGAGTCAATGTTGGCCCCTCGGAAAGTTCGGACATCCATGATACTGGAGGAGTGCCTTGCGTCGATCGCAATGTGGCCAATCTGGTTGACGGTCCACATGCCCCTTTGTGGATATTGAGATGCGGGAACTGCGTACTAGCTACCACAACGTGTCGCCCCGCAGCAAAGTCGATCAGTCTGAATCCGTTATCGGAGGTCGTGTCGTGCAGGCTATGCTTTCCGACAGTACGACCAAAGATGCCCTCCCTTCCTAGCTTGGCATTAAAATCGCCTAGGACAATCTTAATAGTGCACTGCTCTCCTAGGGCACTGCTCATAAGTTTTGTCCAGGAGCTCGTAGAACATATCTTTGGTCTCGTCATCTTTCCCCTCTGTGGGGGCATGCGCGCATATGAGGCTAATGTTGGCGAATTTAGCCTTGGTGCGGATCGTCGCGAGGCGCTCGCTTACATGGTTGAAGCTCAAGACTTTTTGCCTAAGTCTGCCTCCAACAACGAAACCACATTCAAATAGGCGCTGTCTTTGATGCCGATAGCAGTCGCCGTAGTAGAGGTCGCAGTTTTTCATCCTTCTTTTGCAGGCCCGTCCCACTGCATTTCTTGGATGGCAGTATTTTTTAAATATGTTGTGTGAGAAAAAAAAACCGAGAGTTACTAGCACACATATTCACCTTTTATAGAAAAGGTATTTCAAAAAATTACAAAATATAAATATCAATTTCCCGGGGAAAGGTATAAAATATTTCATAAGAAAGTATTTTTTTGGTCATTTAACTTTCATTCAACTAAAAAGTTATTATCAAAACTAAAAAAAAAATTAAAACAAATCGAAATGAGAGCACATTTAATATATTGGCTTTGTTAAAACGCTAATATGACTTCTTTAGCTTTTACAGTCAAAAATCTGAACTGAATAGTTGTTTATCTACTGCCTTTCGTTGAATTACCTCTATTTTTCACAGTTTTGTACAATTTTTTTTTCGGGAATACCGCATGAACAAATCAAAAAAAGCAAACCGATAGTAACTTGTGTGGAATATTGTCTCTAAGAAAAATAAAAAATAAATAAAAGTATAATATATGACGCATTTCCCGGTGTTTTCCGCAAACGTCGCTCAATATTTTTTAATTTTTCAAACTTTTGGGCGCTTTTGAGTTACAAAACATTTGAATTTTTTTTTTGGATGTAATTTTTTTTTTGACATAATTCCAATCGAAAGCTTTTTGTTTGACTTAGATATTCTAACGTAAAATGTAATCTAATTTTTCATGGGACACCCACCCTTAAAGGCGATTTTACGTATCTGTAGCTGTAAGGTTCACGTTATAGTCTATGTATTGAGCGTGAATGGGTAATGTGTAACTGGTTGCTTGTAACATTGCTTGCGTCTCCAGTTTTGCACGTGAACGTGAAAAATAAAACAAGCAACGTAATTAATGCTTCAAAATGGGCAAATTATTTTTATTTACTTGTAATAAATACATAATACATAAATACATCTTATTCGTACTTGTGTTTTCTTTAACACAAAACGAACTAATTTTTTGCGGCATCCTGTTCGGCTTTCTCAGAGTCAAGTCGTTGCTTGCCGTCCCCAGTTTTGCACGTGAACGTGAAAAATAAAACAAGCAACGCCATTAATGCTTCAAAATGGGCAAATTATTTTTATTTACTTGTAATAAATACATAAAACAAACATACATTTTATTCGTACTTGTGCTTTCTTTAACACAAAACGAACTAACTTTTTGCGGCATCCTGTTCGGCTTTCTCAGAGTCAAGTCGTTGCTTGCCGTCTCCAGTTTTGCACGTGAACGTGAAAAATAAAACAAGCAGCGCCATTAATGCTTCAAAATGTAAGATGCAAATTATTTTTATTTACTTGTAATAAATACATAATACATACATACATCTTATTCGTACTTGTGTTTTCTTCAACACAAAACGAACTAACTTTTTGCAGCATCCTGTTCGGCTTTCTCAGAGTCAAGTCGTTGTCAAGACTCGTTAAGCTGCGATCGCTGTCCTTTTCTGTTTTTTAGCTCCATCCTTGGCAATGTCTGCAATGTAGCCCTATATACTAATCCAGTTGGGTTTTTTCTTGATCACGAGCGGCTCGTTCGTATTCTTTTCGATTTCCACCTGAACGTGTTCCGAATACATTTCCACGGCTTGCATTAGGCTTGCTTAGGGGACACAAACGCACGAACACAAACGCGTTGACTGCGTCATGTCAAAGAAGCAACTAAATAGGAGGCTTACCTTAAATCACGGATAAGACTCGCATCTGCTTTGGCCACACAAAGGGCCAATTATCAGAATCGCTAGCGTTTTCATTAAAGGAATACTTCGCACAATCATCGATGCTGATTCCCACGCAGGCTGACACTACGCACTAGGCTGATCGTACGTAGCCACGAGCAGATGTGCTCTCGCTATTGTGCAAATTTTCCTCTGCACAAAAATACAAACTGGGATAGCAAGGATTACGTGCTTTAAAACAGTGTGAGGAACATACATATTTTGACGCTAACACGCCTCCTTCAAAATATCTAAACTGCTCCGATGACAAACATCCTGACAACACTCGTGCATTGCAGAATGCAAACCAATCACCAATAACCAATTCTGGGCAATCAAACCTGCCCTTGATGTATCCTCCAGTTGCCTATTAAAATAAATTTTTTCATAGTAGAAAAAAAGTTTAAAACACAAAATATAAAGATAAAACTAACCGTAGATTGACAGAAGCTTTGGAAAGCAAATTTTCCAATTAAAATTACTCTAATGATCTTTGGTTCCTTTACAATTTACATTTGTAAACATACTAACTTTTAATAAATCAGCTCACTCATATTACAACAAATAAAAATTTGAGGAGAAAATTATAATCAATCCAAGAAAATTGTAGCCTGCTAGCTTTTTCTGATTGAAAGAAATTACAGACCCCTTCACTAAAAAAGAAATACATATTACGCCAGTGGTGCAAACAACATTTAGAAAAATGTATTATTGTTTGTTTTATAATAAAAATTTCAATCACAAGTGAATAATTTTTTTTTGAATAGCAGGAATTGTTTCTTAATAAAATATTATTCAATTAAATATTTATTTAGCTATTTGCGAATAATTGCAAATAATGATCTAAAATTGGTGGCATAATCGAAATCAAGTCAAATAATTGATTTGTAAATTTTTTTTTTTTTTTTTTTTTTTCCGTGGGTAGGTAAAAACCTTCATAGGCACTATGAGAATCGAACGCGCGTGCTCATAGTAGTGTGAGATTCTTACTCACTAAAAAACCTCCCAATCTTTGTAAGACTACGACTAAGTTTCCTTAACAAGTAGTTCATGCTTCTGTATAGTAATCGCGTTTGGCAGGCTACCTTCCAACGAAAGCACCTGCAATACCGTCATTATGTGCGGTTTCCTCTTACGACGCTAGATCCAACGGTCTTGTTCGTTGTAGTCGGCGTGCAAGATTTGTCTGATCCAAAGTTCGGATTATTTCGTGGTTGCAATGGCCGTGAAGGCGAGTGTGAAGTTTGCGAGCAAAGTTTCTTACTTCGTCGGTCACGGTTGCGATGCCTAGATCTCGATGTAAATCGCTATTTCTTATATACCATGGAGCATTTACGATTGCTCTTAGTGTCTTATTCTGAAAAGTTTCTAAAATAGATATGTTGCTTGGTTTGGTACAACCCCAAAGTTGTATACCGTACGTCCAAGATGGTTTTAGCACTTGCTTATACAATAGCAGTTTGTTATATACGCTTAGTTTCGAATAACGTCCGATAAGCCAATTCAGTTCTCGTAGCTTGATTTCAAGTTCATCTCGTTTCTTTTTAACGTGTGGCTTCCACTTAAGTTTTGCGTCTAGGGTCATGCCTAAATATTTCGCCTCGTTTGCGTACGGAATTTGTACCGAGTTTATAAATAGAGGTAAGTTGATTACCCTCTTGTAAGTAAAATTTACATGCGTTGATTTTGTCTCATTTAGGAGGATTCGCCAGGCCTTTGTCCATTCGCATATTTTATTCAAAGCGCGTTGGAGTTTTCCCGTTGATTGTTCGACTGTCTTATCCGTAGCGAGGATAGCCGTGTCGTCAGCGAACGTGGCTATAGTCGTTGTCTCTACTTGAGGTACATCTCTTGTAAAAAGTAAAAACAGTGTTGGACCGAGGACGCTACCTTGTGGAACGCCGGCTTGTATTTCTTTGAATTCTGAGTATTCGCTCCCGTATCTCACTCGAAATAGTCTGTTGTCAAGATAAGACTCTAAGAGTTCATACATTTTTTCCGGCAAAACTTTCCGTAGCTTATATTTTAGGCCTTCGTGCCAAACTTTATCAAAGGCTTGGGATACGTCAAGAAAAGCGGTAGAACATATCATTTTCGCTTCTAAGGCTTTCTCAATTTCATTAGTTATTCGATAGACCTGGTCAAGTGTTGAATGTTTGACCCTAAAGCCGAATTGGTGATCCGGAATCAATCGTCTTTCTTCAATTATTGGTTGCAGTCGTTTGAGCACAAGTTTCTCGAAGACTTTAGATATAATCGGCAGAAGCGAAATCGGTCTATATGATTTTTTGTCGTTCGGGCATTTCCCTGGTTTCGGAACCATTATTACCTCTGCGACTTTCCATTGCCGTGGAACGTATGAAATTCTCATTGATGCGTTTATGATGTAGAGAAGCTTGACTAACGCTCTTTTCGGAAGCTCCTTCAAAATTTCCCCAGTAATTAGGTCATAGCCTGGAGCTTTGTTATTTTTCAAATTTCGGATTGTTTGACGAAGTTCAGACAGTGTCACGGTTTTCATTCGATAATTGTCTAATTCCGCATTGCGATACAGATCGTCAACCAACGGCTCCCCGTCAAACGGTTTGAATGTTTCTTCTAGATGTTCTGCAAATACATCTGCTTTCTCTTTGTCGCCTTTTACCCATTCACCGTTATCTTTTCTTATTGGCGCCGAGTGTACTATGGGCTTTTTAATGCACTTCACGGCTTTCCAAAGTGAATAGTTTGACCCTCTATCGGCAGTCAAGTTTTCGAGGTAGTTGGTAGTCTCGCGACTTTTAAAATCTTGAAGTAAGTGCTTTAATTTGTTAGATAGCCCATTCAGAATGGTTTTATCAGGAGGAGCTCGAGACAAATGCCACCTCTTTCGAGCCTTTCTCTTTTCGCGTATGAGCTCTTCAATTTCGCGCGGGTAAATTGATCCGCTTTTCCTTACTCCAGTCTTCCGGAAAGAAGTATTGTACCAAGCAGCGTCTTGGATAGTTCTAATGAGTTTATCGACTTCGTCTTCTATTTCGAAAGGGGTTGTAAGTGGTACATGTAGAGATACATTTTCTTTACAGTATTTCCTAAAGCCATCCCAGTCGGTGTTGTTATTCGTTAGCCTAGGCGCTCTCTCATTTTTTGCTAGACTTCCGCCGATTTTCAAAACGACTGCCGAGTGATCCGAACAGAGATCATAGCCTTCTTCTACATTTGTTAGGTGGCGGGGAACCCCTTTTGCGATAAAGAAGTCGACAAGGTCAGGTACTTTGTTTCTGTCGGTTGGCCAATACGTTGGCTTTCCCGTCGAAAGGAAAACCACGCCACGTTTCATGCTAGCTTTGAAGAGTACTCTACCTCTTGTTGAATTGCACCGTGATCCCCAAAAGGTGTTTTTCGCATTAAAGTCCCCGCCGATGATAAAATTCGACCCAAGTAAGTCAAAGAGGGGAGTAAGATCGTCGTCCGCTAGCCTATACTGTGGAGGAAAATAACTCGAGGCAATATTATAATCTAGGTGACCTATTTTTACCGATACTGAAGTTATTTGCATAGAGTCAAGCTCAATTTCTTCGTTTTTGTAATGCTTAATGCAGTCTTTGATGTAGAGAGAGGATCCGCCTCTCGAATTTTCTGATGGATGATGCGCGTGGTAGTCGATGTAACCTCTAATTTTGGATCCGGATCCCTTCTTAAAGTGTGTTTCCGAAATCAGGCATAGGTCAATATTTTTTTCCCGTAGAAATACTTCTAGTTCGTCGATTTTCTTTAAAAGACCATTTGCATTCCATGTAAGTATGTTAATGAGCTTCATATTCATGATTTGTTATTGGTTTTGCGAGGTTTAAACTCTAGCTCGCTCAGTTTGTCAAATATTACTTGATTAACTTTAGTTTGTTGCTCAAGCTTTTCCAATATCATAAATAATATTTGAGATACCGAATCTGTTGTGGTAGGTTCTGGAGGTTTGCTTTTGTGTGACGCTACTTCAGCGTACGATCTTGGGCCGATGAGTGATGATTTTCCCTTTGTACTTGGACCGGCGACGTTTTCTTGCGGAGTTTGTATATTTTTTCTCGTCAATCTCGTATTTCTGACCGATTTGGGAGTTTTCGGCTTGTCAGCTCTAGAACGTTTTGGGGTTGTGGCCCTATCTACAATATGTTGCTTAACAGTTTCGTGACGTTTTTGTAGCTCTATTGCGATTTCGCAACCTCGGTAGCTCGCCGGGTGACTTCCATTACAATTGGCGCAAGTCGCTGGGGCCTGACTGCTTACGTTGCAATCTTTTGAAAGATGTCCACCGGCGCATTTGACACATCGCGGTTCTTTTTGGCAGTACGCTTGAGTATGTCGGAAGCCTTGGCATCGCTTACATTGAGGTACTAGTCTATTGCCCTTTCGCTTGGGCTCAATTTTTACCCTGATGTTTAGGATTGTTTTTATTTTATAAATTTCGTTTATGTTTTCAATCCTATCGAACGTCAGCATGAAAATAGGAAGACCGCGCTTGACCACGGTGTCTTTTTCTCCTTCCGTACGTTGTTTTTCTTTCTTAAGTATGTTCACGGCATCAAGAATTTTAAAGCCTTGGGCTTGAACATCTTCAACAATTTCTTCCTTCGTGCAGGTTGGGTGAAGTCCCCTAGCGAAAACCCGAAGCGGCTTCTCGAATTTGTTTTCGTAAGTATACCATTGTACATTCTCGGTATTTAATTTTTGCGAAAGTGCGCGATAGGCATCAGAGTCATCGACATTGACTTTCCATACATTATTTCGAAGAGAAATTAAATTATACTTCGTCCCCAGAGTATTTTTTAAGATATTTCGCAGCTTTCCGTAGTCTGCGACCCCAACGACATTTATTGCAGGCGGTCGGCGAATTTTTTCTTCAATTTTCGCTGTCGCTTTTTTTGACACGGTTGGTGTTTCATCGTGTTTATATACGGCCTCAACTACTGGCGAAGACCCAATTTTTCGTTTTTTGGTAGATCTTTTCTTGAGAGCCGGATTAGTTTCGCGTGCAAGCTCTTCTTCGTCTGTCACGTATTCGCTTTGACGCTTCGGCGTGTCCTCACGTTTTGTAGTATCACGGGGATTCCTAAGAGCCTCGTTTTCTTTTCGTAACGAATCTACTTCATTTTTGAGCTCACGGTAGAGACGTTCCATATCTTTAAGCTTAGCGCGGAGTTCGTTGTTTTCCGCTTCAAAGCATTTAGTTTTCGCTGAGTCCCGATTAACCGGCGGACTTCCTTTCCCGGAGATGATCGATCTAGGTGGTGGTGATCGAGGTACCCTTGGTTTCTTCATAAAGGGATTTGAAAGCAATAAATGGCTCTCCCCAGAATCCGTAGAGCCTACCTCCGAAGAGGGTGGATTTGCCAGTGATGCTGGATTACCACCTGGGGTATTACTTCCGTTCGTTTTGTCCATTGCATGGTTTGTATGCGCTACGCGCTCGGCATACGGAGGGTGGATTTTAGTCGCCTCTTACGACAGGCATGCCTTACCTCGGGTATATTCTAACCCCTACCCGAAGGGGGTAAATATATTTTTATTTGATTTGTAAATATATTTTTATTTGATTATGTAAATTCAAATAACTTTGGAAGGTCCAAATTTAAAAAACTTAAATCTTAAACTTTACAAAAGAAAATATACAAGCAAAAGATTTTGCTTATTATAAACTCTTGCACTAGTTCAAAATATTAACATCCAATCAATTCGTTATACAGGGTGTTTCCAAATTCGATGCAAATATTTTGACACAAGATTCTTGGGTATATTTGAAGAAAAAAATTGTTCCACAGTATGGGCTTATCTCAAATTTTGATACCACTTATTGGGAATTTAAGAAAACACCTACTTTGAGGTACCTTGACCCATACTAACAAAAATATCTCCGCTAACACTTACAACAGGTACTTCATTTAGGACTTAACTTTTATAAGAAATAGTACTCCTTTTAACTGCATTAAAATAAAATTGATGACTTTTTTAACTTTCGAGATATTTGCTTTTAAGTCGGATCCTTTTTCCCTGCCCATGACATTTTTTTGACTTTCAAGACACATTTCTGTGAAAAATGCGTAATAAACATATCGGTAATTTTTTTTTTTCTAGTGCACCTAACAATATTTAATAAAAATTGCAAAGACAAGTTACCCGAAAAACCCACAGATTTTATGATACTTGGGAAATTCCATAGCAGGTAAAATTATGAAAAACTCTTTTCACGAAGCCGCGACAGGTATAAGGTGGAAATATGATTTGTTACCTACTTTTATAACCGCGATTGACTACCTTATAAAAAGGTAATTTATCCTATCATTTTTCTGTTAAATCCCAAAAAGGATTAAGTTTGAGGTTGGTCGCCTAGTTGGAAAATTTACCTAATGTAAATTGTATAAAAGGTTAGAAAATTTGAAGCATTTTTGAAGCCGAGGTGACACAACAGTTGTTAAGAAACCCTACTTGAAATGGCATCTTTTACAAACGAAGAATACGCCGATATTATCTACGTTTATAGGATGTGCAACGGAAGTTCTATTAGAGCACAACAAAGATACCATCAACTTTATCCTAACCGAAGAGTACCTAATCCCCGCGTATTTACAAATTCGTTTCGAAGACTTCGGGAAACGGGATCTGTTTCAACAAGACGACCTAACGCAGGAGCTTCACCAGGAAGAATTGCAGTTGATGAAAGAATACTGAAAGCGGTTGCAAATGATCCATCAATCAGCATCAGGCGCTTATCCTTGCGATTTAATGTTTCAACACATAAAATTGTTCGTCTCCTGCATACGGAAAACTTGTATCCATACCACCATACACCTGTGCAGGAACTGCTTCCGAGTGATTTGGAGCCGAGACTTGAGTTTTGCAACTGGTTGTTAAGTTTTTATAGCAGAATCGGTTTTATAAGCAGAATCCTATGGACTGACGAATCTCAATTTACTAGAGATGGGATTACAAATTTTCACAATCTACACACATGGGCTGCGGAAAACCCACACACAAGGAGAGAGTCATCATTTCAACACAGATTTAGCGTCAATTTGTGGGCAGATGTTATTGGAAACAAATTAATCGGTCCCTTCAAACTGCCTCCCACACTGAATTCTGCAAACTATCTGGAATTTTTGCGCAATGATTTAACAGATCTACTGGAGGATGTTCCGGTAACTCAACGAGCTTCGTCATATTTTCAACAGGATGGAGCCCCAGCCCACTTTGGTCGTGAGGTTAAGAATTGGCTGGATGAAAAGTACGCTGGTCGTTGGATAGGAAGAAATGGACCAGTTCACTGGCCTGCAAGATCTCCAGACCTTACAATTATGAATTTTTTTGTATGGGGGAGAATGAAAGAACTTGTTTATTCTACAGAAATATCAACTCTAAATGATTTAGAAGATCGCATTCTCCAAGCCTCGTCACAAGTGAGGCAGGAGTTATCCTCAATAAACGTTGACAGCGCAATCCAAAAACGGGCTCTAGCATGCATACAAAATGGAGGAGGACACTTTGAACACATTTTTTGATTGTAAAGTTAACTTAATGAAATAAAAAAAAAACATAAACCAAACACAAGCATTTTTATTCAGAATAATAGGAATTGAACACTATGAATCGAGTTTTTCATAATTTTACCTGCTATGGAATTTCCCAAGTATCATAAAATCTGTGGGTTTTTCGGGTAACTTGTCTTTGCAATTTTATTAAATATTTGCATTTTGCATTTTTATTAAATATTGTTAGGTGCACTAGAAAAAAAAAATTACCGATATGTTTATTACGCATTTTTCGCAGAAATGTGTCTTGAAAGTCAAAAAAATGTCATGGGCAGGGAAAAAGGATCCGACTTAAAAGCAAATATCTCGAAAGTTAAATAAGTCATCAATTTTATTTTAATGCAGTTAAAAGGAGTACTATTTCTTCTAAAATTTAAGTTCTAAATGAAGTACCTGTTGTAAGTGCTAGCGGAGATATTTGTGTTAGTATGGGTCAAGGTACCTCAAAGTAGGTGTTTTCTTAAATTCCCAATAAGTGGTATCAAAATTTGAGATAGGCCCATACTGTAGAACAATTTTTTTCTTCAAATATACCCAAAAATCTTGTGTCAAAATATTTGCATCGAATTTGGAAACACCCTGTATTTGATTTCTTTGACATCATCTGTCATCCTCGGAAATCGCACTAGCGGGCTTACGGCGATTACTAGCTATTTTCGTTTCGATGAATGCAATCTTATTACTAGCCAGTGAATATAATTGCAGTGCTGGATTAAAGTAAAATAAGTAAGCTACGTAAAATAGAAACAGAATACCATACATTAGCCACTTAAACCTAAAGTTGCTGAATGCTTTTTGCGTTGCAAATGTATGAAATTCTGTTTCTGTTTCTGTTCCTTGTGACTACGAGGCCTTACGAAGCGTTTGATTTTATCTCATTAGTTCCTACTTCAAAGTGTATGGAGTTATTCAAGCTCTGTCAACAGACAAACTATTTATTCTTCTGTACATATTTCTTTCAGATGATCCTAGAAGCCTTTATATGCAAATTTAACTTTTTAACGAATTTAAAAGACTGCAATAATTTGAACAAGTAAGTTTTTTTACCACTATATGTAAGACGTCACTGACAAAGTCACTATAATTGTAAAGCAATACAGAGGGAAACAGACTTACCGCCAGAAAAGGTGATTTTATAAACAAGAGTAACATTCACCCAAAGATCGGTTTCCATTCTAGACACCAGTATTGTATATGCTGTGCCTTTTACCTTGCATCGGCATTCTTTGGACAAACCCGGCGAAGTATTTCACTCCGTTTGAAAGAATGTACAAATGATGTAAGCAATTACAGTTAGTTGTGAGCTAATTAAAGACTAATTTATCTTAGATAGATAGATAGATAGAAGAGCTTTATTTAGCCATTGGCTATTCAATCACAATTTCTTTTACAATTTTAAAAATAAACAGTAAGCTTATTTCATACTAAATATTGAGATTATTAATTATAAGTCTATGTTTTCATTTGTGTACAATATTAAAAATAGATAATTTATATAGATAAACAAATCAATATGTTGCTTTTACATGAGCAATTAGATTTTTTTTAAAAGTTCTTATGCAAGTTTCATTTTTTAACAAATTAGGTAGGCTGTTAAATAATTTCAGGCCCTTGTAAATCAAAACATTTTGACCAAAAGAAGTTGAATAGTAAGGTAATCTGAAATCGTTTCTATTTCTTAAGTTATAAGGTTGAACCTCTGATACATATACTAAATGATTCGTCATAGTTCTAATAGGAGTGTAAAAATTACAAAGTAGAATAGATCTCATTGCTCTATTTTGCTGCTTCTGCAAACGCTCTACCATTTCATTCGAGCCCAAGAATAAGATTGTTGAACAATATTCGAAATAGGGTTTTATCATTACGTTATATATTTTAATAGCACTGTTTACTGATACTTTACGCCTGAAACGTTGGAAAAAACCAATTTTTTGAGCTATTTTACTGCATAAAAAATTTATATGAGCTTCGAAACTTAGATTTCTTAGATAATACCTAAATATTTAATTTCATCAACCTTTTGAATTATTTCACCATTTACTACAATGTTTTTATCTGAAATTCCGTTAATTAACATAGCTTTAGTTTTACGGGTGTTAAGTTTAAGCTTATTCATCTTCAAAAAATTCTCCACGTTTCTCAAATCAAGCTGTAGTTTGTTTCACTTCCAGATACTGTGAGTAGAGTATCATCAGCAAATTTGTATACTTTCGAGTGTAACAGCACCTTCTCCAGATCATTTATATAGATGATGAACAGTAATGCGCCAAGAACTGCGCCTTGCGGCACTCCCAGTAAAACTTCTTGGACGCCGGATAGGAACTCATCAATTCTGGTCCTTTGTTTGCGATTCGAAAGGTAACTTTTGAACCAGTTGAGCTCGACGTCGCCAATACCATACTTTTGCAGTTTCAGAAGAAGTGTCCCTCTGTCTATTGTTTCGAAAGCCCGTTGAAAGCCTAGAAAAACCGCCATTGTAACTTTCTTCTCCTTCATATTTGTTTTCCATTGTGAAATAACCAGATTTAGTAACGATTCACAGCTGTGATGGCGCCTAAACCCAGATTAGTTTTCGCAGAACAAGTTACTTAGCTCGAAATATTTCTCCAACTGTTGATGTACTACTTTCTCGAGGATTTTACTTTCCGTCATCAGCATATTGACCGGCCGGAACTCTTTTGGTTTTGACGTATTCCTGACCTTCTCGATGGGAATAATTCTTGATTCCTTCCAGCAATCAGTAAAAACTCCTGTTCTTAGTGAGTTGTTTATTTTTTTTAGTAGATTTTGCCCTGTTACTTCATATGTTTCCAAAAGCATTTTGACCGATACCGAATTGAAATCTTTTTTATTGTTCATATTCTTCATTATTACCTTAAGTTCTGAATGACTGATAGATTTGAATTTTAATTTACAAAAGTTCGGATTTTCTACCATATTTAAGAAAGGCACATATGGTATCGCTTGGTTTATTTGCCTCACACTTTCAATAAAAAAAATATTAGATTTATTTGCAATTTCTTGTTTATTTTTTATTACTGCACCATTAAACATTACTCTATCAATTTTTCGTTTCTCTTCTCTTAGAACAAAAGATTTTATTGTTCTCCACATTGTCTTTTGATTGTTCGATTGATCAATTTTATTCGCGATTAAGTTATTTTTTGACCGCGCGAGCTCGGAAGCATATTTGGTTGCGGATGTAAACTTTATGTAAACTTTTCAAAATAAACTCAATCTTTTCTTATGAGCTTAATAAAATCCTAACTTCAAAACAAAATCAAACAAAAAATATATGCTCTTAAACTCTTACCAGGGCCAACTCTGTTGAGAAGTTGGCCCTGGTTCACCTCGAGCTGTTGCGCCACTCTATTTTTTTTTTTAAACTCTTAGTTCAGTCGACGCGTCGTGAAAAAGGGGCTTACCTTGCGCGCAGAGGCATGGTCAGTTTTTTTTTATGGATCGATAGGCACTTACGAAAAAAGCTTAAAAACAAATTTGCACCACCTGAAATTTTTTTTACCAAAGATATAAGTAAAAATGTTTTTTCTGCATTTTCCGGTTTTTTGTAAATATCTCGGCTCCAGTATGCCGCACTGCAAAAGTTAAAAAGTATATTGTTCCACAGAAAGTCGTATTACACTACAAAATTTTTACTTTACTATCACTTTACTTTTTACTTTTTATTATCACTACAAAAAATTTTGAACAAAAAATCTTTGTTCAAACAAATGGTTAAACAGTTACAGAAAGTTTTATTAATTTTTTTTTGTGGTGCACTTTTTCGTAATTATTTGGAAAAAACCTTAAATTAAAAGTTTTTTTTTATATACTTCGCTAAGGCTTTTTATGCTTTACAGTTTAAAATAAATGAGCTTCAAACTGCCTACGAAAGCCTAGCAATCAAGGATTAAAGAAAGGCAAGTCTGTGCACCTTTAAAGCAAACATTTTCTGCTTTTTTTCAAATACCTCGGCTCCAGTATACCGCAAAGTAAAAATGGGCTACGCAATTGTCTCCGCTATGAGCTCGCGCCGTATCCTCCATCCTTATTCGATAAAAGTGGGCTGCGAAAGGGAACAAAGTCTTCCTTTTATAAGGAATTTTCTGCTGTACCAGATGAAACTGTTTTTGGGCCAAATATAGCTGAAGTCATCGATGGCGGTTTTCTTCTTCATCGAGTTGTTTGGCCACGTGACATCACTTTTGGGCGGATTTGTGAAAACTACGTGATGTATGTACGCAACAATTTTGTATTGCAGGTGAAGGTTGTTTTTGACGGCTACCCAGATGATCCATCTAAAGCAGGGACGAAGTTCGCTGAAAGAAGCCGACGTGCTACCATACACCAAGCCGCCGATTGCATCTTCGATGAAAACACGACCTTTCGAGGGACGACGAAAGAAACGTTTTTGGCAAACGAAAAAAATAAAAAAAGGTTTATCACGATGTTGCAAAATCATTTAAAAGATAGTGGTTTCCTTGTGTCACAGGCCTTAGAAGATGCTGACACACTTATAGTCAAAATTGCTCTCTCAATGTCCTTCGACTTTGACACAATTTTTATCGAAGGTGAAGACATAGATTTGCTTGTGATTTTGTCAGAGCTTGGAAAGAATATTCACAACGTTTTTTCTTTAAAAAAAGGACGAGGGTCTAAAAACAGTGGTGTATTCTACGACGAGTTTTAGACATAAGACAACTTCAGATAACGTCCTCTTTATCCATGCGTTCACAGGGTGCGATACGAAATCAGCAAATTTTTAAAATGGGAAAAACGAAGCTTTTATCGGTCTTGAAGAAAACTCCAAGTCTTCTGGAAAGTTTAGAATGTTTCAGATCATTCAAATCTGGACGGCAGGATATTTCGTCAGCCGGGAGTAAAATATTCATAGCTTTGTATGGAGGAGGAAGGAAAGAAACATCGTTGGACGATTTTCGATTTAAGCTGTTCTTACGTGCAAGTACCAAAATAAAATTGGATCTCGCTTCCCTGGCACCTACGAAGTCAGCAGCTGACCAGCATTCTTTCCGGACATTTTATCAGGTGCAGACTTGGATGGGTAATATTTTAGAACCAGAGGAGTGGGGCTGGAAACGAAGTCCAATAGGACTTAAACCCGTGATGTCGTCAGGAGCTACAATTCCACCGACCCTGGTCGGTATCATATATCTTGCACATGCAAAAAAAAGTGCGGTACAGCGTGCAGCTGTCGAAAATCTGGAATAAAATGTTCGACTATATGCAAAACTTGCTGCGGGAAAAGCTGCTCCAACTCCAATGTAGCCGATATTGAGAATGACTCCGTCAACGAAGAAAATAATGATCCCCCGAACTCTAATAATAATCTTCGATCATCAGAAAAAAATTATTCCGAAGAGCAACCACCCCTTGGTTGCGAAAACGAAAGCGAAAATGAATTGCCTTTTTGCCCCAAACGATTGAAATTTTATTAGTGCGGGCGCAACTTACCTATCTTCAATCCTTTATTGCTCGGCTTTTGTAGGTAGTTAAGAGATATTTTTTTTTAAACTGTTAAGCATAAAAAGCCCTAACGAAGTATATAAAAAAACTTATGTTTAATTTAAGGTTTTTTCGAAATAATGACGAAAAAGTTTACCACAAAAAAAAAAATAATAAAACTTTCTGTAACTTTTTAACCATTTGTTTGAACAGAGAAATTTTTTGTAGTGTAATGAACGACTTTATGTGGAACAATATACTTTTTGATTTTTGCAGTGTGGCATACTGGAACCGAGATATTCACAAAAAAAAAAAACGGAAAATGCAGAAAAAAACATTTTTACTTATATCTTTGGTAAAAAAAATTTTAGGTTGTGCAAATTTGGTTTTAAGCTTTCCTCGTAAGTGCCTCCGATCCATAAAAAAACTGACCATGCCTCTGCGCGCAAGGTCAAATGACGATTCGACTGGAGTATCTTGAAATATGGGAAAAATAAAATAGTTGATTTGTAAAAAGGTACCTACTTTATTTTCACGTATGAACTATTTTCAAAAGTTATTAAATAAATGAAGTGTTTTCGAGGATTTTCATTTAAAAATTATTTTAACAATTTTTAAGTCAAATAAAGCCCACATAAGTCTTAACCTAAGAACCTAAGAATCTACAAAAAAAACATTCAAAACATTCAAAACCTAAGAACCTTTGGTTTTAAATGTTTTGAACCTGGAACCCTAGAATTCAAAACATTCAAAACCAAAAAACACCGAAGTTATCACCAAATTTTTTTTTTTTTTTGTAACTAGTACTAGCTGCCAGAGCCTTCGACTAGAGGTAGTAAAAGACAAAAGAGAACATTAAATGGAATCTTGAAGTTTATATTCTTAAAGTTAATATTGGATAAAAGATAAGAGAGACCGTGATCAGTTAAGTTTTTGCAGGTTGAAACAACTTTTTTGCAGGAAAGTAGATGAGCCATGGTAAGAGTTTCTTGTTCTTCACAAAAATGACAAATTGCAGGTGTTTCCCTGTAGAAAAGGTGCTTATGGGTGATGAATGAGTGGCCTAGTCTAAGCATTGTGTAGGGTTTAAGCATTTTACGGTAGATTGCTTTGGTGCCATGAGGGTTGATATTTTTATATGAGTGGTTGTAGTTAGCCCAGGCTTCTTTTTTTCTTAAGTTTTCAATTTACGAGGAGATAGTTCTTAATGTCCTTATTGCTAAATGGGTAGAATGTAAGAGAGGGCTCTTCTTTTACTCTCCTTCAGCCGCCTCATTCCCCCGTATCCCCTTGTCCGGGGACCCAAACGATTTTCTATCTGCTAATGTTTGTTATTAGCAGGTCCGTATTGTTACGATAATTTCGGTGGAGTTGGTTATATTTTCTAGAGCGAAAATATAACAGTCTTCTTGTTTTTTAAGCAATTAATTGCTTTCAGAAGAGCAAAAGCTTCTGCAGTAAAAGTTGAAGAAAAGTCTGTTAATAGTCCTTTGGCGAGCATTGACCCGCTTTCATCGACAACTACAAATGTTGTGTGGCTTTCGGTTTTAGAGGCGCCGTCGGTGAAAAGGAGATTCCAGCCGAGAGACTTGTGTTCGTTGGCGATGCTTGTGTATAAGGCCTCATAAATGTCATGGCTGGTGGAAGATTTTGTATACTGGCAAAGGTCTGTGTTAACCAAGTGCCCCTCAAGGATCCAGAGCGGTTGCTGATTTATATACGGATTTTAGTAGATATGGGTATGCCTTGGTTCTTAGCTGAAAGACGAGCTTTCCATAAGGCTGATTGGAGCTTCAGGTGTTTTTTACGTTTTAGAGCTTTCTTGACATCTACATGGATAGGTGATTGATAAGGACAATTAATTTTTTGTAATATGTTAGCTGTGAGAAAATCAATTCTGTCGTCAAGTTGGGGGAGTCCTGCTTCGGTAAGTAAGTTCTTGATTGGCGTTGAGCTAAGAGCTTTCATTGTTGTTCTGATGGCTGTGTGATATGGTGTTTTTATTAGTTGTAGCGTGGATTTTGAACATTTCCCATAAATTGGTGCACCGTAGCCAATCTTAGATAGAACAATTGATTTACTTAAATTTATAAGGGTGTTAACATTTGTGCGACTGTTTTTTGATGATGAATATTAAATTACATTCACCCTGGCAGTGAGACTTTGCTTAATATATGTACAGTGGTTTTTTAAGTTAAAATTAGAGTCGAATAAAAGCCCAAGTGTTTTCATAAAGTTAACATTTTTAATGGTTTTTTTGTTAACATTAATAGTTTAAGTGCAACGGTGTTTTCTGCAAATATGAAGTATTTCGGACTTCGAATAAGAGATGATGGCGCCGGAATATTGGGACCAGCTAAGAAGAGCTTAGGTGGAACAGAAGGTGTCTGCCAGAAAAGACAGGTCTTTGAAGTTGGAAAAAGTAAGGATATCATCCGCATAAAGCGTGTGTCTGACTTGTTGGAAACCATCAACTATTTTGCTTATTTCATTAAAAGCTATGTTGAATAGGATCACCGAAAGTGGTGATCCTTGCGGGACCCCGTTCTGTTGTTTGATGTTTTTATATTTAACTCGAAATTCCCGGTTACTTGGAAAAGACTTTATGAAATTTAATATTTTTGGGCCAATATTCCATTTCAAAAATTGGTTTAAAATAACATGTGCCCCTATTCTGTCGAAGGCTATGTCAAAGTCTAAGCCGAGAACAGAGACATGGTTCCCTGCTAGACAACGACAGGGACAGAAAGTCGTCAATATGGAGAAGTGCGTGTCAAGTAGATCTATCTTTTTTAAATGGTACTTGTCGTTTGTTTCAGCATAAGATAAAACCGCATAAATTGACGGTGCCTTCTTTGGAAGGCAGCCTGCCACACTCGATTACTACAGAAGCTTGAACTACTTGTTAAGTAAAATTAGTCGTAGTCAGACAGAAAATTGGAGGTTTTTAGTGAGTAAGAATCGCACACTACTATGAGCACGCGTGGGCGGTCCTCGTAGTGCCTATGAAGGTTTTCCTACCCCCGGAAACAAAAAAAAAAAAAAACGAAAAAAAATTGTCATTTGTCAAGTATGTTTCCTTTCTCAAGGAACCAAAAAAGGCGTTTGGTTACTATTTTCTCCAAGATCTTTCCCGTACAGGGAAGGAGTGAAATTGGTCGGTAGCTAGATGTAGGATATATTTTTTGGTTAGA